>OY728130.1:648522577-649722577 GCA_963277665.1 Viscum album | reverse complement strand
ATAGGTCTATCTTTGAGAACCATATCACTCCATTCAAATGATTGAAGAGTTCATCAATCCTTAGTAGTGGATACTTATTCTTCATGGTCACCTAATTCTGGTGCTGGAAGTCCATATATAACCTCAATCTCCCATCTTCCTTCTTGGAAAATAATACAGGGGCTACCCATGGTGTAACACTGGGTCTCATGAATACCTTCTTCTAAAATTACTCCAACAGTACCCTTAATTCACGAAGCTCTATGATATCCATTCAATATTCTGGTTTTGTTATCGATGCCCCCCTGTGGTACAGGTGAATGCTGAAGTCTACTTCACCGTGAGGAGGTAGTCTTGGAAAATCATCTAGAAAGATATCCTTGTACTCATCCACCATAGTAGGAAACGGTGGAATCTTCTCATCTACTGCACTTAGGGTCATGTTATCCAACTAATGTATGATCGGCTATACCCTTCTATGTTCAAGCCCATCCTACACTGATTTTGTCTCCATTTTTCTGAAAAAGGAAAACCTTGTCCCATATTCGTGAACACTCTACATTGTGCACTTAAAACAATTGATCTAATCATGAATGGTGGATAACCAGTTCATACCTAAAATGATGTCATAAGTCCTTGATGTTACCACCAATATATCCCAACAAAAACTCTAAACCACAATAGTAAGGGTACGCTATCGGCACCAGTGTTTCATTGTCGAATATCCTCCTGCAAGAGTCTCTAAGCATAGGGATCGAGTGAATGGTTCCATTGGATTTTACGTGTATCAAATAAGGTTCATGGTGAGAAAATATTAACTAAAATTCGTGTCTATAAAAATTTCATATAGGGTGGAAAAGACAAAGGTCATAACTTTAATCATCCAAAGAGTTTCAGGATCATAAGTCTCCATCACCTGGACTTGGCCTCACCCCTATCCACCAGCTTCCTCAGCTCGGGGTGGGCCAACTATGGGTGGTGGCGGTAGTACCTCAAACCTCCGTCCATCTCCAGCTACTCATCCAACACCCTTGCCACATTCTCCGCCTGGTGGACCACCCAATTCCTACCTTCACTACTACCTTGGAAGACCCTCGATCAGCTCCTAATTATTCATATGACTGGTCAAAAAATATCTATCTAGATGTCCCAATTACCGCACGAGTAGCACAATCTATCCTTGAACTTACTCGCTCGTCCTTGGGATCCCTGCACCACTGATCCCATATCTTGGGGTCATCCCAGGTAATTTCTAGTCCTCTTGGACCCCTTCGCCAGCTTTTTATTTCCCGATGTTTAAGACTCTGCTACTTGTCGCCTGATGGTAGCTCCCACCATCGATGCCTACTCTATAATAAAGCTCTATAGCAGTAGATCTCACTCCAATACCCCAGCATGTGTATGGATTCTAAGGATATCATCCATTCCATGATTTTTTGGTGTATCCCCTTCTCAATGGTATAATCCTTAAAGAATGGGTCCTAGACCATGTCAATAGAGTAGGATAAAAGATATGCGAATCTCGCTAAGTACACTGCTACTGACTGGCTGCCATACTATAGGTGAAACATCTGTTGTATATGCATAGAGCATAACATTGCTGGAAAGAAATCCTACCTGAAGAGGCACTTAAAGTTTTTCTAGGATAGCGTCAGATTTTAACACATCTAAGTCATTAGGCTCCACCATGTACCTGTCGAGCCCTGAAGAAGGTTCATGGCTATAACTGCCATTTGGTTCGGAGG
Organism: Viscum album; assembly: GCA_963277665.1. Classification (NCBI taxonomy): domain Eukaryota; kingdom Viridiplantae; phylum Streptophyta; class Magnoliopsida; order Santalales; family Viscaceae; genus Viscum; species Viscum album. The sequence goes on along the minus strand of OY728130.1, from coordinate 649,720,853 downwards.
CATCATCACTGAGCAGAAGACTCACATCACTACCTCCAACTAGTCCTTAGGTACCTGGGGATTCATCTCACCCTAGAACCTGGGAGGTCAAAACCTCTGTAACTCAAGAAATGAACAAAAACTACATGCATTGTCTATCGGTAATACTGGTAGGAATTGTTGCTCTCTAGGGGGTGGTATCTCAAGTACACCATTGGGAGGAGCTATCTCTTGCAGTGGTCCTTACACCGATGCCTCATTGATCAGTGTACCATCCTCATGGTCATGACTTGGAATCTTAGCTGGCTGCGTGTGTGGAAGCATCCTGAAATAGAACAAGATAAACTATATTCAATAGAGTATATCTGGTGAGATGACTCTGACTCAAGAAGGAAATGAGAACACACTCCATTCTTATATGATGCATGCAACAATTATTTTCATGTATCGAGTCAAAAATCAGAATTCAAATACCTGGTACATGGATAGGTTGGATACCACACAAATACTAGGTTACCTAGCCTAAAAGATGAACTCAAAACACTTAACACTGTTTCCCCAAAACAAGAGTAAAACCGATCTTCCTCTGATACCACTCTATCACGACCCATCCTCTAGGGGTCGTGCTGTGACTACCCCAAGCCCATGACCCATAGGCTAGGGGATAACAACTAGCAACAAATAAACATATCCCACAAAGGGGAGACATTTTCCTAAGTACCTTTACACATGCACAGAGCTCCAAGAAAATATGAACCGAAAAAATTCAGTAAATAGGTATACATGCCACTAAGAAAACCACTGAGTAACAGTAAAAAACTGAAATTTAAATGGCCTATAATACAAGCCCAACTAAAATAGAAAGGTACAAGTTTTTAGATATCATTTTTAGAAAACCCTACCTCAAGGGTAGGTATAGTAAGCTATCTGAATGTCACTGAAGCATACCACATTAATCGGGTACCCTAAAGCACCCCTGTCTCCAGCCCCCAAGGACTCTGTGAAAGCTACTGATCATCAACACCAGACATGGCAGGTGCGGGCGAAGCCCGTGTAATGGCTAGTAATACAATACTCAGTAGGGACCCCATAACCACAAAGGTAACACCACTAAGAGAATAGTCAATGTACACCACAAAGGAAACACATGAAGTACACTACAAAAGAAAACACAAAAATTACACCATAACGGAAAAAAATAAATTATACCACAAAGGAATGAACTAAGAAATACAACATGTAGACTACCAAAGAGGCACATGATGTTTTTCCTGTATGATATATAATCAAGAGAGTCACTAGAGTCAGATCAAACCAAGTATATTTTTATGGTACAAAAACAAGATTGTTGTCGAAGTCCATAGTACCCTCAAGTAGTAACATGAGAAGTGTTGGTAACATATAGAGTGTAAGTAACACATGGAGTGTCAATAATACAAAGAGTGTAGTTAACACATGGGCTGAAGATAAGACATGGAGTATAGGTGACACATAGATTGTTCTCAATGACTAGGGGACTCACACGTTGGTTGGATATGGGAGTATCGACTTAGTCTTGGTAAGACACAAAGTCTAGATAAGACACATAGTCTAGGTAAGACACACATTCTAGGTAAGACACATAGTCTAGGTAATAACATAGCTTATAGGTCATAGCTAGCCATAGGATTCCATCCTTAGAATGCTCAATTTGGGAGAACCTACTCCTCAAGCCAATTGGTCATACACCAACTTTTCTGGAAACTCACTTAGAGTATTTGAAAAGGACCTCCTCATCACGAGGGTTCCAACACTGTAAATGACTAATCAAACAGACACACGGTTTGAGACATATGAGCATTTAAGTAAAAAGGGGCAGGGCGGTCTGGGTCCAGTCCGACTTGGTTGGACTGACCTATCCCAACCCAAGTTCCACATGACCCGACCCTTCAGGTCCGACCCGACCCATTGGGTTTGACCCGACCCCCTGGGTCCGACCCGACCCACCGGGTCAACCTGGATAACTGAGTCCATCCCACCCTAGCTGAGCCTGGCCCACTATTGGCCCCAACCACCAGCTTCAGATTGAATTGCTTAAGGGATCTAGTTCATCTCACCCCAATGTGGTGGTTGCCATGTCCCACCAGCGCAACCAACCGTGTACTAGCTGCTCCTCCCACACGCAATCTGTGAGACCGCGTGCTAGATGGAAAACATTACGTCATGATGTTTCACTATTTTCATCGTCACACCCTACCACTCACCCACACTACCACATCCCACCCTGGCCACAACACACATTACTGTTCACAATCGTGCTTCCGTGGGCCCCTACTGCCACCACCATCCTCAACCCCCTAGCGCAGGTCACCCCGCCACCGCAGTCCCATTGGACTATGGGTCACCACCACCGTGCCTATTATCCCACCTCAACGGTGTTTCTATGGTGTCAAAAATCATTAGCCTCAAGATTATTGCACCACAGATCAATGGTACAACAATCAATCCACTCATAACTTCACAAAGGAAGAAGAGTAAGAGAATAATGAGGGAGAAAGATAAATATAAGAACACCCAAAGAATGGATTGATGCCTTTTTCATATCGTCCTGAATCCATTCTTATTAGGAGGATCCCAAAGAATTAATTAAAAATTACAAAATTCTAATTCCAACATTAATCTCCCACTTTTATCAATCCTACATAAATGATCGACCCACTGATAAACCTGTTCATGGGTTGGTCCATGTTTGTCCTTGTAAACAAGAATGGGGAAATGAATCATGAATAAAGAAACCCCTACCTCAAGGATTGGATCGATCACTAAAGAAGTGTGAGTCCTACGTTCATCATTTTTCAATCCACCAACACCTTTTCTGAATCCAATCATTGATCCGCCACCATTCATCATTTGTTGATGAGAGGATTTTTTAATGCATTCTATTTTTTCCAGAGCCTCCTCGGATCTTCAATCTAATCTCGCATCCTTGCAAAGCTATTAATTATAAAAACGTGTTTCAAAAATGTTGTTTTTCTGAGTTGCAGCATCACCACAATATTTCATTTATGAAAGAAAACAACTTATTAGTTTATGTGTTGTAGCATTTCTGCTTCACCACAAAACATTAAAAGAAAAATAAATTATACATTTTAAGTTTATTTTTATTACACTTTAAATTGCCCGAAAAAGATTTTCTATATTCAACCCATTTCTGTCAAAGTTTGGTCCAGCCTAAGAAAAACCAACTGATCTGAATACAATGGTGCCATCAAATTTCAAATCAAAGCACTCATTTAAAATTTACTAAAACTACACATGATGGATATTTTTAAAAAACTAAAAAAACAGTTTGAACATTAGTTATAGGAACCTGTGGCTTTAGAATCATGTGGCATCTTAGTGTTTGGTCTTGAAATAATCCATATAAATTTAAAAAAATTTACATAGAAAATACAATATTTTAAAATTGGTAATATCTCAATTTAGTTTATGCCTTCCTCTTTTGGTTTGGTATTAGATGCACTATTTAGGTGTAATCTAATTTTAACTATTTATTGTGTCTTTTTCCGTTATTTGATTTTCTCCCAATCTTAGTTGAATTAGGAGATTATAATGGATTATTTATCCACTATGATCCTATAATTGGTGGTATTGTGCTTTTCCTTGAAATTAGAAGTTTTTATATTTATTCCACTATGATGTGTGACCAATTCTCGAGCGATGCTCTTGAATTTAATTTAGTCTATGAATTTAATTGATATGGGTGACCAATGTAATTTATGAGACATGTTTATAATTGAATAAAGGTCAGGAACCTTGAATTGAAACCACTCTTTCGTTGTGTTTTTGAATTTAATTGGACCACCATGGGTGGGATTTGATTTATCACTTAAAATGTGTTGTTGGTAATTTTTCCCACAGGATGTGATTTGTAAATTGAATTGTGAATTGAAATTTAATTGAATGGAAAAGAGAATTGGTACATCAATCGATTGAGGGAAGGGTATGGATGACCATTTCTATAGTCTTGAACCATGTGATGGCTTGTTAGGCATATGATGCCCTTATAATGAAATTATCATGTGAGTTAAACAAAGTCTAAGACATATATGATTATCCCATGAATTGATTCACCTTTTGATATGAGATTGAATTGAATTGAATATGGTAGAGAACTTGATATAATTAGATGACTTGATTGAATGCTCATATGCCTTGGATGACACATGGGTTCATATAAAAACACCACAGATGAACTCATTTATCTTCTACCTTGATTATGCCTAAGTGACACTTAGACTCCATTCATGGATTTCCAAGGATCATCTCATTGGGGATAAGTACTATATTCCCAAGTGATACTTGAACTCCTTATGGATTTCCAACGATGGAATCAAAGGTTCAATTGATCATATACGCCATGGGTGACACTTGGTCTCCATTAGTGGACTTCTAAGGAAATACTTGAATAGAAGTGATGGTATACCACACCTAGAGAGATACCTAGATTTCTCTAAGGAATTACTACGATGATCTTATAAGGTACTGGTTCATGATACTTCTAGAATGATACATAGATTCTAAAAAAGGAATTACAATGATGGTTTTTGGTTATTTAATGTTTAATTAATGAAATGGTATATATGATGCATCTTCGAATCCAAATAATAATCTTGGATTCGGTCTTTCCCTTAAATAAAATAGATAGAAATTTTATACATATTTGAATTGTGTATTTTTATGAGGGATTACAGGCTACATTCTAGGTCATGGGAAACATATTATTAGATGTGACAAAATTAATTAAATGAACTTGATTAATAAATGAGACATGAATAATTGTTAATTTATAGAAATTCTAGCTAGGCTGAAGATGTTAGTAGAGGACAAGTGTCCATCGGATCCTAGACCTTTGTAGGTTGCTTACTTTTAGCACTTCCTTTACTTTTATATTTCTACTTGAAGATTGTTATAATTATATATTCACTGATTGGATAGGACTAGACCATTGGGTGGTTAACTATCTCACACCCTATTCAAGCTTACAATTGTATCTAAATAGAATATATGCTTGTAGTTTGAATTAGGGAAGGAACCCTACTATAGGTTGTTAACTACTACTTAGAATTAGAGGAGCACATAACCAAGTTGAGGCATGTGATGCTAGCTGGGATAGTTTTTGGTATTTTTGAACTTTTTTTTCTGAGTATTGTATATCTTCTATGTATACCTATTGTGACTGTTTGTAGAACATGACATGTATCATCATCATTTTTATATTGGAATTTCTTTCTGGTATTTTTTATTGGTTTCTATTACTCTTTTTCATCTATTGTATGAATGAGTTACTACATCAACTACTTATCTTCTATTGGTATTCCACTATGTTGTACTTTAGAGATATGGTCATAGTGTCACCATAGACACACCCAAAGAACACACTACTATTCAGCGGCCTCTGGCATTTGGGGATATTCGCCTGAGCCCATCTGACCAACCAGGCTTGATGGACCTTTAATTGTCATATGGGTCTGGGATGTTCGAAATTGGTATCCGAGAAGGTTTTATTTTCTTGTCTTACTATTTTATGACAATAAAAGGGGTTTTATAGTAATTGTAATTTGTTAATAAGATATTCTTAGGCATAGAAAACCCACTTATAGGAAAAATCCAAATTTCCTCATCTGAAATTTCTATTTTTTTTGGATTTTTATTATTATAGTTGATTTGATTCCACTGTTGGGTGACACACTTGAATTGTGATATTTTTGTTGATGTGAATGTGGGTTTTATTTTGATATAACTTGATGATATTAGGGTATTCAATCTCATGCATCATTTTAGTCACTTTTAGAAATCACATGCCATGCATTATTCAATGGTATATAAGATTCATTGATTGATTGTATGCTGTTGTGATATGTTCCATGGTTGATACACCTTATGTGTGATAGATATTGTATTAAGGGTTTGAGGAAACAAGGTTGGTATATAGAGTTTCTGTTGTAACCTATGTACTATATTCCTGATTAGGCTACAAAAGACATCATAAGTACTCAATTAATGAACGTTGAGTCAGGAAACATGAGTTTCATGGACTAGAACTTGTTATGGTGTAAATAAGATAGTCTCCTTATTTTGGTTCATAAGGAGTATGAGAACTTATGGATTAGAATTTGATAAAACATTTTGTTAAACCATTTAATATGAATTGTTATATGATTGAAATGAAATGAGAATAAAATAAAAAATGAATTTTTTTATAGTAGAGAACTTTACCTAAACCTGACCTTAATAGTGGGCAGTAGGCAGTATCTCTTGATTTTATATATATGATCTCTATGACTTCGAACACTGAATCATGGATTAGGCAGAGGAGTGTGTTATTATATATAAAGGCTTGTATCTGTCCCATTTCAATATATGTTATATGATATATGAACATTGATAATGTTCTTTTTTGAGGTGTGTGTTTGGAATTGTAGAGTTATGCCACCATGAAGACCTCCAGTCATACATCAAGAGGGTGGAGACGACCACACTCTAGAGGTGATGGTCCATGGGATATCAATGGATCCTCATTTTTTGCTAGCTGTGGAACCAATATTTGTACTTGACACAAGTTCCAAGGAATAATTCAATGAAGGAATTATGAAATTATTACAGACGATATAGGGAACTCCGTGTCCTGCCCTAACCATGATATAGTTGACACGTGAGTTACATCAGCATCATCCACCAATGTTTTCCAGGGATGAAGGAACCCAAGATGAATATTCATGGATAGATGCCATGCTGTCAATAATTGAGCAACTAGAGACACATCCTGAGAGGAGGGTTAAAATCACTATGTATATATTTCATGATTCCACAAAGATATGGTGGGATCTCATTACTTAGATGGATCATCATTGGAAGATGTCTTGGAGGGATTTTCATATAGCTTTCTATGAATACTTATATCCCTAGACATTGAAGGATGATAGATTCTGAGCATTCATACACCTAGAGTAGGATGCATTATCATTTATTGATTACTCAGCCCATTTTACAGAGATCGAGCACTTCACACCTATTATTATGGGTGATGAGTTATATAATGTTAGGAGATTCAAGGATGGTATCAAGAATGATATATGATTGTAGGTGAATTTCATTTGACTGACTATTGTTTTTGGTATAGTGAATTATGTGCTTATCACAGAGCATAACTTGAGACAGGTTAGGGGTGTGATCCAGGGTGGTTCGACACCAAGAAATGGGGCTAAATCGATGGATAGTAGGAAACATCATCTGGAGCTTCAATTTGGTGTTATTAGTATCCATAGAACATACCCAAGTGTCCAAGTGAGGTTCAACTAGTGCGGTTGACAGGTACATAAGAGGCCTTAGTGCATGAGAGACCCAGTTGAGTGTCGATCTTATAGTAAGATGGGACATCTATAATGCTTTTACAAAAAATTTCCTTTAGTAGCTAATGAGAGAGGGTCTACACCTACTCCACATATAGGATCCTGGTCAACAAATTCTTATAAGGTAAGGAGTTAGAGTATATCCAACTGATTAGGTTGAGGTAGTGGTCATGGCCATGGTAGTCAGACACTAGTTTTGCACTAACAGTAGAGTTAATTTGTTAAGGTTATCCATACAGTATCATATGGCCATGAATTAGGCCAAATATATGCAGTAAAATTGATACTTAAGGATTAGGATTGTCAACCTTCTACTGTGAGAGGTACTATTATACTAGCCTTTACTTTATAATTTTCTCTTTTTTATATAGGTTCTTCTCATAGATTTATATATGTTCATGTTGTGGAGATACTTGGTATCATTTTTCAGATTTATGATGGTGTTATGATGCTTGAAACTTCATTGGGGATTATAGAAGTGTATGTATATTAATACAGGGAGTTCCCCCTTGATATTGGTGGGCGTAATTTCACATGAGACCTCTTTCTCCCTGATATGAAAGGTTTTGAAATCAATATTGGGATGGAATGGTTGGTTCCCTTTCATGATTTCATAGATTCTTACCACCAAAGGGTAACCTTCACATAAAAACAGGGCGGAGAATTTATTCACAATGGTGAATGGGAAATCTAGGAAAGCTATAGTTAGACCCAATCATTGTGGGCTAGGCGGGATGATAGCCCAGATTGAGAGTTTATATTTGGATGATTAGGGAACACATCAGTAATATTCCCTCCATTGGTTAATCATTTTAGGGATGTTTTATAAAACGAAATTCATGATTACCTCCATTATGATAGGTGGAGTTCTCTATCGATATAGTTTCAAGAGCTACAATAGTATCCATTCCTCCTTACAGGATGGAAACTACTGATATGTAGGATCTCAATAGGAAGCTAGAGGATTTATAAGAAAAGGGTTTTTTCCATCCAAGTACTTCTCTGTGAGGTTTTCCATTCCTTTTTCTGATGAACGCAGACCTAACTCTCAAGGTATGTGTGGATTACCTAAAAATGAACCAGCTGACAATTAAGAACCAATATCCTCTTCCAAAAATAGATTATCTGTTAAACTAACTCCATAGATCATGAGTTTTCTAAAAGATTGATTAGAGATCTAGTTATCATCAGGTTCATGTTATACCATTAGATATACCTTTCAGATCTTTTCATAGCAGTTATGGTCTATACTAGAATATGGTTATGATGTTTGGTCTTACGAATGTTCTATCAGTCTTCATGGAATAGATGAACTATGTCTTCCATCCTAATATGTATTTTTTGTGTTGGTTTTCATGGATGATATATTGGTGTATTCTCACAACTGACACGACCATTCCAAACATCTTGGGATCGTATTGAACACAATGAGATAGAATAAATTATATTCTAAGCTCAAAAAGTGACACTTCTTGATGGATTAGATTCACTTAATGTGCCACATTATCTTAGAGACAAGAGTATCAGTTGAACCCGATAAGGTAAGAGTTTTAGTTTCCTGGGAGCCTCCCATGAACATCTTTGAGGTACAAATTTTCTTAGTGTTAGATGGTTATTGAAAGAATTTCATATAGGGATTATCATTCCTAAAATCATCACTTATAATATTGACTAAGAATTTTGTGAAGTTTTTATGGTCTGATGCATACAATTCACCCTTTCAGGAGTTGAAAGAGATATTGAATTTAGTGCTGATACTGATCTTTCTAGAGCCAAGAAGATGTTAAAAATGGTACTAAAACGCAACAGGTATCAGGCTAGGAGTAATTATTATTCATTGAGAAAGAGTTGTAGTGAATGGGTATCAGATATTGAGGCCAAATGAGAAGAATTACCCTATGCACGATCTTGATTTTGCTGTAGTTGAATAAGCATTTCTCTGTTGGAGACATTACGAAATTGGAGATCATTATATGGCATACAAACACCAAAAAATCATCAAGTAAATATTTACACAGTGTCATATGAATCTGAGGTAGTGAAGGTGGGTTAACTACCTATAGTATTTCGACATTGAGCTTTGTTACATGCATTGAAATGGTAATTCAGTGGCTGATGCAATGGGTAGGAGGACTTAGATATAGGCTATTTTGTAGGCCAGTAGTGATTGGAAGATTATGGATTTATTATCTAATATGCACTTAGTGGTGTAGGAAAGTTAGGGAAAGACTTATATATCATCCTTAGCTATTACATATACCCTTATAGATAGATTTATGATGGGGAATATTTCGTATTCCAAGGGCCTAGTCCTACGGGATAATGTGATAGGTGAGGAACTTCCTCCTAGTTAGAGCATATAGGATGAATAAATTATTCTAGTACATGGTCACATATGGGTTTAGTTATTCATGAATGAGAAGTTGAGGAAAAAATTTCATGCTTTATCTTAGGTAGTGAATCATGGTGTCACCAAGATGTATCAGGATTTTCATATCCAATAGTAGTGTCTGGATATGAAAAGAAATATAGCCTGTTTTTTCATGAGATGTTCCACCTGTCAGTTGGTGAAGGCAGAACACCAGTGACCTGACATGTTTTTATAGCAGCTTACAATTCTCAAGTGAAAATAAAATGAAATTGTGATGGATTTCATGATAGGATTACCATGTTCACATCAAGTTAATGATTCTTTATGGGTTTTTGTTGAAATGATAACAAATGTTTCTCATTTCATACCTATAAAAAAGACCTTTTCAATTGATGGTATTTGGTGGTTGTATATCTGTGAGATAGTTTAACATCATGTGGCCTCCCATAATATCATTTCTGATAGGGATGCCTAGTTTACATCACAGTTCTGGAAAGGGATATAGATGACACTAGGTATATAGGTGCTTCTGAGCCCAACATATGATCATATGACTTTTGGCCAGTCATAGCATACAATACAATTGCTTGAGGACATGCTGCAATCATATGTTATAGATTTTTGGGGATCTTGGATGAGAAATTTACCGCTGGTTGAATTATCCTACAAAAATAGATTTTAGGTTATTATACAAATGGATTCTTATGATGATTTTTATAGTAGGATATTCCAATCACCCATGTGTCAGTTATAGGTAGGTGAAGATTCTATTCATGAACCTAATCAGGTTCGGGAGACCATAGAGAATGTTCAGTTGATTTGAAAGCACATGGATGTTATGCAGTCTAGACATAAATCATATGCCAATCACTGCTGACCACCTCAAACATTTGAGGTTAGAGATAGGGTCTTCCTTCATGTCTCACCAAGGTTAAGACATAAGAGGATCAGGAGATAGGAAAAACTTTCACCACGACATGTCAGGTCATTCGAGAATCTAGAGAGTCAGTCTGATAGCCTGTCAGTTGTAGCTACCTCAGAGGCACCGATCCGTGCATTAAATCTTCCACATATCTCATATACACCAATATCATTTAGACCTGTCTCATGATTTTTAGCCTAAGTAGGTTAAGTTATAGGTAGACTCATCCATCAAGGAGTATCCTATTCATATTGTGGACCATAGAATGAATGTTCTTTGATGTCAGTCCATTCCTATAGTATGGGTACTATGGCTGCATGGATATGTTTAGGATGATAGTTGGGAATGAGAGACTAATGTATAAGCATAGTGGTTAGAGTTGTTCATATATTAAGATTAACCACCCTTATAAGGGAAATTCAGGGACATATTTCTTTAAAGGAGGAATTTTGTAAGAACCCAATTTTTTCTGGAGGTACTATCTTTTTTTCCACCAATTCATAGTTTAAATGCTTAAATATGGCCTAATATGAATTTTATTTGAGGTTACAGGTGTATTAGAGGTGTCTGGAGAATGGTCATAGCCCATAACCCAAATTTTAGGGTAGAATAGGCCAGACGAAAGGTTAATACAAACCATGTGGGACAGGACACATAGTTACTTATAACTATGCATGGTCGGACAGTGGGGTCCTATAGGCCGAACGGTTTCACAAATAGTGAGATTTGGGGTTCATGTCCATGTAGAAAAGTCTATAGGTTTTGAAGAGTGGATGATGCATGGTTTTCACATTGTTATAACACCATGAAAACAAAAATGAAAAGTGACCCTTCCTATAGAAAAGGGTGTGTAGTTAGTGCATGGTTGGGAAAACCATGAGGCCAAACCATGCAACCCATTAAATTGGGTAAAATTACTGAAATTTTATTAATTAAACTTATATTTTCAACCCTAATTTATCATTCTTCTTATGGAGATAACCCTAACCATTTGGGATACCCCTCTGATGCTTATTCTAGTAATTGAAGGATCTCCTCCATCTGATATCGGAATCAAGAGACATTCATCTTGTTGGATTTACATCATTAGGATATCAATTACATTTGTGTCATTCCATGTTAGGTTTGGTATCAACTGTGATCTTTAAGTGTGAGCTAATATGCCCTATTTATGTGTTCTTCATCTATTCTTTGATTTTCTACCAATCCTAGTAAAATTTTGAGGTGATACTTGATGAAAAATCCACTAAGAACCTACAGTAGGTGGTCTCATGCTTTTCCTTTAGAGTTGAAGTGTTTATATATATTCCACTGTTCTGTGAATCCAATTCTGAAAAACCCACCCTTGAATAGAATTTAATCCATGAATTTAACTGATAAGTGTGACCTATATAATTTATAAGACCAAATTATTATTGATTAAAGGTCATGACCTCAGAATTGAAACCATCCATTGAGAGCATTGTGAAATTAAGTTGAACATAATGGGTGGCATATGAGTTATCACATAAAATGTGATGTTTAACCTTTTTTATGGGATGTCATTTTTAAATTGAATTGTGAATTGAAATTGAAATAAATGGTAAAGATAATTGGGGCTTGAATTGATTAAGTGAAGGCGATGGATGACCATGACCTGGGCATGATCCATGTGATTGATTTTAAAGCCTGATATGCCCTTGTAATGAAATTAACATAGGATTTGAATAGAGTCTATGCTATCTAGGATTATCCCAGGACTAGGTCACCTTTTGAGGTGAGTTTGAATTGAATTGAATATTTTGAAGACCCTAATATAATTAGATGACTTGATTGAATGCTTATATGCCTTCGGCGATGCATGGGTTCATATAAAAATTCCATGGATGGACTCATTTGGAATCTTTCTTTCTTATGCTTGAGTAACACTTGGACTCCTTATGCATATTGTTAAGGATGAACTCATGGGGGTTAACTATTATATTCCTGAGTCATATGTGGAATCATTATTGATTTCCAAGGACAAAATAAATAGGTCAGTTGATCATATATTCCATGGGTGACACTTGGGATCCCTTAGTGGAACCCCAAGGATAGACTCAAATGGAAGTGATGTTATACCATACCCAGAGTGATACCAGGATCTCCATGAGGACTTCCTAGGGCATGCTTGTAATGTGTTGGTTCATGACACACCTGGAAGAATACCTAGATTCCAAATAAGGAACACCAATGATGGGATTAGGTTATTAAATGTATAATTAATAAAATGATAAATATGAAATTTCATCTAAGACAAAGAAAAATATTGGATTTGGTCTTTTACTTATATATGATAGATGTCTATTTCAAGAATATTCTGATCAAATATCTGTACGGGGGATTCTGAGCTACGTTCCAAGTCTCGAGACACGTATTATTAAACGAGACATTATTAATTAAATAAACATTATTAATAAATTTGATAGGACTAACTGATAATTCAGAGACATTGAAAATAGTATAAAGTAGGTAGTAGAGGATGGGTGTCCATAGGAACCCAAACCTTTGTTGGTTGTTTAATTTTAGTATTTCATTTACATTCCTATTACTATTTTAACACTTTTATTATTATATGCTCACTGAATGGAAGTAACTAGGCCTTTGGTTTGTTTCCTTCTAGGATTACATCTCTCACCCTGTTCAGGCCACCAATGGTACCCAAACAGACTATATGATTACAAGTATGGATAAGGTAAATCGAGATACTAGAGGTTCTTGACTGATTCTTTGGATAATTAGAGCACATGATCGAGCTGAGGCTCATGATGCTATCTAGGATAGATTTTGGTCTTTTTGAACTTTTGTTTCATGTACTATATATATTCTATGTACACCTATTTTGGATGTTTTTTAGAACATGGCATCTATCATGATCAACTGTATATGATATACCTTTCTATTATTGTTTATTTGTATCTATTCTTACTTTTAAACTATTTTCCGAATGGGTTAATTATTCTCCTATTTATCTGATATTGTTATTCTTCTATACATCACTCTATTTATGAGAGAATAGTCTCCCCATAGAAATAATCTTGGACCTCCTTGGTAGTTAGAAGCCTATGGAATTTTGGGAGTTGTTCATAAGTTCATGTGTCCAACTGGGCCCTGGAAACCTTTTAGTAAAATCTAGGTCCAGGACGTTACATAACCATTGTTTTAAAGAGCTTGTTAATATTTGTAGTGAAATATTCCTCCTCATCATCTTTGGATTATGGATCAAAAGAATGTTAATTAACACACTCCTAATACAATGCAGATAGAACTTCCTACAACTACAGAGAATCATATGGATGATCAGCTTCAAGATAAATTCTAGAGGGTAATGTGATCAATGGAAATATAAACTATTCACATTTTACCATTGATTTATTAGTTGAAAATAGAGTTTTAGCTAAAAAATATATCTATGTTCAATGGGGAGGGAGGCCCTTAAGTAGTTTAGTTCTGGATTGATTCAGTCCAAATGATCTTTTAGAACCTTGAGACCCCAATAGATAAGAGTGTGATGATTTCTTGTTTACATGTAATGAGGATCATCCATGCGATTCTGGTACATTTTTGGGAAAGTAGAGTAGAAATAGGAGTTATCCTAGAAGGAATTCAAGGTGAAGTTCCTTATCAACTTTTATCCAAAGACGTTGATGGATGAGAGGGATCTTGAGTTCATGCACTTGATATAGGAAGTCATGTCAACGATGGACTACGTTGGATGTTTCACTGACCTATACCATTTATCTCAATCCTTTGTAGATGATGAGGATTCCATGTTGAGATGTTTTCAATATGGTATTTTCTATGATATATGGTCATAGGTGAACATCATTCACCTAATAATAATTAGAAATTTGATGAACTATGTCTCATCATGTTAGGAAATCCGAGAGAGGCCTCAAATATTGATCAGATAGTTTTAATAGAGAGATCTAGAATCCCTTCTTTAGGTGGTAGGAAGAACATCTATGACAGATTCTGTCAGGGAAGTAATGGGTTTATTATCCAGGGAAGTGGACTTCCACCTCAAAATCATATCATAGTGAAGTGTTATTAGTGTGGAAAGGATACCCAAAATTACCTTAGTGTCCTCACCCCACTATGGAGTGCCATTATTTTGGAATATTAGGTCATATAAAGAGGTTTTTTAGGTACCTATAGTAGCATAACAATGGTAGGGGATCAAGATAGGTAATAGAGTCTAGGATGAAATCAACTACCCCTCAACATACTAATAGTCATGGTTTCATCCGACATTTAGGATGAGTCATAAAATGTGGTATCTCAATGAAGGAGTGGAAATAACATCTAGAGGGAACAACATTACAGAGTTAAAATAGAGACCAAGGTGGAGGGGTGAGTAAGTTGCATGCTATTCAGATTAATTTGACCAGTTTATATGCAGTAACTTCTACCATTAAAGGTACGATTCCAGTATCAGGAGCCCTATCTTCTGTTTTTTTATATAGGGGAACCATATTCCCTTAAATATACTCAATTTTTATTGATTTTGGGTTTTGTTATGGAGTTCATAGATGTTATGGTGAATCTTAACGCACCATGGGAGTTTGGTAGAGGATATCAAATGTTGTAAGGAATATTATCTTGAAATCAATGGCAATCATTTCCATTGGGAACATTTTGTGCTAGAAGTTATGGGATTAGATTTGATATTTGTAATGGATTATATATTTTATACAAAGATCATATCAACTATTACTAAAGGATAGTTACCTTATTATATTGAGAAAGGGGTATTTATACTCACCAGGGTCAGTGAGATCTTTATGATGGTCATGTAGGACCAATTCGGTGCAAATTTTATTGTCTCATGGATAGGATGGAAGGTCTTTCCCTAGATTGTGGTCTAATGTAGCGTGGTATATTTCCTATATTTTGAACCATTTTCAGGATGTATTTTCTGAATATTTCTCTATATTATCACCAAATAGGAAGATCAAGTTCACTATAGAGTTGGTTATGGGAGATGAGACAGTTTCTATCCCACCTTATATAATATAACCAATATAGACTTGTGAGTTGAATGTTCAGTTGGAAGTTCTCATAGAAAAGATAATCATATGACCTTGTAGTTTTTAAAGGTTTTCTCAATTTATTTTTTAGAAGAAGGTAAATTGTAGTTCATGTTTATATTTGGATTATTGGAGGATGAACTAAATGATAGTAAAAAACTAGTATCCCCTTCCGGGGATCAAAAATATATTTGATCAACAAAGAGATTTATATATTTTCTCAAATACCAACTTAAGTTTAGGGTACTATCCTTCAAGGGTGAGACCATAAAACATACCCCAGAAAACTGTATGAGAATGTATGGATTGTATGAGTTTGTGGTAACATTTTTTTTTATAACAATATAACAAAAGAATTCATGTCCTTGATGAATAAAATATTCTATCCTTTCTTAGATCTGTTTATGGTATTTTTCATTGATTCCATCTTAGTGGACTTCCAGCCAACATATAATCATGCCCAACATCTTCACATCATCTTAAGTACATTGATAGAGTATTATATTTATTCCATGATATATAAATGAAAATTATATAATAATAGATTACATTACTTGTATCATGTTATCTTAGAGGATGGAGTGGGAATGGACCTAGAGAAGGTTGCAACCATGGTATCTTGGGAGTAGACCTTGAATGTATTTTAGATTTAATGATTTCTATCCTTAATAGACTATTATTAGTGCTTAACCTAGAAATTATCCCATTATACAATATTGATGTTTAGGCTAACAAAGAAATGGGTGAAGTTGTTTATCCTTATCCATAGGATAATTCTTTCTATTAACTAAAGAGAAGGCTAACCTCAATAATGATTTTCACCTTTCCCTTGGTAGGTAAGAAATATACCTTGTATTATGAAACATGCAGTGTTAAAATTAGAATTTTTATAATGCTGGAATACTGAGTGGTTTCTTATGGATTTATATAGCTAATATCATATGAGATTAACTACCCTACCGATGATTTGGAGTTAGCTATGGTCTTACATGACCTGAGATGCAGGAGACACAATCTGTTAAGTGATTGGTTTGTGGGGTAAATGAACCAAAATATCTTCAATTAAATCTTTTCTTAATGATACCTGAACCTTATACATAGTATATGAGTCGAATATATATATAGTAATTCGACTTCAATGTGTCTTACAAGGTAGGAAAATGTAGCATCATTGCTGATGTCTTGATATGGAAATGAATTTTAATGTTTAGGTGTCCCAGGGATGAGAATCACAGACTTAAACATCTATATTACACATTATTCTTGAATGAATCAAGTTAGAGTAGTTATATAATCTAGAGGTCTTAGCTTTGTGGGACATTTTATATGGTGGGAAGCCATCAATAGGATAGTCCCTTAAAAGTGAATATATTCTTCTTATCCATGGTCATTTATGATTATTATGGGATTATGCAAGGAGGTGATGAGGGAGTTTCTTAAATCTATATGGTGGGTAAATCTATGTACTACTAAGATATATCGTGACCTGTATAGACAATACTGGTGTCCAGAGATGAAAGAGGAGATAGCGGGCTTTGTAGCAAGATACATCACCTGTTAGCAGGTGAAGGCAGAGCGCTAGATCCCTAATATGTTGTTGCAACATCTAACCATTCATGAATTTAAGTGGAATGATATCACTATAGATTTCATGACATGATTACCTAGGAAACCATGCATGAATGATGTGGTATGGTTGTTTGTGGATCAACTGATGAAGGTATCCAACTTCATACCTTTTACGGAGGCCTTCAATTTTGATGATCTTGGTAGTCTCTATGTGTGGGATATTTTTTAGATGCATGGTGTTTCAAAGATTATTACTTTATATTGAGACCCTCATTCATATATTGGTTCAAGAAAGGTCTTTAGAAGGCTTTAGAATCATGGGTTCTTATGATTACATCCTATTATCCTCTAATTGATGACTAATATGAATGGACGATATAGATTCTAGAGGATGTGTTGTTAGTCCTTGTTTTGGATTCCTGTGGTTCCTAGGAGCTGGATATGTACCACATGGAGTTTACATATAATAAAATCTTATAGGAATTGATCCAAATGGATCAATGTGGAACTTTTTATAGAAGTCCCTACCATTCTTTTCTTTTCTGGTTAGAGGAAGGCGAGTTAGTGCTTGTTAGGCATAGTCTCATGAGGGGATGTCTGATCAGGTTTAGTTGATTAGAAAGTGGTTGGTGACCATGAAGAGATGAACAAAATCCCATGTTGACAATTAGATATGACCTTTTGAGTTTGAGGTTGGCCATTTTTTTCCACTAGGTAACACCCAGGCTAGGGTAATGATGTATTAGGAAGAAAGGGAAGCTAGCACCAAGGTTTGTTAGGTCGTTTGAGATAGTGGAAGGGGTAGGTCTAGGAGCCAACCACTTATTCCTTAAACAATGAAAAATTTACTTGAATTATGTGTTTCATATTTCACAGTTTTAGAGATATCATTATGACCCTTCTCATGTGATAGATGTTTATACATCCTTGGAGGAGAATCTGATCCTTATTTTTGATTGTAGTGAGAAGAACCTCTATTGAAAGACCGTACCTCTTGTGCGAGTGTAGTGGAATAATTGGAGTCTACAAGAGGAGACTAGAGAATGAGTGTCTGATATACATGAATAGTGGATAAACTTGTTCACCGATACCTGTTGATATGATTTTGAGTATGGATTAGGGAGGACCTATTCTATGGTGGGGAGGTTATAAGAACCCATAATTCTCTAGGTACATCCCTTTATAAAGTTTTGGTAGACCTATTTAAGCTCATTGATTTTGGTTTAAAACATTGTTGTTGATATTTAATCTAGATAGGTTTGTTTTAGATGAGTTGAGCTATAGAAGATTCTACACCATGGAGCTTTGGGCTGCACCATTGGGTAGGTCACTATCGTATAGATATCCATCTTTGAAGTAGGATTCTCAAGGAAGGAAATTTAGAGGCACTATCATTTTTAGAATGGATTCACCATGGAGGTAGGCTATGGAATAGGCTAGTCGGTCTCAATAGTGCAGAGAGAGTGGTTGCAACGTATGGTCTTAGAGTGGGATTTTCTCAGTTCTACAAAATTCAGCACCCATGTAGCATGGAACTTATCTGCACTATATCCCACTTATCATGTTTATAGGTTTTGCAGTGCAATGGTACAAGATACGCCACCCCCCAATTTATAAGATCTGTGGAACGGTCCAATGTACAATATTCCAACATGGTTTGACTGGGTATCTTGTGGTATGGACACTTGCACTACACCGTATTCCTACCCATATAATCCTATTTTATGCCATGGTTTGGTAGGTTGTGCCTTGGTATTTTATTTTATAGTCTCTTTAAAAATAACCTAAACCCTTACAAACCATTTTAATTTATATCTCTTCCACTCAAACCATAGGTTCCCCAAAGATATTTTATAAGGTTTTTGAATCTCATATCAATAAGATTCAACCAATTTATTGAAGGGATCAATCCATGGTGATCCAAGCCTTTAAAAAGAAATCTATAAGCGTACACTTCAAATTGGAAGTGAGATTAGTATGATCTTGGTCTTTCTGGACTAGAGTTTAAAGGATAAGGAACCAAAAACTATATTGGACAATGAGATTTTTTTTCACATATTCCCTACTTTTGAATTTCGTGGTTTAAAAAAATTTCCCAATGCTTGTTTCAATTATTCTAGTTTACGAAATAAGTGTGGTCGTACAGGCACACAATTAATGCTTTCTATCTAAATGGATAATCTTCTATTTAATAGATTTTACATACTTGGACCTCCCATTGGATCATATGGGTTTATTAGAATTGATGTTTGACTTGTGTCAACCAATGTGGTGAGCCTAACTTTATGGATAAAAATTATTTTGGTAGATTGGATAATGTGATCCTATCTTAAGTATATGTGCCACTTAGAAAGTTAATTGAGTTCTGAGATGATATGGTAAATGATTAATTAGCTAAAATATATATCAGATTACCTGTAAAGGTTTTATTATAATCTTTATGATAATTGATGTTTGGATTTAAAAAAATAGGGTGAAATGAGATAATGAAATTGTTAACTAATGTGGAATGTGTTGATATGTTTGATCTAGAAATTTTTATATAAATAGATTGAAATAAAATATGCAAAAATTATTATATAAAGGTACTATGTATGGTGATATTAGAATGATTATATAAATGGATTATGTTTGGTTATGTTTAAATTATTATATAATGGGCTTGCATTTGGCTATGCTGAAATTCTTATAAAAAAGGACTTACACTTCGACATGTTGTAATTATTATAGGGATCTTCCAGATTCTCATTTGATTATTTTTGGGTTAACCCTTAGGAGGGTTGTGGATATGGTTTATATGATTATATGATATTCTCAGATATATTTTGAATCATGCTAATGAAGGTTTTAATGGCCCTAATTATCAACCTAGAACTTGAGGGTCTATATGTTTATTTCTTGTGTAGTATTAATTTGTTAAATGAATAGCCCTATTCATCACTTTCTTGAACGCATTATATAATCATGATATATTTGTTTAGATAACATTGGTGGTGTCCTAATGAGTTATAATCACACCCTGTTCGGGCTGTCATTTGGTACCTAGGCAGATTTCATGGATTTAGGTTTAGATAAGGGAAAGTGGCCCTATATTGGTGGATTGCATATTGTATGGGTTGGATCTTTATTACGTAACCGACATGGGGCTTGGGAACAGAGTATTAGATTATTTTTTTAGAATTTTTTCTTTCATTTTTATGATTTTTATATTGATGTTTAAACATATTTATAATGTCGTTACATGAGTCTATTTTATTTGGATTTTTTTGAATTGTTCTTTATTGAACGGTGTTTTCTTGTTATTAATTTATATTTTTCTCTGTTATTGCTACTATGTACCGAAAAGTATATTATCATGACTATATTATTTATACCATAACTTCTAGTCACAACCTCTAGTATACAAGGATGCATGCATGAGGTCACATAACCACCCAGATTTATCATGTGAGGAAGCATGAGGTTGGGGACATTTTACTTGAATAAAAATTATAAATTTAATTTTTTTGTGAATATGTATAGATGTTTAAAATGGATGGAGATTTGAAGATTAGATCTGTAATTATGCATTTATATGATGAATCAAGGGGTTTCTACATTAAGGTGGTTAATGTATTGGATTACTTTAAATGTCTATAGGATCATAATAATGATTGTGTATTTTTATCTTTTTATCTTATATGATTAAAGAATTTATTAGAAAGAATTTTTTTATGAATAATATAAGATGATAATTTGGATACACATGGTTATTCTTGGACTAATTCTATAAATTGTTTTAAAATAGTTAAGGGAAAAATGACTTATATCCTTGATAAAAGTGTTTTATACATGTTATTTGTTAAAATATGAGAGAAAAAGTTCTCACTACCCAATAGTGGAATATTAAAATAATTAAATATTATTTCAATAATATTCTTCTAAAAATAGAGAGTAATATATAAGATGTAGTGGTTAATATTTTATTAGTTAAATATCCCCATCAAAAAAATAAGTGTTATTTTTATCCCAAAAAGAGTTGTGTCTTATAAAAATATTTTAGAGAAAATTTAGTTTTTAAGAGTATAATGGGAGTATTTTTGAATATAAAAAAGTTCAAAAATGTAACAACCAAATTATTATACTAGTATAACTCTAATTTAAAATCACTTTATATACTAATTTTATTAAGATATATTGTTAAATAAACATCCTAATATAAAGAGTTTTACATGTGGATTATAAATCAAATATCACGATTACTCAAACATTAATTCTCCATATTTGTTACACATTAAAGGAGTTTAGTGGGAGAATTTATTATATGATCACATATAGATACAAATATAATTAAATAATAATGTAATGGGTTTAATAAAAAACACAAAATGTGAAAAAAACACAAGGCCTCTCTAATGGTCTATAATAGAAGATATGATCAAACATACACTTATGTATAGTCACTAGTACAAAAAGTATTTATCACATTGGACTTTTTATGTCGATTATTTATAACCAACGTAAAAAACCTTGAATATAGATTTACCACATCGATTATATTATAACCAATATCAATAATGAATTATATTGATTTATCACATCGATTATTTTAAAACTGATTTGATTAATCATGTATCTCAATTTATCACATAGGTTATAAAATAACCAACATGAAAAAGAAAAATTCATTGCTTCATCACATTGGTTATATAATAAATGAAATTATAAATCATTTTATCACGTCGTTTATAGAATAACTAAGGTGATAAAGATATTTTTTTATGTCGGTTATATAATAATTGACGTGATAAAGAAAAATTCATTGCTTTATCACATTAGATATTATATAACTGAAGTTATAAATAATTTAATCACATCAGTTATAAAATAACTGATATGATAAAAACTATTTATCACATCAGTTATTGAATAACTGATATGATAAATCATTTAAATTTTTTATGAATTCTTGTTTCGAGTCATTCCACTATTTTTCTTTCAAGCAACAGTGACTCAGTCTCTCTCACATGGAAACCCTAGAATTGATTATTTGATCCCATGGCCTCTAAACTCATATTTCTAGATTCTTTTATCATGTATTTCATCAGTGCATCTATCTTCTCAACTTACAACTCTCATGTAAGCCTTACATAATTTTATTTTGGTTGTTCGCGGATGCCCTAAATCAAATTTTTACAATTTTTTTCATCGTGAATTTAACTATTAATTGTTGAAGGTGGGTTATTATCCGGGTATTGTTTTATCATTGTTTTTTCATGGATTCTAAATCTATGTTTTGTGATTTCGTTCATTTTATCTTTCACTATTAACTGTTGAAGGTGGTTTAGTATACTGATATTATTTTATCATTTATATATTATATTTTTTATTCTATAAATTTTTTGATTTATTTACTTACCTTATTTCCAATGAGTATTATAGGGAGATAAAATTAAATATGGCTTTTCATTTAGTTATTCATACCATGTCACCCAATATACATTTTTGATGTATCCAGATGTGTTATAAATGAATGATATGATCATTGGGAAACTAGAGGACACTTGTACATATCTATAATGAAGTCATTAGATCTTCTTATACTTAAGGGATATATGTGGATGATATCATTTGTGCATTGGGTAACAATTTATTATTATATCTTAGTTTTTGTCACATTCCACTACTTTTAATTTACTATTATTATAATATATTTAGTACTATTCTAGAGTGTAAATTCCTCCAACCATAGAACCATTAAATTGTCACGCCTAGTCGCCATCCTCTAGCATATGGGGAGGATTTCTTGAGGACTTACCACCAACTAATCTAGTTACTATTTTTAAAGTGAACCAGTTCGAGGCATTCTAGTTAGCTAGTAGCCCCCAAAACAACCTTTCAACATACCTTGAATAGGATATTTGCACCACCTTCCCAAGATAATCTAGGTTCATCTCAAGGACTGTACATAAGACCATTTTCTCAGAATACAATTTTCCACAAAAAACTCAATAATAATGTTAAAACCCATAAATGTGACCATAAATATTATATAAAATTAAGAAAATATTTCAATAAAATACAATCATAAGACTTGTTTGGTTAATATTTCAGATAATTAGGATAAAAAATTAAGTAATAAGACTCATGTTATGATGATTTAATAATATATCACACTAGAGAATGGTTTTTAATTTTTAAATAGTGGTTTTCTATCTTATTTATCAAAAAATATCAATATAATTTTCAAATATGCATATATTAGGTTCTTATTTCAAAATTCTGTTACTTTCAAATTATCATATATTTCATATAAATATAAAAATGTATTATCTAACTATATTTTCTTTTTAAAATTATTTCCATGTATATATTTCTATGATTTATCCTTAATATTAAAACTTATCTTCCATTATTGTGTTGAATTCATAATTATATTTTTCAAATACATATATATTGTTTTTATATTTCAAAATTGTGATACATTCAAATTATGACTTATTTCATATTGATATAAAATTTTCTTATCTTTAAAATATGCATAATGTTGATATTTTTTAGGTAATAATGAGTTGATTTTGGATTATGGGACATCAAATGAGTGATGAATATGAGGAAGGTGCTGATGCTTTTTTTGGAATTTGATAAATGAAATGTTCCAAAAAATGAAATGTTTTTCTTTCTATGCTTTAAATTTTTAAATATGACGAAGTTGAAAAGTATAGAGATTAAAGATTATTGAATTCAATATGGTTTTAATCCGAGTTACAACCCTTAGATTTGGCTTGGTGAAACTGGGCAGAATTTCAGATCTACGGATGATGGTGCTTTGTAATATGGTCACTCTAATGAAATTGAAGATATGATTCTTGATATTGAAGAAGAAAAAATTGAGAAAGAACCGACAATTGAGCATATATATGGTGATGTTGAAAAACCATTTTATCCAAGTTGTATGAATTTTATGATTTTTATCATTAGTGTTAAGATTGACTAACTAGAAGGAAAAAAATGGATGGAGTGACAAGTGTTTTATAGAGTTTCTACAATTGTTGAAATACATTCTTCTTAAAGACAATGACCTTCTAGATTCACATTATAAGGATAAGAAAATATTATGCCCGATGGGATTGGGATACATGAAAATACATGCCTATCCAAAAGAATGTTTGATATATAGGAAGGAATATTAATTTATGTTGGAGTGTCATAAATATTAGACATCATGGTATAAGTTTAAAGAAAAATCATTTGCTGATGTAGAGATTACAATGATCACTACTAAGGTATTTTGGTATGTACCTATAATTCCTAGTTTGAAATGTTTATATTCTAATTCACATGATGAGAAAATGTTAATATGTAATGCATATGAATGAATATGTGAGGAAAAAATACATCATCCAGTGACTGTCCAAAGTGGATGAAAATTGATGAGTAGTATCCTACATTCATAAATAACGTTAGAAATCTCAGACATGGGTTTTTCACATATGGAATGAATCCATATAGAAGCCTTAGTAGCACACATTGTTCATAGCCTGTTTTATTCATAATTTACAACCTATCTACTTAATTTTGTATGAAGAAAAATATGTCACTTTTAGTTTAATGATTTTTGTACCAAAGGAACCCCAAAATCATATTGATGTTTTCTTGTTAACATTAATTGATGATTTGAAACTCTCATGGGAGGATGGTTATAGGGTGTATAATTCTTATAAAATGGAATATTTTCAACTATATGTAGTGATTATGTTCACCATAAATGACTTCCTAGTGTATTGATATTTGTCTGGATACAGTGTTAAGGGGCATAATGCATGTCCAATTTGAAAAATAAGACATCAAATTATCAATTGTATCATGGGATGAAAACAATATACATGGTTCATCAAAATTTTTTGCCTATGGATCCCTATTATAGACGATTAAAAATGGAATTTAATGGCTCAAAAGAATTTTATATTGCCCCAAAACATTTGTCTGATGATGATTATTTTGAGAGGGTGAAAAACATTGAGGTGATTTTGGGACATACACATTAATCTATTAATGATATAAATATTTAGAAGAAACAGTAAATATTTTTTGAGCTACCATATATGAGATATGGTAATGTTTGGAAATGTAGCATCTGGGACTATTCCCCCGTTTGGGCCTTCGGGCCACCAATTTGGTCCCTAAGTCCTTTAAGACCTTCGGGCCACCCAAGCCTTCAGTTCAGTAAGGCCTTAGGGCTGCCTCAAGGCCTTCGAGACACCTTAAGTTCATATACAAACTAGATAACCTACAAGGAACATGCTCTATGAGGAGGATGACAATTGAGCTTTAACCATAGTAAAAGATAAAAAGATTGCAATAAGGAGAGGGTATGAAACCTACCATCAGGACAAGACTGTGCATGAACAGGAAAGCCTAGCCAAATAGCCATGCAAAGGTGGAGAGCTAATTTCACAATGACGATGTTGGGGAGGAGCAGTTCCAAGTAGTATGCTGGGTTGTATGTAATGTTTGAAGCCTGCAAGAATTGAATCTTTATAAGGCCTATGATCCATGTAATACTTACACCTATGGTATAAGGACCCGGCCTTAAACATTACATAATATTGAATTAAATGAATAATTCAAACTGAGGATCTTTTCAGGTTTAGAGTTTTAGAGAATTAGGACATTACATTTACATATCAGAAGATTACAAGGTAGACATATCTACATAGTTTCCATTTTTTTCATAAAATAAAAACTCTTGAAAAAAGAGTCATGTCTAATTCCATGTTTTAGACAAAATGACTTTTCCTTGATCCCATCCTTGACCCTATTCATCTTTAAGTCCAGTGAAAACATTTCAAAACTTGGTATGAGCATAAAAAGATCAGTAAGGGTTATAAAACAAAGAATGAAAACATTTGTTCATAAATACATAAAAAACATGAACTCTTTTACTTACCTCATAAAATCATAATATTTATGAAAGAAAAATAGAAATAATTAATCATAAAGGTAACTTGTGGCATCCATATCATACTTACATTGTAACTATCACAGCTACATAGGGAGTTACTTTGGAATACCCATCAAAGTTTATTCCCTAAATCTCTTTGGAGAAACATTCATTTTACCTCCATCACATTACCCAATGCATTGGAGAGCTATCTCAGGCTCACCCGCCCTAAGTTTATCACAGAACCACTCGTATACGTAAATAATGCCCAAGAACCATAACATGATCATAACACATAACATATGCATAAAGGAAAGATAACACTTCCACATTGCAATAATAAAATATAATTTCTAGATATTGAAATAATAAATCCATTCTCAAAATCCTTTTCAAAAGCAAAATACGTAAAAAGAGTATATGGTATTTATTTTTCCTTTTAAAAACATTCTGGCTTGTTAAGGAAGCCAAAGATCAAATAATACTCGCGGTGGCGGAAAGGTCGTTGTCACCACTTACGTTAAAAAAAATTCCTTTTTGTAGTTTAGTAAAACTATTCATATAAAAATATTCCCTTTGAATGAAATGTCAAAGGGGTTTATACACCATATGAAATAAAGTTGTGTATAAAACTAAAAATGCCTCAATGAAAGGAGATTGAGACGAAGTCCCTTACCTCGCGTCTGACTTGACTCGATTGTTCTTTAATCTCCTGAATAATAAACTAAAGTTAATTTCTACTTTCTTAAGAACCTTTTCACGTTTATTATTCCTTTTATATCACTTATTTCCATGTTAAAAACATTATGCAATCATTTAAGTTAATAATGTTCTTTTTGTCGATATTTGGTACTTGAGTAAAAAATGAACACCTTATATTTACAAGTTGTCCATGTGGTCAAAAGTTCATTATATACAAAATGATATTCATGATTTGTATATCATATATATCATATATATCCAGTACATACATGTTTTTATAATAGTACATAACATTTATAGGTAAGAAATGAAATGCACCATTCATGGAGACCGTAAGCCGTACATACGCATGAACACTACTTTCATTTCTATTTCTTATTTTAATGGAAATAAAACATAATGATACATAGGTATATTATAATTCCAGTATAATATCATATATAATATAATTAACTCCATCCTTTGTACACCCCACATAAGGCATTAACGAATCAAATCACTTTGAGGGGGCGGTAGTCCTCACTTACTCAAATGAGATTATCGTATTTACCCACTATGGAAACCATAAAGGCATGATATAAATGTAAAATAAAGAAGAATAAAGAAAAAATAAACATAATATATATCATATATAAATACAGTTCCATCATAATGACCACCATGAGAAGCGGTAAGAGGTAATTGAACAATCATCGTTTCGTGAGGCGTTAGTTTTCCATCCACAAAAACATTATGTTCTTCACCCATTAGATGGAGGTGTGTGTAAGTGTAGTTAGAATAATTATCATAAAACATCCTATTATATTGAGGATACTGGTTTTGTTACAAAATAAAGGAATAAAAAAGAGTTTAGTGGTTGGATAAGTAAAATAAAAGAAAACAATTTAAGAGAAACCATTACCTTTAATTTGGGTAACTTCCTTTGGTTTAAACCAAAAGGACTTCTTGAAGTGCCTTCTGCCTAAAGTAAGGATTCTAGGAGGATGATAGGGATGTTGGGAGATTAATTGGGCAGAGATTGGATGATCCAAATGGCTTGAGAGGTGTGTGTAATTGGGTATAATTGGTCTCCTTTTATAAGGGAGAGGAGGGGCTCTTTAGGGAAGTGTGAAAGTATTATTTTATAATATAACGATATTCAGTTTCTAATGGGCCAAAAATCATTATAGTCAAAGATAAGATGAGTCAAGGTCGAAATAAAATCATCAAATCAGAATTGGACATGTTTTGGATAATATTGTAAGCATTATAATCTTATTTATTTAGATTATTTATTAATGAGGTAAACACTGCACAATTATTATGTCATAAATAATTTAATATATTTGTTGTCTAAAAATTATAAAAAATATACCATGATTTAGAAAATCTTTATATCTTTAAAATTAATTTTTATAGTCAAAAATATTCTTTATATAACACCATAAAAAAATTAATTACTAAATGATTGTTGTTTATGTCTATTTTGCCTTTACTTTAAATTAATTGATCTAAATTGTCATTTTCACTCCCAATTGGATCAATGGGGTCCCAAAATTGACCCAAAGATGCCCATGGTCATTAATGACTCAAAAAATATGGTTAGGACAAGTGTTAAGGTAATTTTGAATTATTATAATATTTTTTTAACCTTGAATTACCATATTTACCTTTAACCGCGATAAATAAAAGTCAAAAGTTACTATTCACCAAAAATAATTTTCATCTTAATGAACCACATTTTACTTCTTGATAACAAACATGTATGTCAGATTTTTTAAATTCAATTCACATAAGTGGTAAAATTTCATTTAAATGAAAAAGTTAGTTTTCTTAACTACCACTATGTGGTGTCACTATTCATTAAAAATTGAGGTTTTTCAGAAAAATACCAAAAATTCTGCCTAAGCATTATTTGATATTCCGAATTAAAAATTGATGTATATTTTTCCAAATTAAAAAAATAGAAGTGTAATTAATTAATTTAAAAATTAATTCCCGTTGTTAAAATAAATAGCCTGTTTTTAAGAAACAATAACTATCAAAAGATTGATACTTGTTTATGTCCAATTTCAAAGTGAAATTAATTCCAATGACCAAAATTGGATTAAATGGTAAAAATATATTTCAATTTAACTTTAAAACCAAATAAGAAGATAATATAACCATATAAATAAATTATATTAAAAGGCACTTTTGAATTAAAATACAGTATTTTTCACTATTCATTAAAAAAATGAAGTTTATCAGAAAAATACCAAAAAAATACCCAAAGAAAAATTGGATGTCCCCATTTTAAAGAAAGATTTTATTTGGTCAATTAGAAGGTATTAAAGTGATAAAAACTATATTTAAAGAGGGTTATCCATTAAAAGGCGATAAATCGGCCTTTTAATGTAAATTATGCTTAAAATTAGATTCATTCACATTTTAATCATCTAACTTTTATTGGATAAATGTAAATACATTTAAAAAATATGTATAATCATATTGTAGTTATTTTCATTCATTCCCGGCAATACAACGTCTAGGGGTTAACTACCATTAAAAATAATAATATTATATTATTAGTGTGCAACGTAAGATTCCAAAGAAACCTGTTGTTGCGTATCGGGTACGCTATCGAACATAGAAACCCTTTTAAAGTAAAATTAATATTTAATTCACAAATATTAATAAATATGAAATATGTCTTATTTATCATTTACT
Source organism: Viscum album (assembly GCA_963277665.1). Classification (NCBI taxonomy): domain Eukaryota; kingdom Viridiplantae; phylum Streptophyta; class Magnoliopsida; order Santalales; family Viscaceae; genus Viscum; species Viscum album. Next base: position 649,691,260 of record OY728130.1, on the reverse strand, counting down.
TGGGATGTTACATCCTTCCCTCCTTTTGGAAATTGCGTCCTCACAATTTTTATTCACTTATCAAAATAAGTGGGGGTATTTATCCCTCATAGCATTTTCAGATTCCCATGTTGCCTCTTCAACCATATGGTTTTTCCACAAAACCTTTACCTGGTGAATTACCTTATTCCGCAACACTTGCTCTCTATGGTCAAGAATCTAAACTGGTTGTTCTTCATAAGAGATATTCTCTTCCAACTGAACTACCTCTGGACTGAAAACATGCATTGGATCTGACATATACTGTCTCAATATAGAAACATGAAAAACATTGTGTACCTGGGATAAAATTGGAGGTAAATCCACTCTATACGCAAATGATCCAACCTTTTCTAGAATTTCATAAGGTCCAATGAACCTCGGACTCAACTTTACCTTCTTACTAAAACGCATCACACTTTTCCATGGAGAAACTTTGAGAAAGACATGATCACCTACGTTAAAAGAAAGATCCTTCCTCCGGCTATCTGCATAAATTTTCTATCTTCTCTGAGCTGTTCTCATGTGCTTCTGACTCAACTGAACTTTCTCTGCCATCTCTTCTACTAATTCTGGTCCCATCATCTTCCTTTAACCTACTTCATCCCAAAAATATGGAGTTTTACAATGCTTTCCATATAATTCCTCAAATAGATCCATCTGTATAATGGAATGAAAATTGTTATTATATAAAAATTCAACCAAAGAAAGATGTTGGTCCCAACTTCCTTGGTAATCCATTGACAAAGCACGTAACATATCATCCAATATCTGAATTGTTCATTCTGATTGCCCATCTGATTAAGGATGAAAAACTGTACTAAAATTTAATTCAGTACCCAATGACTTTTTAAGGCCTTTACAAAAGTTATAAGTAAACAGGAGATCACGATCAGATACAATGGAGATGGGAACTCCATGAAACCTGACTATCTCTTTAACATATAACCGAGAAAGTTGATCTAGAGATAAAGTATCTCAAATAGGAAGGAAATGAGCAGATTTAGTCAATCGATCAACTATAACCCATATAGCATTATTACCTTGAGATGTCTTTGGTAATCCCAAAACAAAGTCCATGTATATATTTTCCCATTTCCACTCTGGCACAGGTAAAGGAAGAAGAATCCCTTTCAGTAACTACTACTCTACTTTAACCTTTTTACAAGTTGAACACTTCACAGTAAAATCAGTAATATCTCTTTTCATTCCATCCCACCAGTAATACTCCCATAGATCTCTGTACATCTTAGTACTTCCAGGATGAACTGAAAACGGAGAACTATGAGCTTCACATAACAACTCATTATTCAAATGTGAATCACAATGCACACATAATCTATTTCCAAATCTCAAAATAGAATCTTTATCAATGTTAAAATCAGGCAACTTACCCTTCTGATCCAACTTTACCTTTTTCTGTAACTCACTGTCTTCTTTCTGTGCTTGCTTTATTCTGTCTAATAGAGATGATCTCACTGACTCCTGAAACAAAAAAGAAGAATTTCCTACACCAACAAATTCTATTCCAAAGTTTATCAAATCAAAAACCAAAGGATCTCATTCCAAACGTAGCATGGTTAATGAAGTATTAATTTTTCGACTCAAAGCATCAACCACTTTATTTTCTTTTCCCGGATGGTAAAGGATCATGCAGTCATAATCCTTGATTAATTCCAACCATCTCCTCTACCTCATGTTCAATTATTTCTGAGTGAATATATACTTAAAACTTTTGTGATCAATATATATTTCACACTTCACTCCATACAAATGATGCCTCCAAATTTTTAAACCAAAAACAACAGCAACTAATTCCAAATCATGTGTAGGGTAATTTAACTCATGTGGCTTCAACTGACATGAAGCATAAGAAATTACCTGATCATTCTGTATAAGGACACATCCAAGTCCTTTCAACAAAGAATAACTGTAGATAACAAACTCACCATTTCTGGAAGGCAGTTCCAAAAATGGAGCATTCACCAATCTCCTTTTCAATTCTTGAAAAAAATCATCACATTCTTTTGTCCAGATAAACTTAACACCTTTTTGAGTTAACTTAGTCATTGGACTAGATAACCATGAAAAATATTCAACAAACCTCTGGTAATAACCTGCCAAACCTAGAAAACTACAGATCTCAGTTATATTTGTCGGTCTTTTCTATTTTTCAACAAATTTTGTTTTAGTAGGATCAACAATTATGTCATTTTTTGATACAATGTGACCAAGGAAAGAAATTTTTTGTAACCAAAACTCACACTTTTTGAATTTCCCATAAAGTTTCTTTTCATTTAAGGGTTTCAAGACAACCCTTAAATGACGTTCAGGTTCCTCTTTACTTTTGGAATAAACCAAAATATGATCAATGAGCACAACCACAAACTTATCCAAGAACTCACAGAAAATTCTATTAATAATATCCATGAATATAGAAGGTGCATTGGTTAACCCAAAAGGAATAGCTACAAATTCATAATGGCCATATCTAGTATGAAACACGGTATTTGGAATATCTGATTTCTTTACTTTCAACTGATGGTACCCCGACCTCAAGTCAATCTTCAAAAAATACTGAGCTCTCTGGAGCTGATCAAACAAATCATCGATATGAGGCAAAGGATACTTATTCTTAACAGTGGTGTTATTTAATGCTCTATAATCAATGCCAAGTCTCATTGAACCATATTTCTATTTAATAAACAAGACAGGAGCACCCCATGGTGACGTGCTAGGTCGAATGAAACCTTTATCTAATAACTCATGCAATTGATTCTTTAACTCTAAAAGTTCAATTTGAGCCATTCGATAAGGGTGTTTTAATTTTGGATTAGCATTAGGAACTAAGTCAATGATAAATTCAACGTCTCGATTAGGTATAATACCAGGAAACTCATCAGGAAAAACAACAAGGTACTCATTTACCACTGGCACATCTGTAATCTCAACACTTTCTTTATTTTAAACAATATGTGCAAGGTAACATTCATTTCTATTTTTTACTAGTTTCTCACCTTCCTGATATGTTATCAATAGCAAGGGTTCATTTTTGTATACAAACTGAAAATCATTCTGAAAATAAAACTCTTTAGCTTTGCAATCAATCTTATAATGATAAACAGAAAGCCAATCCATGCCCAAAATAACATCAAACTCTACTAGAGAAAAAACAATAAGATTTTTAGGTAGATTCTTTCTACACACAAGGACCTGCATGTTCTTATGTTTTCTTTTTGTCTCAACATTTCCTCCAGGTGTTTTTACTGTAAGTTCTATATTTATATCTTGAGATGAAATTCCCAATTTACTAGAAAACTTCTCAGAAATGAAAGAATGTGTAGACCCTGAATCAAACAACACATTGGCATAATATGAACAAACAAACATTGTACCTAATACTACTTCATTTGATGGACCAACATCTGCTGAAGTAGTTGCAAAGGATTTTGCCACCCCTTTCTGCTTGTAGTCTGGCTTCTTTCCTTCGGTTGAGTTCTTTGTTGGACACTCATTTGCATAATGACCAATTTCATTACACTTAAAACATTTTACTGACTGTAAATCAGATTTCATCCTACCATTACCCTGATCTTTTTCAGTGCAATTACGAGCCTAATGCCCCATTTTACCACATCGATAGCACTTACTAGAATTCAAAAGACATTCCCCAGCATGCTTTTTACCATAATTTTCACAAACTGTAAACTTATGTTTCTTACCATCAGCCTTTTTTGAAGAGTTCTTCCCTTTCACATGCCACCTTGACATCTTATTCTATTGTTTGTCAAAGAATACCTGATCATCGGAAAGCTCCATTTCCACCTTCTCCTCACAATGAAAAAGTTTTTCATAACTTTTGAAATCACTAGAAGCTAAAGACCTTCGATACTTTGGCCTTAATCCTGAGTAAAAATGGTTGATTTTACTATCAAGATCTCATATGAAATTTGGAGCATACCTTGCCCGTCGTGTGAATTTTTCTTCATAAGAAGCCACTGAGTCATCCTCTTACCTCAATTCTAGGAATTTTTTTTCCATACTAAGATGAACCACCTTAGGGAAATATTTCTCAAGAAACATACCTTTGAATTCATCCCAATCAAGAGCATCAATCTCCTTACTATCCCTGATATTTTTCACCATCGACCACCACTGATCAGCTTCACCTTCGAAACAATAAATAGAAAGACTAACCTTTTGATGTTATGAACAACCCATGACATCGAAAATCTTCTCCAATTCTTTAATCCACCCTTCATCTAGCACAGGGTCAGATGATTCTCTGAATGATGGGGGATGTTGCCTCATGAAATGCTCTACTACTAACATGTTCCTCTGCGGTTGATCTGGCTGATCTCGTACATGGATACCACCACCATTTATCGGCTAATTCAACTGGTCCATCACTGCAAAAAACTGTTCAGTTATGATTCCGACCATCTCAGGTTGTTGATTTGGAGGGTTGTCTTCCTCCTGATGTCTTCCCAACATAGCTGCCCTATTTCTTATGTGGAAAACCATTCTAAACAAAGAAATATCTTAGGTGAAGCAACATGGTAATCTGTAAATGCTATATGATTTCAATATTAACAAAAATTAATTTATGGATATTACTTTAACAATACCCTAACACATGAAGTTATCTAAACCGACCTTTGATACCAACTATAAGGACCTGGCCGTAAACATTACATAATATTGAATTAAATGAATAATTCACATTGAGGATATTTCCAAGTTTAGAGTTTTATAAAATTAGGACATTACATTTACATCTCAAAATATTAAAAGGTAGAAATATCTACACAGTTTCCATTTTTTTCATAAAATAATAACTCTTGAAAAAAAAGAGTCATGTATAGTTCCATGTTTTAGACAGAATGACTTTTCCTTGATCCCATCCTTGACCCTATTCTTCTTTAAGTCCTGTGAAAACATTTCAAAACTTGGGATGAGCATAAAAAGCATAGTAAGGGTTATAAAACAAAGAATGAATTTTTTTTCATAAATACATACAAAACATGAAATCGTTTACTTACCTCATGAAATCATAATATTTATGAAAGACAAATAGAAATCATTAATCATAAAGGTAACTTGTGGCATGCATATCATACTTACATTGTAACTATCACAACTACATAGGGTGTTCATTTGGAATACCCATCATAGTATATTACCTAAATATATTAGGAGAAACATTCACATTTACCTCTGTCACGTTACCCAATGCATTGTAGAGCTATCTCAGGCTCACCCACCCTAGGTTTATCACAGAACCACCCGTATACGTAAATAATGCCCAAGAACCATAACATGATCATAACACATAACATAAGCATAAAGGAAAGATAAAATTTCCACATTGAAATAAAAAAAATATCATTTCAATATTTTGAAATAATAAATCCATTCTCAAAATCATTTTCAATACCAAAATATGTAAAAAGAGTATATGGTTTTTATTTTTCCTTTTAAAAACATTCTGGCTTGTTAAGGAAGCCAAAGATCAAATAATAATTGCAGTGGCAGAAAGGTCGTTGTCACAAATTACGTTAAAAAAACATTCCTTTTTGTCGTTTAGTAAAATTCTTCATATAAAAATATTTCCTTTGAATGAAATTTCAAAGGGGTTTATACACCGTATGAAATAAAGTCGTGTATAAAACTAAAAATGCCTCAATGAAAGGAGATTTAGACGAAGTCCCTTACCTCGCGTCTGACTTGACTTGATCATTCTTTAATCTCCTGAATAATAAACTAAAGTTAATTTCTACTTGCTGAAGAACCTTTTTTCAAGTTTATTTTTCCTTTTATATCACTTATTACCATGTTAGAAACATTATTCAATCATTTAAGTTAATAATGTTTATTTTGTTGATATTTGGTACTTGGGTAAAAAATGAACACCTTATATTTACAAGTTGTCCATGTGGTCAAAGGTTCATTATATCCATAATGATATTCATGATTTGGATATCATATATATCATATATATCCATTATATACATGTTTTTATAATAGTGCATAACATTTAGAGGTAAGAAATGAAATGCACCGTTCATGGAGACGGTAAGCCGTACGTACGCATTGACGCTACTTTCATTTCTATTTCTTATTTTAATGGAAATAAAACACAATGATACATAGGCATATTATAATTCCAGTATAATATAATATATAATATCGTTAACTCCATCCTTTATACATCCCACATAAGGCATTAACGAATCAAATCACTTTGAGGGGGCGGTAGTCCGCACTTCCTCAAATGAGATTATTGTATTTATCCACTATGGAAACCATAAAGGCATGATATAAATGGAAAATACAGAAGCATAAAGAAAACATAAACATAATATATATCATATATAAATACAGCTCCATCATAATGGCCACCATGTGAGGCGGTAAGAGGTAATTGAATAATCATCGTTTCATGAGGTGTTAGTTTGACATCCACAGAAATATTATGTTCCTCACCCATTAGATGGAGGTGTGTGTAAGTGTAGTTAGAATAATTCTCATAATAACATCCTATTATATTGAGGATACTGGTGTTGTTACAAAAGAAATGAATAAAAAAAAATTAGGGGTCAGATAAGTAAAATAAAAGAAAACAATTTAAGAGAAACTGTTACCTTTAATTTGGGTAGCTTCCTTTGGTTTAAACCAAAAGGACTTCTTGAAGTGCCTTCTACCTAAATTAAGGCTTCTAGGGGGATGAGAGGGTTTTTGGGAGCTTAATTGGGCAGAGTTTGGACGAGCCAAATGTCTTGACAGGTGTGTAGAATTGGGTAGAAGTGGTCTCCTTTTATAAGGGAGAGGATGGGCTCTTTAGGGGAGTGTGAAAGTATTATTTTATAATATAATGATATTCAGTTTCTAATGGTCCAGAGATCATTATAGTTGAAGATAAGATGAGTCATGGTCGAAATAAAATCATCCTGTAACACCCCGAGATTTTATGAAAAATATTCTTTTTAATTTCACTAATGTCTTGTGTTGTCCGCTACACCAAAAGGAGCTTGCACAACACACATCCTTGACTTGCCTTGCATTACACGCAATCACGACCTTCCTCGATAGCGTGTGTAGAACGTAATACTGAGTTTCACTAAACAACAATATGCTATTAAAATATTATTAAAACTAGCCATTATGAATAGTAATAACCACCTTTTAAAATTTTAGAAATTTTATCTCTCAAAATGGACTTCATTTTTGGATTCGTAGTATCGAATTTAGCCTAAGGTGAAATTTTGGTACATTTCGGATAACTTTCATATTTTGATGAATAGTGAAAATTACTTAATTATAATTAAAAACAACTTTTTTAATCAAAATAATTAATAGTGATAAATTATTAATTTGACTGGTTTTAAAGTATATTTAGAATATATTTTTACAATTCAATACAATGTTGGTCATTGGATGTAATTTCACATTTACACCAGACATAAACAAGTGTTAATCTTTTGATAGTTATTATCTCTTAAACACACGCTATTTGTTGTGACAGCGGAAATTAATTATAAAATTAATTAATGAAACTTATATGTTGGGAATTTTGTAAAATAGAAATCATTTTGAATTCGGAATATCAATTATTGCTTAGGGTGAAATTTTGGCATTTTTCTGAAAAACTTCAATTTTTGATGAATAGTGAAACTACTAAGTGGTAGTTACAAAAATTAATTTTTTCATAAATCTTAATTTTACCGCTTCTGTGAATGGAATTTCAAAAATCCGAGAGACACAATTGATGTCAGTAAGTAAAATGTGGTTCAATAAGATGAAAATAATTTTTGGTGAATAGTAACTTTTTACTTTTATTTACCACGATTAAAAGTAAATAGGGTAATTAAGGGTAAAAATGATATTAATATTACCCTAACACATGTCCTAATCCTATTGGACAAGTGTAGTTCGACCAAAAACAAACTTAGGAATAACATATGACCATTTAGGCCCACTTGAATTAGATTAGGACATTTATTATTATTTAATTCAAAGAAGAGTTAGAAGAGTTAAAATCAAAGTTTATTTACTAAAACATTTTTAATATAGGGTTATACATAAGATAAATTAGACTATAAATATTCATTATAAAGCTAGAAAGAATTACTACATAATGGTATTTCATTTTTAATTTTTAAACATTAAATAATTTAATTTATTTATGACACAACGATGATGCAGTAATTATCTTATTAATGAAATATTGACATAATTGATGTTATAAATACCCAAATAAATATAATTTGAGACTTTTTATGAATTAGACTAATTTTCTAGGTTAATATGACATGTTATTGTTGATTTAAGTAACTTGTTTCTAACTTATCATTCTGTTAAAAATTTCATAAAAATCATGTACCAAATAGTGTCAAAATTGACATAAATTAGTTTTTAAAACAAATATTATATTTTTAATTGTTATTTAATTCCTAAAAATCTAAGGTTCAGCAAAATGACTTATATAAGGTTATATATATTAATAATAAAAAATTTGGGGTTCGTTTGGCTTCTTATAGTGAGTTTATTAACCTTATAGTGTAAGAACACAAGAAGACACGTTAAAAGTTAAATTATTTAACTTAGAGTTAAATCTAATTGATAAGGGTAAAATAATAACCTAAACTTGTCTAAATCTTATTTGATGAGATTCTTTCGACCCATACCCACCTTAGCTTTGAAATAAATCAATTTGGAGCTATTTAAAACCGAATTTGGCTTTATAATAAAATAATATTTTTAGTTATTCCAAAGGTGCCCCTCTCCTCCCTTATAAAAGGGCACCTCCTCCCTCTCTTCCTAACAAAAATTTGAGCCTTCAAGCTCGGCCAAACCCTGCCAAATTCTCCTCTCCACTTCCCTAGCAACATCCTAGAGGTTCTGTTCTTCCTCAAAGACAAATTTTAGTGCCCTAAAAGAAGGTCTCAAAGAAGCACTTCAAAGAACAGGTAAGGTCTGTTACCGATTCTTTCACCTTTATTTCTTCTTCCACTTCTTCTTCTTTAGTTGTTTCATTATGAAGTAATAACATCAGTATCACTCATATACTGATATGTTATTATAAGTATGAAACAAACCTATTTCACCATCTATCCATCCTACGGAAAAAGAAATCACCGCGCGTGCGTACGTACGGAATACCGTCTCCACGCCGTGGTGTAATCTATTTTCCGCCACCACCTTAATTGGATGGGTATAATAGTGTAATGAGTAACTATATATGATTATTATAAAGTGATATTGATACTGAAATAGTATACATACACTTCAACACAATTCCACGACCATGAGAATGATATCATCGCTCGTGCGTACGTACGGACTACCGTCTCCACGACGCGATGAGATTCATTCTCAATGATTAACCATTCATGAATGATTATAAAGTATATATAATAAGTACTAATGAAATATATGACATAATAATGATACTATATTTATGTATATTTATATGTATGTCATCTACTTAATTCCATTCAATTCAATAAGGAAACGAAAACAGCGTTCATGCGTACGTACGGACTACCGTCTCCATGAACGGTGTATTTCTTTCCATTTACTGATTTAATATATATATATGTATATTCTGAATATATATATATATAAATCATGTTTTATATTCTTGAATTAAGTAATCATGATCTAAGTAATCATATGAATAATTACAAGTCAAAACACGGACGACAAATGAAACAATTTTACCCAAAATGCTCTTTAACATGGAATTTACAAAAGAATGGGTAATATAAAGTCATAAGTGAACCATATATGATATCATAACAATGAATATGATTCTGTAATAAATCAATGAAATTATTTAAATCATTATACAGTAGGTTCGGACACTTACGAAGCAAATCGGACCTAAGGTAAGGGAAATATCACAATCTCATTTTCATCCGAGATTGTTTTTACTTTGGCATTTACTGGGGTATATTTTATCATCCACATCCATGTTTCCTCAATATGTAATATTATTTCCATCCACCTACAATTGTTTAAATTGAATTTTACCCTTCTGTGAGTTTTTAGTAAAAGATATGAAAGGAATCTTTTGTCTTTTTTCGTACGAGGTACTTTTTGACTTTTCCGACAAAAGTACGAGAAGAATGTTTTTTTAACTTATAAGGCATGAATGGATTTTTAAAACATTATTTCCAAGAATCTTCCTTTACAAGTTTTTAAATTTTATTTTTAATCAACTTCTTTTAGTTTAAAATTTTATGACATGTTATGAAAGGAAAATGTTTTTGAAGTAGAAAGAATATTTTCCTCAAGAATAGAGTTCAAGTGTTTTATCAAAATTATTTTCCAGCTAAGATAATAAAGGGTTCCGTTTTTATCCCTATTATTACATTGATTTGATTATGTTTTGAGGGAATTATTTTTATGAAGTCATTTACCTTATATGATTTGTTTTATGATGTCATGATGTTTCGAGAATCCCATTTTTGTTACATGTGTTATGCGATGATGTATGATTTATGATTACGTGGTACACATAAGAAAGGATTCATTATAAGATGGGTGGGACCTATATCTCCCTCCAATGCATTGGGTAAAGATTTATATCTCATGAGATATACATGGCTGGAATGGTAGGTTATACCGGTTCAGTGAAACAGGACTGAAACGTGGGTGACTCGGTTCAGAAAGGGACTTTGTCCACTAAGATAGTCTTGGAAATGAGTCTTGACTAACAAGAAATGATTCTCTATGATTATGTGTGTATGCCACAAAGTTTCATGTTTTAAGTTATGATGATTGTTATTACATTTCACTGAAATGATTTATCCCATGTTATGAAATTATGATCTCTTTTGCAGGTTAAGATTTCCAAAAGTTATGTGCTTGTGTATACGATGAGATTTATATTTCTTTTGTTTACCCTTACTGAGCATTTGAGCTCACCCTTTTATGTTTTCTTTTCCCCAGGATATAAAGAAAGGTTTTAGGTAAAAAAAGGATATCTTTATGGGAGATATTGGAGATCTTTCACCACGATTAGAAGATTACGATCCGAGTTTCCAAAGACACTAAACTATTACGATCCTTGTGTGTGTGTTTTTTGTTATGTACTAAGTATTCCTCAAATGTAATGTAATGTCCATGTAAGTCAAGCTTCGGGTCTCTACAGTTAGTATCAGAGGAAAGGTTTAGTCAACCTTTGGAAACTAGGATGCGAAAACGTTAGTGAGATCCCTAGATATATTTCTAAGGTATGTCTAGGGATGTCCTTAAGGTTAAGTATACATATAGGTTATAGTACTAGAATTACGCTAACGACCATATAATTAAACCTAAGATGTTAGATATTGAAGGTACTCCCCCTTTATTATGTTGTTTTCCCTAGCATGATTTTTGCCTCTCACACTATTCTTTTTGGGTTTTAGACGATGGCTGGAACCCGAAGGAACTGTGTTGATCAATGCAATGGACAATGCAATGATTGTCCTCCTGAACAAACAAATGTTATGGGAGATGGAGTGAAAAATCTTATTTCTATACTTACACAAGCTATGAATCATTCTGGACTTCCAAATGAGCAGAGAAGGGAACAATATTCTATTGAGTCCTTCATGAGGCAACGTCCACCTTCTTTCAGTGGGTCTTCTGATCCACTTGTTCCTGAACAATGGATCAGTACCACTGAAAAGATATTTTCAGTTCTTCAATGTTCTGAACATGATAAAGTCATCTTAGTAGTATATCGTTTGGAAGGTGAAGCTGATCAATGGTGGAATCTTATCAAGAATACGAGGCAAAGAGATGAAATTGATTCCATGGAATGGGATGAGTTCAAGAACTTATTTTTCAATAAGTACTTCCCTCGTATTCTTCAAACAAAGATGGAGAAGGAGTTTCTTGAACTAAAGCAAAAGGATGATGAATCTGTTGGTATATACGAAGCGAATTTTACAAGACTTACAAGGTATGCATCTGGCATTATCATCCAACCTGAAAGTAAAGTTGATCGATTTTTCAATGGCTTAAAACCAAGTCTTCTAAGGGCATTAACTATAAGAGACTTTAGTAGCTATGAAGAAATTGTGCGTTGTGCTATCAAGGTAGAAATGGAAGTTGGTGTTACATATCCATCTCATGGTTTTGACAAGAAACAAAAGATAGAGTTCAAGGAGAAATCTCAGAATAATGGTGAAAAGAAGATGAATGTTTCCTTATGCTCAAAGTGTGGAAAGAAGCATGATGGAGATTGTCTTAAAGGAACTAGAAAATGTTTTAAGTGTGGAAAAGAAGGTCATCGAGCAGCTGAGTGTCGAAGTAATGGAAAAAGGGTTTCTGATGATGTGAATAAAGCAAAGACTGCAGAGAACGCACCACCAACACTTCAATGATTCAAGTGCAAGGAAATGGGGCATTATGCTAATAAATGCCCTAATCCAAGGGTTAGTGATGATCAACATGAGCAACCACTGAAGGCAAAGGACAAAGGGAAGTCACATGCGATCACTATTGGCGATGTTGAATATGACAACGATGTGGTGGAATGATTAAGTGTTTATGTAATGGGATTCCAAAATAATGTGGTATCATAAAGTATTGGAATATTTATGTGTTGGTCTAATGTGGTATTCAAAGTGATTGAGATATTTTTTGGAAATAAGATGATATGCGCATAATGAAGGGAAAACGAGATAATGAAATGTTTAACAGTATTCATGAGCTCATGATTGATATATGGACTAAGTGATATCATGGTTTGAGTATATAGAATTTTGAGGATTTTGGTATGTGGAAGGTGTTAACTTTTAACTGCATTCATGTTTTCACTAAGGTATTCAAGAGAATACATGATTAAGGACTTTGAATGTTTGGAATGTGACCAACAAAACATATCTTATGATATATGGGGATCAACGATGGTATTAAATCTCTGGTAATCATTTTCACTATGTTATGAGAGTGGAATGTAGTATTATGGATAAGCCTAAAGATTGGAATGGATTATGTTGGACATAAGTTAGTATTGTTTAAGGATAGAAGTTTTTTCGATATTATTGATGGGATGTTATAGTAATATAGTTTTAGAAAAAGGACAACCTACAGGACGGGCGACAGCCCATCGCGTCAGACAAGGCTGTAGGAATCGAACCCACAACCGAAGTGCGACTGGCCTTTATCGCCTACCACTGGCCTACAGGAAGTCCCTGTTTAGTAGAAACTAGTTTTATTTTATTAAGCAGTACGATATATGAAGTATAAGTCCATTTTAGGAACCATATATGATTAATCTCACTATAGATGGTCTTATGTATTTTTTGATAACTTTTCTAACCTTTTGTTTGAGACAGATGGAATGACCCATCATTCTATCACATGATCAATTAACACTTCATGAATAACAAATTCAACTTTATTTCTTTAAGAGATGAAGTGGAAATTGTTCAAAGTATGAACAATAGTGAGATTGTACCAAAATAAAGTAAGTATTTATTCTAATTCAAATTCTTCAACTTTAGGGAAATGATCTTGAAAACCAAAAAATGTTGTCCTAGTGCCCTTATATACGGTGAATTAGATGGTACCTTATATCATCACAAATCTATGGATTTGTGATTACTGGCTTTTCCATAGCCATGTTCTCTACCACTCTCCATCAGAACATGATGGTTAGATTTCTCTTCCATATCCATATTTTCACCTATGTGGAAACCCAGTGATTAGTTTATTTGGGTAACCGTTACATTTCATACCTTTGTTTTTAAAGATTGGTTTTGGTATTCCATTTTTACGATGTGGGTTTCTATTAAACAAACTTTCGAGTAGTAAACCATTTATAACCCAGACGAATTTCGAGGGCGAAATTCATTTTAAGGGGGGTAGAATGTAACACCCCGAGATTTTATGAAAAATATTCTTTTTAATTTCACTAATGTCTTGTGTTGTACGCTACACCAAAAGGAGCTTGCACAACACGCATCCTTGACTTGCCTTGAATTACACGCAATCGCGACCTTCCTCGATAGCGTGTGTAGTACGTAATACTGAGTTTCACTAAACAACGATATGCTATTAAAATATTATTAAAACTAGCCGTTATGAATAGTAATAACCACATTTTAAAATTTTAGAAATTTTAGCTCTCAAAATGGACTTCATTTTTGGATTCGTAGTATCGAATTTAGCCTAAGGTGAAATTTTGGTACTTTTCGGATAACTTTCATATTTTGATGAATAGTGAAAATTACTAAATTATAATTAAAAACAACTTTCTTAATCAAAATAATTAATAGTGATAAATTATTAATTTGAGTGGTTTTAAAGTATATTTAGAATATATTTTTACAATTCAATACAATGTTGGTCATTGTATGTAATTTCACATTTACACCAGACATAAACAAGTGTTAATCTTTTGATAGTTATTATCTCTTAAAAACACGCTATTTGTTGTGACAGCGGAAATTAATTATAAAATTAATTAATGCAAATTATATTTTGGGAATTTTGTAAAATAGAAATCATTTTTGAATTCAGAATATCAATTATAGCTTAGGGTAAAATTTTGGCATTTTTCTGAAAAACTTCAATTTTTGATGAATAGTGAAACTACTAAGTGGTAGTTAAAAAAATTAATTTTTTCATAAATCTTAATTTTACCGCTTCTGTGAATGGAATTTCAAAAATCCGAGAGACACGGTTGATGTCAGTAAGTAAAATGTGGTTCAATAAGATGAAAATAATTTTTGGTGAATAGTAACTTTTTACTTTTATTTACCACGGTTAAAAGTAAATAGGGCAATTAAGGGTAAATATGATATTAATATTACCCTAACACATGTCCTAATCCTATTGGACAAGTGTATTTCGACCAAAAACAAACTTAGGAATAAAATATAACCATTTAGGCCCACTTGAATTAGATTAGGACATTTATTATTATTTAATTCAAAGAAGAGTTAAAAGAGTTAAAATCAAAGTTTATTTATAAAACATTTTTAATATAGGGTTATACATAAGATATATTCTACTATAAATATTCATTAGAAACCTAAAACGATTTCCTACATAATGGTATTTTATTTGTAATTTTTATACATTAAATAATTTAATTTATTTATGACACAACGATGATGCAGTAATTATCTTTTTAATGAAATATTGTCATAATTGATGTTATAAATACCCAAATAAATATAATTTGAGACTTTTTATGAATTCAACTAATTTTCTAGGTTAATATGACATGTTATTGTTGATTTAAGTAACTTGGTTGGAACTTATCATTCTGTTAGAAATTTCATAAAAATCATGTACCAAATAGTGTCAAAATTGACATAAATTAGTTTTTAAAACAATTATTATATTCTAAATTGTTATTTAATTCTTAAAAATCTAAGGTTCGACCAAATGACTTATATAAGGTTATATATATTAATAATAAACAATTTGGGGTTCTTTTGGCTTCTTATAATAAGTTTATTAACCTTATAGTGTAAGCACACAAGAAGACACGATAAAAGTTAAATTATTTAACTTTGAGTTAAATCTAATTGATAAGGGTAAAACAATAACCTAAACTTGTCTAAATACTATTGTATGAGAGGATTTAGACCCATCCCCACTTTAACTTCGAAATAAATCAATTTGAAGCTATTTAAAACCGAATTTGGCTTTATAATAAAATAATATTTTTAGTTATTCCAAAGGTGCCCCTCTCCTCCCTTATAAAAGGGCACCTCCTCCCTCTCTTCCTCACAAAACTTTGAGCCTTCAAGATCGGCCAAAACCTGCCAAATTATCCCCTCCACTTCCCTAGCAACATCTTAGAGGTTCTGTGCTTCCTCAAAGACCAATTTTAGTGCCCTAAAAGAAGGTCTCAAAGAAGCACTTCAAAGAAGAGGTAATGTCCGTTACCGATTCTTTAATCTTTATTTCTTCTTCCACTTCTTCTTCTTTAGTTGTTTCATTATGAAGTAATAACATTAGTATCAATCATATACTGATATGTTATTATAAGTATGAAACAACCCTATTTCACCATCTATCCATCCTATGGAAAAAGAAATCACCGCGCGTGCGTACGTACGGAATACCGTCTCCACGCCGTGGTGTAATCTATTTTCCGCCACCACCTTAATTGGATGGGTATAATGGTGTAATGAGTAACTATATATGATTATTATAAAGTGATATTGATACTGAAATAGTATAAATACACTTCAACACAATTCCACGACCATGGGAATGATATCATCGCTCGTGCGTACGTACGGACTACCGTCTCCACGACGCGATGAGATTCATTCTCAATGATTAACCATTCATGAATGATTATAAAGTATATATAATAAGTACTAATGAAATATATGACATAATAATGATACTGGATTTATGTATATTTATATGTATGTCATCTACTTAATTCCATTCAATTCAATAAGGAAACGAAAATAACGTTCATGCGTACATACGGACTACCGTCTCCATGAACTGTGTATTTCTTTCCATTTACTGATTTAATATATATATGTATATTCTGAATATATATATATAAATCATGTTTTATATTCTGGAATTAAGTAATCATGATCTAAGTAATCATATGAATAATTACAAGTCAAAACACGGACGACAAATGAAACAATTTTACCCAAAACGCTCTTTAACATGGAATTTACAAAAGAACGGGTAATATAAAGTCATAAGTGAACCATATATGATATCATAACAATTAATATGATTCTGTAATAAATCAATGACATTATTTAAATCATTATACAGGAGGTTCGGACACTTACGAAGAAAACCGGACCTAAGGTAAGGGAAATATCACAATCTCATTTTTATCCGAGATTGTTTTTACTTTGGAATTTACTGGGGTATATTTTATCATCCACATCCATGTTTCCTCAATATGTAATATTATTTCCATCCGCCTACAATTGTTTAAATTGAATTTTACCCTTCTGTGAGTTTTTAGTAAAAGATATGAAAGGAATCTTTTGTCGTTTTTCGTACGAGGTACTTTTTGACTTTTCCGACAAAAGTACGAGAATAATGTTTTTTTAACTTATAAGGCGTGAATGGATTTTTAAAACATTATTTCCAAGAAGCTTCCTTTACAAGTTTTTCAGTTTTATTTTTAATCAAATTCTTTTAGTTTAAAATTTTATGACATGTTATGAAAGGAAAATGTTTTTGAAGTAGAAAGGATATTTTCCTTAAGAATGGAGTTCAAGTGTTTTATCAAAATTATTTTCCATCTAAGATAATAAAGGGTTCCGTTTTTATCCCTATTATTACATTGATTTGACTATGTTTTGAGGGAATTATTTTTATGAAGTCATTTACCTTATATGATTTTTTTTATGATGTCATGATGTTTCAAGAATCCCATTTTTGTTACATGTGTTATGCGATGATGTATGATTTATGATTATGTGGCACATATAAGAAAGGATTCATTATAAGATGGGTGGGACCTATATCTCCCTCCAATGCATTGGGTAAAGATTTATATCTCATGAGATAGACATGGCTGGAATGGTAGGTTATACCGGTTCAGTGAAACAGGACTGAAACGAGGGTGACTCGGTTCAGAAAGGGACTTTGTCCACTAAGATAGTCTTGGAAATGAGTCTTGACTAACAAGAAATGATTCTCTATGAGTATGTGTGTATGCCACAAAGTTTCATGTTTTAAGTTATGATTATTGTGATTACATTTCACTGCCATGATTTATCCCATGTTATGAAATTATGATCTCTTTTGCAGGTTAAGATTTCCAAAAGTTATGTGCTTGTGTATACGATGAGATTTATATTTATTTTGTTTACCCTTACTGAGCATTTGAGCTCACCCTTTTATGTTTTCTTTTCCCCAGGATATAAAGAAAGGTTTTAGGTAAAAAAAGGGAAGATCTTTATGGGAGATATTGGAGATCTTTCACCACGATTATAAGATTACGTTCCGAGTTTCCAAAGACACTAAACTATTACGATCCTTGTGTGTGTGTTTTTTGTTATGTACTAAGTATTCCGCAAATGTAATGTAATGTCCATGTAAGTCAAGCTTCGGGTCTCTACACATCCAATCAGAACTGGACATGTTTTGGATAATATTTTAAGCATTATAATCTTATTTATTTAAATCATTTATTAATGAGGTAAACACTCCATAATTATTATGTCATATATAATTTAATTTATTTGTTGTCTAAAAATTATAAACAAATACCATGATGTAAAAAATATTCTTTATATTTCCAATGAATATTTATAGTCAAAAATATTTTTTTTATAACAGCATATAAAAATTAATTACTAAACGATTGTTGTTTATGTCTATTTTGCCTATAAATTAATTGATCTAAATTGTCATTTTCTCTCGCAAATAGATCAATGGGGTACCAAAATCGACCCAAATATGAACATGGTCGTTAATGACTCAACCAATAAGTTTAGTAAATGTGTTAAGGTAATTTTGAATTATTATAATATTCTTTTAACCTTGAATTACCTTATTTACCTTTAACCGCGGTAAATAAAAGTCAAAAGTTACTATTCAACAAAAATTATTTTCATCTTAATGAACCACATTTTACTTCTTTATAACAACCATGTATGTCATATTTTTTAAATTCAATTCACAGAAGTGGTAAAATTTCATTTAAATGAAAAAGTCAGTTTTTTTTAACTACCACTAAGTGGTGTCACTATTCATCAAAAATTGATGTTTTTCAGAAAAATACCAAAAATTAAGACTAAGAATTATTTTATATTCTTAATTAAAAATTGATTTCTATTTTGAAAAATTGAAAACATATAAGTGGCATTAATTAATTTAAAAATTAATTCTCGTTGTTAAAACAAATAGCGTGTTTTTAAGAAATAATAACTATCAAAAGATTGATACTTGTTTATGTCCAATTTCAAAGAAATATTAATTCCAATGACCAACATTGGATTAAATGGTAAAAATATATTTCAATTTAACTTTAAAACCAAATAAAAAGATAATATAACTGTATAAATAAATTAGATTAAAAGGCACTTTTGAATTAAAATACAGTATTTTTCACTATTCATTAGAAAATGTACTTTATCAGAAAAATATCAAAAAATTACCCAAAGTAAAATTTGATGTCCACATTTTAAAGAAGAATTTTATTTGGTCAATTATAATGTATTAAAGTGACCAAAACTATATTTAAAGAGGTTTCTCCATTAAAAGGCAATAAATTGGCCTTTTAATGTAAATTATGCTTAAAATTAGATTCATTCACATTTTAAGCCTCTAACTTTTATTGGATAAATGTAAATACATTTAAAAAATATGTATATTCATATTGTAGTTACTTTCATTCATTCCCAGCAATACAACAACTAGGAGTTAACTACCATTTAAAATAATAATATTATATTATTAGTGTGTAACGTAAGATTCCAAAGAAACCTGTTGTTGCATATCAGATACGCTATCGAACATAGAAACCCATTTAAAGTAAAATTAATATTTCATTCACAAATATTAATAAATATGAAATAAGTCTTATTCTTCATTTACTTGGGATGTTACATATTGGACTTGTAAGGGTTCCACCTCACCCCTTGAAAGGTAGACCATCAAAAATCAATAAAAAATGAAGGCCTTTGGGCCATTGGAGTTATTTATATTTTAACATAATAACCAATAACATTAGATTTTCTTTTATATCAGTTAACATTGGTTGTTAATTGTTTTTTGTATAAGGGAGAAGGCACTTTACTGGATATTCTTTATCTATGGTGATGTGCAATGAAATTTTAAGAATATTTTGGAAAAGTTTGTTTTAATTTCTTAATATTTTATATTATAATGAATTTTAAATTTATTTCATTTATATTATTTTCGAATAAGGGATGGGATTTATTTCAAAACAACACAATGAAAATGAGTGGAAAGATCAAATATGTAAATGTAAAGGTGAATATCAATTTATAATTAGTACATTTTGAATGTATTACATAAAAAGGATATTTTGAATTGAAAAAATCATTTAAATATAATTTTTATACACAATAAAATGTCATCAAATGCAGATATTATGTGTTAATATTTATGTATGAAATAATTACAATTGGAACATTTACAAAGTTCAATGAGGTTATATTTTATTATAAACTATTCCTTAATATTTCATTTGTTTTATTCATTATACAAGTTAACTAATTTTCTTTTAATTTGTAGATATTTGATAACCCTTATCCTTATAGTGCACAAGAGGTCGCACACTTACAAGTGGAATGGTCAAATTATTTTACATGTTTGATCTGATTTAAATTTTTTGTTAGTGAATATTGTAATTTTGAATATTGTGATTTTAAATTTGTATTTGGTAGGTGTTTTAGTTGGATTTAGCTTTGTTTTTAGTTAATATTGTAATTTTCGAATGTTGTAACTGTGAATGTGAAATTTTTCTACTGGTTTTTCTTATTTTTGTTTCTTTAATTTTTCTGCTACTCTGCTACTTGTCCTTCTTTTTTTTGGTTTGTTCGGAAATGTAGAAAAAAGGTAACATGAGTTATTTTAAAAAAATATATTTTTTACATTGTACATTTTATAACCTATGTTAAAAATATATTCTGTGGGATTTTTACATCGTCTATTTTTTAACCGATATAAAAACCATCATAATGAAGTCCTTTCACATCGGTTATTTAATAAATGATGTAAAATATAATATATTATGTCAGTTATTAGATAACCGATGTGATTTTTTTTTCTAATGAAGTTTTTTTACATCATTTATTAAATAATCAATGTAAAAAAATTTCATCTTGAAGGGTTTTTCATACCATTTATGTAATAACCGGACAAAAAACCTTCATCTGAAGCATTTTTCACGTCAGTTATTAAATAAATGATGTGAAAAATGCTTCATATAAAGGGTTTTTACATCACTTATTAAATAAGCCAGATAAAAAATTTATTCTATTATTGACTGACAACTTCAGTTTTTCTAACTGATGTTAAATATAATATTTATAACATCACCATTATTTACAATGGCTAAAAAGCGAGGTAAAAAATAAAAAAAATATGTTAATAAGGATTTTTCCATAGTGAGTTTTGTTAATATTATTAAATTAATTTCAGAATATAAATTATATCATATTATAAAAAATGGTTTCATATACATTTTTCTTGTTTCAAATTGGTTGCATATATTTATAAAATGAAATGATAATTACCCTCTCAAAGTATTACTTTGAGATATCAAAAACCAATAATCATCAACAAATATTATTTATTGTGATGACATGTGAATGTTATCATGGGTTTTGATTCATATAGTGATATAAAATTCTTTCATGAGGAAAAACATGATTTTTTATGGAATTATTAATTGTGTAGATCACATGAAGTTTCATAGACAATTTTTTTGTATATCAAGGGTACATGTTTCAAATTGAATCTCTATACTCGAGGTTAATAAGTTACCTAGCATGAAAACCTTCATACATTGATATATTTCTTATTCTATCCTAGGGGTTGAGCTAATTAGTTGGTTACTGGGTATGTTTTTTATTGTATTATCCTTTGAGGTTTAAAAAATATAGAATTTATAATCTTGTGTGATTAGTATTACATTTAGGCCCTTGATTAAGATAGAATAATATTTTTTTGGAAATGCGTATATATAATACATGTGATATTCTTATTTATTTGGGTGGGGGCATGTGATGTTCTTACCTGTATGGGTGAATGACATGTGATGTATTCATCCATCTATTCAGTCTATACTTGGAGAATTCACAATGTATGAGTAGGCTATATGGTATTAACATAATATTTCTATTATGGTCACTCAATCTTAAGGATGAAGGGATTATATGATTTTTCATACATTTATATGATATAATTGGTGGAAACAAGTATATATATACCTACGTTTCATAGATATTAAAACATATCCCTTTGCATCTTAGATAACATTAATTATTTTATAGAGTACTTTCTTTGCTTACAAATACAGATTAGGTATCTTATGACTATTTTTATGTTAGAAAGGCCTGTTGGGTCACACATAGTGGTTGTGTGAGTGAGGATTAAGTTTTATTAAAAAGTATTTAAATAAAATGTTATGTGATTCCCAAAAAGTATTTTATAGGATATCTAAAATAATTCTTGTATAGATTTTCATAAATTTTTACATATATTGTATTATTTAGTAAAACAAGCATAAATATTAAAAAATAAATTATTGAAGATATGAAAAAAGAGTATTGGTTATGGATTTACTATTTGTTACATACGTTTTTCCATAAAGAGAAAGTATTATAATTATTTAAGGTTTTAATTAAATTGATATATTGTTATAAATATGTGATAATGATCAAACCATTATATTATGGTGTAAAACTCAACATGGTTTTTGATGGTGTAAACCACAACATATTGAAGTTTACTACATTTGGGGTTTGGTTCATGGGAATGTATACATTATGATATAACATGAATTTATCCTAAAATAAGATATAATACTCATTTTGAAAACCACTAAATGATGATTGAATTAGTTTTAATCTTTTTAAAAGTTTATGTATTAAAAATCTAAAAAACCAAAGTTACAAAGAGTTTTAACTTGTGGAAAATATAAGAAATGTTTATATTTAATAATCAAGAATTTTTGAATTCTTTGGAATCCAAGGTGTCTCCTTGGAAGTGTATATTAATATTTTCATAGGTTTTTATTAGGAGGAATTGATTTATAATATTCACGCAATCAGAAAACTCTTCAAACAGATGTTTTTTCACTCTCATTTCATTGAATACTTTGTTGAAATGTTATAGTAGATATGATCATAAGTGAAAAAGGTACATATAATTCATTTGTTTAATTAAGGTTAAATGAATAGGAAAATCCTATGACATAAACTATTTTTATTTGATTATTTCCACGGAGTTTGGATTAGTGTTGTCCCCTCCAAAACCCTTCATAAAGGGGTTATCATTTTACTGAGACCGTATTTAATAAAATTCATTATTAAATACCTATAAATAATTAAACTCACCCAATATATATATATTTTTATATAATAATAAAAATAATAATTCCACTCATTTTACAAAGATCGACCCATAATGAAGATAAGTGTAGTGGAAATAGTCCCATAAATTAATATTATCACATGATATTTTTTCTTAGTGGTGAATTAAACATTATGAGAATAAATACATATATTATTTAGAAATAAATCGTACAAATTTTATCTCATGGTTAAGAAATAAGTTTTGTGGTTTATATATATAGTTATTCATGTTTAGAAAGTTTGGATTATAATAAAAGTGTTTTAGGTAGATACAAATATATGTTTTTATAATAAAAATTTTATTTCATTGAGGTGGGGAAATATAATCAACATCTACTCAATGAATTGGTTCTATAATTTAAAATTTCTACCATTTTCCTTCTATAAGTATAAATTTTACTTATAATTCTCATTTAATGAAAATATTTTTTCTTTCAAAATTAATAATTTTTTTATTCTATATACATGAATGAAGTATATTATATAATTTTTATATTATTAATAGATTATAAATTTATTACATTGATAGTTTCTTCTAAAATATATAAAAAACAATGTTAATATTATTTATTCTAAAACCAATTAAAATATGAATGATAGATTTATCAAGAAATTTTTTTAAATGTATTGATGAAATCATTTGATTATGAATTATTAGATATATTCATGTACTGTATATTGGGAAACATGATCAAAGTTCCATTGGTTGAAAGTTAAGATGGCTCAATGAGTTATTTAATCTAATAACTGTTTATATATATTGTTTAATGAGTATATGATCAATTAGTGTTAAAATTTTTAATTAATTTAAAAGTTTAAGGTGTTATGAATAAGTTAGAATCAATTTGGAAAAATTATTATGGAAATTTGATAATATTTAGGTGGATAATAATTGATTCAATATTTAATTGGTAATTTAAGATCGTGGAAATGATTCACATTTTGAATAGTAACACCTTTATATGATTTCAAACATAACTATATTACATCTAAAATAACACAAGAGAAAAAGAATTAAAATAAGGATTGGGATGATATTTTTTTTATTTTATAAAGATTAGAGTTAATAATATTTATATATGAAGTTCATACATACATAGAAATAAAATAAGTTTATTTATGAGATATCCCAAATAAATGATGGATTGTTATTTGAATAGCGTTTTATAATACAAAGTTCTGGAAGATTGATATGGTATATTCCTTGAGAAGGAATATTGATTTAAAAAAACAAATAGAGAAACATGAGATTATCGAGTTTGCATATAACAAATAAGAAATTTTATAATATGTAATATGATTTAGTTTCAATTATTTTGTGATAATTTAATTTACTAACAATACCCAAGAAGTTTTGTATACTAGTAAACTGGTGGGAGAACAAATTCTAAAAAAATTATAGTTATAGAAAAAGGATAATAGACATGAATAAACTCAAATACATGGGAAATACTTATCATGAGTTCATGAAATCATTATAAAAGATTACATCAATGTTATATGATCTAAATAATTGTTTGTTACACATATGATGAAATAGTAATTTGGAATATTTTCAAGCCTTTATTGTTTGTACTAAACAATTAAATTTATAATCAATAGAAATTATTTTGGTTTATAAGTTTTGAACTCAGGGTTTATTCTAATATAGAAGAAACTATAATCTCACAATTGAATGAAAACATACCCTTAATATATGCTTTTTTTTATTAGAGTTTAGTGATAGAGTTTATTATATAATTTTGTGTGTCTCTATGTGATGTTGTAGTATATGTTAGATGATGATATATCATATATTACATATTGATGTAATATTATCTTCAACAATACCATTGACAAAGAAAAAAAATATATAATCCATTTAAATCCCTAAAATAGTATGATGTGATAGAAATAGTTCTTAGGTATATGGTTTTTTTAGTATATCCTAAATACATATTCATATAATGAAAATGTGTATGAATGTATAAATATATCATATTATTATATTTAATAAAATTTCTGCTTTATCATTCCCTTATGTGTGCTCTAATTATAACACGAGAGTTGAATGATAATTCACAACATAGACATTAACCTCTGAGTTGTCCCTAATCAAAGAATTTCATAGAATGGAATGGGTTGTAATGATTTGATAGGATTTTCATGAGTAAAAGATCATATAGAGATACATAGTTCATTCATGTAACATTAATATAACTTTTATTTTAGATTTAATTGATTAAGTATAATATGCCAAATTTCATACATTATATTTGGAGTATTTCAAGTTCTGTAATTTTAGGAATACTCAACTATCTCTATATGATCTTCATTAATATAAGATCATTTGGATTTATTAATATTGGAATATTAATGCTGAATTAAAAAATAACATACATTTGTTGAGTTTTTTTAGACTATGTTTTTTATAGAAACCATTAAACAACTCAATGGTTATTTCCTCCAATGATGATCCAATAGTTGTAAAATCTCAAAAAAAATAAAGGGTCATATTTTTTTCTAAAAATATTCTAGTGTCTTTTCTCAATAAAGGAAGAAAGTAGGATGTGAGAGATTTAAAAAGAATATATCTCAGACTAGTGAAATCATGTATCTCACAAATGAATCCTAGAACTAAATTTATAGGCCTCCTTTATTATATTTGGAGTATTTCAAGTTCTGTAATTTTAGAAATACTCAACTATCTCTTCATCCTTTTACACATACGTAATGTCCATTAAACTTGTAATTAGAACCATATCTATCATTTTATTTGAAACTTGTATTCAGTTTTTAAGTGGTTCCTATTCTTGATGTCATCCATATGGGTTTATACTTAACCCCTTAAAAGTAATTTATTTCTTATGAAAATACCAAAAAAATTAGATTGATGATATTCTTTTTCTGAGAAGGATTAAATAACACTCATATTTTATAAATAATGGAAAAACAATATTCAATATTTAAAACTATGATATTGTGGTTTTATTTTTCAATAATTTGATCATAGGAAGTGATATATGTATATCATTTTCCCTGATATGACATAGATCAATATTGATCATTTATCATAGTAACACAAACAAAAATATGTGATACCATTTCTCATGATATTCATCAATGTCATGTTTTGAAAACAAAGCATTATGATGATTCTATGATATGGGAAGACTATTACATGTAATGCAGTACAAATTTCCATTTTATAGTTTACATCGGAACTGATACAAAGGTATCATTTTCCAAAAAACCTATCCTAATAATAGAGATGGAGTGATATATTGGTAATAGTTATCATGTGTGTCATGTGAAGAAGTATAGAAATATTACTATTCATGATAAAGAGACCAATATTATGAGATACCATTGGGAATTGTAAAATTGACTATAGTAGTTGAAAGGATATGTGTATATCGTTGTTTACGATATAGTTATTTCAATTTAAAAAATCTTTTTAGAATTAAAATTATATTTTATAAATTGTTTATAAATTAAAAAAATAATTCAAATATAAATTGTTAGTTTTAGAAGATAAGAAATTTTCATAACAATGACTAATTTGAATAATATAAATTATTTACATTTATAATAAACATTTGAATTATTCATTAATTTATTTATATTCATAATTTAATATTCATGTATATATTTTTTATGTATTGAATATTGAAATTATCCATTTTAAATATTTATGTTTATTTTTATAAATATTATTCTATGGATTTAAAATATTTCATTCTAATTATTATATAATATTTAGTTTAGATAAACCAAAATCAATGATTTATTTTATTTTAATTTCAAAATAGAGATATAATATAATTATATATACATATTGTGGATCTACTATTTTATTGGAATTTATATCCATCTTAATTATTAATCTATGAATAGTAGAAATTTTGGCTATACGTTCACTAAATTGAGGATTGTGGTTTTATTTAAAAAGGAGGGGTTGGTTACTTTTCACTTTATACATGCTATTTAGTAATATTTGGTTTCATGTGATTATAATCCATTAATTTAAATTTATTCATTTAATGTATGCATGATATGTATATGGATATGTATTAAATAATACAATTAATTTTTCTTTTTCATATTTATAAGAAAAATCATTTGTTGTATAAGAGTTATACATAACAAGATTGAAACATGTTAATTTAACTTAATGTATGGGATGGTTAAATTAAATTTTTAGAAGAGTTAATATATATATTGAATACATAATAGGAATATAAGAATGCAATGATAGATGTAAAACATCCCAAAATACCAAGGTATTAGATTCATTCAAAATAATTAACTTGTTGAGACCTTTATCATCCAAATAGGTAAGTTATATCAAATAAGAATTCCCATGTATTGTATTATATAAGACATGTTTGATATGGGTTACCCTTATAGGATCATGTTCCCATATTCAATTGTAAACATTGGGTTTCACTTAATTGAGTGGCACAAGAAGGATAAGTTACTCATAATAATGAAGTTTTAATACTTCCTAAGATGAATTTGGGAAAGGTGTTTTCTACTCAACTATCCATGAGTTATATTGAAGATAATTTATATGATAGTTTAACTAAATTTCTTAATGATGGGAGAACTTCCAAAGAAATCTCAAAACCTAGTGAATATGGATTTTGTCTCACTAATAAATATGATGTATGAGGTTATTAATGTTATAAAAATAAAAATTTTAAATTCTTACTCATCGGTATTAGATACCAATTATGTATCACATATCAGTGTTGATATTTATAGACTTGGAAACTGGATAGAATTGATAAAATTTGAAATAGATCTATGTGTATTAAATGGAGAAAGTCTTTTTCTATTATAGGTAGGAACATATAATCTATGTCTTCCTAGAGTATTAATTCTAGAATTACCATACTATGACTATGTTCCTATCATAAATGGAAATTTCATTTTTTTTATTTAGACATGAAATGTTTTTCTTCCTGGACTATGAACAATGGTTATTCTATTTACATGAATGAAATATTTTATGGAATATAAAATATTTTATTGGTTAATATATTATATATAAGTATACTTTATTGTATAACATTAAAAATAAAATGTTCAAGGTAAATGATTCAAATACTAGTTATTGTTTTCATTGTTTTCATGGATATATAAATAAAAAACAATCTAAAACTCTATAAATATTTATTATTATAATCATTTTATATGTGAGAATATTTATTATTTGGAAAAGGGTCCAAAGAAACTTTTAATAGAAAATTTGAAAGTGCTAATCAGTTATTAAACTTAATGCATATTGATGTATGTGGGCCAATGAGTATACAATATAATATTTCTTATACATACATTGCGATCATTACTGATGAATTAGGTTACTATTGTTATGTGGTTCTTATGAATAAAAAATTTAAAACATCTGAAATGTTTATGGTTTTCAAAAATAAATTACAAAATCAACTTTGGATGTGTAATAAGTACACAAAAATAGGTAATTAAACACATTTTTAAATATCGTTCTCTTAAAATGTAACACCCCGAGATTTTATGAAAAATATTATTTTAATTTCATTAATGTATTATGTTGTATTCTACACCAAGATTACCTTGTGCTATACGCAACACCGTATTAGCTTGCAGTATACGCAACCCTATTCTTGGACCGTGTTACACACAATTTTGATAATAGTTATTCTACGAAACATTGAGTATATATATATATATATTAAATGTATAAATGAAATATGGTTGGATTCTGTTATACGAAACAACGAAGGATTCTTTTACAACACGCAACCCTGACTTGGCTTGCATTACACGCAATCACGACCTTCCTCGATAGCGTGTGTTGTACGCAATATCGGGTTTTAATAAACAATGTTATATTATTATAATATTGTCATGAACTAGCCGTTATGAATAGTATTAACTAAAATTTGAATTTTATAACATTATTATTCATCTTACACATTTCTAGAACATGGTATAAGAACAAAATAAATTTTTCGGGTAAAATAAGTATTTTTCAAAAAATGAAGTTTTGCCGCCTTTTGATGGCGCACCCACTTTAAATCTGGTTTTTGACATGTTTATAAGTTCAATTTGACAAAATAAAATTCTTCTTTGGAATCAAGAAATAAAAATTTACTTTGGATAAATTTTTCATATTATTCTGGTAACTTTCACATTTTAATGAATAGTAAAAACACGTTATATTTTAATTAAAAACAACTTTTTTCATCATAATATCTTATGTGGTTAAATTATAATATTGAATGGTTTTAAAGTATAAATAGAATATATTTTTACCATTTAATATAATGTATTCCATTAGCATTGATTTTACCTTGAATTCGTAGGTTAAATCAATTCAATCTTTTGCAATGTTTTAAACAAAAACCCATTTTTATTCGACAACGGGATTAATTTTAATTTAATTTCTGCAACTTCTGTGTATTGAATTTTAAAAAATGGATTCCATATTTGGAATCAGTGGGTCCAAATTATGCTAATAGACTACTTTTTATTTTTGGGAATTATGAATAGTAACTACGGTAAATTTTATTTACCATAGTTAAAGGTAAATCGGGTAATTAAGGGTAAATATAATATTTTAAAATTACCCTAACAAATGTCAAAATTCTATTGGATGAATAAAAAACGACCCATATCACCTAAGGGTCGGATTAGATTTTGTCAATGAAAATAATTTAATTATTATTAAAACCAAAGAATGTGACAACATGTCACTTTCTTAAATATTATAAGTATAATAATTTTAATCTAGTGATAAACTTTATGAAACTTCGAACATGAATAGTCTCCATAAAGCTAATACAATTATCTACATCATAGGAATTTATTTAGAATTTTTAGGGATTAAATAATTATCATTTATTATGACACAAAGATGATGCAGTAATTGTCTTATTAATGAAATATTGACATAATTGATGTTATAAATGCCCAAATAAATGTAATTTGAGACTTTTTATGACTTAAAATAATTTTCTAGACTACTATGATATATTAGTGTTGATGTAATAAACTTGGTTCGAACATATAATTCTGTTATGACTTTCACAAAAATCATATATCAAATAGTGTCAAAATTGACACAAAATAGTTTTTAAATCTAATATTATATTATTAATTGTTATTTTATTCCTAAAAATCTAAGGTTCGGCCAAATGACTTAGATAAGGATATATATATTAATAATAAACAATTTGGAGTTCGTTTGGCATGTTATAGTAAGTGTATTAACCATATAGTGAAAGAAAACAAAAAGACACGGTAAAAGTTAAATTATTTAACTTAGAGTTAAATCTAATTGATAAGGTTAAAATAATACCCTAAACTTGTCTAAATCCTGTTGATTGATAGGATTTCGACCCATACCCATTTTACCTTCGAAATAAGACCCTTTGTAACCATTATAAACCGATTTTGACTTTAATATAAAATAATATTTTGAGATATTCCTAAGGTGCCCCTCTCCTCCCTTATAAAAGGACACCTCCTCCCCCCTCCTCCTCACACCAATTTGAGCACTCAAGCTCGGCCAACCCCTGCCATTTTCTCCTCTCCACTTCCCTAGAATAATCCTAGAGGTCCTGGTCTTCTTCAAAGACCAATATTAGTTCCCTAAGTGGAGGATTCAAAGAAGCGTTCCAAAGAAGAGGTAATATCCATTACCGATCTTTTCAATTTCTTTCTTTTTCAACTTCTTCTTCTTTAGTTGTTTCATGATAAAGTAATAACATCAGTATTACTTACATACTGATATGTTATTATAAATATGAAACAAACCTAATTCACCTTCTGTCCATCCTACGGAAAAATGAAATCACCGCGCGTGCGTACGTACGGAATACCGTCTCAACGCCGTGGTGTAATCTATTTTCCACCACCACCTTACATGGATAGGTATAATGGTGTAAAGAATAACTATACATTGTTATTACAACATCATATTGATTCTGATATATTGTATAATCCAATCCAATTCAATTCAATAATTATGGAAATGATATCATCGCTCGTGCGTACGTACGGACTACCGTCTCCACAACGCGATGAGATTCATTCTTAATGATTAACCATTCATGAATGATTATAAAGTATATATAATAAGTACTAATGAAATATATGACATAATAATGATACTGGATTTATGTATATATATATATATATGTATGTCATCTACTTACTTCCATTCAAGACAATAAGGAAAGAAAAGCAGCGTTCATGCGTACGTACGGACTACCGTCTCCATGAACGGTGTTTTTCCATTTATCTATCTATTATATATATATATATATATATACTGAATATATATGATATATAAATCATATTTTATATTCTGGAAGTAATTAAATCATGATATAAGTAATAATAATGTCAAGAACAACAAGTCAAAACACCTACGATAAATGAAACGATTTTACCCAAAACGCTCTTTAACATGGAATTTACAAAAGAACGGGTAAAATAAAGTCATAAGTGAACCATATATGATATCATAACAATTAGTATGATTCTGGAATAAGTCAATAACATTATTTAAACCATTATACAGGAGCTTCGGACACGTACAAAGCAAATCGGACCTAAGGTAAGGGAAAATATCACAATCTCATTTTTATCCGAGATTGTTTATTCGTAGGTATTTACTGGGGTGTATTTTATCATCCAAATCCATGTTCCCTCAACATGTAATATTGTTTCCATCCACTTACAATAGTTTAAAGCCAATTTTACCCTTCGGTGATTTTTTAGTAAAGAATATGAAAGGAATCTTTTGTCATTTTTTTCATACGAGGTACTTTTTGACTTTTCCGACAAAAGTACGAAGAATGTTTTTTCTCAACTTATACGGCATGAATGGATTTTTAAAGAATTATTTCCAAGAAGCTTCCTTTACAAGTTTTCTAGTTTATTTTTAATCAACTTCTTTTAGTTTATAATTTTATGACATATTAAGAAAAGAAAAGTGTTTTTGAAGAAGAAAGGATATTTTCCTCAAGAATGGTGTTCAAGTGTTTTATCAAAATTATTTTCCATCTAAGATAATAAAGGGTTCTGTTTTTATCCCTTTAATTACATTGATTTGATTATGTTGTGAGGGAATTATTTTTATGAAGTCATTTACCTTATATGGTTTGTTTTATGATGTCATGATGTTTCAAGAATCCCATTTTTTTTTACATGTGTTATGTGATGATGTATGATTTATGATTATGTGGCACACATAAGAAAGGATTCATTATAAGATGGGTGGGACCTATATCTCCCTCCAATGCATTGGGTAAAGATTTTATATCTCGTGAGATAGACATGGCTGAAATGGTAGGTTATACCAGTTCAGTGAAACAGGACTGAAACGAGGGTTACTCGATTCAGAAAGGGACTTTGTCCACTAAGATAGTCTTGGCAATGAGTCTTGACTAACAATAAATGATTCTCTATGATTATGTGTGTATGCCACAAAGTTTTATGTTTTAAGTTATGATTATTTGGATTTCATTTCACTACTATGATTTATCCCATGTTATGAAATTATGCTCTCTTTTGCAGGTTAAGATTTCCAAAAGTTATGTTCTTATGAATATGATGTGATTGATTTTTCTTTTGTATACCCTTACTGAGCATTTGAGCTCACCCTTTTATGTTTTCTTTTCCCCAGGATATAAAGAAAGGTTTTAGGTAAAAAAAGGGAAGATCTTTATGGGAGATATTGAAGATATTTCACCACGATTATAAGATTACCTTCCGAGTTTCCAAAGACACTA
This sequence comes from Viscum album, assembly GCA_963277665.1. Taxonomy (NCBI): domain Eukaryota; kingdom Viridiplantae; phylum Streptophyta; class Magnoliopsida; order Santalales; family Viscaceae; genus Viscum; species Viscum album. Next base: position 649,658,418 of record OY728130.1, on the reverse strand, counting down.
AACTATTACGATCCTTGTGTGTGTGTTTTTGTTATGTACTAAGTATTCTGCAAATGTAATGTAATGTCCATGTACGTCAAGATACGGGTCTCTACAGTTGATATCAGAGGAAAGGTTTAGTCAACCTTTGGAAACTAGGATGCGAGAACTTTAGTGAGATCCCTAGAGATATTTCTAAGGTATGTCTAGGGATGTCTCTAAGGTTAAGTATACGTATAGGTTATAGTGATAGAATTGCGCTAACGATCTTAGAATTTAACCTAAGATGTTAGATATTGAGGGTACTCCCCCTTTACTATGTTGTTTTCCCTAGCATGATTTTTGCCTCTCACAAGATTCTTTTTGTGTTTTAGTTAATGGAGGGAACCAGAAGGAATTCGGTTAACATTGAATCCAATGGACAAATTGGTGACTATGAGAAAACAAATTGTGTAATTCCTAGAGAGAAAGATCTTGTGATTATTCCAAATCAGTCATCGCGATATATGATTAACAAGGGGAAATTTAGTGGTATGACTAATTCATCAAAGAAGAGGAAGATAAACTATTATGCATGTTCGCATGTTGAGGGGCATAAAGAAAGGAAGATTGAGATTTCTAAAGAAGGGAAGAAGAACCTTGAGGAATACCTCAAATGGAGGGACCGATGTTATCTGTGTGGAGAAAAGGGTCATAGAGTGACAGACTGTTATGGAGTTCAATGTCTTATTTGTGGAGAACATCGGCATTACCCAACCCAATGCCCTGACCTAAAAAGATACTTCTAAATCAAGGAAGGACTTCTTCCAGGACAATCATTGAAGTGGATGGACTGAAGTGTTTATGTATTGGTATTCAAGAATAATGTTGTTGAGGTACTTTTATGGTGTATTGAAATATTTATGTATTGGTCTATTGTGGTTTTCAATAATTTTAAGGTACCGGTAACCATGAAAAGTGATTAAAATATTTTGGAAAGTAGATAATATGCCCATAATGAAGGGATAAGGAGAAAATGAAATGTTTGACAGTATTCATGAGCTCATGATTGATATAAGGACTAAGTGATATCATGGTTTGAGTATATAGAATTTTGAGGATTTTGGTATATGGAAGGTGTTATGTTTTAACTGCATTCATGTTTTCACTAAGGTATTCAAGTGAATACATGATTAAGGACTTTGAATGTTTGGAATGTGACCATCAAAATATATCTTATGATATATGGGGATCGACGATGGTGTTAAATCTCTGGTAATCGTTTTCACTATGTTATGAGAGTGGACTGCAGTATTATGGATAAGCCTAAAGATTGGAATGGATTATGTTGGACATAAGTTAGTATTGTTTAAGGATAGAAGTTTTTTCGATATTATTGATGGGATGTTATGGTAATATAGTTTTAGAAAAAGGACAACCTGCAGGATGGGCGACAACCCATCACGTCGGACAAGGCTGTAGGAATCGAACCCACAACCGAAGTGCGACTGGCCTTTATCGCCTACCATTGGCCTACAGGAAGTCCCTGTTTAGTGGAAACTAGTTTTAATATATTAAGCAGTATGATATATGAAGTATAAGTCTATTTTAGGAACCATATATGATTAATCTCACTATAGATCGACTTATGTATATAATTTTTGCTAACCTTTTGTTTGAGACAGATGGAATGACCCGTCATTCTATCACATGATCTGCTAACACTTCATGAATAACAAATTTAACTTCATTTATTTAAGAGATGAAGTGGAAATTGTTCAAGGCACAAACAACAGTGAGATTGTACCAAAATGAAGTAAGTATTTATTCTAATTCAAAATTTCAACTTTAGGGAAATGATCTTGAAAACCAAAAATGTTGTCCTAGTGATCTTATACCTGATGAATCGGATTGTACCTTATATCATCACAAATCTATGGATTTGTGATTACTGGCTTTTCCATAGCCATGTCCTCTACCACTCTCCATCAGAACACGATGGTTAGATTTCTCTTCCATATCCATATTTTCACCTATGTGGAAACCCAGTGATTAGTTTATTTGGGTGACCGTTACGTTTCATACTTTTGTTTTTAAAGATAAGTTTTGGTATTCCTTTTTATGATGTGGGTTTCTATCAAAGAAACTTTCAAATAGTAAACCATTTATAACCCCGACGAATTTCGAGGGCGAAATTCATTTTAAGGGGGGTAGAATGTAACACCCCGAGATTTTATGAAAAATATTATTTTAATTTCATTAATATCTTATGTTGTATTCTACACCAAGATTACCTTGCGCTATACACAACACCGTATTAGCTTGCAGTATACGCAACCCTATTCTTGGACCGTATTACACACAATTTTGATAATAGTTATTCTACGCAACATTGAGTATATATATATATATATATTAAATGTATAAATGAAATATGGTTGGATTCTGTTATACGAAACAACAAAGGATTCTTTCACAACACGCAACCCTGACTTGGCTTGCATTACACGCAATCACGACCTTCCTCGATAGCGTGTGTTGTACGCAATATCGGGTTTTAATAAACAATGTTATATTATTATAATATTGTCATGAACTAGCCGTTATGAATAGTATTAACTAAATTTTGAATTTTATAACATTATTATTCATCTTACACATTTCTAGAACATGGTATAAGAACAAAATAAAATTTTCAGGTAAAATAAGTATTTTTCAAAAAATGCAGTTTTGCCGCCTTTTGATGGCGCACCCACTTTAAATCTGGTTTTGACATGTTTATAAGTTCAATTTGACAAAATAAAATTCTTCTTTGGAATCAAGAAATAAAAATTTACTTTGGATAAATTTTTCATATTATTCTGGTAACTTTCACATTTTAATGAATAGTAAAAACACGCTATATTTTAATTAAAAACAACTTTTTTCATCATAATATCTTATGTGGTTAAATTATAATATTGAATGGTTTTAAAGTATAAATAGAATATATTTTTACCATTTAATATAATGTATGCCATTAGCATTGATTTTACCTTGAATTCGTAGGTTAAATCAATTCAATCTTTTGCAATGTTTTAAACAAAAACCCGTTTTTATTCGACAACGGGATTAATTTTAATTTAATTTCTGAAACTTCTGTGTATTGAATTTTAAAAAATGGATTCCATATTTGGAATCAGTGGGTCCAAATTATGCTAATAGACTACTTTTTATTTTTGGGAATTATGAATAGTAACTACGGTAAATTTTATTTACCATAGTTAAAGGTAAATCGGGTAATTAAGGGTAAATATAATATTTTAAAATTACCCTAAAAAATGTCAAAATTCTATTGGATGAATAAAAAACGACCCATATCACCTAAGGGTCAGATTAGATTTTGTCAATGAAAATAATTTAATTATTATTAAAACCAAAGAATGTGACAACATGTCACTTTCTTAAATATTATAAGTATAATAATTTTAATCTAGTGATAAACTTCATGAAACTTCGAACATGAATAGTCTCCAGAAATCTAATACAATTATCTACATCATAGGAATTTATTTATAATTTTTAGGGATTAAATAATTATCATTTATTATGACACAAAGATGATGCAGTAATTGTCTTATTAATGAAATATTGACATAATTGATGTTATAAATGCCCAAATAAATGTAATTTGAGACTTTTTATGACTTAAACTAATTTTCTAGGTTACTATGATATATTAGTGTTGATGTAATTAACTTGGTTCGAACATATAATTCTGTTATGACTTTCACAAAAATCATATATCAAATAGTGTCAAAATTGACACAAAATAGTTTTTAAATCAAATATTATATTATTAATTGTTATTTTATTCCTAAAAATCTAAGGTTAGGCCAAATGACTTAGATAAGGATATATATATTAATAATAAACAATTTGGGGTTCGTTTGGCATGTTATAGTAAGTGTATTAACCATATAGTGAAAGAAAACAAAAAGACACGGTAAAAGTTAAATTATTTAACTTAGAGTTAAATCTAATTGATAAGGTTAAAATAATACCCTAAACTTGTCTAAATCCTATTGGTTGATAGGATTTCGACCCATCCCCATTTTACCTTCGAAATAAGACCCTTTGGAACCATTATAAACCGATTTTGACTTTAATATAAAATAATATTTTGAGATATTCCTAAGGTGCCCCTCTCCTCCCTAATAAAAGGACACCTCCTCCCCCCTCCTCCTCACACCAATTTGAGCACTCAAGCTCGGCCAACCCCTGCCATTTTCTCCTCTACACTTCCCTAGAATAATCCTAGAGGTCCTGGTATTCTTCAAAGACCAATATTAGTTCCCTAAGTGGAGGATTCAAAGAAGCGTTCCAAAGAAGAGGTAATATCCATTACCGATCTTTTCAATTTCTTTCTTTTTCAACTTATTCTTCTTTAGTTGTTTCATGATAAAGTAATAACATCAGTATTACTTACATACTGATATGTTATTATAAATATGAAACAACCCTAATTCACCTTCTGTCCATCCTACAGAAAAATGAAATCACCGTGCGTGCGTACGTACGGAATACCGTCTCCACGCCGTGGTGTAATCTATTTTCCACCACCACCTTACATGGATGGGTATAATGGTGTAAAGAATAACTATAAATAGTTATTACAACATCATATTGATTTTGATATATTGTATAATCCACTCCACTCCAATTCAATAATTATGGAAATGATATCATCGCTCGTGCGTACGTACGGACTACCGTCTCCACAACGCGATGAGATTCATTCTTAATGATTAACCATTCATGAATGATTATAAAGTATATATAATAAGTACTAATGAAATATATGACATAATAATGATACTGGATTTATGTATATATATATATATATGTATGTCATCTACTTACTTCCATTCAAGACAATAAGGAAAGAAAAACAGCGTTCATGCGTACGTACGGACTACCGTCTCCATGAACGGTGTTTTTCCATTTATCTATCTATTATATATATATATACTGAATATATATGATATATAAATCATATTTTATATTCTGGAAGTAAGTAAATCATGATATAAGTAATAATAATGTCAAGAACAACAAGTCAAAATACCTACGATAAATGAAACGATTTTACCCAAAACGCTCTTTAACATGGAATTTACAAAAGAACGGGTAAAATAAAGTCATAAGTGAACCATATATGATATCATAACAATTAGTATGATTCTGGAATAAGTCAATAACATTATTTAAACCATTATACAGGAGCTTCGGACACGTACAAAGCAAATCGGACCTAAGGTAAGGGAAAATATCACAATCTCATTTTTATCCGAGATTGTTTATTCGTAAGTATTTACTGGGGTGTATTTTATCATCCACATCCATGTTCCCTCAACATGTAATATTTTTTCCATCCACTTACAATAGTTTAAAGCCAATTTTACCCTTCGGTGAGTTTTTAGTAAAGAATACGAAAGGAATCTTTTGTCGTTTTTTTCATACGAGGTACTTTTTGACTTTTCCGACAAAAGTATGAAGAATGTTTTTTTAACTTATACGGCATGAATGGATTTTTAAAACCTTATTTCCAAGAAGCTTCCTTTACAAGTTTTCAAGTTTATTTTTAATCAACTTCTTTTAGTTTATAATTTTATGACATATTAAGAAAAGAAAAGTGTTTTTGAAGAAGAAAGGATATTTTCCTCAAGAATGGTGTTCAAGTGTTTTATCAAAATTATTTTCCATCTAAGATAATAAAGGGTTCTGTTTTTATCCCTTTAATTACATTGATTTGATTATGTTGTGAGGGAATTATTTTTATGAAGTCATTTACCTTATATGGTTTGTTTTATGATGTCATGATGTTTCAAGAATCCCATTTTTGTTACATGTGTTATGTGATGATGTATGATTTATGATTATGTGGAACACATAAGAAAGGATTAATTATAAGATGGGTGGGACCTATATCTCCCTCCAATTCATTGGGTAAAGATTTTATATCTCGTGAGATAGACATGGCTGAAATGGTAGGTTATACCGGTTCAGTGAAACAGGACTGAAACGAGGGTTACTCGATTCAGAAAGGGACTTTGTCCACTAAGATAGTCTTGGCAATGAGTCTTGACTAACAAGAAATGATTCTATATTATTATGTGTGTATGCCACAAAGTTTCATGTTTTAAGTTATGATTATTTGGATTTCATTTCACTACTATGATTTATCCCATGTTATGAAATTATGCTCTCTTTTGCAGGTTAAGATTTCCAAAAGTTATGTTCTTATGAATATGATGTGATTGATTTTTCTTTTGTATACCCTTACTGAGCATTTGAGCTCACCCTTTTATGTTTTCTTTTCCCCAGGATATAAAGAAAGGTTTTAGGTAAAAAAAGGGAAGATCTTTATGGGAGATATTGAAGATATTTCACCACGATTAGAAGATTACCTTCCGAGTTTCCAAAGACACTAAACTATTACGATCCTTGTGTGTGTGTTTTTGTTATGTACTAAGTATTCCGCAAATGTAATATAATGTCCATGTACATCAAGATACGGGTCTCCACATAAAACCTGGGAAAATTTTTAATTTAGCCACATTTGGATAATTTAACAACATTTTTAGACTTTTTTTAAAATGAGACTAAATTTTCAATAAATCACATTTTTATTCAAAGAAAACATTAATTAAAATAAACATATTTATAATATATTCATCTCTGTGTGTGTTTGTATTTTATCAAATTTTAAAATTTAACCCACACTTATAATTTATAGTATATAAAATCGTAATAAATTTTAATTTTAATTGAAAATTTTATTTTCATAGTATATATGTGTTTGACTACATGAACACACAATAATATTACATAATATTAAAAACATATTACTTATATGAAATTTATACTCCCAAACACACACACACACACATATATATAAACACACACATGCAGAAATAAATTTTTTTGTCACATGTTCAAACTTAACAAAAACATGCACACAATTTATGATATATAAAATCATCATAAATTTCAATTTCAATTTTAAATTTTATTATAATATATATGTGTGTGTGTATTATATGTGTGTGTGTGTGTGCATGCATGAGTGAAATTATTACATAACATTGAAAATAAGAGTTATTTATATAAAATTAATATATACATATATACATATGTATGTACGTATGTACATGCCTATATATAAACACACACACAAACTACACACAGACACATAGACACTCACACACATCAAACATTAAAATTTAATTTACATGCACACAAACACATAAAGTTTATAATATATAAAATCTTACTAAATTTAAATTTTAAATGAAAATTTAACCTAAGAATGCACACAAGTTTGAATGTATATATATCTGTATATATAAATGGTGGAAAAAAAATACCTCCACGCTATAGGCCATTACATTTGAGTTCTAAGTATTGTTTTTTTTGAACCTATGTGTGATTAATCAAGCATTATGGAATTTCTAATAAGGGAAGATGATGCCTGTATTTGTGTTGCTTATGTTTGGACCACTTTGTGTATGAATATTGTATTTTTTGTGAATGGGTTTCAATGGATGTCAATGATTAACATGAAGAAAATAACTATCCTATGTAAAATAGAGAATGGAAATAAAACATTTGTTGAGGTTGATCCTAACATTTAAATATGGGTATTAGGAGTGATAGATAGTCTACAATAATTAAGGAGGGTTGGAGTGTTCTTTGGAAGGAGTAAAAGAAGAGAAGAAGAGGGTGTGGATGAGGTTTGGAATTATAAGGTGGAAAATGCCTGAGTTTTGTGATAGAAAGTGTCCATGCATTTCAATTCATACATAAGTAGTTTTATATTATGTATTTTTATATGCCTTACCTAAAAAATAGGTCCAACCAACTAGCCAGCTATCCAGCCTCAACCTGAGGCTCATACGGGACCGTAGGGTCAACCACACCCATGATGAAGCCAACCTGGACAGCTAGTAAGAGGGACATGGGGTCCATGTATAAGCCCCCTGGGGTATGCATAGTGGGTGATATATATTCTACCGAGGAGGTAGAGTGGGACCTAAGAGTGTGCCCATGGAGAACTGGTGCGGGGAAGCACCGGAGGGGGGAGAGGAGTAATCTGGGATGATGCTGGGGTGGTTTGTTATTTAAAGAAGCTGAATAATACACCATGTTTCTATGTAGGACAAGTTTTAAAAACCCAGGTGCAATCCTAACCACCCATCTGATATCGCTAAGATCTCGGCCACACATCGCATCCCACATCCAGCAGTATAATCCAATCTATTCATTTTCCCTACACTATGTGTGATTGAATCAGATCCATTCGATCTTTGACCGATGGTCTTCTTCAACCTCTGGCCACCTGATGAGAACCAGTGCACTAGAGAAGCTACCAAACCTCCATGATCAAGCCTCTGACCATTGTAGAATTGAAAACCCACTACATCCGCATCATCTGAGAAACATGACACCATGTATGAAACTACATTTTCATGCATGTATCGAAACAACGAATAACGAGCATTGGATGAGGAAAATGAATTTTTTGGCAGCCGTTCCATGTTGAGCGCTAAAGGATAAAAGATATTCACACATTAATCTTATCATACACATGAGGATGGTTACAACGTGAAATCAAGAAGCCACACACATAAAAAAAGAGGGGAAACAACGGAGAATCTTGGTGTATCTCAAACACAGGGTTTGAATATTTCTACAACTGCGATCTTCAGGTAATATATTGATGATTATATATGGAAAATATCTGATATTTACTTATAGAAAGAGACCCATAGATTCGAGGAGAGGTTTCTTCTCCAAATACTTAGAGATCTCATGTTTTTTTTGAGAAATAGAGTCTCTTCATTTTTCCAATCCAAAAGGGGAAATCATGATACATGAACAGTTCTAGGATTGTGAAGAGTATCATGCGTACCATTCTGTTTCACAAAGAAGATAAGTCTCACATACCACTATGGTTTCCAAAGATTCGAACTGTGTACCACTCGGTTCGCAAAGAGAAGTCCCACGTACAACTCGATTTGCAAAGGTGAACTATGTATCATACTGTTCCACAAAGAGGAACCACACTCTACTGAAGAGAACAACGAACTGTTCAAGGGAATGGCGTACCACTTGGTATGTGAAGTAATCTTACGCATCCCTTGTGGAAGGAGGATCCACAAACCATTCATGTTCGAATAGAAGACCTGGACACTCAGTGCATAGAAAAACTTCATACCCTTGGTGTGAATAAGGATAACATGAACATCATAACAAACCCAAGGAGATGTGTTTGTAGATAAGGGACACCCAAATACACACATTGAAGTATGAATAAAATCACAGGCTTATAAATATAAACAAACCAAAGTGAATAGTGTGTGTTGAGAAAGTGAGAAGAAAAGAATGAGCATGGTGATGTGAAGTGAGTGAATGCATTCATATCCATGATTTGAAGAAGCACACAATTAAAGAACAAGCACATCTGAATCAAGTTCTATGAAAAGGAGAGAAGAGGACACATGTGTACTTAAAGGAACCATACCCATTTGGGCCTTTATACAAGTAATAAGAAGATAGAGTTCATGCATTCATGCATGCATGTGCATATGTAATGACTTTGAAAAGTAATATCCAAAACCGAGGGTCCATGTGTATAGAGAAGGGAAGAGGAAGAGTACATCTATATTGTCACATGCATGGACACATGCATACCTAGAATAAGAAGATCTGATTTTGATGATGCCAAGTAAGCTGATCTTCAGTGTTTGAACAATCACAAAAGTACTTATGATTCTAGCCAAGGAAGATAAAATGAGTTTATTGCATTTGAGTGTTGCACTAGTGAAAAAGATTGAACATAAAAGAGCATAAAATCTGGACCTAGATGCAAGAAAATTAGCACGTGGAACAGGAGACAAAGACTTCCATGCTTATCTATTCAAGGGACCTTCACTTCAATAAACTGAGTTTGAATTCACCCAGGGTAATGTGCCAGGGGGATTCAACGGAAGTGTTCCAAGGGAAGTAGTGAGCTATCCCTGAACTTTTGTAAAGGTAGTGTGCCTAGGATAGAGTAACTATACACGAACCTTTGTAATCCACATCTGGTGAATATTAGTGGAATTTATTATGACAGGAAACCTTTTGGTGTATTCTACTTGGATGTAGCCCTTAGTGGAGAACCAAGTAAAAGTATCGTGTTTTCCTTCTGCTTGTGAATGTTTTAATTACTTCACATATCAATCATACAAGTTTAATTATGTTCCTACCAACGTCGGAACAAGATCCAATAAAAAGGAGAAAACTTTTACACCCGTATTCACCCCCCGTAGGGTAACCTAGTGTCCTTCTATTGGTATCATATGACAAAGTTTACATATGTTGGACTCTTTTCAGTTATTGTATTCAGAAGAGGATTTGAGTTTTCTTTCATGAATCAATAATGAAGAAAATCTTGATGAAATCTCAGTTATCTGTGAGTAGAAGTCTATACCTAGCAAGACCATGACAAATATGAAAAATGAAGTGAAGAAGCAGTTGAAAAAGTCCCTCACGCCTAATGAAGATTTGATAGCTTATTATCCATGCCTTATTAATATTGGAGAAATATCAAGCTTGGAAAGTAAGAAGTAGGTGGCTCAAGTTTCACAAAAATCAAGGATTCTAACACTAGTGGTGATGATGATCAAACCTTTACTTCACATGATCTGACAATGGAGAAATTAAAAACCAATCTACATGATATCCCTGGAGAATGAATTGTTTCCATTTGTAGAATATTTCAATGTATGTAGGTTGAGATCACTCAACCAAAAAGAGAAGCTAACAACATGGAAAAGGGATTGGAAGAAAAAATTATTGAATATTTAAAGCTCTCCAGATAGATTGAAGCCTTTAACGAGAAATAGGGAGTCAATAAGACTCTATAAGAAAAGATCCATGCATTTATATATGAGCTATAATTAGAACTAATGTCAAGGTTTGAAATTTGGAAGAAACTTTCAAGAAGAACAAAAATCTAGACTCTTTGTTATGAAGAAAAATCAAGATGCATGAAGATGGGGTCGAAAGATTGAGAAAATATTGCGATGGGAAGATGACAATGATTAAAGATCAAAAGATCATCCCCAATATAGAATGTCTAAAATTGGAAGCTCAGTTGAACAATCTTTAGAAGACACTTAATGAGGCATCAAAAAAGAATGAAACTATTGATGCTGGTACTCAATGCTCTCTAGAGGATTATGAAGCCAAAAGACCTCCAACATGTGATAAGAAGATCATGAATTCACTCATTAATCTATCAACAATAGCTAAGAAAGTGAAGGTACCATCCATACCAACTTGTACTATTGTTTCTAAATATGTTTCTACTAAAATTGAAGGTTGGAAGAAAAATTATAAACAAGTATGGATGAAGAAAGGCGAGGAGAAGAAACATACCACCATGGATAGGGTGGATACAAAGAAGGAGATGGAAGATGGTTCCCCAGATAGAGAACATCCTATTAAGAAGAAGGCCTAAAAACCGTGCATAGAAGATATCAAGATGACAGGATTTGTGGGTTAATTTTGGTGCTACAACAAATTTGGGCATTGTGCACTGGATTGTTGTACAATCCTTTAAATAAAAATCATAGATAAATCTTATGTCAAAATAGAGAAATCTATTGAATAAGAGGAAACATCAACATATCCAAAAGCATCAGTATACTGAAAATAGATTTGGAATTCTAGACAATATCTATGATGTATGAAATGTGACCGTTCACAAGAATAGAGCATGCTTATCTCAACATATATCTAGAGCTGATAAGAATAGAAGACCATAGAAACAAACTAAGAAATAAGAATCTACCTTAAGAAGAAATCAGAAGAATGTTGCAAAAGAAACTTCTCCCAATAAGACTCCAAGAAGGAAATGTGAGAAGTCCTTGGATTCAAAATACATGAAGTTGAAGAGTGGTACATCCAAAATAATTCCTAAAAAAGATGAAACTTGGAAGAGTCCACGTGGAAAATCCAAAATTGCTGCCAGTGTTCCCAGAGGCATATTTGTTATCTAGCCAGAATATTTGGAAAGAATGATAATGGAGGGAGATGCATAGGCTAAGGCTAGTACAAAAGGAAATAAGAAGATTCCACTTGAAGATAGAGAAGTCTTGTGTGTGAGGTGTAATAAATCTAGTCACACTATTCAGAATTGTAGTGCATTTATTCCAGCTGAAGAAGAATTATACGGAATAAAATTTCATTTCTTGAATTATCAATGTTAAATTATTGAATATTTTAACCCTAGACAAAGGCAAAGTTTATTAAACGACAATTTCAGTATCAAAGGATATTTTGACATATATACACACACACATATATATATATATATAATTATTCGGAATAATACATATTTTCTCTAATTAATTTAGTGTTAAAAATTATCAAATGTTTTTTATCAGATTATAGTATGTAATATTCTAGATGATAGTTATTGTGAATTTATCAAATACCAATTGCATGGAAATATAAAAAATAATTATTTTACATATATTATAAAAGGATAATTAATATAATAATCAAATAGTAATTTCAAGATTATCAAAGGTTGATTATTAATATTATTAAAACAATGATTGTGAGCTTATCAAAGATAATTTTTATGATGGATAATCGAGAGCGCATGCGTTGACCTAATGGTAAACTTAAAATTTTCCAAGAAAGATAAATATTATCACATGCGATCATATATTTATATTTTTAATCTTATCCTACTCAGAGAAATTATCATCACAAGTGATAATTTAAAATGATAATCCAGAGCTTATCCAGAAGAGAGAAAATGTAATCGGATGTGATATTTTATTTACTTGAGAAATAAAATAGAGGGATATAAATATTAAATGAGGTTTATATTTATTATTATTGATTTTACTTGTGATTGCATGTGTTAACATAAAACAATAATCCAGAGATTATCCAAGAGAGATAAAATGTAATCAAATGTAATATTTTTCTTCCTTGTGAAATAAAATAGATTTTATTGTTCAATGACCCCATGAGGAACATCAAAATTTGACATATTGTAATTTTCATTATTAAGGTCGTGAGTAGGTGTATTGTACCACACAGGGTGGTTTATCTTTGTCATTGAAATCAAAGACCTTGAGGTAGGTGGTTCCATTCCGATTAGCCAAATTGATTTTCCTTATATTTCTTAATTTATTTCAGTTTTTGATTTAAATTAAATTTCTAAAATTTTCTTTCCATTAAATTGACAAAAACCCGATTCCAGTGAATCGAGATATTTTAAATGGTTTTTCCATGTAAATTTGAAAAACCCCCGAATTCTATTGAATTGAGTGTGTTTATGGAAATTGGATGATTTAAACTGTTAAATTTAAATTGTAGTTTTGATGAAAATGATTTCAATTAAATTGTTGAATTTAATTGTGGAAATAAATTTTGTAATGATGTAATTTGGTTTGAATGGATTTCAAATTGGTGAAAATTGCTTAAAATGATTTGATAAAAACCTAATGGGTTTATATTATGAAGAAGGCATGTTTTTGAATAAAACATATTTTGGTTTTAAATGGAAATAAATTGGAACTTTTGAAAAGAAAGAATGCGAATGATTGTATTTTTATGCATTCATGAAATAGTTCGCCCATCATGTAAGAGAACATGAAATCATTAGGTAGTTAGTGAGTTATTTGGATACACTCTATGCTATGACAACGTTTTAAAACATACATGCAGTGGGACACATCCCAAATGAGTTGGTGAGGAGTCTCTTTTGGCTAGTGTCATAGGGATGTGTGCATACACATTTTTCTAAGTTCACATAGAGATGGAAGAATCCTATAGCTAGTTAATACTGTCGTACATTTTGGCATGCTTGTTTATTTTTATTTGAGATATAAATGAATGAAAATTCATTTGAACTATTTTACATGGATTCTGAATTTATATAAACTATTTATATAAATTTTTTATTTAAGCCATTATTTTAGAAATATTCCATCATTTTGTAAAGTCTTTTCTTAAAGTATTTTTCCACCATTTGAACAGTATAACATAATTTGATTAATTATTATATAAAATTTCAAACCGATTTATCTTTAATATTGAAAGCATTCATTTGGTTAAAAAATTGTTGGAAACTATTATGGAATCTATGGTGTGAACCTACTGGGTTTTTTAGCTCACACCCTACTCTTGACTTCAGGTGTTTGTAGACTTCCTTATTCTATTTTTGAGCAAGGGGAAATGATCACTTAGAGGTTGATCTAGCCGTTGACCCTCGGTCTTGGTGAGTTGTGTCCTCTGAGACATGGGTCGTGTTTCCCTATTTTTATACTTGGGTTGTATTGCTTTGTATTTTTTATGCCTTGTTGTATTATGGTACTTCACTACCAGTAGAGTTTCTTTTGTTATGCATACTGCCTTGTTCTCTTTTACTTCCACATTCTTATATAAAAATCGTTCCCAATTATATATTGTATGATTCCAGGTGATAGTCGACAACCTGTGGGGATTAGGAATTCCCTTCAAGCTATCTTAGGACTTGCTCAGTTATCGGGTTACGAGGGTACCCGGGTTGGTTCGTGACAAAGTGGTATCAAAGATAGGTTAATCCTCTTGACTTGATGACAATATTCATTTGAGTATTCTTTTTGGGACGTAAGAGGTAGTTGAGATTGAATGCCTAGCCAGGACTCACCATAATGAACCTTATGTCACCGGGGGTGGTTAGGGAAAGGCGACTTATAGATTAGTTATGGTATTTTCCATGTTTTGATTTGGATAGAGTGGAATAAAAATCTTGTTTATCCCTTATGTTAAGAATATTTTTCCTCATTACTCATTTTGAGTGTTAATCTAATATTCGTTTTTTTTATTTTCTAATGTTGTGTAGCATCATGAATTCGAGAAGATGTGGGAATCAGATCTAGAAAGATGTTGATATTGAATCTCAGCAAGTGATTCCTGTTGTGGATCTGAGTCTAATTGAGGAGATTGTTCACACTGTTCAAGCTCTGGGATAGGAACCACCTACAGTTCCCATTTAGGCTCCAAATATGGATTCTCATAGTGATATTTTATGAAATCGTTCCTAAGAGTTCCTATGATAGAATCCACTAGTTTTCCAAGGATACAATAGCCCTCAACATACTGAGGAATGGTTGATTAAGATTAAATGTCTATTTGGGTTCTTGGAGAAACCTGATGCGGTCAAGGTGACTTGTGCCACCTTTGAATTGGAGGGACTGAGCAGGAAACGACGGGACACGATGGTTCCAGCTAGGAAACATGAGGGTTTAGAGTGGAAAGACATCATGGTTCTTTTCAATAACCAGTTCTATCTAGAATCAATGGTGCTGGCTAAGCCTATGTAGTTTTTCAAGCTTAAGTAGGCCAATGAAACCGTGACTGAGTACTCAAAATTGTTTTACGAAGTTGTTGTAGGTTTATCCTAAGATTGTATCTAATGTGAAGATGAAGTCTTGATGATTTGAGTTGGGTCTTGGATCAGGTATTTATTCTTATATTTTTTTTGCTAAAGATTCCCACTTACGTTAATGTGTTGGATATGACGATGATGGTTGAGATGGACCTGGCAGTAAAGTCAGGGTTGAAGGGAGTACAATTTACTCTTAGTGGTAGTGTTGGTTCATTTAAAAGAAAATGGAAGCATGAAGTTTCTCACAGTAATTCTCAACAACAGAGTAATTCTAGCCCTCCTGTAGAACAAGGAGGGAATTAATTGACTTGTTATCAGTGTGGAAAGCTAGGAAATTATAAGAGGGTTTGTACTGAGGCACCCAAGAACTGTATCTCCTGCAGAAGTTTAGGGCACTTATAGAGATTCTACGATTACTTCTCTAATCCATGTAGTGGAACCTGATCATTAGCACCTCCAAAAACTTCGGGGTAATCAAATTATTCACGTACAAAAGGTTTCTAGCCATAGGCATCTAGAAAGAAGCTTCTTCATGTAGTGGAAGAGTTTCCAGAGGTAGAAGACACACGTCCTGCAGCTATGCGAGGTACAATTACTATAGCTTCATCTGTAGTAACCCCTCTATTTGATACCGGTGCATCTCACTATTTTATTTCAACCCATATTGTTAATCTACTTAATATTCCTATAGTGATTTTATATTGTGTAATGGATGTTAATAAACCCCTTGGTACAAATAGAGAGCAGGGTCTTCGTAGTCCTACTTGTGTCTTCCCACTATCAGATGTCAATATTTATTGGAGTTTTTTTGTTATCGACATGAAATCTATTGACGTCATATTTGGGATGGATTGGATCATTGTCAAAAAATCCCGAATCAATTATTATCTTCGATGGGTCTACCTTACTGTAACCACCCGATGTTTTTTAAAGGAAATTACCTTATTATAAATATGTCATAAAATCACATGAAAACACAACATAATTAACTAATGAGTCTTAAGTGACATTTAAAACTAATCTTTTCACTTTTATGTTTTGAATTTTAAAAATCTAACATACACGGTTGCAATCAATAAGTTATTTGGAGTCTGATAAGAAAAACTTAATTTTTGGTGAATAGTAACCCAACCTTATGAATAGTAACACACCCTTATAAATAGTGATATACCCTAATGAATAGTAACGTTACCTATGATAATATATAAATAATATTCAAGTTGATAGTAGTATATGCCTATATTTTAGAATAAGTAAATGAATGTTTTAAAAATAGTTTTTGATAATAAATTAGGATTTTAATTAAATATTAAAATAATCATATTTAAAAAATTATTTTTTAGAAATGGATTTAATTTTTGGGTTGTACAGGCCCAAAAATAGTTAGTGTGAATTTTTGAAATATTTCTAAAATACTTGATTTTTTAGTGAATTGTAAAATGTATTAATTTACCGTATAAATACATTATAGTTCAAATCCACTATTCTGGACATCACAAGTGATGTCAGCACCCAAATATCTATCTAAAATTCATATATCACTATTATTGGCCATGTAATATGTAATATTCCCTTTCTTGTGAAGAAATAATAAATTAATGATTATAATATTATGAAATCCCTCCTCTCCTCTACTACCCCTCACTCCCTCTTCTCTTCACTACTCACATGTTTTGTGCCTTTCCAATATTCTACCCAAATATCTCCCTGAGCTCCTCCCCCTTGTCTAAAATCCCCTAGCCTCCTCAAAGTACAAAAAACTCCCCCCTTAAGAGCTTCTCAAAGATGAAGTCTCAAGAGTTAAATTCCTCTTTCCAATTCCTTCATTTCTTTTAACTTCTTTCCTTTTTGTTTCTTTCCTCACATCCATTCACCAAAATAGTATGATAACTCCAGTAATATACATGTATTAGAATTTTCTTATGATAATGGGATATTTCATTATCTTCTCTCCTTTCCCCACCTTTTATTTGAAATAAATTAAAGCACCTTTTGAGATGTGCTAATTTAGCACATTCAATGACAACAGTTTATCAATTTCAATTATCATATTTAATTCTGGTCATGAAACCATTTGTGCTATTGTTGAACCATATTATTATATGTAATATATCCTATTTTTTATCTAATCCTTTTCTAAAAATGGTATTAAGTTATAAAGAAAAATATGTTCTTTGTAATCAAACCCACCGATTAACAAAAAATGGTTGTCACTATGGTTTTAAATAATAATTGGACATCACTCTAAGTAACCAAATTAAATTTTAAACCATTTAATATCTTGGATGTCCAATAATAGAATATAACTTCAATTCTGGACAACCACTTTCATCTTACATGTTTATCCAAACATGAATATTAGTGAATAGGTTATTAAAACCAAGGAAACAAATGAGCCTGAACAATGAAATTGGAACTCATAACAAATCAAAATAGTTTTAAATGTTCTTAAAATGATTTTAATAAACAAATTAAATATAGAATTTTTTTAAATTATTAATTAATAAACCTAATTTGTTTATTCAGGTCTTTAATAACAAGTGGAGAACACGAGTGGATTTAAGGTAAGGGATCCTCTCCATTTCACTCATAAATCAAGATTATACTCTATGATATGCCTTTTTATGTGTAATTACTAATGAAGGGGTATGATTAATCACCTCCCACACACTTCCCTCATGATGTAAAACTGATTATAAACCCCTTTTCTCTCTCATCAAGCCCTCTTAGGTACAGATGACACTATTCTAATAGACCGTAATGAATTCTACCTGAACCCTTTTTGTTCAGTATAGTTGCCTTATCTTTCTTTCGAAGTGGAGTTATCTTTACAGTTAATGTACATATTCTAAATTCTATTTATTTTCAAAAAATTCAT
This sequence comes from Viscum album, assembly GCA_963277665.1. Classification (NCBI taxonomy): domain Eukaryota; kingdom Viridiplantae; phylum Streptophyta; class Magnoliopsida; order Santalales; family Viscaceae; genus Viscum; species Viscum album. The sequence goes on along the minus strand of OY728130.1, from coordinate 649,640,101 downwards.
TTATGAAGACTCTTTAAAAACTCTCTTTCATGGATATACATGTTTTTAAAAGATTCCGTCCTTAGATTTTTCTGACAAGAAAACCTGTTTTAAGGGAACTTCCCGAATTTTTACATAATTTCAAATGCACTCTATCCTCTTTTTTAAGCCACAATTAAATTTATAAAATCAGTCTTTTTATTATGAAAATCATTTTGGTTCAATTATGGTTTTATATAAAATATTCTCCTCTTTTCTATTTTAAAATATCTATAATTTTTTCCTTAAAACGCACAAAAATGTTTTAATGCTAATGTTTCTCAAATACATGTCTTATATATTGTCACTTTTGTTTGATATCACCTACCATGTTATAGACCTATGTTACCTTATGAACGTCCATGTATGTTCTAATCCATTTCTTTCATGGACTCTTTAATGATACGCTCATTGGTTATGCTTTATGTCATGATTGTGGTACCCAATTCTTTCCATGGGTATCCTTATGTTTATGTATGGTTGATTATGTATGATTATTTATGTGTAAAGAATATTCATGAAAAATTTAAGTTGGGTACGCCCAGATAGCGCTCCAATTCATTGGGTAATGTCAAGTCTCATGAGATGCGATGTGAAACAAGATTGGATGTTATCCTTGACCTGTACTAAGATGGGAAAATTGATTGGCGGTTTACCTTGACCCATACTAAAATGGGAAATGGGAATGGCGGTTAGCATTGACCTATAATAAAGACATGTTTTATGATTCTTCCACATTTATATGATTCTATGATTATATGATTCCATGCTTATATGATACAATTTTATATGTTCCTTGCTTTGGATATCATTATGTCATGCCTACTAACTCATGTGCTTAAGAAGTATCCTTATGTTCATTCCCTTACTGGGTATTTTAGCTCATCCCTTTGTTTATGTGTTCCCTAGGGAACTCGATTCAGATGTAAGGGCTCAAAGAAAGTTTTATCTCTTTATGGCGCTTAAATAAAGAGGTGTTTTTAGCCTCGTGTTTATGTTTTATGTACCTAGTCTTTGAAGCCACTAGACTTAATGATCCTTGGCTTGTAATTTGATATATAATTATGCTTAAAATCAAGTAATGTTATATGGAAAAGTCCTGGGATGCTATAGTTGGTATCCGAGAATGGTCTAGTTATCTTTGGAGATTTGGAATAGAGAACCTTAGTGAGAACCTTAAGGATGCGACTATGTATAAGAAAACATTACTAAATTTTGGTGAGTATTGAGTAAGTGGTTTATTATGAAAATTCATCACTGTATCGATATGAGTAGGTAGAGGCAGCTCTAGCACAGTTGTATCTAGTGGTAAAACCCTAAATCACCACTTTGAGATAGACTCGAACGGGAACTGGTGCTCGAAAATGGGCCTTGCTGCACTCTTGGTTACAACACTCCTAGGGGATATTATTTGGTAGATTCATGAGATTAGCACAAACCATTATTAAGGGGAAAATCCCATAAGAATATATGTTAAGAAATAGATCGAGCATGACCTAGATATTAACATAAGGAATCACAAGTTAGGATATACTTCTTCTTTATAAGTTTATCCTTTTATGTTCAAAGATTCCTTATTATGATTAATAGATAAGTATTGAAGACCTCTAATTATAAATTATTTTTCTTAGTTAATGGCGGGAAATGGAAGAAAATGTTCCAACCACCATTGTGATAGGAAATGTGAATATTTCCCTAATGATATTCATAATATGATGGGATAGGGTACTCAAAACATCACGATAGTACTTGTTCAACTAGCTTGAGTTATGAATAATAACTTGAATCATGCGGAACACCCTCCTTCTCCAAGGAAAGAGCATGTTTCCATAGAATCCATCATGTAGTAAAGGCCTCCCATGTTTAGCGGATCTTTTAATCCCCTCCTCATAGAACAATAGATTAACTCTATTGAAAATATATTCTCCATCCTCCAGTGCTCGAAAGAAGAAAGGGTTGTACTGGAGGTCTTTTTTGTTATAATGGGGAAGATGATTAGTGGTGTACACTGATCAAGAATTCAATTTCCTAAGATAAAATTTATTCCATGGATTGGTATAAATTCAAGAGGATGTTTTTCAACAAATATTTTCCTCGAACCCTCCATCTAAAAGTGGAAAGAGAGTTCCTGAGACTCAAGCAGAAAAAAGATGATTCCATCAGAGCGTGTGAAGCAAACTATACAATGCTTGCAAGGTATGCCTCTAGTTTTGTCAAGAACACCGAAATCAAGATTGATCTATTCTTTAGCCGACTAAAGTGGAGTTTATGAAAAGCATTGGTGATTTGAGACTTTGACATTTATGAGGATACTGTCTGTTGTGCCCTCAAGGTTGAAGTGGAGATTGGAGACTCTTAGGGGTCTCGTGGGCCCAATGACAAGAAGTGAAAAATGGAGAACAACATGGGTGGATCGTCAAACAAATCCCATGAAGGAATTAAGCCTAACTTTTCCCTTTGTAAAATTTTTGGGGAGAAGCATCTTGGTAATTATCTAAAGGGAACCAAGAATTGATTCAAATGTGGAAAGATTGGTCATATGGCCAAGAACTGCCGAGGTGATATGAAAAATCCCGCTAATGTTGAAGAAGAAAGGAAGGTTCAGATCAAAATTCAGCCTGTAGTGCAGTGTTACAACTGTAAGGAGCATGGTCATTATGTAAGAAATTTCCCTAAGCTGAGGGTTTTTAGAGGCAATCAACAAAAACCTCCAAGGAAACTAGGAAGGTGTTATGCTATCACTGCTGCTGAGGTGGATCTGGACAATGATGTGGTGACAGGTACACTAGATATTCATTCAAGAATAGAGAACATACAATTTTATTCTGGTTCTATGAATTCTTTCATATCTTTCAAGTTTAGTAGAACTATTCAAACACCACCTCAAAATTTGGAGGAAAAGTTATTTGTGAGAACCAAAAATGGGGAAATTATTATGTCCAGGGTTTATAACTCCTTTCCAGTTAATGTTTCTGGACTTAACCTCATCACAAATCTCATCATACTTCCTTTAGTGGATTTTGATGCTATCTTAGGTATGGATTGGATACCTTTATACAAAGACAACAACAACTGTCGGGAAAGGGAGATCACTCTTCACATCTGAAATCATCCTCCAATTCATTACAATAGTAAAGAGAAAGATGAATCTTCTTTAGAATCATCATCTCAAGTGTGGATATTGCTTCCTTGTGAGCATGAATTTATAGCTTAAATTATTGAGACAAAGTAGAGAATCATGCTTGAAGAAATTCCCATCATGGGGGATTACACTAATGTATTCCCTGAAAAGTTTCTAGTCTTCCTACCAACCGAGAGGTTGAGTTCTCAATTGAACTTATCCCTAGATCTCTGCCTATCTCAAAGACACCTTACAAAATGGCCACCACAAAGATGGAAGAGCTGAAGAAGTAGTTACAGAAGAATATGGAGAAGGGTTTTATATGCCCTAGTGCTTTAATGTGGGGTGTTCTGGTCCTCTTCATCAAGAAGAATAAAAAATCAATATTCCTCTGCATTCATTATCGCGAGCTCAATAAAATCATGATAAAAAACAAGTATCCCCTACCATAGATAGATGACCTATTTGATTAGCTTCATAAGGCTAGTTATTTCTCTAAGGTTGATGTTCAGTCAGGATAGAACCAACTAATGGTGAGAAAGGAAGATATTCCCAAGACTGCCATTCGAACGACGTATGGACACTTTGAGTTCATAGTGATTCCATTTGGACTCACTAATGCTCCAGAAATTTTCATGGATTTAATGAATAGAGTCTTTATAGATTACTTCGACAAATGTGTGGTAGTCTTTATTGATGATATTATGATATACTCCAAGGGAAAGGAGGAATATGAGGAGCATTGGAATACTATGTTAAAGACTTTTCAAAGGGAGAAGGTGTATGAAAAGTACAGTAAATGTGAGTTCTGGATAGATTAAGTATCATTCTTGGGGCATGTTATCACCAGTAAAGGGATATCTAAGGACCCTTCCAAGACGAAGGAAATTGAAGAGTGGCCCATGCCTACTTCTGTAATGGAGATCCATAGCTTTTTGGGTCTAGCTGGGTAATATCAAAATTTTTTGAATAACTTTTCATGATTTGAAAACCTAATGACCAAGATGAAACGGAAGGGGTTAATGTTTTTCTAAACATAGGAATGTGAATATTATTTCAAGGAGTTGAAAAAGAGGCTTATCACTGCGCCAATAATCACACTCCCTATAAGTGGAGAACTCATTGTGGTGTATAGTGATGCTTCTAAGAAGGGATTAGGCTATGTGCTAAGACAAAATGATAATCTGATAGCCTATGCCTCTGAGAATTTGAAAATCCATGAGGAAAACTATCCAACACATGATCTGGAGTTGGCGGTTGTGATCTTTGAGTTGAAAATATGGCGGAAATATCTCTGTGGGGAGAAGTGTGAGAAATATACTGACCACAAGAGTCTAGATTATATATTCACACATAAAGAGCTTAATATGTGCCATTGAATATGGATAGATCTCATCATGGATTATGAATACTCAATCCACTACCATCTAGGTGGGGCAAACAAGGTGGCAGATGCTCTATGTAGAAAGGATCTTGAATCTTTATCAATGATGAGAATTGAAAATTATCCGACATTATTTGATTTTCAAATGATGGAACTTGTAATCATTTTGGTAGAAACATCACCAATCCTTTCTCAAATGATTTCTCAACCATCTCTCTTGGAGAAAATAAAGGATTCTCAAAGAAAAGATGTGGAAATTCAGAAAAGGGTTGAAGTTATCAGAAATGGGAAATCCTCCAATTTAAAAATTGATGAGGAAGAATTTGTAAGATTTGGGACATGATTATGTGTAACAAATGATCCAGAGATAAAAAAGGAGCTATTGGATGATGCACATAGCTCAACCTTCTCTATCCATCCAGGGAGCACAAAGATGTATCTAGATCTCTGAAAAACTTTTGGTGGGACAATATGAAAAGGGAGATTATTGAATATACATCAAAGTACCTGGTATGTTATCAAGTGAAGTCTAAGAGGCAAAAGTTTAAGGGGATGATGCGTCCACTACCCATAATAGCATGGAAGTGGGAGAACATTACCATGGAATTTTTTACAGGACTTCCAAGGACATCCAAAAGAAACATTGCTATATGGTTCATTGTTGATCATCTTACAATGATTGATCACTTTATCACAATTTGAGAGGAATTATAACTGGATAAACATGCATGGATTTACATAAAAGAAGTGGTAAAAATGCATGCAGTACCACTGTCTATTGTATCCGATCGAGATCCAAGATTCACCTAGATGTTATGGAAAAACCTACAACATGCTCTAAGCTCTGAGCTGAACTTCAGTATGGCCTATCATCCTCAAACTGATGCCCAATATGAGAGAACTATTCAGAAACAAGAAGACATGTTGAGAGAATTTTATATGGAATTAAAAGGAGGATGGGACCAACATATTCAATTGGTTGAATTTTTCTACAATAACAGTTTCCACTCGAGCATCTGAATGGAACCATATGAAGCCCTTTATAATAAAAGGTGAAGAAAACTGGTGTGTTGGGATGAATTTAGTGATCATAAGTTGATAGGACCCGAAATGGTTGAAGAAATAATGGAGAAGGTGAAAACCATTAATTTTAATATCAAGGTAGCCCAATGTCGGCAGAAGAGTTATGAAGATAACCATCAATGAGACATTGAGTTTAAATTGGAGGCATGATATTTTTATGCATATCTACATGGAATAAGGTCATGAGGTTTGGAAAGAAAGAGAAGTTAAGTCCCAGGTACATCATCCTCTTCAAGATCCTTGGTCAAGTTAGAGTTGTGGCCTACTGACTTGCACTTCCACCTACCATGTCGAAAGTACATGGCATCATTCATGTATCCCTCTTAAGGAAGTACATACTAGACCCTTCACTTGTACTATCTTCAGAGGTGGTACAGTTAGATGATGATCCTTCCTATGAGGAGCTGCCAGTGAAGATCTTGGATTGTTGAAACAAATTTATACGCAACAAGACTACTCATCTAGTCAAGGAACAATGGATAAACCATAAGTACAAAGAGACAACATGGGAACTGGGGCGAGAAATGAAGGAAAAGTACCCCCACCTATTTTTGGCCTAGAATGTAAAATGAAATTTTGAGGGAGAAATTTTTTAAGGGGGAGAGAATGTAACGACCTAATGTTTTTCAATGGAAATTCCCTTTTGATAAATATGTAATAAAGTCACATGAAACCACAACATAATGAACTAGTAATTTCTAAGTGACTTTTAAACATATGTTTGTCACTTCTGTGTTTGGAATTTTGAAAACCTGACATACATGGTTGCAATCAGTAAGTTATTTGGAGTCTGAAAGGAAAAAAATAATTTTTGTTAAATAGTAACCTAAACTTATGAATAGTAACACACCCTTTTGAATAGTGATATACCCAAATGAATAGTAACCTTACCTGTTATAATATATAAATAATATTCAAGTTGAAAGTATGATATACCTATATTTTAGAATAAGTAAATGAATGTTTTAAAAATAGTTTTTGATAATAAATTACGAATTTCATTAAATATTAAAGTAATCATATTTAGAAAATTATTTTTGAAAAATGGATTTCATTTTTGGTTTCTACACGTCAAAAAATGGTTAGTGTGATTTTTTGATTTTTTTTGAAATATCTGAATTTTTAGTGAATAGTAAAATACATTAATTTACCGTATAAATACATTATAGTTCAAATCCACTATTCCTGACATCACAAGTGATGTAAGAACCCAAATCTCGAACTCACATGAATTTATTACTATTCTTGGTCATGGAATACTTACTATTCCTTATCTTGTAATGAAATAATAAATTAATGATTAAAATATAATGAAATCCCTCTTCTCCTCCACTATAACCCCCCTCACTCCCTCTTCTATTCACTACTCTCAAGCCTTGTGCCATAAAAATATAATTCCAAAAGCCCCCAACCCCTTCAAAATACCAAAACCTCTCCCCTTAAGAGGTTCTCAAAGGAGGAAGTCTCAAGAGGTAAATTCCTCTTTTCAATTCCTTAATTTCTTTTAAGTTCTTTTCTTTTTGTTTCTTTCCTCACCTCTATTCACCCAAATAGTATGATAACTCTAGTAACATACATGTACTTGAATTTTTTTATGCTAATGGGATATTTCATTATCTTATCTCCTTTCCCCACCTTTTATTTGAAAGAAATGAAAGCACCGTTTGAGATGTGCTAATTTAGCACATTCAAGAACAATAGTTTATAAATTTATATTATCATATTTAATTATGGTCATAAAAAAATTTGTGTTATTATTGAACCAGATTATTATATCTAATATATCAAATTTTTTTGTTCTGTAATCCTTTTTTAGAAATGGTATTAAGTTATAAATCAAAACATGTTCTTTGTAATCAAACCCATCGATTAAAAAAAATGGTTGTCACTATGGTTTTATATAATAATTCGACTTCACGCTAAGTAACAAAATTAAATTTAAAACCATGTATTCTCTTCTATGTTCACTAATAGAATATAACTTTAATTCTGGACAACCACTTTCATCTTACATGTTTATCAAAACATGAATATAAACAAACCGATCGTTAAAACAAAGTAAACAAACGATCCCAAACAATGAAATTGAACCTCATAACCAATCAAAGTAGTTATAAATGAATTTAAAATGATTATACTAAAACAATTAAATATAGAATAGGTTTTGGAATAATTAATTAATAAACCTAATTTTTTATTTAGGTCTTTAATAACATGTGGAGAACACCAGTGGATTTACGGTAAGGGATCCTTTCCATTTCACTCTTTAATCAATATTGTTCTCTTTTCTATGCCTTTTTATGTGTAATTAATAATGATGGGGTATGATTAATCACCTCCCACATAATTCCATCATGATTTATAAGTGATTAGAAAACCCTTTTCTCTCTCATCAATCTCTCTTTGGTACACCCGACACCATGCCAATAAACCGTAACGAATTCTACCTGAACCCATTTTGTTCATTCGAGTTTCCTTATCATTCTTTCAAAATGGAGTTATATTATTTTTTATGTAAATATTCAAAATAATATTTAGTTTCACAAAAATAATTTATTAAGACTCTTTCATCACTCTTTTTTGGGGATATACATGTTTTTAAAAGAATCCCTCCTTAGAACTTTATGATAAGCAAACCAGTTTTAAGGGAACATTCTGAATTTTTACCAAATTTAAAGTTCAATCTATCCTCTATTTTAAGAAACCATTTTATTTAAAAAATCTGAATTTTTATTATGAAAACCATCTTGGTTCAATTATTTTTTTATATAAAATATTTCTGTCTTTTCTATTTTAAAATCTCTATAGTTGTTTCCTCAAAAATGCACAAAAATGTTTTAATGCTAATGTTTCTCAAATAAATTTATTATATATTGTCAATTATGTTTGACACCACCTATAATTTTATATGCCATTGATACCTTATGAACGTACATGTATTTTCTAATCCCTTTCTTTCATGGACACTTTCCTGATACACTCATTGGTTATGATTTATGTCTTGATTGTGATACCCAATTCATTTCATGGGTATCATTATGTTTATGTATGGTTGATTATGTATGATTATTTATGTGGAAAGAATATTCATGAAAATTTTGAGATGGGTGCACCCAGATAGTGCTCTAATGCATTGGATAAAGTTAAGTCTCATGAGATACGATGTGAAACGGGATTGGCTGTTAGCCTTGACCCGTACTAAGATGGGAAACAAGATTGGTGGTTAGCCTTGACCCATACTAAGATGGGAAATGGGATTGGTAGTTAGCTTTGACCCATACTAAAATTGGAAATGGCATTGGCAGTTAGCCTTGACCCATACTGAATACATGTTTTATTATTCTGGAACATTTATTTGATTCCATGTTTATATGATTCCATGCTAATATGATACAGTTTTATATGTTCCATGTTTTGTATATCATTTTGTCATGCCTCCTAACTCATGTGATGAAGATGTATGCTTATATTCATTCCCTTACTGGGATTTTCAGCTCATCCCTTTATTCATGTGTTCCCCAGGGTACCTATACAAATGTAAGAGCTCAAAGGAAGTTAGGAGCTCTTTGTGGAGATTAAATAAAGAAGTTTTTTAGATGCATGTTTTTTGTTTTAAGTACCTAGTGTTCTAAGACACTAGATTTAACGATCATTGGCTTATAATATGATGTATAATTATGGTTAAAATCCTATAATGTTATATTGAAAAGGCATGGGTCTCTATACTTACTACACCCAGTGGTGCGCCTCTTGTCTTTGAAGGAGAATGGGACCCATGGTCCAGTAGAGATGAACCCTCTTATCCAGAGTTGGGGAAAGTGATATTAGTATTTTCTTTTGATCTAGAGAGGGATTCAATGTTTGATAATATTCCTTCAGTCATCATTGATATTCCCAATGTGTTTCCTTCTGACTTCTCTAGTTTGCCACCGATAAGGGAGGTTGATTTTTCTACTGACTTAATGCCTGGTACTTAACCGATTTCTATTCCCTATTACCAAATGGCTCCAAATTACTAAAAGAACTGAAGTCTCAGTTAGAAAATCTTCTTGATAAAGGATTTATATGCCTGAGTGTGTCACCTTGGGTAGTGCCAACTCTCTTTTACAAGAAAGATGATGGTTCTATTCGCTTATGTGTTGATTATCGAAATCTCAATCGAGTTATGATAAAGAAAAAATATATGTTTCCATGAATTGATGATTTGTTTGATCAGTTAAAAGGGGTTAAGAGGTTTTCAAATATTGATCTTAGATCTGGTTACCATCAGTTGAGGATAAATTAATCTGACATTTGTAAAACTGCTTTTCAAAGTAGGTATATCCATTATGAGTACCTTGTTATTCCATTTGTCCTAACAAGTTCTCCTACAGTAATCATGGATTTGATGAAAAAGGTTTTCCATGAGTATCTGGATACCTTTGTGGTAGTCTTTGTGGATGCAATTATTGTCTAGTCCATGTCTAAGGAGGATGATGTGCATCATTTGAGAATAGTTCTCAGCCTACTAAGGAATCACTGACTTTATGCCAAGCTTTCAAAGTGTGATTTCTGGATTTGGGAAGTGAAATTCTTGGGACCTGTAGTTTTTGAACAAGGAATATTATTTTATCTTGATAAGGTGAAGGTTTTTATGACTTGGGAACAACCACGAAATGTTTTTGAGATTCAGAGATTCTTGGGATTAGTAGGGAATTATTGCTTATTTGTTAAGGACTTCCCTAAGTTAGCTTCTCTGATGACTGCTATGACTTGAAAGGGAGTGAATTTTCCCTGGAATGATAAATTCCAGAGTTCTTTTGTTTAGTTAAAGCATATTTTGACTACTACGCTGGTGTTAACTCTTCCTGAGGCTGGGAATGGTTACGTGGTCTTCTGTGATGCATTGTGTTCTGGTTTGGGATGTGTCCTTATGCAAGGTAATCATGTTGTTGACTACGGATCTTGTCATCTTAAGACTCATGAGAAGAATGATCCAACCCATGAAATTGACATTGTAGCTATAATGCAGGAACTTAAGTATTGGAAACATTACCTTTATAGAGAAAATTTTACTGTGTATTCAGACCACAAGAGCTTGAGTTACATCCTCTCTCCAAAAGATTTGAATCTCCGCCAATGGCGTTGGATGGAGTACCTGCCATCTTTCAACATTAATATTGCCTATACCCCAGGGAAAGTGAATGTCGTTATAGATGAGTTAAGAAAGAATCTTTCAACACACGCTATGAAATAATATTTAGAAGAGTGGAGTTTGATGGATCTTTTTTCTCAGTTACATGTTGGAGATCAGTGGAAGGGGGATGAAGTTTCTATAGCCAGTGTTCAGTTAAAATCTTCTCTTCTCGAGTTTATTCTTTAGGAACAAAACTTGACGATGAATTCGATAGCATTAGCGACTCTCTTTATGATGGGGAGACCTAAATCTACTGGTAATTCTCCAAAGAGGGTGTTCTATTTTTTTGAAACCGTTACGTTGCGCCGTTAGTGATAAGGAAGGTTGTGTTGGGGGACCAAGTGTTCTTGAAGGTTTCACCCCAGTGAGGTTATCAACATATTTTGAGGCAAGAGAAGATTTCTCCTCATTTTATGGGACCATTAGAGGTTGTTGATCTAGTAAGGAAAGTTTCTGACCATCTATCTCTATTACCGTAGCTGAAGTCGATACATAACACATTCCATGTATCGCAGCTGTGGAAGTATCTCTCTGATCCAACTCACATTTTGAGCTTGAGTGATCATATGATTGAACAATATTTATTAGTGACTGAATGACCATTTAGGGTTGTTGATTCTGAGACCAAGGTACTTCGTGGGAGGATGATACCTTTGGTCCATGTACTATGGAAGCATGGTTCCGATTCTCATGAGACGTGGTAAAAGGAGGCACCGATGATAGAGTAGTGGCCTCATCTTTTTGATGCAAAAGATTCTTTGTAGGATTTCTTGGGACAGATAGATCCTTTGGTGGGGAGGTTGTAACATCCTGTTACTATTTTAGGTATTTATAAACCATCTTGTGTAAAATTATTATAACTTCAAATGGGAAAAAAGAGATTTATCAGTGAGAAGTTGCGTTTTTGTTAAAGACATCACAGAATAGAAAAACTCCTATTTAACACTCAATAATATTTAATTAAATATTTTATGAGTTAAAAACTGAGTAAGTATGATTTTTCGAGGCCCACACAAGCTCAGTGAAGAAGGAATACAATTTATAAATAGAATATATTAAGTGGGAACTTTTTATTCAAAATATTTGAATAAATCCAAAACAATGTGTCGTTTGAGAAATATGAAACCACTATTATGTCAGAAAAATATGGTGTTTACCCTAGGAGGGGTATAAAATTCAAAGGCACCAGACATTTGGATGTCACGCTTGTGAGATAAACTTATTAAATAATATTTAATATATATTATTTGTTAAATATAATTAAATATCTCCCAAATAGTGCGACGTATGGGAAACCTGAGACCACTGATGGGTCCAAATGGGGGGTTTACCCTAAAAGGAGTATAACATTTGTATGCATCAGATTTTTGGATGGATAACTCAAAATAATAACACATTTTATTTTAATTAATTAAGTATTTCAATTTTTAATTATTAAATCATTAATATCTCTCAAACGGTGCATCCTATGAGAAATCTGAGACCACCGTTGAGTCTGGAATGAGGTTTTTACACTAGATTTGGTATAAATTTAATTCAAAACGGATGGTTGGTGTCATTTAATTTTTATATTAAATAATTGATATTATTAATTTCATTTAATTTTTAAATTAATTTTGAAAAATTTGGATACACTGTTCACTCATCATCAACAAGCCAGTAACACCATTTTTGATGATCCAAGGTTTCAAAAACACCATTTCTTAACCGTTTTCACCAGTTATGAATTGAAAATACTTAATTGCGTGAAATTAAATGACCCATACTTAGTTTTTGGATGAATCACTCATTATAACAAGTGTTCTGTTTTGCGGTATTTAATGATGCATTTTTTGTTAGGGTTCTAAATAGTAGAATGGTATTATCCTTAGTGTTGGTGGTTTCCTTCAATTTTTCATGGCCTCGGAACCCCCCATAGGTACGGATGTGAACATCGTTGACTCGCACTCCTCTAATTCTAGCGTGCGACACCCTTTTTCATCCCTCTTCATATGAACCATTATGGTTTGTTTATTTTTATTTAATTTCATCAATTTATTTTCTTTATTTTATTCCTCCATCAAAATTCCAATATATATATATATATTTAAACCCAAATTGAATCATAATAGTTCATGTAATATTATCAAATGATATTTTTAAAAAAATAAATTATCAATATATATATACATATATATATACATATATATTGATAATCACATTTTGGGTATAGGGATAATTTATTTAGATAAATTTATTAATGAATGATTTCATAAATTATCAAAGTGCAATTATTGAAAATTTTATCAATAGATAAATGGAAAGTTTTATTAAATGAAAATTGCATTATCGAAGGATATTTCTACATATATACACATATATACATATGTATATATATATATATATATAATTATGTGGAATACAACTTATTTTCTCTAATTAATTTAGTGATAAAAATTATCAAATATTGTTTATCATATTATCGTATATAATATTTCCAAAGTTAGTTATTGTGAATTTATCAAAGACCAATTGTATGAAAAAAATAATTATTTTACATATATTATAAAACGATAATTAATATAATAATAAAATGGTAATTTTGAGATTATCAATGGTTGATTATTAATATTATTAAAATGACAATTATGATCTTATCAATGATAATTATTCTGATGGATAATCACAAGCACATTCATTGACCTAACGATAAACCAAAAATTTTCCATGAAAGATAAATATTATCACATGTGATTATATATTTATATTTTTAAACTTATCCTAGTGAGATAAATTATCATCACATGTGATAATTTAAAATGATAATACATAAATTATCTAAGAGAGAGAAAATGCAATTTTATGTGATATTTTACTTCTTGAGAAATAAAATAAAGGGATATAATTATCAAATGAGGTTTATAATTATTCATACAGGTATTTCTTGTGATTGCATGAGTTAATATATAATAATTATCTAGAGATAATCCATGAGAGAGAAAATTTAATCGCATGTAATATTTTACTTCATTGTGAAATAAACTATATGTTTTGGTTCTTGGAACCCTTGATGAACAAAAATCTTTGGTGTGTCTATGGTTTAATTATTAAGGCCGTGATAAGGTGTATTGAACCTCATAGGATGGTTTATCATTGTCATTGATATCGATGACTTTGAGGTAGGTGGTTTCATTCTGATTAGCCAAATTTATTATCCTTGTATTGCTTGATTTATTTCCATTGTTGATTTAAATTAAATTTCTCAAATTTTCTTTCAATAAAATTTATAAAAACCCAATTCCCATGAATTGAGATATTTAAAAATTTTTGGCATGGAAATTTGAAACCCCCCCCCAATTCCATTGAATTGGGCGTGTTTATAGAAATTGGAGTATTTAAATTGTAGATTTGATGGAAATGATTTCAATTAAATTGATGAATTTAATTGTGGAAATAAATTGTGTAATGATGCAATTGGTTTTGAATGGATTTCAAACAGGTGAAAATGGCTTAAAATGATTTGATAGAAACATAGTGGTTTTATCTTTTAGAAAGGTATGCTTTTGAATAAAACCTATTTTGGTTTTAAACAGAAAGAAATTGGAAAGTTCAAAATGGAAGAATGGGATTGATCGTATTTTTAAGAATTCTTAAAATAGTTCACCCATCGTGTAAGAGTGCATGAAAGGCTTAGGTAGTTAGTGAGTTATTTGGATACACTCTATTCTATGACATTTAATGCCCCGAACCTAGTTACCTAGAGTCGGTGCATTATTTTAATACATTGTCATGATTACAAGGAATCAAGTCCCGAAGGACCGATTGGTTTAATAGTCTTGGAAAATAGATTACATACATGAATGTTACATTACACTTTATAACATACAACATAACATAAATAATCCTTTATTAACACCATTATTCCCTTAGATTAACCCTGCATATCAATCTCAATACACTTCTTGGAATCCTGGGAAAAATAAAACACAGAAAGGGGTGAGATTAGACGCTCAGTAAGGGTAAGCAATACAGTGGATGATAACATAAATATTAATCATGGGGAATAATTGAAAACAAATTCCTTTACTAATAATAAACATGAACACTTTTATTGTGGGTATAGGAGCCAAATAAATAATGCCATAATAAAACATAATCATGGGTATTCTACTAGTCTAATGACCACATGAACCATAAATATTATTTTCATAATGAGGGAATGTATAGTGCCAGAAATTCTAAAACATTTGCTCAAGGCCTCGACCAGGATGTCTAAAAATGATTAAGGCCCCAACAAAAACCATATATCAAATTGGGAAATTCCTCGGCCAATTCCACGTCGAGTTGTCTCATGAAACCTACCGACGCATCGAGGAGCTATAGTGAGCTCCACCCGTCACTTACTATGTCCAATACATTCCTCAAATGAAAAGTTTGAAGCATAACATAAACATTCATAAAAGAACTAGGATATGAAATTCTAATACTTTAACCATAAACCATGAATGGAATAAAAATAACACATACAAAGTCAAACATTTCACAAAACCTTCAATACAATATGGAATATTTGTATCATAATAAATCAACATCAAACAAGATAAAAATTCATCAAAGGATATTGACATAGATGAAAATGATTTGTAAAACTCTTTGAGAGAAATATCACTTTTCTTGAAAACATTTAAAAGTCACACAATTTTGAAAGGAAGAAATTTAAATAAATTTTTGAATCAAAGTGTCCTATACCACTTTGAAACTTTTTAATGGAATTAACATTTTAAAAACATTCATGTCCATATAAATAATTCCTTAAAAAACATTTTGCAAACATGGACATTAATGAGAATGATTTAGTAGAATAAATATTTAAAACATTCAAAATGATGTTTTAATAAAATATTCCCTTAAAATAATCCCATTTAAAACTCTTTTATGATACATGGACATGGATAATAAATATGTCCTAGTAAAAACTTACCCATAAGCAATCTCGGATAATAATGAGATTGTGGAATTAACCCTTACCAATTTGGTAACTTACGAAACATACACCCCATGAAAGAAGTATCATACAATGAATATGTAAATACACATAAATTAAAGTTTATTACACAAATAATACAATTATGGACAGTAAATACACCAAAAAAAAGGTAATAGTGGCAATATGGCATGAATCTCACGGGAATAAGGAGTGAGATGAAAACCACTTACCTGGCACTTTTCATTAGTCGAGGGTACGTTTAACCTCCTATATGAAGATCGTAGTATGTTATTAAAGTATACCAGAACCATATTGATAATTATGATATCATACATTATTCATTTATTACTTTATACAACCCATTTAATAATAATTTCCATGTTATATTAACATTTCGGTTAATAATCACTTTCTTTATCGTACGTGTTTTAACTTGTTACTATTGATTGTGTCACTTAGATCAAGATTTAAGTAATTCCAAAAAAAAAATGATTTATAAATCATATATATTTAAAATATAAATATGTATAATAGACATATATATGAAATGGAAGGAACCGTTTATTGAGACGGCATGCCATACGTACGCATAAACGATGCTTCCGTTTTCACATCGTATTGAACAGAAGTAAGTGAATAAGATTTATGTAAGTAAATAAATAAATAAATACATACATATATATATATATATCTGGTAGAATTATTATGTCATATATTACATACTTTTTAATAATATATATTTTTATAATCATCATTGAATGGTGAACATGGAAATGTCTCTCATTGCGTCGTGGAGATAGTAATCCGTATGTACACACGAGCGACAATATCATTCTTTTGATTTAAAATAGTATGTAAATAGATGGTATATAATAAATACATAATCATTAACATGTTGTATTTATTATTTAAATAAATTATATATCATTATTATACCCATCCAAATAATAATGTATTGAATAACAACTACACCACGACATGGAGACGGTAATCCGTACATACACACGTATGGTGACATGTCATTAATAGGATGGATAAAATAATGAATATGGTTGTACCATATTTATAATAATATAACAGTATATAGAATATATTGGAGTTACTGTTTTAAAATGGAAACAACAAAGAAATGGAAAGTGGAAGAAGAAAAGAACTTGAAAGAGGTGATGAAAAATTTACCTCTTCTTCGGGTTCTTCCTTTTGATTTGATCAAAAGAGCTCCATAGGTTTCCTTTATGATAAAAATAAGGCATTTAGGATCAAGTGAGGGAATTTTTAAGGATAGTTGGGTACGGTTTGGCCGAGCCAAAAGGCTTTAGAGGTGTGATTATGAGAGAAGGTGAAGTGACCTTTTATAAGAGGGGTGAGGGTCACTTTAGGAAAAGATTAAAGTATTAATTTATTATACAATCATATTTGTTTTATAATGGTTCCAAATGAATTTATTTCGAGAATTATGTGGTTAGGGGTCGAAATACTCTCAACAAATAGGTTTTAGACATGTTTAGGTTACCATTGTAACCTTATATTTTAGATTTAACTCTTAGTTAAATAGTTTAACTTTTACCATGTCTTCTTGTATTCTTACTCTATATGGTTAATAAAAAAATTACTATAAACTTTGAATAGAACTTAAAGTGGATCATTAAGGACATATATAATATTATTTAAGCCTTTGGGATGAACCTTACATTTTTAAGAATATTATATCAACCAATAATATAGTATTTGTTTTAAATATTAATTTATGTCAATTTTGACACTATTTGGTATTTTGTTTTTGTGAAAGTCATCAAAACTTGATTACATTTAACAAGATATATTTAATCATCCATAACACGTCATATTCACCTATAAAATTCGTGGATATCATAAAAACTTCAAAATTATGTTTATTTTAATATTTAGAATACCATTTATTTGATTCTTTCATTAATAAGGTAATTGCTGCATCATCATTGTGTCAGTAATAAATTTAATTATTTAATATCTAAAAATTATAAATAAAATACCATTATGTACGAAATAATTTTATATTTCTAATGAATATTTATAGTTGAATTTATCTTATGTATATCCCTATATTAAAAATGGTTAGTTATTAAACTTTGATTTTAACTCTTTTAACTCTTTTTTAAATAAAATAATAATGAATGTCTTAATCTAATCCAAGTGGATATAAAGGGTAATATTTTATAAATAAGGTTGTTTTTGGTCTAATTAAACTTACCCAATAGAATTAGGACATGTGTTTGAATAATAATAATATCCTTTTTACCCTTAATTACCATATTTACTTTTAACCGTGGTAAATAAAAGTAAAAAGATACTACTCACCAAAAATTAATTTTATCTTATTAAACCACATTTTACTCCTTGATATTAACCATGTCTCTTTTATTTTAGAAATTCAATTAATAGAAGTAATAAAATTACATTTTATGTTAATTTGCAAATTCTCTTAGGAGGTGGGTAAAAGACGGTAAAAAGTTAAATAAAATTATTATATATCTAAAATTATTACAAAATGACTCCATGGAATTATTTTGAACTTATATAGGTATTATTTATATATTTTTACCTAAAATAAATTTAAATGAAATAAATAATTATTTAAATAAAAAGTTTGGTTTAAACAATAACTCAGCGTTTTTCACTATTCATCAAAATTGAAATTTCTCAGAAAAATACCAAAAATTCAGCCTAAGATATATTTGATATTACGAATTACAAAATGATGTATAATTTACCGAATTCAAAACATATAAGTTGAATTAATTAATTTAACTTTAATTCCCGTTGTCATAACAAATAGCGTGTTTTTAAGCAACAATATCTATCAAACGATTGACACTTGTTTATGACCAATTTCAAAGTGAAATTAATTATAATGACCTAAATTGTATTAAATAATAAAAATATAATCTAATTATACTTCAAAACCATTCAAATGAATAATTTAACTCTATAAATTATTTCGATTAAAAATTTTGTTTTTAATTATAATTTAGAATTTTTCACTATTCACCAAAATATGAAAGTTATCAGAAAAATACCAAATATTTTTTAAAACTAAATTATTATGTCCTGCTTCTAAATAAGAAGTTCATTTTGTCAAATTGAATATATAAAAGTTTAAAATATTGGATTTAAAAAGGGTTCTCTATTAAAAGGTGGTAAAATTGCATTTTTTTAAAAATACTTCTTTTATCTGGATAAAAATGTATTTGTTCTTAAATTATGTCTAATAAACTCATAATATGGATTATAAAATTATAAGGATTATATAAAGTTAAAAATTCACTTAATACTATTCATAAATGCTTTTGAATGGCTAATTTGTTAAGTCGTGGTGCGCTTGAACTCGGTGTCTTGGGTAGTTCAAGTTATTGAGTTACTTTGAAGAAATAACGTACTATGAAATCTTAGGCTGTTATATTATTCCATCCTTCAATAAATTTCATCCTCACAATTTGAAATTGTTCTTCAAAAATAAACGGTTGAAAATAGAATATACCGTTGTGGGAAAACCCACATTGGAAATTGGGTTAATAAAATTTAGTCTTAATAAGAGGAAAAAAATTATATATATATATATATATATATTTGAAAAGTAGAGTTTCAACCTTCAACTAATTCCTACCACAAATTCATCTTTCAATCCAAATGATTTAAAAAAAATCTATTTATCCAAATCGTATAAGGTTCCAAAAATAATGAATTTATAATTCATTTGTCAGACTATTTACAAAAAAACTAAATTATACAAACTAGTATATCACATAGTCCAGTCGTAGGTGATGGACCCTTTTCACTCTTCGGTTGCAGGTTCAAGTCTCATAGCCTTGCCGAGTGCAACTAGTTGTCGCTCGACCTCTGGGTTGTCCTTTTTATAACAATCCAAAAATAACCTTAACAATAGCATCCAATCTCAAACATAATCCATTCCAACCTGTAGACTTATCCAAAATACTTCTATCCAAACTCTCAGTCCAAGATTTATAAGGAAGTTAAACACAATTATGATCCTTTTTTCTAGGTAATAACATGTGAACGCCTTCATCATGTATTCTTTTAAAACACTACAACATCTTGAATTACCATAAAACCATATTGATTAAATTCATGCTCCCTTATTGCTTATAGAATACCAAATATACTCCTTCTACCCAAAAATTTTGTAAACTACAACAATGATGGAATATACAAATCATTAATCGGTTTAAAGGAAGTCAAGAATATTCGATATAATTTAGCCAAATCTACCACCTCTTATTCCAAAATCACTACCTCATTATTAGGACCATATTAAGGATTACCTTTCCTTCAACCACGTATTTTCCAAAAAAGTGTAGCTTACAATTAACTCACTTTTCCTAGAACCATATAATCTCAAATCCACAATAAAATAGTATTGCAATACAATCTATATATACTCTATAATTCATATAACATGTACATCATTAATACAATACTCAAATGATACAATAATTTAATAACAACAGAAGAATCTAATCATTCATCTTCATCTTTAGTAGTATCATAACATTATTATTATCCAATAGCAGCATTTGGGGTATACTCTGATGATTTGGACATTGATTTGTGTAGTGACCCAACTCCTTTCAGATGAAGCATTTTACACATGAAAACTTTTTCTTATCATTGAAATCACGTACATAGTGTCCTTTTTCTCCACACTCATAAAAAACTCTAATTCCCTTCAAAAATTTACCAAGGTGATTCTTTCCACAATTATCACATATAGGATAATCCTTCTTTCCCTTCTTCCCTTTATCCATATTTCTCTCTACCATCCTTTTCTTCTCTGGATTCCCTTCAAACCCATAGGACTCAGAGAATTCTTTACTTATCTTATTAAAACATGATACTATTTCTACATATGTTGAGAATAAGTGGGATACTATTTTCCTTCTAAATATTTGCTGAATACTATGAATGATATAATCCTTTTACTCTTTGGACCCTACATATTGCTGGAGTTCACATTCCTTCTACTGGGCACAATTTCTATACAATGTAATACACTAGGTCAGTTTGTGAATTGCAATGAATAATTCCAAACTTTTAAAATACCTAACATAAATTGAACAGTTTACAGATAAAATTCATAAAAATATTTTCTTTGAGAAGGTATATACTTGTAAATTCTCCATAATGATTTGTAAAGAAAATGAGAATTATCCTAAGCATATCCCCCGAGAGTGTCATAACCAAGAGTGGTGCAAGGCCCATTGTCGTGTTCTAGTTCCCGTCTGAGTCTAGCTCAAAGCGGTGTTTTCAGGTTTTAACCCTAGGTACATCTGTGTCAGATCTGCCTCTACCTGCTCGTATCTAGAAAGGTATGTATTTCCTAGAAAACTCACAAAATCTCTACATTACCAAAACTCTAGGAATTTCTTCTATACTAATCTTTAAAGTCTATCTTAAGGCTATGTGTTCTAATCAGAGTTTATCTAAATCTAGTTTCCAAGGTTATTGCTAAACTTCCTCTGATACCAACTGTAATACGCCGACCCTTGTTACCTAGAGTCAGTGCCTTATTTTAATACATTGGAATGATTACAATGAATCAAGTCCTGAAGGACCGATCCATTTAGCAGTCTTGGAAAATAGATTACATACCTGAATGTTACATTACACTTTATAACATAAAACACAACATAAATAATCCTTTATGAACACCAATATTCCCTTAGCTTAATCTTGCATATAAATATCAATACACTTCTTGGAATCCTAGGAAAAATAAAACATAGAAAGGGGTGAGATCAGATGCTCAGTAAGGTTAAGAAATACAGCAGAAGATAACATAAATATTAAGCATGGTGAATAATAGAAAACACATGCCTTTACTAATAATATAAATTAACACTTTTATGGTAAGAATATGAGATGAGTAAATAATTCCATAATAAAACATAATCATGTGCATTCTATTAGTCGAATGACCACATGAACCATCAATTTTATTTTCATAATGAAGGAATGTATAATTCCAGACATTCTAAAAAATTTTGTCATGCCCTCAGCCAAGACATCTAAAAATGATTAAGGCCTCAGCCCAAACCATATATCAAATTGGGAAAGGCCTCAACCAATTCCATGTCTAATTATCTCATGAGACCTACCGATGCATCAAGGAGCTATAGCGAGCTCCACCCATCACTTACTAAGTCCAATACATTTCTCATATTAAAATGTTGAAACATAACATAAACATTCTTATAAGAACTAGGATAAGAAATGTCAATAATTTAACCATAAACAATGAATGGTATAAAAATAACACATCCATAGTCAAAAATGTCACAAAAACTTCAACACAATATGAAAGATTTTTATCATAATAAATCAACTTCAAACAAGATAAAAAATCAATCAAATTATGTTGACATAGATGAAAATGATTTGTAAAATTCTATAAGAGAAGTATCCCTTTTCATGAAAACATTTAAAAGTCACACAATTTTGAAAGGAATACATATAATGAAATTTTTGAATCAAAGTTTCCCATACCACTTTGAAACTTTTAAATTGAATTTACATTTTAAAAACATGCATGTCCATATAAATAAATCCTTAACAACCATTTTGAAAATATGTACATTAATGAGAATGATTTAGAAGAATAAATATTTAAAACATTTAAAATGATGTTTTAATAAAATACTCCTTTAAAATAATCCCATTTGAAATACTTTTATGATACAAGGAAATGGATAATAAACATGTCCTAGTAAAAACTTACCCATAAACAATCTCGGATAATAATGAGATTGAGGAATTAACCCTTACCAATTTGGTAACTTACGAAAAATACTCCCCATGAAAGAAGTATCATAAAATGAATATGTAAATACACATAAATTAAATTGTATTACACAAATAATACAATTATATGCAGTACATACACCACACAAAAGTTAATAGTGGCAATATGGCATGAATCTCACGGGAATAAGGAGTGAGATTAAAACCCCTTACCTGGCACATTCCTTTAGTAAATGGTAAGTTTAACCACATGTATGAAGATTGTAGAATGTTATTAAAGTATACCAAAACCATATTAATATTTATGATATTATACATTATTCATTTATTACTTTATACTACCCATTTAATAATAATTTCCATGTAAAATTAACATTTCGGGTAATAATCGCTTTCTTTATCGTACATGTTTTAACTTGTTACTCTTGATTGTATCACTTAGATCAAGATTTAAGTACTTACAGAATGTAAAAAATGATTTATATATCATATATATTTATAATATAAATATGAATAATAGACATATATATGAATTGGAAGGCACCGTTTATGGAGACGGTAGGTCGTACTTATGCATAAACGTTGTTTCTGTTTTCATATCGTATTGAACAGAGGTAAGTGAATAAGATTTATGTAAGTACCTAAATAAACACACACACACACACATCTCCAGTAGAATTATTATTTCATATATTACATACTTATTAAAAATATATATTTTCATAATCATCGTTGAATGATGAACATGGAAATGACTCTCATCGCGTCGTGGAGATGATAATTCGTATGTACGCACAAGCAACAATATCATTCCTTTGATTTAAAATAGTATGTATATAGATGGTATATCATAAATACAGAATCTTTAATAGTTTATATTTAATATTTACATCAATTATACATCAATATTATACCCATCCAAATAATAATGCATTGAATAACAACTACACCACGACGTGGAGACGGTAAGCCGTACATACGCACGTATGGTGACATTTCATTCATAGGATGTATAAAATAATGAATATGGCTATACCATATTTGTAATAAAATCATAGTATATATAAGACACTGGATTTATTGTTTTATAATGGAAACAACAAAGAAAGAGGAAGTGGAAGAAGAAAAGAACTTGAAAGAGGTGATGAAATATTTACATCTTCTTCGATTTATTCCTTTTGATTTGATCAAAAGGGATCATTAGGTTGGATTTCTGATCAAACTATGGCCTCTAGGATCAAGTGAGTAAAGTTTGGAGGATATGTGGGCAGAGTTTGGACGATCCAAATGGCATCGGAGGTGTGATTTTGAGAGAAGGGGATGTGACCATTTTTAAGAGGGGTGAGGGTCACTTTAGAAAAAGATTAATGTATTAATTTATTATACAATCATATTGGGTTTATAATGATTACAAATGAATTTATTTCAAGAATTAGGTGTTTATGGGTATAAATTCTCACAACAAATAGGTTTTAGACAAGTTTAGGTTACCATTTTAACCTTATCCTTTAGGATTAACTCTTAGTTAAATAGTTTGACTTTTACCATGTCTTCTTGTTTTCTTACTCTATATGGTTAATAAACATACTATAAACTTCAAATAGAACCTCAAGTGGCTCATTAAGGACATATATAATATTATTTAAGTATTTTGGACAAAGCTTACAATTTTAGGAATATTACATCAACCAATAATATAGTATTTGATTTAAATATTAATTTATGTCAATTTTGACACTATTTGGTATTTTGTTTTTGTGAAAGTACTCACAACTTGATTACTTCGAAAAGATACATTCAATCATTCCTAACATGTCATATTCACCTATAAAATTCGTTTATCTCATAAAAACGTTGAAATTATATTTATTTTAATATTTATAATACCATTTATTTGATTATTTCATTAATAAGTTAACTGCCGCATCATCATTGTGTCCTTAATAAATTTAATTATTTAATCTATAAAAATTATAAATAAAATACCATTATGTAGGAAATATTTTTATCTTTCTAATGAATAATTATATTAGATTTTATCTTATGTATAACCCTATATTAAAAATGTTTTAGTTATTAAACTTTGATTTTAACTCTTTTAACTCTTTTTTCAATAAAATAATAATAAATGTCTTAATATAATCCAAGTGGACCTAAAGGGTCATATTTTATGCCTAATATTGTTTCTGGCCGAATTACATTTATACAATAGAATTAGTACATGTGTTAGGGTAATAATAATATCATTTTTACCCTTAATTACCCTATTTATTTTTAACCGTGGTAAGTAAAAGTAAAAATTTACTATTCACTAAAAATTATTTTTATCTTATTGAACAACATTTTAATTCTTGATATTAACCGTATCTCTCGGATTTTTGAAATTCAACTCACCGAAGTGGTAAAATTATGTTTTATGTGAATTTGAAAATTCTCCTAGAAGGTGGGTGAATGACGGAAAAAAGTTAAATAAAATTTTCATACTTATAAACTTATTATAAAATGACACCAATGAATTATTTTGAACTTATATAGGTATTATGTATCTATTTTTACCTAAAATAAATTTAAATAAAATAAATAAATATTTAGATAAATAGTTGGTTTTAACCAATAACTCAGTGTTTTTCACTATTCATCAAAATTGAAGTTTCTCTGAAAAATACCAAAAATTCAGCCTAAGCTATATATTCTGTTCTGAATTAAAAAATGATGTTTGTTTTACCAAATTCAAAACATATAAGTTTCATTAATTAATTTAAATTTAATTCCTGTTGTCAAAACAAATAGCGTGTTTTTAAGCAACAATATCTATCAAAAGATTGACACTTGTTTATGTCCAATTTCAAAGTGAAATTAATTATATTGACCTAAACTGTATTAAATGATAAAAATATAATCTAATTATACTTAAAAACCAATAAAATGCATAATTTACCTCTATAAATTATTTTGATTAATTTTTTTAATTAAAATTTAGTATTTTTCACTATTCACCAAAATATGAAAGTTATCAGAAAAATACGAAAAATTTATTAAAACTAAACTACTATGTCCTGATTCTAAATAAGAAGTTAATTTTTTCAAATTGAATATAAAAAGGTTTCAAATATTATATTTAAAATGGGTTCTCCAATAAAAGGCGGTAAAATTACATTTTTTGAAAAATACTTCTGTTATCTGAAAAAAATTTATTTGTTCTTAAATTATGTCTAAGAAACACATTATATGCATTCTAAAATTATGAGGATTATATGAAATTCAAAATTCATTTAATACTATTCATAACCTCTTCTGAATGGGTAGTTTGGTAAGTCGTGGTGTGCTTGAACTCAGTGTTGCGTGTAGTGCATGTTATTGAGTTACTTTGAAGAAATAACATATTATGAAATCTTGGGGTGTTACATGAAAACATTATGAAACATACTTGTGGTGGGTCACATCCCTCAGGGGTTTGTGAAGAGTCTCCTTTGGCCAGTGTCTTAGGAACGTCTTTATACACATTTTTCCAAGTTCACCTAGAGAGGGTAGAATACTATATATGGTTAATAGTATTGTATATTTTGGCAGATGACTATATTTATCACTTCATTATTTATATTTGGGATATAAATGTATGCCAATGCTTTTGAACTGCTTTACCTGCCTGCTTAATTTATATAAACTATTTTATATATACTTTTTATTTAATCCATGGTTTTACAAATATTCCATCATTTTGTAAAGTCTTTACATAATGTATTTTTCCATCATTTGAACTATATAAAATTATTTGTTGAATTGTGATTTAAAATGTCAAACCTATTTATCTATAATATTGAAAGTATTCCTTTGGTTAATCAATTATTGGAAACTGTTATGGAATCTGTGGTGAGACTCTACTGGGATTTTATATCACACCCTACTCTTACCTTCGGGTGTTTGTAGACTTCCATCTTCCACGTTCGAGCAAGGGGAAATGATAATTTGGAGGTGTAACCAGATGTTGACCCTTGGTTTTGGTGAGTTGTGTCCTCTAGGGCATGGGTTGTGTTTCCCTATTTTTTTTTACTTGGGTATTAATTCTTTGGGCTTTTTATGCCTTGTTGTATTATGGTACTTCACTCCTAGTGGAGTTTCTTTTATTATACATACTACCATGTTTTCTTTTCCTTCCACATTCTTGTGGAAAAATCATTCCCACTTATATGTGGTATGATGCCTGGTGCTAGGTGCTAACACATGGGGATCTGGAATTCCCTTCGGGCTATGTTATGGCCGGCTTGATTATTGGGTTACGAGGGTACCCGGGTTGGTTCGTGATAGAAGAAATATTGAGATCCACACAAACAATGTCAGAACTAAAGATCAAATGTGCATGTGTGAGGAGTAGAGAAAACAGATCATCTTGGTTGAGAAAATATTCTCAGCCTTCCTACTCACATTTAAGAAAGTATGGAGAATCCACCTTATTCCCTTTACACATTATGTATTGTACTAATTTTATAAGAAATTCAAGGTGAAGCAAGCACTATGGGGTATAACCTAAGAAGTGTCCCCTTAGGGGGAGACACATAAAGGATATAACAAAGTTATTATTTCAATTATTATCAACTTCAATTAGCATCAAATTCAATTACTCTAAAGATTTTCTGAAGATCAGTTCATTCGAAAAGGTATGTCATTTCCCAATATATCATCCTCAGTTACTCAAAATAGAAATTATTTTACAAAGGTGGAGTAACTAAATCAATCAGTAAAAAAAGAAAATTGGAATGGCCCTTGAAGACAAGTACATGAGTTCTCATCATACGAGGTATCATGATCAGGGGGTAATGGACAACTTGGTTGACT
This sequence comes from Viscum album, assembly GCA_963277665.1. Taxonomy (NCBI): domain Eukaryota; kingdom Viridiplantae; phylum Streptophyta; class Magnoliopsida; order Santalales; family Viscaceae; genus Viscum; species Viscum album. The sequence goes on along the minus strand of OY728130.1, from coordinate 649,612,725 downwards.
AGATCAATGCCACTTGTTTTCTACACCAAGCATTGCTCAAGTATAGTTAGAGTGAAATGATTAATGGCACAATTTCATAAGTTTGGAATGATACCCTCTCTACTATAAATTTTTTATTTCTTGTAAATAAGCAGGAGAGAAAGTGAAATTAAAGTTGAAAAGTGAAAGGGAGAGAGAAGTTAAAAGGCTCTTATTTTGACATTGATATGCTCATTTTAGAGAATGTTAAAGTATAGATAACAAACACAAAGGGGGATATTGTTGGGACCACTTTGTGTATGAAGATTGTATTTATTGTCAATGAGTGTCAATGGATGTCAATGATTGTTAACATGAAGAAAGGTACTCTTCTAAGTGAAATGGAGAATGGAAATCAGACATTTTTTGACCTTGATACAAAGTGAGAAATATGCGTATCAGGAGTGATACATTGTCTACAACAATTAAGGATGGTTGGAGTGTTCTTTGGAAGGAGTAAAAGAAGACAAGAAGAGGGTGTAGAGGAGGTTTGGAATTCAAAGGTGGAAAATTCCTGAGATTTTGTGAAAGAAAGTGACCATTCAATCCAATTCATACTTACTTAGTTTTCTAGTAAGTATTTTTATATACCTTACCTAAAAAATAGGGCTATCCAACTAGCCAGCCAGCTAGCCTCAACCTGAGGCTCATGCGAGACCACAGAGTTGACCGCACCCACGGGGTAGCCAGCTAGGCCATCCAACAAGAGGCACAAGGGGGCCATGTATAAGCCCCCCGGGTATGCATAGTGGGATCTAGATGCGTTCTTGAGGAGGCAGAGTGGGTGCTAAGAGCGCACTCATGGAGAATCGGTGTGGGGTGGTTCTGGATGGGGGAGAGGTGTAATCTGGGACAATGATGAGGTGGATTATTATTTAAAGAAGCATAAGAACATTCGGTGTTTTTAAGTGAGAAAAGTTTTAGAAAAGTGGACATAATACTGACTTTCCATCTGATCTCGCTGTGATCTCGGTCGCACATCACATTCCATATCCAACGATATAATTCGAACTGTTCATTATCCCCATGCCGTGTGTGATTGAATAAGAGCCGTCTGATCTTAGACTGAGGGTCATCTTCATACTTTCACCACCAGATGTGAACCAGTGCACCAGAGAAGCTACTAAACCTCCATGATCAAGCATTTTACCATTATAGAAGGGAAAACTTACTGCATGCGCATCGTCTGAGCAATAAGATACAATGCATGCAACTACGTTTGCATGAATGCATTGAAATAATGAAGAATGAGCATTATCCAAGTAAAATTATGTTTCCGGAGGCCATTCCATGTTGAGAACTCAATGAGAAGAGATCTGTATGTATTCCTCATCACATACACATGAGGATGATTACAATGTGAAATCATGAAGTCCCAGGCACAAAAAAGAGAGGTGAAATAATCAAGAATCATGGGGTATTTCATACCCGAGGTTTGAATATTTCTATAACCATGATATTTATGAAATATCTCAATGATTTAGGACATAGAAAAGATCTGATCATTATTTATAAAATGAAACCCACTAATTAGAGGAGAGGCTGCTACTCCCAAGATTTCAAGAGCTCCTGTTTTTTTTTGAGAAACAGAGTATCTTCATTCTTCCAGTCTGAAAGGGGAATGAACAATCCATGAACTGTTCTATATTTGTGAATATTATCCTGCACACCATTCTAGTTTGTGAAGAAGAGAATTCTAACATACCACTCTAGTTGGTGAAGAAGAGAACCTCGTACCAATCGGTTCATGAAGAGAAGTCCCCCATAGCATTCAGTTCATGAAGGTGAACTTTGTATCATACGGTTACACAAAGAAGAACTGCACACTACTCAAGGGAACCGAAAACCATTTGGGGGAACAGTGTACCACTTGGTACACAAATTAAGCCCACACATCTCTTTCATAAGGAGGATCCACGAACTGTTCAGGTTCACAAAGGACACCTTCACACTCTGTGCATAGAAAAACTCCATACCCTTGCTGTGAATGAGGATAACATGAACATCATAACAAACCAGAGGAGATGTGTGTTCAGATTAGGGAAACCCAAATACACACATTGGAGTTTGAATAAAATGACATGCTCATAACTATAAACAAATAAAAGTGAACAGTGTGGGTTGATAAATGGAGAAGAAAATAATGTGCATGGTGATGGGAAGCGAGTGCATGCATTCATAAGAATGATTTGAAGAAGAACACAATTAAATCCCATGCACATCTGAATCAAGTTCTCAGCAAAGGATAGAAGATTATGCATGTGTACTTAAAGAAACAATACCCATTTGGGCCTTCATACATGGTATAAGAAGATTGAATGCATGCATTCAAGCATGAACGTGCATATGTAAAGACTTTGAAAAGAAAGATCCAAAACCGAGGGTGCGTGTGTGTAGAGAAGTGAAGAGGAAGAGAACATCTATATTGTCACATGCATGATCGCATGCATATGTTGAATAAGAAGATCTGATTCTGATGATGCCAAGTAAGCTGATCTTTAATGTTTGAACAATCACAAAAGTACTTTTGATTCTTTCCAATAAGGATAAAAAGGTTTTGGTGCATTTGGGTGTTACACTAGAGAAGAAGACTGAACATAAAAGAGAATCAACTCTGGACCTCGATTAAAGAAAAGTCTCATGCGGAACAGGAGACAAAGAATTACATGCCTATATGTTGAAGGGACCTTCACATCTATAAACTGAGTGTGACTTCACCTAGGGAAGTGCACCAGGGGGAGTCAAAAGAAGTGTTCCAAGGGAAGCAGTGAGCTATCCATGAACTTTTGTAAAGGAAGTGTTCTTAGGATAGAGTAACTGTACCCAAACCTTTTTAATCTACAACTAGTTAAGATTAGTGGAATTTGGTATGACCAACAACCTGTCGGCATGTGCTCCTTGGACGCAGCCCTTAGTGGTGAACCACGTAAAAGTGTTGTGTTTTCCTTCTACATCTGAATGTTTTAATTACTGCACATATCCATCTTATAGGTTTAATTATGTTATTACCAACGTGGTAACAAGATCCAATGAAAAGGATAAAAATTTGACACACTTATTCACCCCCCTTTCAGGGTGACCTAGGGTCCTTTAGCTTACTTGTGCATCACCAACATGTGTGAATGGAGAAAAAATTCTTGCCACAAATGTTGGGATATTTAATGTGGGTGGGGATTATAACCCCTTTTGACAAGCCGGATGACTGCCTAATCCATGCTCCATTAGGTTATTTTGTATATATAAATATAAATATAAATATATATGTATCTGTATATATAAACATATATAAACATATAAACATATAAACATATAAACATATAAATATATAAATATAAAATATAATATATAAATATATAAATATATAAATATATAAATATATAAATATATAAATATATAAATATATAAATACATAAATATATAAATATATAAATATATAAATATATAAATATATAAATATATAAATACATAAATACATAAATATATAAATATATAAATATATAAATATATAAATATATAAATACATAAATGCATAAATGCATAAATACATAAATACATAAATACATAAATACATAAATACATAAATACATAAATACATAAATACATAAATACATAAATACATAAATAAATAAATATATAAATATATAAATATATAAATATATAAATATATAAATATATAAATATATAAATATATAAATATATAAATATATAAATATATAAATATATAAATATATAAATATATATAAATATATAAATATAAATAAATATATATATATATATATATATATTAATGTTTGTGTGGTGGTGGTTTGGGGTGGCGGTCATGAAATTGAGTCTCCATGAGTTTATGTACTTGGGTGTCCTATAATAATATATTATTATTATTACATAGGCTCATAAAAAATATATTAAATTATATATATATATATATATCTAATATTATAAATATAAATTTATCCAGTATAATAAAGATTTTTTGTTCGAGTGTTCGTCTATAACTGCTATGGTGCAGGTTCCATCCCTTGTAAAGGTTGTGTCTCTCCACTATTGGGGAAAGTATCCAATCTAGCATGGGTGGGTGAGGCTATTGAGACATATGTCTAGTAAGAATTAGTGATGTGTATCACTAGTATGGGGCCAGAAGAGACCTCATGTCACCTAGGGGATAAGTGTATTGGTGGGGCTAGGGGCTACATAGGTTTAAAAATATATATTTATGTCACAATTTAAAATAATAAAAAACTATTTATATCAATTTTTACCAATGGTATTATTACCTGACTGAGATCTAGGTAATTACATGTGCTTTTTCAATGTTTTATAAAAAATATCTAATTAGAGATGTTTAAAAGCATGGATAATTTATAAACACCACATTTTACCATGTTTTTTCAAAACATGGGTAATTACATTAGCTATGTTTATAAATGAGGCCAATGTAAAAAAACAAGAATACAATTGTTTTTCAGTACTATAAGATACTTTGATCATATTGTGGTGTGAAATAAATAATTTATGAGTTTTTTATGATTTTAGAGATTGATTATTTTTTTGACAATTCACTCAACAAGATATACTTGAATAGTATATCTATGATGAGGAATCAAAATTTTTTAATACATAGTTCTATCAAGGATGTGTCAATCTAATATTTTTATAGATTTATGGGAATATACTCTTGAAATAGAAGTTGTCCTGATAAACATATTTCATTTAATAAATTTACAATGAAACCATATGGGAAATGGATTGGGAAACATCCAAAATAATATTTCTTATGAATTTATGGTTGTAGATTTTATGTAAAGTGTATTGTTTTTAATAAATATAGACATAAATATAACACGTATCTATTTATTGGTTATTTCAAGAAAATTATTTCTATAATACAACAAAACAAAACTTATTTATAGATTATATTGGAATATTTATTCAGAATTAATATATCACATGGGAATTATATAGGAGAAATATTAAAATTATTGATTCTCAAGGACAAAGAGAATGAATAATTTAGGAGATAAAATAAGATATAGTTCCATAAGGACCAGTAGAAACTTAATTAACTCAAATTGTTATGGAAAAAGTGAGAGAAATAATGGTAATAGATTTTCTTAGAATTTCAAAATAGATAAAGAAAAAAAAGAACAAGAAAAAGATTAAATACATAAAGGATTATGTGTTTTAGGAAAAATCTCTATGTCAATGGAGTGGTATAATCATTTCACTATTTTGGGAGAAATATTACATGGTGAATCTTAGAGTATGGAAACCCTATATTGAAGTGAGATCATAAAGCAATGTTGTGCTATAATATCTCACACTGCTACAATACCAATATGTATACTAATTCCAATATGCAACAATAATAGTGGTAGGAAGACTATAGAGCTACAATACCCTATTAGTGCTATCATCCTAATGTTGCTACAATACCATTTCAAAGACCACACCAACACAATACCATTTTCAATGTTCCTGGTTAGATCTTCTATAGTTTATAACTTCATAGCTATTTCAAAATGGTACATTCCATTTTTATTCATATAAATTACTTTAAATGGACCTAATAATGATGCCTAATAATTTCATGGAGGTCTCAATGTGCATCTAAGGCTCATTTTGAGCCTCTGTCCCAAGAGTGGGAAGAAAAGATTGGTCCACATAGTTAGGAGGAACCATGAAGCCCAACCCACATGGTTTCCCTAACCATGTGATGACAGACAATGAGAACCTAGGGCCTCATGGTTTTTCTGCAACCATGCAACCCAAAGTGCATGGCCATGAAACCGATCTGTAGTTTTTGGAAAGTGGGGTTTTCATGATTTCTGCATGGTTAAACAAATCGTGCACCTAACCATGAAGAGTTCACATTTGAATCACATAATGGTTCATGATTATCACTCTATATTTCTAAATTTTTATCCAAACCATGTACCCTTATAAATTAGAGTGAAATTAAAAAATCACCCCTCTTAAATGATTTAACATATTCTTTCCTCCTCCCTCACTTTTACCTAGTGTTTCCTTCTCCTCCATCCCATACAAGCCCTCCTCCTTCAAGATATAGGGATCATGATAGATCCTACATTCATCAAATAAATTTATTACAGTTAGATACAATGGAAAGTTATAGGTGAGGTCTTTAATCCTATCCATTATATTTCATGTTATTTGTCCCATCTATTGCAGTATTTGGGTGCAATATCATTTCCCCCATTTTTAGTGATTTTGACGGTTTCATCAATGTATTTTAACCTATTTTAAATCAACGGTTGATTTTGAATTAGAGAATCTATATGATAATAAGGTAGGTGTTCTATTTTTTTTCTCCTCATTTCATTATGTTATATAAAATAAGCCACTGTGCTGTGACCCATACCATTTCCACGTCACCTCAAAAAATTTCAAAGAAGATTAAATCGAATTCCTTACCTATCCTTTGGAAACCAAAGATTGCAGCAAACCCCTTAGGTTGATTTCCATGACCTATTCCACTGATAAGGGGTGTGATACACCTCAGAGGTCTATTTTACCTAATTATAAAATGTCATAACATGATTGAGGTGTGTTTTCATATAGTTAATTCCTTGAGCCTATTAATTTAGTTGAATTCAAGGTTAAACAATGAGTTTTACCCTATACCCCATTCAATAAATGAAATAGATGAGATAAGTGAGTTGGTTGGGTACTTATTCCTTTTCAACTTGACCCATACATGGTTTTTTAATTGTGTACCTTGACCAATGTTCCAATTATGATATAAAATCTAGAATTAAACCAAATGACCCCTCTTTCTTGACTTGTAATAAATATAATGCTTGATTAATGCCTCCACCTTAGTTTCAAGGGTGAAATAAGGGTTTATGACTTATGTAAACCTTGGATGGACTCTCATCCTTTTCTATTAGAATTGTTAATTCTTTGTAAGCACATTGGGGATGACATCGCATTTGCCTTGGATGATCTTTTCGTGAGTTAGTTATTCTTTCCTCAAGATGAGTGATGCCAGTTTCTTTGGGAATACCCCTTATACGGGGTCGGAGTTATGATGGATATACCAAGAATCAAGAGAGAATCAGACCCCTAAAGCTATACCAAGTATAGAATTAGAGGTTGATACTCAACAATTTCACACCAATCTTGGAGTTACACGTGAGACTTCATCATTAGGTTTCCATGGACAAATGCCTTGGAATTTGTTATATAATGATCCCCTCAAGTGATACATGGAAAGTATTGTCATATTTTAATGGACGGGTTCAGGGTGTGTAGATATATTTTATAAATATTTTTTTAAATTGAATTAAATAAAAGGTAAATGAATGAGTTAAAAATTAGAATTGACCCTTTAGTTTTGGACATATAGGGAAATTTATTACAAGCCCATAAACTAGCTTGGGGATAGTTCATAACTTATCACCATTATACCTCTGGTCGTACCTTATAAGATCCTTTGATTTAGAATAACCTTCTTAGGACAAAAAAGATAAATTGGATGAGTTTCCTAGTAGAACCCAATCCAATTCATTTATTTATTTACTTCTGTTATGAATTAAATAAATATGGTTCAATGCTCATTTTATATTTCATGAAATGGATTAGCCTAGACACCATGGGCAACAAACTTCTGAGATTCTATCCTACACCCTAATTGGGCCACCAATGGAACCAAGAAGGATTTATTGTTTCATGCATCGATAAAGTGAAGTGGAATGGTTTCGATGTTTTATTTACTAATTTAGGGTGGAGTTTTTGGAAAAGGATCGAGCCTATACTCGATATTCAAGTGATATATGTTTTTGGACCTTTTGTATGTATTGCCATCATGTTGTATATTCATGTATCCCCTTACCCCATATAGTAATTTTTGTTTATCTACATGACATAAAATCATCATTACTGATATCAGGTTATTATTAAGCTTCCTCTTATTATTACATAGCTTTTATGTTTTATTATAATTTTTCCACTACTATCTACTAATGCCTTCTAATTATTACTAGTTCTACAATATATTATTATAATATAACATTCATATCTATTTCTACACTATACTTTGATCAATGAGGGTATAGTCTCCCCATGGACACACCCTAGGCCCCCATTGATAGTCAGAATCCCCTGGAATTTGAGGAGGCACACTTGAGGTACTGTGGACACCATCTTAGGGCATAGTTAAGTTGCATTAGAGGAGGGATACTAAAATGTCATATCATAGGTTTCTTTTTTCATTTATGATACTATTATGTTTTATACATGAGAATATGTTGTTGTAATTTTGTCATGATCCTATTCTTGGTAGGGGCTGGCCAACATACAAGGGAAGCCCTAATTTATTAGGATTGGTAAATGTTGTTATTGCTTTCATTGTTACAATTTAATGGATTTCACCATAGGGTGACACCCTTTATTTTCATTATTATTATCTCGATGGAATATTTATGATTTACGCCTAATAATATGATGGAAAATAGGAATCATGCATCATACTTGGAAAAATTGGATTTAAAACTCCATGAATTATTCCATTCCATTTTTACTTTATAGCATGAATTGCCTGTTTTGATGATAATTTCTATTTTTCCATGTTCGTATGTCATTCAATGTTTTATTGTTATATATATATATATAAGTTTGATAACATTTCATGTAGGACTGGGAAAACAAAACAGGAACATAAATAATCTACCTTAACATAACGGTGTTTTACTTTATAGGTTAAAGAAGATGCATTAATCAACCAATTGTGGAATGTTACCCCATGGATTATCAGTTTCATGGGGTGAGACGTGTTGTGGTTAATATTATATTGACATTGAAATCATGTTTATATAGTGTATGGGGGGAATATAAGTTAGTTATAGAGATTCATTCAATTCAACCACTTAAAAGAAATCTAAATAAAAAAATTAATTAAAATGAACTTGATACTTAAATTGAATTGGACCACTTATGTGTGAAAAATAAGACATTGAACATGACTCAAACATGTAGTTATAAGTGGGCTGTTTCTCATCCGTAATCCTTATGTGACTTATTCTGATCACCCAGACCAAGCTTCTGAAGTATTTAAGGGTTATGGTGTGCTTATAGGTGGGATTTTTACCTACCATTCCTTCTAACATTCCTGATATATTATAAATACTATTTGTAGATTATGGTTGGAAATTTAGAGCTTGCCCACTAGGATGAACTCATGTTATATTCCAATAAAGTAGAGATGATCCTACTCCAGAGGTGGTGGGCCCTGAGCCACCCAAGCACCTCTTGTAGTGCCACTGGAGAAACCTCCTCCAGATCCTCCAATGGGTTTTGATGCCTAGTTCCATGACACCTTTCTCTGGTTCATGAAATCTGTTCATGGTGCTCCTTGACCTGTCCCTTCCATGGAAGAGCTGACCCATGAGTCCCAATAGCAGCAAACTCCCACCTTATCATAGGATGGATTCCCTCATGCTACTGGGTTTTGGTTAGAGGCTATAGTGTCCATCTTCAAGCATATCGATATGAATCTAGAGAGGGGTGTCAATATCATGACCTATATCTTGAGTGAATCTATCGTGCAATGGTGGAATGTTCTAATGTAGGTTGGTCGACACTAGGGTATGGTTTGTGTGGACATCCATAAATTATTATTCAACTACTTATCCCCCCATACCTTGAGGATAGACTATGTTCTAGATTTCATTGAACTTCAGCAAGGTGACATTTCAGTGATAGAATATTCATCTCACTACATCTAATTATACCATTTGTCACTGAATTTGACTAGTGATGAACTAACTACTATGAGGAAATTTGAAGATGGGATTTAATATAACATGCAGTTATAGGTGAATGACTTTTGGTTGACCACCTTTTCAGATATAGGGAACCATGCCCTAAACACTGAGTGGAACCTGAGGGAATCAAGTGACATGAAGCGGGGTGTTTAGCTTTTAGGAAGAGCATTGGTTTTTCTAGTGGTAAGAGGAGATACTTTTAGGGTAAAAACAGGGGTGGTACCAGCTATGCAACATGCACCAATAACTTTGTGGTGTGTCACCAGTGTGATAGACCATGCCATAGAAAGACCTAGTGTGCAAGGAACATGGAAAAGTACTAGGATTATAGTAGGATATGCCTCCTATAGAATTTATTCTACTCCTTTTTTCTAGGTCCATATAAGAAGGATTTTGTTCCATCATCAACATTAGGTGAAGGATCAATGACACCTCATCCGATAGGAATATGATATTTTACAGTTTGTACTGGCCGATCAGGTGGTTGTGGATAAGGTAGTTAGGATTTATACACTCAACGTCAATGAAGTAGACTTGATTAGAATACTTAGGCAGCATCTCAGGGTTGTATTTCATGCCATATATATGATGTTTAACCAACTCCAAAGGATAAGATTATAGGGTTATCTGTAGTTAGAGGTACTATTTTGGTAGTCTATACTTTAGTATCTTTCTTATTCAATATTGGTGCATTACACTCCTTTCTATATTCTATAACTATAAGAAGTATAGGATTAGAGATATAAAACTCCAATGGTGTTATCACCCTCGACACACCATTTGGAGTTTTAGGGGAGGGTATATTCCATCTCAAGGAGTGACCCCTTGAAATAGGTGGGTACTATTTTATATGGAGGTTCTTCATCATCAAGATAACTTCATGTGATGTCATTCTCAGTATAGACTAGCTTGTGAATTTTCAAGCCCTTGTGGATTACTATCTCCACTGTGTGACAGTCACATAACCTAAGGGAGACATGTATATTGATAAGGGAAAATGGGATCTCCAGGCCAGTGGAGATAGACTCAAGTGTACTAGGCTTGGTAGTATGAAAATCCAGATGGATAGTCTATTTATGAACGATTTGGGAAGACATATCATAGAATTCCCTTATGTTTTGGATTATTTCAGGGATGTATTTCTTGAAAATTTCTCTATATTACCTCATGAGAAAGAGATTGAGTTCACCATTGAGCTTATGCTATGTACAACACCGGTGTCTATTCCTCTTTATCAGATGTTTCCTATAGAGGTCCAGGAACTCAAGATGTAGCTAGAAGACCTAGTGGATAAAGGTTTTTTCTAACCCCGAATACCTTCATGGGGTTCACTAGTCTTATTATCTAAAAATGTGGATGGTACCATTCGATTTTTTGTGCAATACCACTAACTGAACCATCTTATGGTGAAAAAACGATATCCACTCCCCGATATAGATGACCTCTTCAACCTGCTCTAAGGAGAATGTATTTTCTATAAGATCTATTTGATGTCAGAATTCCATTATTTGTGTTTGAGGCCATCAGACATACCGCATACATCATTCTAGATAATGTACATTTTTTACAAGTATCTGGTTATGTTCTTCAGCCAGAAGAATTCCCCAATGTCTTCATGGATATAATGAATTGAGTCTTCCACTCAAATCTTTATTCCTTTGTGGTAGTATTCATAGATAATATCTTAGTGTACATCCAAAACAAACAAAACCATTCAAAACGTATTGAGATCGTACTGAGTACACTAATAGAGAACCATATATATGTAAAGATAAATAAATGACACTTTTGGATCTGAAAGGTTGACTTCTTAGCCCAATCATATCTAAGGTAGGTGTATCATTTGACCTGGAGATGGTGAGTGCGATGGTTTCCTGGTAGAAGCCTATGAATGTATTTGGTATACATATATTCTTAGGTATGTCTAGATATTATAGGTTATTAACCTTGTACTTCTCACTCCCAGATGAATCACATATGGGATTGACCCATAAGGGTGTCAAAATTTTACTGGATTTATTCTTGTGAGACATCTTTTTAGGAGTTAAAATGAAAGACTCACATCATCTCCAATTCTGATTCTCCTTGAGCTAGGTAGAACAAATATTATTTACTGTGATTATTGGGTGTATTAATGATGAATGATAATTGGGTTTTAGTGTAATGGTCTCACCAAGTGAGGCCTCAGGAGCATAATTACCCTACACACTAACTCGAACTATCATCCATGGTTCATGATCTGTGCCAATGGAGGAACTATCTTTTGAGTGAGAATTTATTTGTTTACATGGACTATAAAAGTCTCATACACATCCCCACACATTGAGACTTGAATCTGAGGCAGCACATGTGGGTTTAATACTTTCATTTTTTTGAATTTGTGATGGATTACACACATGAAGAGGGAAATGCTGTAACTAATTCCTTGAGATGGAAGAATCAGACACAATTCATCAAGGAGGTCAGAAGTGAGTGGAAATTGACGGATTTGTTCTCTGAGATGAATCTATAGGTTATGGTAAACATGATAATATAGTTCTATTAGCTTTAGCAGTGACATACTCCCTTATAGAGTGGGTATAGATAAGGCAACTGTCTGATTTTTAGGGCCTTATTTTTAGGGGCAACGTCACTGGAGAGAACCCACCTCCTGGTTGGGCTATTGATATAAATGAGACTCTAATATTTTGTGGCTTTGTATGGGTTCCTTTAGATATACACGAAGAGATGATTATGGAATATCATGCCACTATATGGGCAGTTCATCCTAGTCTAACCAAGATTTACCATGCCATGTGTCATTAGTATTGGTGGCCAGGTATGAAGAGGCAGATAAAAGGATTTATCACTCAGTACTCTACCTGTTGGTAGGTTAAGGAAGAGCACCAAAAAATGATATAATTCCATTTCTTCTCTATATTGCTGAGTGTAAATGGAATAATGTCACCATGTATTAGATTTACAAGATTCCCTTGAGGCAGTGATGTAGTGTGGGTGATCATCAATAGGTTAACCAAATTCATGGAATTCATACTGAACAAAGATTTAATATAAATTGATGATATGGGAAGGATCTATATTCAAGAGATAGTGTGAATTCATGGTGTTCTCCATTCAATCATTTTGTATTCATATGATCAGTTGATTTTATGATTTTGGTAAGGGTTTCAGAAGGAACTAGGTTTACAGGTACCCTTGAGTACAACATATCATCCTTAGACTTAAGGGTAGTCCGAGTGAATAAATCACCTGTTAGAGGATATGATACGGTCTTGTATCATTGATTTTGGAGGATCATGGGAAATGAATCTTCATCTAGTTGAGTTTTCCTACAATAACAAATTTCAGGAAACAATTCAAAAGGATATGTGTGAGGCCCTCTATGGTAGACCATTCCATTCACCTCTATGCTAGTTAGAGGTTGGTGAGAAAAATCTATTGGGTCCTCATATCATTCGGGAGACTTCAGAATAATTCCAACTGATTCAGAAGTGTATGAATATAGCTCCATCTTGGAAGAAGTAATACATCAATCATCATTGTAGACCTATATAGGTTTAGGTGGGACATAGTGTCTTTCTACATGTGTCTCCCAAATTGGGTCACATAAGAATTTAGATACATGGAAAGTTATCACCTTGGTATGTAGAGCCTTTCAAGATAGTGTACAGAGCTGGGTTGATAGCCTATCAGTTCTTGTTACCTCAACTATACCATTCCATGCAAAAAATATTCCGGATATCTCATCTTCGACAGTATCACTCTGACCCGTCTCATTCATTCGACCATGATGATATTGATCTAGAGGAATATGTGTCCTTCAAGGATCATCTGATACTTATAGTTGATTAGATCAGGAATGATCTCTGAGGTAGGTCAGTTTCTCTATTCTAGGTGATATGGAAGAATATATGGGTATAGGAGGAGACATGGGAGTGGGAAGCCAATGTATGTGTGAAGTGGACATAAGTATTCTCTGACGAATTTCTATTACCCTCAGAAGGGAAACTCGTGGACCAGTTGTCTTAAGAAGGGGAAGCTATAACATACTATATTTTTAAAAGGTAAAATACTTTTTTTGGGTCCAAATTCATTTAAATGACTGTAACAATTATTCCTAATCAATTCTAAGAGCTATTGGGTGCATCCAAGGCTCATTTAGATCTTGAAGCCCCAAAGTGGGAAAAAATACTCGACCGTAAGGTTTAGAGAAACTATGCTGCCCAAATTGTGTGGTTTACCTAAACCATATGACTATATACAATGGGAAATTAGGGGCCACATATTGTTCCAACAACCATGTGACCCAGGGCACACAGATGTGCGACCCATATGCAATTTCTACCAAGTGGGTTTTTCATAGTTTACACACCGTTAAACAATTTGTGCACCAAACCATGCAGAGTGCCACTTTGAAGCATATAATGGTGCATTATTGGTGCACAATTTGGGAAACCATGTGGCCAAAAAGTGAAACCTTGTAAGTGAGGGTTAAATTATGAAATCTACCCTCTTAAATGATTTAAACTATTCTTTATTCCTCCCTCACTTTTCTCTAGTGGTTTCATATCCTCCCTCTCACATGATCCCTCTACCTCCAAGAGTTATGGATCAAGGTATATCCTAAAATACCCAACCAAATAGATCACTATTGGATCTAATGTAATGATATAGGATAGATATTTAACCATATCCCTTCTATTTCAAGTTTTTCATCCCATCTGTTGTGCTATTTGGGTGAAAGCTCATTTTCACCATTTTTAAGGATTTTGATGATTTCATCATTTTCATAAATCTTACTTTGTATCAAAGGTTGGCGCTAGATGAGGGAAGATCTATGAGGCTAATAAAAGTGGTCTATTTTATTCCCCCTAATTTCCCAATGTTATACAAAAGGTATAGTTGTGCTGCATTCCTGACCATTCTGTAATTGTGTCGAATTTTTCAAATTACCTTAAATTGAATGATTTAACAAGACCTTTTCACCCCAAGATAGTGGTAAATCAACCCCTTATATTTATCTCCTTGACCTATGCCACCTAAAAGGGATTTGATACACCTTAGAAGTCCATTTTCTCTTTTTATAAAATTTCTATCAGGCTTCATGTGTGTTTTCATATAATTAATGATTTGAACCTATTAATTTAATTGAATTCAAGGTTTAACCATGAGTTTTTTCCCATATTCCATTCAATAAAATGGATGAGCTAAGTGAGTGGGTTAGGTACTTATTTCTTTTTCATTTCAACCATACTTGTTTTCTTAATTGTTCACCTTGACCAATATGCTAATTGTGATATAGGTGCATGTATTAAATTAAAATTATCCCTCTTTTTGGACTTGTCATAAATTTAGTGATTCATTAATTATTTCACCATAGTGTCAATGGTGAAACAAGGGGTTCCAACTTAGTGACCCCTTGGATGGAATCTCATACCTATCTGTTAGAATTTTTAATACTTTATAAACATGTTAAGGGAGACATCAATGATTCCTTGGATGGTCTTGTGGTGTATTAGTTATTTTTTCCTCCAGATGCGTGACACCAATTCCCTTGGGTAGACCCCTTGGATAGAATCAAAGGAACGTTGGTTTTATCATGCCTCAATAGAGACTTAGGCCCCTATGTGCGATACTAGGTATGGAATCAGAGGCTAGTAACCAATTTTTTCCCACCATGCTTGGAGTGGCATAATGGACTTCATCCCTAGGTCACCCTGGGAAGTCTCCTTGGTGCTGGTTATAAATTCAGCCCCTTGAGTGATACTTAGTATTTCTATCAAGATTTTTCAGGGATGGGATTAGGGTGTCTCGCTATATTTTCTAAAGTGTAATTCAAATTGAATTAAAAAAGGTAAATGAATTATTTCAAAATAAGAATTAAACCTTTGGTTTTAGAAACGTTGGGAAATGTCTTCCAAGATCAATAATGAGATTGGGGATAACCCATCACCTGGAAACTTTACACCTCTTAACTTTCCTTTACAGGTTCCTTTGGTTCATACTTACCAACTTAGGAAAAATTAGGAATATTGGATAGGTGTCCATGTGGAACCCATTCCAATTAATTCATTTATTTAATTCCATTATTTATTTACTTCTTTAGGAAAATTTTTCATTTTATATTGAATGAAATGGACTAGATTAAACATCGTGGGTGGAAGACTAATGAGATTGTATCTCATACCCTAGTTGGACCGCCTTTAACGCCCAAGTAGACATTATGATTGTAGGTATTAATAAAGGGAAGTAGACCAATTCTGATGTTTGATTTATAGATTTAGGATAGAGTTTAGGGAAGATGATTGAGCCTATGATCGAGATGCTAGTTGTAGTAGTTTTGACCTTTTTTATATTTTTTTAGTATGTTGTATATGTTTATATCCCCTACCCTTAAATTGTCATTTTTTAGAGCTACATGACATAATATCATCATTACTAGTATCTTGTTATTATTCAGCTTCCATTGATTGTTACTTATCTTGCATGTTTTTTTATGATTATTTCTATTACTATCTATTATTATCTTCTAATTATTTATGCTTCTAGTATATATTATTATATGAAAAAACACACACACATACAGACACACAGACACACACATATATAAATTGATGTTCTCCACTATGATCAATGGGGGAATAATATCCACATGGACACACCCTAGGACCTCACTACTAGTTGGAAACCTCTAGCATTCAGGGATGCACTATTAACTGGAATCTTGGGAAGAACACAATATACTCAATCAACATTACAATATCACCCTAAAATTTAATTGAGAACCCTTATCCCCTTGACCTCCGATCAAGGAAGAACTGCCCCTTACAACCCCCAATAAACTTACTATAGAGGTCAAACTACAGGAGTTGTGGTTTGGTGTATAGTATGAGCCTTTATCTTTTGGAACTAATTTATCCAATCGATCTAGGTACACCATTCCAACATATGTATCATAAGAACCCATTTTTTATAGTAGGATTATTCAAGAGACAAAGTGATAAAATTTTCTTAAGAAAATTGATGATGAGTTTTAGCACATATAAGATGATCCTACTTTATATCATTAAGTTAAACAAAGTTCGGATTTAAAAAATTTAATAGAGGCCATGATATCTAAAATGGACTCCATGTAAACAAATAATATTCAGAACATTATTGGACCATTTAAATAGGTAAGACCCATAGGGTGTAAGTGGGTTTTCTATTTGAATACTAACAAGAATAGTATAATGTCCACCTATAAATATTGCAATATCGAAAAAATTATAATAAAATACATGGTGTTTACAATCATAAAACATTTTTACGAATCACTATGATGAATTTCATTAATATTTTCTTTCCATAACAACTTATTTGGATTATGAGATCTTTTATATGGATTTTTATTAGGAATATCTTTGAGGATGAATATATTATATGTCAGGATGGTTTTTTGAGGATCAAAATAGATATTATAAGGTATTTAAGTTATAAAAGATAATTTATATATTGAGGAAAGCATCTCAGATTTAAAAAATCTATTTTTATATTATAGTAAAATGTTTTATTTCCTAAAGAAGGGAATGTGAATCTTGTTTATATATATGTTATCCTTAGAGAATTTTCTTATTTCTAGTTTAGTATGTGTATAACCAACTAATTATATAAAAATCAATTTCTACGAATTCTATAAAGTCATGGTTGGAAAAATTATTCTCTATCAAAGGTATGTGAGAAGTAGTTTATATATTGGGTATAAAGGCCTATATATATATATATCTAAAAGTATATTTAATTCGAGTCAAAACATATATATTTGAATTTTTTTAATTAAACATAGAATGGAAAAAATCTAAAAAGGGGTTATTACATGTGTTACATGGTTTGAGTCTTATAAAGGATTAGTTCCCACTATAAGGATAAGAAGGAAATATGTGAATTTAGTTCTTTATACTTCAACAATATGATTAATCATGTATTACATGTTGTTCTATGATGTCTCTTATGAATTGAATATAAATAATTAATACTAATAAAATCATTGTGATATTCATTTTATTATATAAAATAACATCTTTAAGTATTTAAGAAGGGATAAAGATGTATTCTTGGTATTTTGAGATATAAAAGAGCTCATTTTAAAGGGAAAATATTGAAACTTATGTTGATAAAATGAAGAGAATAATGGATTTAAGTTAATATGATTTCAATTTTATTTTAAATTAGTACGTTTTGATAAAATATGTCTATGGTGAAACTATGAAGAATTTTGTAAATGTTTTGACGTTTTTTAAGCTTAATTTGTGATGGTAGAAAAAGACATCCTATAATTATTATGTTCACACTGTTATTATTTATATATAATTTTATTAGATGATTAAATAAATACCATGATGTGAAGAGTATATATTACGCATTTATCTCTATCATATAATGTTTAAGGATGAAAAATTTATTAATCACTATATATTGTGTCTTAATAACCACACCATAATATATAGTTTTAATGATACAGGAATTGGTATTGTTGCTTTTCATTGATTAAATTCATCTTAATCAAAGATTGGGATTTGTTACTTTATAAATTAAACTGAAAGTATGAACAATATCTATAGAGAAGAAGGGTTTTAAAAAGAATTATAAAGGTATTTTTTATGAAATAGATATCACACTGAATTATGAGGCCATAATGTGGTGAAGAACTTGATATTACACTATAATAATGCTTATTTTTTCAATAGAAAAATCATCAAACTTCCTGATCTAATGTTTTGAGTCATTGTAGAACTGATTTCCAATAAAAAGATATCACTCTAACTTTACCAGTGATGCCTTGGAATGCATGTTATAGGGATTGCAGGAGGTAAAAATCATATCACTATTAAACTGGGAATTGTTTTCTATTCCAAGAATCTCTTATAGATATAAGATATAATTGTGAACACTTTCTGAATCCCAGAGTGTGATTGGTTACCATTATATAATTTATTGATCCAAACCATGTGTTGAGGAGAATATCTATCTATAAAATATGTTCTGCAGATTTATCTTATACATTATAGATTCTATATTTTAAAGCCACATACATTGGATATTTTTAATTTATCACCATCCATAGTGATAATAGGTGTTATGGAGTTGGGATCAGGCATTTGACATAGTATTCTTATATATCCCTATAAAGGGGATAAAACCCTCAATTTTTAATTCCACTTAGTAGGAAACATCAATACTATTTAAATTAATATGACAAGAACCATATTTAATTATTTTAATATCATACAGAATGAATAACTAAGAAATAGATGATTAGAAAAGGATGATTCTTGACTTTCAAAAGAGAAACTTGTTCTGGTTCATCTTATTTATTATTAACTAAATAAGAGTAAGTATGGTTTGGGATTAATCCTAGTAGTAGTCAAGGATATATATTCCCATATTCTATTTATTGGTAATTATAAAGGGAAAAAATACTTTAAAGGTTCGGTCATACACATAGTAGGAGGCCCATATATGGATGTTTACCCCCTGTCTGTTGGAAGCTAAATGAGGAAAAATAATGATATGGATGGGGCTTATAGCTACTATTATTACCATGGTGTGTTTTTCTATCTATTATTAATATAAAAATTTGGTATTACAAATATTATGAGTCCCATTTAGTATTCCTATTATATAAATTGGGTGATAATATGAGATTGTGAAAGGCTTACAAATTGGATACCCTAATGACTTATCATTTCTGTTGGTAGTTAGAAAAGAGAAGGCATGGTGATGGATTGAAACTAATTGAAGTCCGATATATGATTAAACTAAGAGGATTATCTCATGTTATGGATTATAAGTAAACTAATAGGAGTATCTGAACTTAGGGTGCATATGGGAATCCAAGAGGATTATCTCAACTTAAGGTATTTTGGTAAATTAGACCATCTTATGATCACCACATAATAGAAAAGGTATGTTCATGGATCTTGGGATTAAATATTTGAGATGAAATCAATGTATCCTAGTAATCATGAATCAACGTCTATATAGTTTGAGATTCATAGTTTAAGTTCATGCGACATGACCATATAAAACTATGTAATGTATTGTGGTAAGGAAATTTTCATGTAGTTTTGCATCATTTGACTAAGAAATATGAATTATAAAAGGGGTGATGCTAAATTAATTAATGGGATTTATGAATTGGTATTCCCATAGCTACCTCAAATAGCCCACGACATAAGTAAAGGAATGAACGTTTGGGGATTACATCTAGCAAGAGGACCATGAAGGATGCATGTGCTATAAAAGGGGTGAAAGTAGAAGATTGAGTGGGATTTATTAATGGATTTACTTATTTGGATAATTATTTTATTTCTAACTAGACATAAGAATATATTTTTTGGGATTAGAAATTGTGGTAGTCTTATATATATATTTAAACTTATTTTTTGGTTACTAGATGAGGAAGGTATACTAGAGAGGTTTGGGAATATGTATATATCGCTAAGCTTGTCCTTGTATTCAACATGGATTGATGATATTCCATACCATTGATGATTATAGGTGATAAAAAAACTAATCATAATATGGTTGGGGATTTTCCCTAATTAGGAGGCCCATTACTACATGTATCATTGAGAGGACAAGGCTGAAAAAGTCGATACTTTAGTAGCCAAGGTGGATAGCCCAATCCAATGGATGTCTCACCAATATTGTCATGATAGAAGCCCTCACTATCAATAGAATAATTGATCCTTATTACACATATAACCATGTCTATAAGGGTTTAAATCTTAATTGGTGCCTTTTATCAAGGTAATACATGATTGAAGGGGTTCATGATGGTGTCCATTGTTCTATCATGTATGTATGATGGTTTTAGAAGAGGGCTTGATAATTGGATACCAATGTATGTTTTATTGGAGAAGGGATGCTCTTTAATTGAAAATATGGTGGACATATAACCATATCCTAGGACCATAGGAAGGGGGTTCTCCTTAGTGAAAGAACATAGTAAATGATTTTTTCCAAAGAGTAGGTCCAAGGTGAAACATGACCTTACTATAGGGAAGGGAGAAGGGTTTCTACATGGTGATGGTAAGGTGAACATTGTTTCCTTGGTTGAGGTTGGGTGAAGTGGTATCCATGGTTGAGTTAGGGAGAAGTGGTAAGCCTAGTTGTTGTTGGGATAAATGGTCACCCTTTTTGAGGTAGGGTGAAGTGGTTACCCCAGTTGGGGAAGGGTGAAGTGGTCACCCATGTTGAGGAAGGCCAAAACTTTCATCCCAACTTAGGAGTTGGATGAAGGGTTTCACTAAAGTATAGTGTTATCCTATGGTAATTGGTTGAATTTTTCCATTTGGTGGTTCTCCATGGAGGGGATGGGTTCATGATGCTCTTGTATTGGTGACCTTGTATGTTCTTCACTCTAGTCTAGGATAACATTATGAAAAGTGGTCTTTTATGGATCTATTTTCTTTAGATGACTCAATTAATCCTTTATTCCTTTAATTTTATCAGGATTTAAGCCTCATAGTCTATGTGGGTAGGTAATAGGAGGCATGGGTGAATAGATATTTTGGTTTATCTTTATATTATCCAAAATGTGTCAAAGTGGGAGACTAAGGGTTATATTTATTGGCAATCAACATAACCTAGTGAAATAGAAGTTAGGTGCATGATGTTGTTCATAGAATTCACCTTAACGAAGGAAATGGCAATTCTATGTTACTAGCATGAAGAGATGATTGAACATGAGAACTGAGAGTACTAATGGATGAGACTTGAGAGAAATGGGCTGGGTGCTCGCTGTAGCCTTGGTGAAATGAAACTTGAGATAGCATATGGGATGGGAAAAGGTAGTATCTAGATAAAGAAACCTTGATATCTTACATAGAGACCAGGTTTAAGTGAAATGGGTGTTTTGATAGATCTATGCGTGTATAAACTAGTGAAAATGTGTATATTTCACCCAAATATAAGAATCAAAAAATTTAACTCAACTTCTAATGACCATAATTATTGATATTGGTGACATTTTTGGATATATGAGAAGTAAAATTGAATAATGAGAAATGTATTTCACCCCAAGATATATGGTTCCCCTATATATTGGGTTTTTAGTGGCTACAAGTTTTCTAGAATACCATCAAAAGTGATGTTTGTTTGTGTTTTTCATAACATTTTTGTCATTAATGTATGAAATACATGAATTAATCTAAGTGGGAGGTTCTCACTACCACATGAAAAGATTGATAAATATTTTTTTTGGAATATTTATACATTAATGTGTGATCAGTAGTGGAATACACAGAGATCTGATTTAATTCTTCTTCGGGTACGTAAATACTTTACTTCCTATATTTGAGTTCTGTTATCCTTGTGATTACCATATAATGGCTACTGAGGCAATGCGTGTGGCACATATTTTTCAATGAAAATATATTTTTTGTTAGTAAAAATATTTAATTTGTTTTTGGTATATCTTTATTAATAAATATATGTTTTAATCCTTTAAAATATTTAGTTTAGCATTGATTATTCATCATATGAAGTGATGGGTAGTTTGGAAAATTTTTTAAGAGACTTTTATTAATGTTCGGAAAGAAGATCAAAACCACATCATGGTTATAATGATTAAAAAATGTTTTGTAACACACTTTATGAAAATATCTAATGAACCAACCAGAATACCCTCTCAAATTGGTACCTAAACCAACCCAGCACATAACCAAAGGGCATTCCCGATCCCCATAGGTTGGAGACTAGCACCTGTACATCAAAAAAAAATTGGTGGAATGATTTCTACCAACCTGCAGTAACAAAATTAAATATATATACAACAGAGAAAACAATGGAAAAAATAAATATATTCTGTAACTAAAAAATATTGGGAAACCAAAAAACTCAACACTATAAACAATATCCAAGTATAGGTCCTGCCACAAATCCTTATCAAAAGTGAAAATAAACTGCTCCATGTGATTTCATGGGTTGATTCACACAATTTCACTACCAACTACCAAACCCAGCTGACATAGCACATCACTGCCATATTATAGCTCCTTACCTTTCCCTACATCAAAAGAAATAACTAGGTCTACTAACTTTTTATGGGGTATATAAGGTACAATCTAATAGGATCAGTAGGTTCCTACCCATGTGTTTGATATCAAATCTCTAAAAAATAATAAAATTATGATCAACTTTAAATAAAAAAAGGCCTGATAATAGTTTAACAATTTTTATATAAAAATCATGGAAAACAATTTAATTTACCCTTTTCCCACATTTCATAATAAATTAGTTAAATCAGTTTCAAATCATTTCATATACATATCTCAAAACAGATATATCATGTCAAAACAACCAAATCATGCATCAAATATCATATCAAATACATGATAATACAATCAAAATAGTACAATCCAAAATTACCCCAAATCAGAAAAGATGCATAGGTCATATCATGACAAGGATCACACCAGGTAAAGATATCTCGAAAAATTGTACCTAAAATAGAAAGTCACATATACATAAAGCCACTAGAAATATGCATCAAGTCTAGATAGTAGAGGAAGACCCCAACAAGTGAACTTCCTAGCAAGTCTAAAAAGCCATTAACTCAAAAGGCCAAGGGGGAAGAGGAAATACCCATGAGAAAACCCCTTGACTATAGACAAAACTTATTAGTTTAACTTACACCTAAGTACCCAAGGCATCCCATGTGATCTATTTTCCAAACCATTCTCACAAAACATTACCATCAACACATGATTTGAAATCCATTTAACAAAACCATTTCAAAATTATTCAAAAAATATTTTCTGTTTACTAGAACACAAGGAAAACCATATTTTATAAAAACACATTTCTACACACACTAAAAAATATTTCATATCATTCCATTTCGTTTAATAATATAATTGATCAAAAATTAGAGTAATGCTGTTCACTAATACAGGCTAGAGATGGAACCACCTACCTCCAAACTCAGACCACACACACCCACAATAGAATCCACCACATGAATGAAACCAATAATGACAACAGATTACCTATAACCAATACTTATATCTCAAAATTTATTCAATTAAACAAAAGGGTCAATGGAGAAGAGTAAAGAACACATTACTCAACAATGAACCACTGTCATGCCACAAACAACAAATGAATGGACCATAGAACAATATCATAGAATATATCATGAGAAAAACAAGATATAACATCCCCAAAGGTAAATGGATCTGATAATGAAATGTTATGGTGCTAATGTGATAAAAGAAATGAATAATAAGAATGGTTTTCTCCCTCAGAGAGAAACAAACCAATAGAAATGGTGATAAAATGCCAAATAAATCAATCCAGATCAAACACATTCTCCCTAAATATTTGGATAAGATCCCTAGGTTGAGAGTAAGGATGAATGTGAAATAATTAATGAAAAATAAGTTGATTGAGTACCCTAAAATATGATATCTAGATAGTTACATTATATGTAACCACATTACACATCGTGTAATCTATAAGGCTTAAGTAAACTAAAAAACTCACTGCCTTTTTTTAAAACATGATCTTTTAACAATACACATCATATAACTAGTACATGTCATGAAATTCTTTCATGTTGTGTATAGAGTTTATGACATGTGTCTAGAGACAAAGTACATGTTGTGAAACCCAAATACATTCTGTGTAACCTCCCATCACATAATATAAAACCCAGATTCTTACAAAAAAATCTAAAACAAACTTGGATATTATTTGAACTTGGGGATAACCCAAAAATAAAATTAACACATTTATATCTAAACTCCATTAATTAAAACAAACATATATCCCCAAAATTTGGTCAATTTTCTCATCAAATGTTTCTCATCATTGGGAGACCAAAGATGTAGTCAATTAAAGAAGAAAACTATCTAATAAAAGGGAAATATTTGAATGTGGGTAATGAGATGTCACAAACCCCCACTACTGCCTCATCCATAACTTGTGATCCCAAGTCTCATGAGAATATAATCTGTACAACCATAACACTATGAACAACATAATTGAATTCCCACCCAAGACATTCTCTAGAGATTCAAAAATCTCAACTGGCTATTACACAATAGAAACATCATGCTCTAACTCAATCTCTTCTAATCTTAGAAAGTGACAGGGCTCTGGATGGTATTTATTGAGATGTGATATGTGGATAACATCATGAATTCCTATCAACTGAATCTGAAATTCTGATCGATAAGCAACCTACCCAATACACTCAGTGACCTCAAATGGTCCAACATATCATAGAGAAAACTTTCCCTATTTTACAAGCCAATGGATACCCAACAAAGAGAAATATTCTAGAAAACTCTTTCAACTATGAAAAAATTAAAAGGAAAATTCTTTTGATCTACATAATTTTTCATTCGACACTGCATTGTAATCAAACACTGATATATGTACTAAATCCTCAAAGATGTTTGATGAACTAAACTTGGTCCCACCAAAGAATCTTTTCCCACCCAAGACCAAAAAGAGGTCATCTAAATAAGATATGATACAAATCCGAAAAAATATCCATTATAATAGAAGATTAATAAATGTTTTATGGGAAAACTCAACCATTCCTAGATTATTATCCCAGTATCCCCTGAAATTCAATACATATGCATGGATAATATCCTCTAAAATCTGAATATCACACTTTTTATGACCATATTTCTATGGATGTTATGTTGTAATCAATCTGAACTAAGTCCCCATCACCTATTGGAGACTCTTGAAGAATCTATATGTAAACCTAGGATCCCTATACGAAACAACGATAGAAGGAACCCCATGTAATCTCCCAGTTTATATCTTATATAACTCAACTCGATCATTATCTTTCATGGTGTGTGTGATAGGAATTAAATGAGCTTAAATTTTCAACCAATAAATCACCACATAAATAACACTCCTCCCTCAGTTAATCCTTGGTAATCCAAAAACATATTCCATAGATACCTCACCCTATTTCCAAGAAGTCACCAAAATAGACTGAAACAAACCATAAGGTTTCAAATGTTCTTCCTTTATCTGTTTTCAGGTATAATAGTTGGATACATAATCAGCAATGTCACATTTCATACCCAGCACCAGAATCACAATATCATGTCATCATACATATTAATAGTTCCTAAAAGAATGAAACACATAGAAAATGTCAATAAAACAAAATTGATCTACTTAAAGATTATGGGACAATAAACCAATCCCCATAACTAAGAATACCATCTGAAGAGAGAGAACAACTGGAAATGGTCTCCCCCGCATATAGAGTTTCTAGAATTCCTCTGCAATAAAAATATTTCTGCAAAATATATATAATATAATCAAGGAGAGATGATGTTAATTTAATGATGGTAAAAAATATGCCTAAAACATCCTCCCGAGAATCCATATAAAACTGAAAAAATAGCCATAAGGTTTCACTCTTCCTTCAATTCCAAAATATCTTTCAATTATACTTTCCTACTAAGAGAGTTTGTAATGAAATTACACTTCCCATGGGTGTTTTTGATATTTAATTCAAACATCTAATGGTATTCCACCCATTTACCCTATCTAAGAATCACATTATTTTGAGAAAATATATAGCTCAAACTCTTATGGTTAGAAAATACTGGGAACCATTCCCCAAAAATTTAATTCCACTGAAACTTAAGCACATGCATAACTGTAATAACCTCTAAATAATTAATGGGGTAATTATTTTCATGTTGTTGATGATGAAGATATCCATAAACCACCACATTATTGTCCTTCATGATTAGAAAAATCAAACTAGTGCCAAAAGCATCATGAAAAACCACATACCCCTTACCGGCTTAGGTAAGATCAGAATATGATTCTATGTTATAAGTCATTTCAACTCATCGAAAGGGTACTAAAACTTTGAATCCCATATTATTTTTACCCACTTATTAGTAATATCATTCATTGGTGACACAAGATTTGAGAAATCCTTAACAAAAAAATGATAATATACAACATGACCAAGGAAGATCCAAATCCAAAGAAATTTTGTAGTTATTCCCATGATAAAACAACCTTTGCCTTCTTAGGATCAACAAAAAACCATGGTCAGAAATTACATTCCCCTAGAACATCACTTATTATATCTATAAAGAAATTTTTTAAATATTTCTATACAAATAGTGACTTCTTAGGATTTCTAAATCCAGACCCATATGGTGTTTGTGCTCAAACTCAAATATTGAATAGACCAAAATATCAACCATGAATACTAACTCTAATGTTTTGAGATACTAATGGAATATCTGATTCATCAAATC
Organism: Viscum album; assembly: GCA_963277665.1. Classification (NCBI taxonomy): domain Eukaryota; kingdom Viridiplantae; phylum Streptophyta; class Magnoliopsida; order Santalales; family Viscaceae; genus Viscum; species Viscum album. The sequence continues at coordinate 649,585,622 of OY728130.1, read as the reverse complement.
CATGAAAACTAATGAAATGATTATTATAACAAATAGAATCAGAAGATATTCATCATGTATATACATACTTTTGAATTCCATATTTGATATGTTAGACTCATAAACCATGAGAAGATAATAACTTGACCCGAGATCAGTTTTCAAAAACCACTTTTCCTCCTTTAACTGATCAATAAAATTATAAAAATGAGGCAAAGGATACTTGTTCTTAACATTTACCCAGTTTAACTTCTGATAATCCACACAAAATCAGAGTGAACCATCCACCTTGTTCGCAAAGGGAACAAAGGATTCCAAAGGAAAAACACTAGGGTGAACAAAATCCTTCACCACCTGATTTTCCAACAGAATCTTGATCTCTTTTAGCTTTTATGGTGCCATATGATAAGAAGTTATCGATATCGACTGCATTCCAGACACCATGTCCCTTGTAAAATGTAGATATATATTTGGATTAATAATAGAAATATCATCTTGAAAAATGTTAGCAATTACCTAAACAATAGGAGGATGATCAACAGTAGAGGAGACATCATCAAGCACAACCACTTCCACAAATAACAAACTCTTGAGATCTAAGTTGTATGGTCTTGTATGACCAAACATTAAATACCACTCTCCATGAAACACCTGTGAGATCCTATTGATAGTAAGAAGTGATACATGCTGATGACAAAAATCAAACTTAGGAAAATGAGCAAAATCCCAATCCACCCTAATGATTACGACCAACAAATCAAAATTGAGAATGAGAAAATCCCAGACTAACTCCATAGAATCCATTGATATAGTATAGGAATGACACCTAAACCTCTACCATTTCCTCTTCTCAAGATGTATCACTAAATCCATAAGAAAGAAAATGAAATATTTTGGAACATTAATCATGTCAACATAATAGACAGATATATATGATTTGGAAGCACCAACATCATATAAAGAAAATTATACCAATGATTCATTAAAGATGGTATGTCTCGCTTTTGTTGGACCTATATCTACCTCCATAAAAAAATCATCTACCATATGAATTTTATTCACTCTTATGGACTATATCTAGATATATATAGTTTGTTATGAGTCTAACTTCCCCACAATTGCCTTTAGAGTTGACGATCCCTAACCATATCTAGGTGTAGACATAGCCTGGAAGAAATGTTGTAGATAACTCTAAAATCCACAACCTTTTCACATTACTTATGGTTAAGGACAATAATTCCATGTGTGTATGAGATTTATACAATTATTTCATGTAAGAGACACACCACTAGCTACAACTGAAGGTTCTAAAGATGTCTACTATAGAAAATTACCTCCACCACTTATGTGATGATCCTACACTTCCTCTTTTTCTCTAACGCACCATTGAAACTTCCATGAGGTTGAAGAGAAGGGGTGGAATGTCCAACCATGCCTAAAATATTAATTTATACATAATATAACTATATAATGTCACTTCGTAGGTCTAGAGCTTATGTATAAATACCTATGATCTGATATTTAGTCACAAACCCTATAAGAAATTCTATTATTTTTTCTATAAATTATTCATGACATCTATTAGAAAATAAACCAATTCCACAAAACAATTGATGTATGCTAACACTGAACTATATAAATATTATAATGTGAGGAATTCTAGTGTCTTTACTATCATCAGTGAATCTATAAAAAATACTAGAAGAATAGAGGCTTTATACCCATCCAATTCAAGACCATGTTCTTATATTTTTGTACCATATAATCCCACCACTACTTGTTGGGACCATCAAGTTTGAATAATGCAGACATCACCTTGATACTATCAGGTGTATCTAGAATTTTCAAATATTTGATTAATATTATTAATCTAGTCCTACAACTATTGAGGTTCATTTATACCTTTGAAGGATGGTGGCTTCTCATGAAAGAACTACCATGATCAGTCTCTATCTTCTATAGCTCCTAACCATTCTACACCAACTATGTATTGAGATTGTGAAACATTATAGTTGATAGAATGAACTACCCTCATGATAAACTCAATAAAGTTATGATCCATCATTGGATTACATTGTGGAACATCAGCTACACCATACAAAGGAAATTTCAGAACATGTGTCCAAGGAATACTATTGCACACCAAAATAGGAAGAAAAAATTATTAAAAAAATATAAAAATCATATTTTAAACTAGAATACTCAAAATAAAAAACTAGGATTAACATTAAGAACTCAAAATTGTATACACAATTCCCAACATACCATGGTAACTTGTGTCTCATCATAGTAAGAGCTATCCATGAACTCACTGAAATATACCTCTCAAGTCCTAAAAATACTATCTCTAGTCTACCAAATGTCCTAAGACACGAAATTTTATGGAAATATTCCCTTTGATATCAAACTATAACATATATCCCTGAATACCCTCTCAAAATGGTACTCGATTTGATCCACTACAAACTCTTAGGGCATTCCCAATCCACATGGACTGAAAGCTATCACATAGGTATAAAAAAACAAATAGAGGGAATGATTTATCCAAAATAAAAGTAAAAAAAAGATATATATATATATATATATATACACAATAGAGACAACATTGGAAAAGATAAATATATTAAATAACTGAAAATATAACAAACAATTTGAAAACCAAACAAATCATGGGTAGTAAAAATCTCCAACTATAGGTTCAACAACAATGGACTACGAAAACATGAAAAACCAACTAATCCATGTGATAGGATGAACAATCTCATACCATCTCACCAACAGATACCAAACTTAATAGACAACAAACCTCACCGTCTCACTATGGCACCTTTCATTTCCCTACATTGAATGATAGAACTTGGACTATGCTGCACCAAAGGGGCACACATAGTTTGAGTTAATAGGATTAGTAGGGTCCAACCCAAGTGTTCCATATGAAGTCTCTAAAGCATAATCCCCGCATGACTATCTTAAAAAAATAAGTAATGATAATAGTTTATCAGTTTATATATCAAAATCATGGAAAGAAGCTTAATTTCCACTTTTTTTACATTTGAAAATAAAGAAGGTAAATAAATTTCAAGGAATTTAATATACATATATTGAAAAATATATATCATGTTAAAATAACCATAGCTTGCATCACATATTATGTCAAACCCATGATAGTACAATCAGAATTGTATAAACCAAAATCATCCCAAATCATCCAAGAAGCATAGGTTAGATCACGCTAAGGATAACACTAGGTTTGGATAAATAGGAAAAATTACCTAATAAAGAAAATCATGTATGCCTCAAGCCACTTGACATAGTCATCCAGTCTAAAGAGCATAGGAACACCCCAATAAGTGAACATTGCAACATGTCTAACATGTACCTATAACAACAGGCCTAGGGAGTAGAGGAAAGACCTATGAGAAACCCCCTGATTATGGATGAGACTTATTACTATACATTCAAACTATGTACCCAAGGATTCTCACATGCTATAATTTCTATACTATTTAATCAAACCATTTCCATCAAACCATGCATTAATGACCATTTCACAAAACCTTTTAACAATGCTTTGAAAACCCAATTCCATTTACTAAAACTAGGGGAAAACCATATTTTAAAGAAACCTAGTTATAAAAACACATAAAAATTAGTCAATTCATTCCATTTAATTTAATATTTTTTTTATCAAAAATAAGAGCAATGAAATTCACCAAAACAAGCCACAGACAGAACGACCAACCTCAAAAATCGGGCAATACATTCCCATAGTAGAATCCACCACAAGGAAGAACCCAACAAAGACAACTAAGGCCCTAAAAAAATCCTCTCAAATCAGAATTGATTTAATTAATAAATGGTTTGGTGGATAAAAGAAAACATCACATACCTCAATAATGCTCCACTGTTTCACCACAACTAATAATAAAATAACCCCCAAAAAAGATCACACAATGAATCTAGAGATAAAGAAGATAAAGCCTCACCACTAGTCAATAGATCCGATAACACAATGTAACAACACAACTGAAATCAAATCAAAAAATAACTATAAAAGTTTACTCACTCATAGAGATAAAAACCAATTGAAATTATGATCAAACACAAAATAAATCAATTGATAATGAATAGAGGTCCCAAAAAATGATGGAGAAGATCCCTAGGTTTAAAGCTAGGTGGGGTATAGAATAATGAATGAAAAATAATCCAACTAAACAGCTTTAATTATAATATAAAAATAGTTAAAATATGTTTAACCCTTTTATACATCGTGTAATCCATGGGGTTCAAGTAAGCCAAAAAATGATTCATATTTATTAAAACATGATCTTTTAACATTGCATGTTGTGTAACAAGTATGCATCATTTATTACTTTCAAGATGTGTACACAACTCACAACTTGTTCCTAGTGAGAATTTACATGTCATGAAACTCCTTGACATACCGTGTAATCTCCCAACACATAGTAGGAAATTTATATTCTAACACAAAAACCAAGAACAAACTTCGGCACTCTCCAAACATAGGGAGAACCCCAAAAATATATAAAAAACATTTATACTTGGAATCCATTAACTGAAAAACAATCCTTAAATTTAGTTAATTTTTATCATCAAATTTTCTCCCTCCTCGGGAGTCCCAAGATGCACCTATTTAAAGAGGAAAACTAGAAAAGTGAAGGGAAATACCAAAAAAAAGGTAACAAGATGTTTGGAAATTTATTGAATATTTAAATTGGTCCTTACATTTATTATAAATATATTGAAAATGATAATAAAGATCACTAAAATCCATAGTGTATCTTATGTTTTATTAATTATTTCTTTGAATCCTTATGTAAAATGAGATATAGTATAAAAATTGACTCCATGTAATCTATTTTTCTCAAACATATGTATACAGATTTTGGAAAAGGCATTTCTTATAATCATGGTTTAAATAAAGGTTTGGAATAATCCTTATATACCATAAGGGAGGTACATAAACAACATGGAAGTCATCATGATCTTAATGAATCAATAAATAGTTGGTGATTGTTTGAGTTTTAGTTGGGAAATTTATTTGAAAAAGTGGTTGTGATTAAAATCAAACATATTTTGGATAATGATATTTTGTGTTCAATTCTAGATATGTTTAAAAAAATTAGAGATAGAGGTTTAGCTGGATGTGTTTTGTGGGTTGAATAGATTGAATATACTTGACCACATTATAGCGTGGTACCAAGACATTGTGGCATGTCAATTTCAATATATATCATATTTTATAAATTCCTATCTAAAGGGGATATATTTTAGAATAAAATTGATATTTTTTACTACTATTTAAAATATCTAAATGGATTATTTTTTAATGATTTATAAAGTGGAATAATTAATTGTACAAAAATAAGGTGACAAATTAGATCTTTAATTAGAGAATTAACTTCTCACATAGATAAGAGAATAAAAATGAGATTGAGATCATAAAAATCTAAGAGATCAAATTTAGAGAAAAATAAAAAGGGAACATTAATGTTATAGAGACCCCTATTATTTATCAATTATTGTCAGTTCATAACAAAGTAATAAAGAAGATATAATTATATTGATGAAGATTGAGTGTGTTTCTATATAAATGGAGGTGTAATCCCTAATTTTAATTTATAGAGATCATAGTTATTCACCTAATAGATAGGTGAGTTCTCTTTATTGTGATTGAATCTTTACCAAGAGGGATAATTAGTCCACCATAAACCTGGAGACAAGTAGTGTGATTTAGTGATTTTTACTCCAATACATTTCCATGTTTATTCTCATTGGATATAGTCTGGTTCATGTGATACTAGTAAAATAAATTATGTATTTTTGTACTTTATTACTTATATATTCGATGAGATATATATAGATAGATATGTTTTCAAATAATCAACAAAAAATATCATTGGAAGGGGTCTTTTGAAATTGACATACCTTGATTCAGTCCCCCTATCAGGGTATCCATCCTTATGTGGGAGTAATATCTAAAGCATAGTTAATATATTTAGAGACTATATTATATTTTAATGTCTATGATTTCAAAGATATAATTTGACTATAAGGCCTTTTTATAAGTATATATAAATCAATATACTTTTCCCCATAATAATACAAATTACATCATGATTTGAGGATAAAAGAATATTTTTCAAGTTTAAATAATTATCAAATATGGAATGATTTACTTTATTAATGTGATATTTAACAAAAAAATTATGGATTTGTTTAAATAATGATCAAAATTAGAATTTTGGATCAAAATGTTTAATTTTTTAATAATGATATTGATAATTTATCATTTGAATATTTAAATAAAAATAGAGGATTTGAGAGAGATCATATAAGAGAAGAGAATAATTTTTAGGAACCTAGAATTTTTAAGAGTTTGTTGTACCATTTCTATATAACACACAAGTGATTTAAGATATTTATCTATTAATTAGGGTATAGGTGAATATAAATACCATTATTTATATAGTCTATTGATTATTTATTTGATCTTTCATTTCAAATGTCCTTTGAGTGATATTCTTGATATACCCATCATTAAATAGTAGATGGAGATATAGGATGAGGTAGTGGTCCTTGCACTCAATTGTTTATTGAACGTGAATATTTTCACCACAATAGTGATTTAGTGTTATCTTGGTATATTGACAAAATAATTGATGTATACTCTATTGATATTTCCTTTATTGTTGAACCAGGAAAAATCCCCATTTCATTGAATTTTTATTACCTTATTTAGATGATGTGAATGGTTTAGTTAGCTTGATAGATTCATACATTATTACTAACATGGGAACAAGTTCATTTATTGAGAAAAAATGATCACCATAATTCACCCCCTCTTAGGTTGATTTCAGACCTTGCAGTTATAATAAATTATATAACATATGAAAGGTTCTTAATTTTTAGATTTGTCTCAAGATGGTGTGTGATTTGGAGAATTGTGTTAATGAAAATGTAGTTTCACTCTTCTATGATTGAAATTATTATATCTAAAATAATCACATTGGATCAAATTTTTAATCTATTTGGATTTATGAATTCTTTGATTTAACACATGGAATTCAAGTAATTTATCCATCAATGATTTTATAAAATGAAACCATCTATCATTTTATTATCACCACTGTAATGGTATAAAACACCTTATCAAGAGAAATCTCAAATTATATCAATATAAACAGGATCAGTTCCACATATATCAAATATATATGGTAAATTATTTATAATATTTATGAATGAAATGAAAAATTCATGGAATAAAAGCTCTAACTCATGCATAAAAAGTTTCATAATTTTAAGATGTATCCTACTAATAAAGTTGATGGTTTCCTAAACTTTATCATTTGGTTTTTGGAATACATTTTTTATTTATTTAGAAAATATGTATATAGATATTATAATCACTATTATAGGAATATTTCTAATTTTTCATAATCCAAATGTCTTGGAACATGGGAAAGGACATCGATAATGATTTCTCTTAATGATTTGCCAAGTGTCTATCTAGATTATGGGATCATGTAAAATTAGAAAGACCATATAGTTATTTTCCCATAGATATGAATTTCAAAGAAAAGTAAAATTTTTATCTCAATAATTATGAAGGTGAAAAATATGCGAGAAATGAATTTATATCACTTATGGTAAGAAAGTACAACCATAAAATGGTATGTTTGAGGATAAAAAACTATTATTGTGGTTCATGTGTGAAATACTAGACACATATTAGTAAGTTTTTTAATGAGTCATGATAGAGATCTTGGAGAGTTTTATTACTAAAAAAATAACATAATTCCCCTTAGACAAAATATCAAATCTAAAAAACAATCGAGAAATAAATTCCAATAGAAGAGTTTAGTGATTATAAATGAACATAACAATGATGTTTATCTTGAAGGTGGTAAAACTAAAATTATATAAAATTAAAATTATTAAATAAATAAATTTTTTGATAATCCTAAATTTTATATTAAGGATGAAGGATTGTTATAATATTTTTTATCATAATTTGATTCTTTATGGTGAATGTGAGGGAATATATAATAAAATTAAAAAAAAAACAGAAATATCGGTGTACTTTTAAAATAATTTTAAAGTATTTTTATCAACTTGAATCCAAAATTACTCAACTAAAGTAGGTGAGGGAAGATCAAATTACTTCATAATAAAAACTTGGATAAGTGTTGGGATTAATGTTAAATAATGAGGATCATGCTAAGGTAATAAGTAAACATAACCCTTGTATAGAAGATTGAGAAAAAAAATGATATAATCACCTGAGTAATAAATTGTTACCTTAACAAAATATCATGTAACTAAATTGAAATCAAAATGTTATAAGAAGAAGATAAAATTTGGGATGTTTTTTGATGAATAAATCCATGGAAAATATAATATAGGTACACATACCGTTAAGAATTTATTGAATGATAAAATATTTATTATCATGGGTGTTTCCTCTAGAAATGGGGATGACCTCATTGATTTATGGTTAAAACATTCCAAGAGGTTTCTAATGGGTTTGTTCATAGAACTAGAAACATCCAATGATTCTATATCCATTTGGACCTACTTTCCAAAGGTAGGTGCTCACTAGCTATGAACCGATGAGGCTTAAGAATTTGCATTGGTCGAGAGGATGGGAGGTTGGACTCATCACACCCTTTTGGGGGGAATTATTGTCTACTCCAGGACTCCCTTTATAGATTTAAGTTGTGTTCATGAATCCTTATTACATTACCAACTATGAAAATGAGCTTTCCTTTAGATCTGACAATCAATGATTAGTATGAATGAGATTTAGAGAATCTTTTATATGTATTCGATATTCTTCATCGATAGAGAATCATCTGTATTTGTTAGAGATTATTAGTCAATGGTATCCTTCGACACATTGTATAGATATCTCTAGGTTATTATGATAACCATAATGGTTTTAAAGCCACTCAGCGGGGAACTTGAAGTTTATTGTCATTCAGGAAGACATAAATTGTTCTAGAGTTGGGATTGTACCTGCAAATGGGTTACCTACGTATCCTTTGATTTAGAAAAGGAATCAGAACCCACATAGTTCGAGTAAAGAAGTATGAGGTTTATGCATGTTTGATGGCTCAAAGAAAAATGTCATTATTATTTTACACTCTAAGCTCACATGAGTCAATGCATGGTTTGAGAAACAATAGGTATTGGTAAAACTAGACAATTATGCCATGAAAGATGCAATTATAAGAAATGATGTGGGGCTTATGTATGTATGATTTCCCAGATGAATGGAGATTAGGTTTTACTTCAGGGAAGAAACTCGAGAAAAAAGTCCATAAAAGTATATGTGCTTCATAGAGATTTGGATACTTAAATTGGGACTTAATCCTGAGAAGGATTCCCAAATTAGAGGGGACTTATGATTGAGTTTTATTCCTAAAAAGGAAGCCCAAATCAAAAGTAAATTAGGACTGGTTAAGGGAAATTGGAACTGGGATTTATTCCTGAGAAGGAAGCCCTGGTTAAGGGAAATTATGACTGAGGCTTACTCTTAAAGAGGAGGCCCAAGTTAAAAGAATTTGGAATTTGGGGATTACTCCTCAAGAGGATTACTATATTTGGGAACTTGAAGACGTGGGATTACTCCTGAAAAGGAGGCCTAGGTTAGGGGACTTGGGGCTTACTCCTAAGGAGGATGCCCATATTTTGGGATTTGAGATTGGGACTTACTCCTGAGAAGGAGGCCCATTTGTTAAGGAGACTTGAGACATATGACTTATTCCCGAGAAGGAGGCCTATGTTAATGGAATTTATGATTGGGGATTACTCTTAAGGAAGATGCCCGATTTAGAGATATTATGACTGGGGATTACTCTTGAAAAGGAGGCTCAGGTTGGGGAACCTCTCATCTTTAAAGGATGAGGTTGAATGAATGAATTATCTAACCTTAGTGACAAAAAGATATGTAAATCACTATGTTTTGAGAAATGGTCAATAGAATTCCATTCAGATAAGGAATCCAACAAAAGAACCTTGTCATAAATGACTTTGAAGAGGGTTTTGAAGGCTAAATCTTGAAAATGAGAGGTGGATTTGAAGAAATAAAGTGAATAGGTAGGAGGGGAACCCAAAAAGAGAGTGGCATGCAAGTCTTACATAGGCGCGCAAGTACTGGTCACACAAGTATACTTGCGCCACACATGGGTACTTGCACGACGGTCAACCCTTAGGGTAATACTTGGGAGAGACTTGGATCAATCCCTTATTATTATCCATAAAGGCTTCCAATAGAGTGGAGCACAAGTTTTATTGAAGGGACAAGGCAGCGCACAAGTGGATCCATTTCTCTTAAGGTCTGGCCACTCAGACACGCAAGTGTTGATGAGTTTCAACACTTAGGCCTTGTTTCCCCAGTTTAGAGCTTCCATTATAGGTAAGAAATTACCTTAGAAGTGTTCAGAAGACTTCTAGAAGAGACTAGGGCACCAGGAGCTCAAATATGAGTTTTAGAAATTTTTCGTTCTAAAATGGGGGGCCCACAGGGGTATTTATAGGCCAAAGAAGTCCCTTGGGTGAAAATCAAAGAGGGCGCACAAGTCACCGGTACGACCATTATTCGGCGTGCAAGTATACTTGCGCGACCATGATGAAACTTGCACGACCCAAGTGGGAGGAAATCCTTCTTTATGCCTTTGTTGATTTTTGATGTTTCTTCAAAGGATGAATCACTTTGGACTTAGGTATTTCCCTTTTTTAGTCATTATAATTTGTGACGGAAAGGAGCGTCAACAAAAGTCCCCCCTCAGAGTTGGATCCGAACGAAATGAGGATGTGACTCTGAGGTAAAGAAGAAAGCCAAGGAACATGCGGCATGCAAGGATTGAGCACACAAATGATGACACGCAAGGGTGAGACATGCAGGCTTCAGCGCGCAGGGGTGCGGCCTTGCCTATAAATATGCGACCATTCCTCGTGCAAAGCAACCAGATTTCAAACATTCAAGCTCTCTCCGCACAAGTTGCCTTCATCGCGCAAGTTACTCTATTTTTCACTGCTTCATTTTGTGTCACGTTACTGTAGAGGTATTTGGACATGCGCGGTGATACCTCCGCACCAAAACTTGTGCGACACACTTATACATCTGCGCCAACTTTGGGACTTGTGCGCCATAATGCCTTTGCCTATTTTTCACTTTTCTTCAAAAATTTTATGAAAACTCAACTTAATTAAGAGGTAATTATTCAACCTTTGTGCAGATAAAATGGCTCCTAGGAGAATTGAAATGACTGATGAACTGGATAGCAAGCGAATTGATGATATGATGAGGATCCTTGGCCATGATTATTATACAATCCGCAACAACACTCTTCTAGATTTGGCCAAGTACCTGAAGAATTATCATCTTGAGTTCCCACAGAGCAATTACTTGCCTCTGTATGGCCATGGTCATCTACGAGGAGTCAACATTCTAGATGCAAAGAACTATATGTCTGGGATGCAGCTGCACTTGTACTCCTCTATTTCGGTTATGCTGTGCATTAAGAGCAACAACAATGGTGTGAACTTTCAATTTTTCCTCATTCCATTTCCTTGTAGATAAGAAAATGGCAAACCATGGGCTGATATATTTTCCACTGTCGGTTGATAGAGGGAAGGCTATCATGACATTAGAAACAATATCTGAAAAGAGTACTCTCTCCAAATGGATCTTTACTTCCAATGCTGTATTTTCAAATCCATGTATCCATCTTCCAAGTCTCTTGGACAGAAATGGAGTCACTGTTTGATCAACATAAAATTTTCTCAAAACCGCACTCAAGAACATTATTTTACAATTGTTCCAAGAAGAGCTGGAATCGGTTCATCTATTATTATATCCATTTTAAGGAATGAATTAAAGGTGGCTACTGATGAAGCTCGGGATGCCGTAAATCAAATGAAGAGTTATGTTGAAATCCTCTTGTAATTCCTAAAAAATAGAAGATACTTCAGTCTGTGGATGTCCTTCAATCTCTTGTGCATCAATGGAAAACAATTTCATCTTCAATCATTTGTACTTACATTATTTTGATACTTTATTTAATTTTTTATGTAGGCAAATGGGCCTAGAAAGCATATTTTGACTTTTTCTAGGATTGTTATAAACAACCCTACAAACTTTGAATCTTTTTATTTCTCAATATTACCTAAATCATAAAAAATGTATGTTTAGTGAGCCAGGACTTGAATTTTTTTCATAGTTCCCTTGTTTTTTTGTGGGAAGTTTAATATCATGCACTTCAGACATAAGAAAGGCTAATGTTTAAGGTCGAAATAGCTTTGACCAAATGGATTAAAATTGACTAAATTCCTTAATAATTTATCTGAAACCATATTACCATATTCAAGTATGGAGGAAAACATGTAAAGTATGACTTAAGAAATTTTGAATTTGAGGAATGATATGAAAAATGGCTAAAAAGGAATTAGAAGAAGTAGTTACCAATAATAAAGTTACCACTATTTAACAAACCCATTAGGGGGTTGAATTATGCAGGACCACCTAAGGGCATTGGCTGCATAGTCAAATAATAACATCTTTTGGATGACAGGTCCGTTATATAGACTACTTATGTAAGGCCGCCTAAGGGCACGTGCTGCATAGTCAGACAAAATAACTCTCAGAAATTTACTTTTCTACTTCTAAAAAAGCCAGTGGAAGTTTATGGGGATTCAAATTTTCCAAAGCATAGAGTTTTCTGTATGGAGAGAGGTACTTGAATTAGGAGAAGATATTTCCAAATAATATTGTCTAATAACTGAATGAATGTCACTCCTACGAAGGTCTAACCCCAATGTAGGGAAGGAAAATATAAACCATAGACTTGAATACTTTCAGATCACGAAAAAGAGTATGTGACAAATATGTTAAGGATTGATTTTTTGTGGATCCCTGCATATTTTCATTTAGACAAATAAGGACAAAATAGGTTTTCCTCCCAAGAATGAAGTTACCACTATTTGACAAACCCATTAGGGGGTTGAATTATGTAGGGTCACATAAGGGCATTGGATGCATAGTTAAATAATAGCATCTTTTGGCTGCCAGGTCTGTTATGTAGACTATTTATGCAAGGCCGCCTAAGGGCACATGCTGCATAGTTAGGCAAAAGATCTCTCAAGTATCAAACATTTTGTGACCAGAAATCAAAAAAAGGGTTATGGAAATCTGGAAGTATTTAAGGTTAGGAGTATGACACTTCAAAATGGGCATTGTCTAATGCATGTAGAAGATACACAGGACAATGCTAACCATAATCATGTTGTGGCTCGGTCCTGCACTAAAATGTTGGACTTCACTGTGTATCCCATAAGGATGGGAATCAAGCCATACATATTTCTTGAAATACAGTTTAAGATCATGTGGGACAAGATTATATTAAATCTTAGTTTAGGGTCATAGAGCTCGTACAATAATAATGAATACACTGTGTGTGTTTTCACATGGACTTTTTAGCCAAGGGACTAAAAGTGGAATTTGGGGTTAGGCCCAAATACTTGGGGCTGGATTCGAGGGATTCTCGAATGTTCCTACGTATCACATAAGGATGGGAATCAAGTCGCACGTATTTCTTGAAATACCCTCTGTACAGATTTGGTTCGTACATATGAAGGGTGAAAAGAGGACTTTAGTGGAATGATGGTTTGACCCAAGATAAAAGGTTCAATCATTTCCATGTATGCACTTAGTCTTTGGAATATAACATGACTAGAGATCAATGTAAATAATGATTCCCTCTCAGGTGAGGGTGTCAAAAAATGTTGTAGTATATTGTCGCAAAGGACAAAAGTGTGAATAGTTTAACGTCATATGCATGGACCGTGGTGAACCAATATAAAATTATTGGTTCTGGGGGTTGCTTCATGGATCAATATCGTATAAGATGGAGGTGAACCGATGTAAAGAAATCGATTTTGGTATTTAACCTCAGGAGTTTGCCTACGTACCCAGCCTAGAATGCAAGGATCAAAGTCCGCATAGTTCAATTAAAGAATAAATTAGTAATCAAGTTGTTTTTGAGAACAACAACCTAAAAATGGTGTTGGGAATTACACAAGGTTAGTGGCCCAGAAAGGGTGTTATGGTTGAAGTTTACTCTAAGATCACGTGATTCATACTAGGTGTGAGAAACAAGAGGTACCAACAACCTTAATGATGCATAGTTTAATGTCACGTTTGACGTATGAAGGGACTATGCAGTTTAAAGTATTGTAGTGAGGACTATTGGTGCTGCATAGTTTAGTGTCATGTAGCAGGGACAAAATATAGTTTAACATCATGTAGGACGTATTTAAGGGACTTTATTCAGTTTAACGTCATGTAGGAAAAATATAGGGACACAATTTAACGTCATGTCGGACAATAAGGGTGCTATACAGTTTTAGCATCCTGTAGCTAAGACGATGGGGACAATATAGTTTAACATCATGTTGGACGAAAGGGGGACTTTGCAGTTTAATTTCATGTAGTAAGGACAAAAGAAGAAACAATTTAATGTCATGTTGGACGTATTAGGGACTTTTTCACAGTTTAATGTCATGTTGGACGATGGTGCGAATAGTTTAAGGTCATATTCATGGACCAGAGATTATGCAGTTTAACATCTTGCTGGATGTAAGGGACTTCTATTCAGTTTAGCATCATGTAGTTATGACATCACAGTTTAACGTCATGTTGGACATGGAAGGGACTGTGTAGTTTAATTACATGTATTAAGGACTTAAGTAGGGTTGTATAGTTTAATGTCTTATAGCAAGGATGACACAGTTTAATGTCACGTTGGACGTAAGTGAAAATAGTTTAAGGACATATGCATGGACTGTGCATGGGGCATTTTAACGTCTTTCTGGACAATAAAGTATTTGTGTTACACAAAATAATTCTTCATAAATCTATCATTGGTTAGAGTAGTGATGAGTTCTCCATCCATTGAGATTAAATAATAAGATCCATTGGAGTAGACCTTATGTATTGAATAAGGTCCTTCCCATTTTGGCTCCAGTTTGGGAGGTTTCTTTCCTGGTATCATTGGAGTTCTAAGAACCAATACCAATTCTCCCTGAACAAATGAACAAAGATGAACTTTTTTGTTGAAATCTTATGCTATTCGATTCTGTTAGACTTCAAGTGGTGCAGGGTGCACAATCTTTTCTCTTATAATCATTCCAATTCATCCAATTCCTTTTGAGATTGTTCATCTGTAGATGACTGATCAAAAATAGATACTCTGAGCGAGGGTGATTGAATCTCAATGGGAAATACTGCTTCTATTCCATATACCAAGGAATATGGAGTTGACCGCTTTGTAGTGCAGGTGGTGGTCCGATAAGCCCATAAAGCATGAAAGAGTTTATCAGGCCATGATTTCTTATCTTTATCCACCATCTTTTGCAGTATATTTGATAGAGTTTTGTTGAAAGCTTCTATATGGCCATTGGCCACTGCATGATACTGAGATGAATGATTGGATTTTATGTTATATTCTTGATACAACTTCGTCACCTCAGATGAACAGAAGTTGGTGCCATTTTCCGTCAATATGGTACAAGGGACACCAAATCTGGTAATGATGTTAGCCTTGATAAAGCTTACAATGCTTTTAGAACTGACTTCTTTGAGTGGTATTGCCTCTGCCCATTTGAAAAAGAAGTCAGTAGCAGTAAGAATTTACTAAAACTACTTGTATGTAGCTGAATGATAAGTTCCCACAACATCCATTCCCCGTGTAGCAAATGGCCACGAGTATTTAGCTGTATGAATCAACTCTAGGGGTTGATGAATGAAGTTGGAATGTACTTAGAAATAATGAAACCTCTCTGTGAAATAAACACAATCTTGTATCATTGAAGTCCAATAGTATCCAAGCCTTAGAATTTGATCAGATAGTCTATGTCCAGACTGATGGGCACCACAGACTCCTACATGCACTTATTTCATGATAGCCATTGTCTCTTCACCATCAATGCATCTGAAGAGAATTCCATCAATACCTATTTTGTATAGAATTTTCTCTAGGTGATACGGGCTATCATAAAGAGTAAAATTGACCACACATCTACATATTTGTTCTCTCCCAGCTCTATCAGGTGGAAGTGTTCCATTTTGAAGGTATTCCCTGATAGGTGTCATCCATCCTGTAGTATGACCATATGGTTTTGGAATGGGACTAATTTTATTTATTTCCTTTATTCTGATTTGAACATAAGGTAAAATTGTATGACGGTGGGCAATACTGATGCTTGTCTCGTCCCGATTTGGATCTTCTAGAGCTGTGTCTATATTAGCTAGTGCATCAGCTTGGGAATTTTGTGATCTCAGGACATAAGAAAATTTTGGTTCTGAAGGAAATTCTGCCATTAACTCTCTGAAGTAATAATACAAAAATATTAGATCTTCTTTTCGTATTGCATAATACCCATTGACTTGTTTGATTACCAGATCTGAATCAAATTTCACCTTTAATTGATTCACTTGTGCTTGAAGAACCAACTCCAATCCTATGATAAGAGCTTGGTATTCTACTTCATTATTTGTACCACCTCCCAGAAATGAGAAGGAATAAGGTAGCACTTCATTTTCTGGGGAAATGAGTACTATTCCTAACCCAACTTTATTGAATTTAGGATCTTCCATTTTCTCCCCTAT
This sequence comes from Viscum album, assembly GCA_963277665.1. Lineage (NCBI taxonomy): Eukaryota > Viridiplantae > Streptophyta > Magnoliopsida > Santalales > Viscaceae > Viscum > Viscum album. Next base: position 649,568,950 of record OY728130.1, on the reverse strand, counting down.
TGGACTTCTGGAAGCACCATCAAAGTACATTTCCCATGTTTGAAGACTATCTTGAATAGAAAATAATTCTTCATCAGAAAGTTCAATATTTGAAGATGTATCTTCTACTGAAGGATGTTCAGCAAGGAAATCAGCCAGAGCTTGACCCTTTATTGCCTTTTGAGACACATACTAAATATCAAATTGTTGCAAAATAACTGCGCACCTTGCCAGATGTCCTGTAAGTATTGGACGACTAAGGATAAATTTGAGCGGGTTATTGTGAGATACCAATTGGACCTTGTGATGTTACAGGTAGATTCTCATCTTCTGAACTACAAATATTAATGCTAGGCTGCACTTCTCAATATTTGAGTATTGGGTTTTTGATTCAAGCATTGTCCGAATGAGATAATAGAGGCTGTTTTCATTTCCAGTATCATTCCTATAAGCATGAAAGGCACCCAATGATCGCTCTAAAGTTGTCACATAGAGGATAAGTGGTCTTCCTTCAACAGGTGGCATTAACACCAGTGGACTCAAGAGATATTTCTTGACAATATTGAATGCTTCTTGACATTCTTCAGTCCACTGGTAAGTAACTCCCTTCTTCATCAATTTGGTGAAGGGTAAACTATTGCCTGCCAAATTGGCGATGAAACACCGAATATAGGCCAAGTGTACTTGAAGTCCTCTCAATTCCTTTAAATTTCTAGGAGGTGACATACCAAGGATTGAAATTGTATTATCAGGATCAACTTCGATACCACGATGGCGTACAACGAAGCTGAGAAATTCTCCTGAGGTTACCCCAAAAGAACATTTTAAGGGATTCATCTTCAAATTATATTGCCGAAGTTTGTGGAATATGACTTCCAAATCAGCCAAGTGATTAGAACCTTGTTTGTATTTAACTACTAAATCGTCCACATAACATTGAACAAACATTCCTAAAAAGGGTTTGAAGATACGATGCATGGAACGCTGATATGTTGCGCCTGTATTCTTCAGGCCAAAGGGCGTTACCCGATAGAAAAATACACCTTGAGGGGATCTGAAGGCTGTAGATTCTTCATCTTCTGGAACCATTTGGATTTGATTATATCCATAATATCAATCCATTAAGGAAAGTTCTTCATAGCCAGCTGTTGCATGAATTAAGAGTTTTGTAATCGGTACTAGAAAATCATCCTTAGGACAATGCCGATTAAGATCTCTGAAATTAATGCAAGCTCTAATTTTTTCCATTATTCTTTTTCACAGGGGTAATATTAACCAAAAACATGGGATATTGAACATATCTAATGAAGTTAGCTTTGATAAGCTTATCCACTTCAGCTTAAATTTTGGAAGCATAGGTTGGGTGTATTCTTCTAGCGGCTTGTTTGAATCCTCGATGTTCTTCTGGAAAACCCAAATGATGAGTGGCAACATCAAGGTCAAGCCCTGGAATCTCTGTATAGTTCCAAGAAAATATATCTCAATTTTTCTTTAAAAATGAAATATACATCTCTTGCTCTTCAAGAGTCATGGCCGCACTAATTAAAGTGGGGCGTGGATCTTCTTTTGTACCTAGATTAATTTCTCTGAGTTCATCCACGATGGTAGAGATACCCTCTTCAAATGCTGGAGGAGCATCCCTAAGTTCTTCCAATTCTTCTTCCACATGTGCTAATTATTTTGTTTCTACTTGCATAGTAAATGATGAAGCAGAATTTCCGTGATCAGAAGATATGTTAAAATTTGAACATCTTAAAGAAGAAGCTTCCATTTCTGACCCGATTGATGATGAAGGGTCTTCCTTGGGTAATATAGGGGAGATGATGGATTGAGATTAGACATCATCGTTCACCTCTGAAATTGCTATAACTTCTTCTGTCCTGATTGGAGAAGTATAAAATTGCTGGATTTCAGCAGATGAAATGAAGACATCTCCATTTGAGCTTTCATCATTACTTTGTGAATCACCACTTTCTCTCATGATGTCTAGCTTGTTTTCCGTAATTGACATTATGTAAGTTTCCATAAGAGTACTTGGATTTGGGTCTATTGTATCAATTTGACTGATAGGCAACACGTAATCTATACTCACATGTGTGAATGGGTTTAATGGAATCTTTTCCAAACCATATGGAGCATTAACCTTGGTAACCTCCTTTACTATGGATTTCTCCTTTCCCTTCATGTGATAGAATTCTTCCTTAATGTATTGAGATTCACATGTCTTGAATGAGGAATTATCACCATACAATGTCCCAATTTGACCATCGAAACAATATTTGAGACATTGATGGTATGATGAAGGAATATCCTCATGTTGATGTAGCCAGGGTCCTCCAATAAAGATGTTTAAGGATGAGTCTTGATCAACAACCATGAAATCTGAATTGGATAAAAGATCTCCAAACTGAGTTTTGAGTGTAATCTCTACCAGTGGTTCTTGTTCATTTTTATCATATCCTTGTAACATCAAAGTAGAAGGAGATAAATCAGATTCTGTGAGGCCCAATTGACGAAGTCTATGAATGGGGATGAGGTTCACTCCTAAACCATTATCAATGAAATCTCTTCAGACGTCTACAGCTTTGACCTTTCCAGATAAGTATAAAGGTAAGATATGTCCATACACGACATCATCTTCATCTTCATCTATGAAAGATATCACTGCATGGCATTCTGTAGGATTATTCTCTACATGGTAGACTTCAGCTGCAACAATTTCAGTTTCAAATTCCTGAGGACTTGACAAATCCTCGATGAGTGCCTCCCAAGGATCCTTTGATAAATTCAAAGCATCTAGAATTGATAACTTGTCTGGTATTTAGGCCAAGTGTTCTAATACATCATACTTTTGATCCAAAGGTCTGTGTTTCCCAACAGGAACATGTGGTTTCGCAGGTACTTTAGAAGTAGATGCTTTGGAAGTAGATGCATATTGTATCGGTGTAAGAGTTGGTAATACCCCTGTCTTTGGAAGATTAGACCGATTAGGTCTATTTAATTGATGAGAGTAAGAAGATGGAACATCCAATCGATCTTCCAGAATAATTATTCCAGGACTGAATCTGCTATTGTTGGAAGAATTTGCTTGTTCTTGTTGAGCCCATTGAAGGGATCTGCCACGAGTTTCTACTGCATACACAGTTCTAGCAGGGGTGGAATTGGAATACTGGCTTCTGGGATATCCACGTCTTCTTCTGTATCCCAGACCTCTGAAACTCCCTCTAATTCCTTTGTCTAATATAGGGAATTCAGGCTCATCAAAATAAAAACTGCGACTGGCATAAGGATCTGTTAAATGAATCATATTAATAGAACCAAAGATCAACTCTTCATCCGATGAGGACTCTTCCTGATTAGCAAACTTAGGCTGTGACATTTGGTGGGGTAGTGCCCGTGGCTTTGAAGTATATGGCATAAAATCTGCCAGAGTCAAAGACAATTTGGTCTTTGAAACGATCTCACCTTCTTCTGATTTTTCCTCTTTCTTTGAGTTATGCCACTTATTTGAGGATTTTCCCTCTGATAATGAGTGTTTTGCTGTGGCATTCATGGAAGAAGACAGAATTGGTTTCTTCAATTGCATTCGCAAAATGACATGAGTTTGGTTGATCATTTTTCTGACCATCCAATCATCATATTTTTTCGCATTTTTTTTCTTGACTTCTTGCCACTCGCCTTCTTCCTCTGGTTTTATATCAGAAACACATGCTACCTGAGCTGAAGAACTTTTCAATTTGACTTTTCCTGAGTCCACCATTTTTTTCAGGAGGTCTTTGAGGAAAAAACACTCCTGAATGGGATGCCCCAACATCTAATGAAATGGGAAATAATTGGGACGGTCTTCATCTCCATCCTTGTTCGAACTTTTAGACCTTGGAAATTGAACCAAATTATTTTCCAGAGCCGAAATGAAGTAACCAGGAACTTGTTCATTTCAGAAAGAGTAAACATTATTCTTCAGATCCTAAAATTGTTTCCATCTTTGATCTCTTTGATAATCTTGACGAAATGGCCGCTTTTGTTGATGCTCAGGAGGTGGAACCCTTCGATAAGATGATGGTTTTGAAATAGAAGCAGGTACAAGTGCTTGTTTAAGTGTAACTATAGCAGTCTCTACATTACCCATTCTCCTTCCTGGAGCTGATAGAATTACACGAGTTTTATCTTTAGTCTCCATAAGAGAATCTTCAATCTACTGAGCGATCGAAGTAACGTCTCGAAACCCTCCTATGTATTTCACAGGGATCAACAGTGTGCACAACTCATCACACAAGTTTTACACATAGATTGGAAAAAATTCTTCTTGAGGGAGTGATAAGTTCAGAGAATATATTAATCCCTTCTAGCGAGCAATGAAATCTAAAACCATTTCATTCTATCTTTTCTTACAGTTTGTAAGATTAAAAACTATTGTCTTTGGCAACGTTGAGATGAATTAAAGAAGGAATCTTTGGCGTAGATCCTCCCATCCGGTAATTGACCGAGATTGAAAGCTTGTGTACCTGACAAAAGCAGGTCCTTGTAATGACTATACAAAACACCTAAGCTAAACCGCTTCCTGTTCCTGAGGGGTTCCCATCATAGGATCACAACGAGAAACAAAATGTGTTAAGTGTTGTTCTGGGTCTCACGAACCATTAAATATTGGGAATGTGGTACTAGAAAAATTTGACGGGGGAGGAATTGCATCAACCCATTCAGGGTAAGATCTCTTTTCTGGTTAAATTTGAGTATGCTTTCCCTCCAGAGCTTCGAAATGAGCTGTTAATGACTCAATAATAGTTACTAACTTTTCAGAAACATCCGGTTGAACTTAGACATGAGCCAGTGCAATAACTGGAGCCTGGACAGATGTGGTGGCTGGTACTACAACTGATGGTAGCACTGCCGATTGTTGTTGCACCTGACCCATAGGATTAGACATGTGAGGGTGTACTGGTAGAGGAGGATATTCTTGATCCATCTTAGTAACTGCAACAAATTCCTTTGGCTGACTGACTCTAGCACGTTTAGGAGGAAGACTACCTTGAAGTAGTTCTGCGTTCAACCTCCTCAATTCCTTCATTTCTTCCTCCTGTTGTGCGAATCTTTGCTCTAATGAAAGCGATTGGCCTTCCCCAGAGGAAGGGTATGTAACCTGATTCTTTACTTTCCCCTTATTGGATACCTTTTGGAGAGGGGGAAGTGGGTTACTTGAAGGATTACCTAGATTCTGGGTAATCCTTTGATTTAATGTACGCACACCTTCTTCATTTGTGTCTATGTGTACAACCTCTTGAGTAGGAGTTTCCTCATCTGATCCCTCTAGGTTAGCCTCATCTGGGGGATCAGAAACAACAACATTGATGACATTTATTGATGAATAATGCATTTCATCCCTTCTATCATCATTTCTGCGATATTTTCTTCTTCCATGTCCTTGATGAGACATTTCCTTTTGTTGATTCGATCACTGAGAAACATCTTGAAAAATCGTAATGTGGAGGGAATATCCTGATAATTTTTCTCTTCGTTCCTCTTGTGGCTTCTTTCCTAATCGAGAGAAGACTTACTTTCTCTGAGGGAGGGACTAAGGAATTGAAAAAGTCCCCAGTCCTATGGACTGGGGCTATTACTGTTGTTTCTGCTCAACTCCTCGAATCCTATTTGAAGATTCTGAGGGTTGGGATAAAAGAGTCCCCTGTCTGGCATGCTGGGGTGGCTCTTGAGATGCTACATCTGATACTTTCATGAAATATCTCCTGATCTTATAGATTTTAGTCCGAAAATTGGCTGGATGCATCAACCTATATCCACTCTTATCACCAGGCTCAAAAGACCGTTGGATGATTTCTGACACTTCTGTCACTTGATGATGTGCATGCTCCAAACGAGAATCCTATTCAATATTTTCATTCGCATGATGCAGGAGTAATTGAACAACTTGTTCTCTGTATGCATTATTTTTAGAGGAACTAGTTGAGGCCTGTTCTTGAGCAAGCCTTTGATTACAAAAAATCCCATTGGATGTGGCCGACCTGGGGCAATAACATTACATGAGACCATTTTCAGCAGGCTTTGCTGACTGGAGAGTACAATGAAATGTAGTGCTCCATGAACACACCATCCCCTGATATGAATACTAGATGGGGAATTGACAATTAACTGGTGCAATCTTCTTAGTGCGCCAAGGCATGAATGCTGAAGGGCTCTCTGCAAATTTTCAGCCTTCAGATATGGAGATACTAAGAGAGATGCCAAGTCAATTTGGCATTGTAACCCTTCTATTATCTTGACATGATTTTCATATTCATCATAAGATAATATTTTCTTTTTCAACTGAAAAATAGTTTTCTATATGTTGAAACGAATATCATGAATTCCATCTTCTGTCTACATCTCTGGAATGTCATACAAAGATTCAGCCAAAGGCCAAAACATAACTGGCACTTTACTTTTCACTAGTTATTTTCTCATATTAATTACTTACTCTTTATCATTCAGTGAAGATTCTTATACCTGGTTAGACTAAAGTTGGTGCTTCCTAGTTCCTTCATTAGATTCAACAACATTGGTAGAGAATTCACTGATCAAACTAGAAGATGAATGACCCAGGGGTGGTTCAGAGAATGACTTACACCCCAGAATATCTTCTAATTGAGAATGTATTTAACCTTCTAGTGGTAAAGCATCAGACATGACTGGCTTCACATTTGTAAGTGCCTCAAGATAAGAGGGATTTCTCATCACTACATTGTCTATTGCAGCATTTTTCAGGCAATGTGAATTACTACATCAGAGAGGAATTTCACAGTTAAATGTTTCATCATGGGGAGGACCACCAGGGTGGGTTACAACAAAAGATGAAAGATTTTCCTCCTTGGTCTTTTGGCCACACAGAGGGTTCTTGTGGCTCTCATCTAAAGATGAAACTTCGAGATCAACCGAATTGTCATGAAGCTAGCCTTCATGAGGAAGTGTCTGATACAGACCTTTGGAATTAATGTTACCACTATTAGGAACTGAGAGGGTAGAATCTTGAGTTGCAACAGATAATTGTTTGAGTGCATCAAGAACTCCAGCATCGAGCAAGGCCTTGTTATAGATTGGCCCTTTATTTCTTGACTGTGGTGGGCGGGTCTTTTTCTTTGACGCCTTCTTACTCACTTTAGGAACCACTTGTTGACGAAAGTGGTCATTATGGGTAGGTTTATGTGCCTGATCAGGAGAAATGATCAGGTTAGGATGATTATCTCCACTCAAATCAGGTGTATGTGCCTGACATGGTTGTCCATATGATATGAGGGCATACGCCCCACAACCCAATTGGACTGGAACAGAGGTGTGTGTCTATTCCGTAGTGAACTGTTGATGTGTCACTCCACTGGTAGGGATAGATTTTCATTTCTTTCCCTGTGATGTTGTTGAAGATATTATAATATCCCAGCAGGCATCCAGAATATGAGCAGGGATTTTATTTTTCTATTTCACTATTGACAGAATATTCTTGGTGACTTCAGCTGTCGGAACGGGAATATACGTCCATTCCATGCTTGGAGTAGGTGTGTGTTCCTTCTCCTTTCCTCCTTTTCCTGCTAGTGAATTCTGACAGTACTCAAGTTTGGGGGCAGAGAGTTGAGCCTGCCTTCTGTTTATCATAGGATCTTTCCGAATGAATTCTACGAATGCTACCAAACGAGACTGTTGGTAGGTTTGATTTATACTAGCAGGTGTATGTGCCTTCTGATTGCACTCCACCGAACGTGGTTAACGAACATCCTTCAATACTAACAGAAGAGGATGCTTGTAGGATTGATGAGTGTAAGTAGGTGTATGTACCTGTTTACCAGTTTTCAACACATTGGGTTGGCGGGCTTCATCGTATGTAGTCAGATGAGCCTACTGACGAGATGATGAGTTATAAACATGTGTATGTTCCTGTCTATAGTACTATGCCGGAATTTCTTGGCGGGATTGGCGTGCTTCTGCCAGACGAGTCTGCTGTACAACGGAATTAAAATGGACGGGTGTGTGTGCCTGTTCGTTGCTTGCCACCAAGTTAGGTTAGCAGACTTCTTCGGAGATGGCAGAGATAAGGACCTGCTCATTGTTAACCGGATTTTTCTTCTGGAGGTTCTTCTTGCCTACTCGAGTTCGAGGAACCTGAGCCGAACACATGGAGATGATACCCTCATCATGTTGAGGACGCACTGCCACACGAGTCTAGCGGCGATTGTTGATGGAAGCCCTCGGGAAGGAATCCTGTCTCTTTGAATTAAGGCCCCGAGGGACCTACTTATTCACCTCCCAAGAATATGGGAGGTACTTGTGATTGAGTTTCGGGGATAAAGACCCGAAACGATTGGAAATGGTGGTTGGCACCACATCCTTCATGATTGCTGGTCGTCGCTGTTCGGACGAAAAGGGAGAATTATTGACTTAGAGGGATTTTTGAGTGGCTTCCCGAGTCAGAATAGTACCGTTTTGATGTTATTCTTTAACCAGCGCATTTGATACCCAGCATTGAAGACATTGAGTAGGTGATGTATTCCTCAGAGCAGATGACGGTCCAGCAGGCGTAACAGTAGAGGCATTCACAAGCGTGAACTTTAGAGAAGCCATTTCTGTAATGCAGAAGATCTTGGACAAGAGTGCCTGTTTGATATAACAAAAATAATCAAGATAAGTTTGACCACTACATCTTTTGGATGAGAACATATGTTATTTATTGTTCTGTTGTCCCTCTCATTGAGTTAAAATAGGGGCCTAACAAAATAAGTAAAACATCATTTTCACTTGGTTAAGGATTCACGTAGGGTTCACCATTTTTTGTTTCCTCTGGAAATGGGGATGACCTCATGGATTTAAGGTTCAAACATTACAAGCAGTTTTTAATGGGTTTGTTTGTAGAACCAAAAACATCCAATGATTCTATATCCATTTGGACCTACATTCCAAAGGTAGGTTCTCACTAGTTATGAACCAATGCGGCTTATGAATTTACATTGGTCGAGAGGATGGGAGGTCGGACTCATCACACCCTCTTGGGGGGAATTATTGTCTACTCCGGGACTCTCTTTATAGATTTAAGTTATGTTCATAATCCTTATTACATTACCAAGTATGAAAATGAGCTTTCCTTTAGATCTGACAATTAATGATTAGCATGAATGATATTTAGAGAATCTTTTATATGTATTTGAGGTTCTTCATCGATAAAGAATAATCTGCATTTGTTATATATTCGTAGTCAATGGTATCCTTTGACACATTGTATAGAGATCTCTTGGTTATTATGATAACCATACTGGTTTTAAATCCACTCAGAGGGGCACTTGAAGTTTATTGTCATTCAAGAGGACATAGATTGTTCTAGAGTTGGGATCATACCTATAGATGGGTTACCTACGTATCCTTTGCATTAGAAAAGGAATCAGAACCCATTTAGGTTGAGTAAAGAAGTATGAGGTTTATGCATGTTTGATGGCTAAAAGAAATATTTCATAATTACTTTTACAATCTATGCTCACGTGAGTCAATTATCAGTGTGAGAAACAAGAGGTATTGGTAAAACCAGACAATTATGCCATGAAAGATGCAATTACAAGAAATTATGTGCGGCTTATGTATGTATGATTGCCCAGATGAATGAAGATTAGGTTTTAATTCCGGGAAGAAACCCGAGAACAAGGTCCATAAAGGTATATGTGCTTTATGGAGATTTGGATACTTAACTTAGGACTTAATCCTGAGAAGGATGCCCAAATTAGAGGGGACTTATGATTGAGTTTTATTCCTGAGATGAAAGACCAAATCAAAAGTAAATTAGGACGGGTTAATGGAAATTAGAACTGGGATTTATTCCTAAGAAGGAATCTGAGGTTAAGGGAAATTATAACTGGGGCTTACTCCTAAGGAGGAGGCCCAGGTTAAAAGAATTTGGAATTTGGGTCTTACTCCTAAAGAGGATGCCCATATTTGGGAACTTGAAGACTTGGGCTTACTCCTGAAAAGGAGGCCCAGGTTAAGGGATAAGGGGCTTACTCCTAAGGAGGATGCCCATATTTGGGGATTTGAGATTGGGACTTACTCTTGAGAAGGAGGCCCGTTTGTTAAGGAGACTTATGACATATGACTTATTCCTGAGAAGGGGGCCTATGTTAATAGAATTTAGGAGTGGAGCTTACTCCTAAGGAAGATGTCTGATTTAGAGAAATTATGACTGAGGATTACTTCGGAAAATGAGGCCCAGGTTTTGGAACCTCTCATCTTTAAAGGATGAGGTTGAATGAATGAAATCTCTATCCTTAGTGACATAAAGATATGTAAATCACTAAGTTTTGAGAAATGTTCCAGAGAATTCCTATCAGATAAGGAAACAAACAAAGGAACCATGTCATAAATGACTTTGAAGAGGGGTTTAAAGGATAAATATTGAAAATGAGAGGTGGATTTGAAGAAAGCAAGTGAATAGGCCGGAGGGGCACCCAAAAAGAGAGTGGCGCGCAAGTCCTACGTAGGTGCACAAGTACTGGTCGCACAAGTATACTTGCGCAACACATGGGTACTTGCGCGACGGTAAACCCTTAGGGTAATAAGTGGGCATGACTTGGCTCAAGCCCTTAGTATTATCCCTAAAGGCTTCCAAAATAGTGGTGCGCAAGTTTTATTGAAGGGATAAGGTGGAACGCAAGTGTATCCATTTCCCTTATGGGCTGGCCACTCAGGTGATCAAGTGTTTATGAGTTTCAACATTAGGCCCTGTTTCCCCTATTTAGAGCTTCCATTCTAGGTAAGAAATTACCTTAGAAGTGTTCAGAAGACTTCTAGAAGACACTCGGGTGCAGGGAGCTCGAATATGAGTTTTGGAATTTTTTCATCCTAAAATTGGGGGCCCACAGTGGTATTTATAGGCTAGGGAAGACCCTTGGGTGAAATTCAAAGAGGGCGCGCAAGTCACCTACGCGACCATTATTCGGAGCACAAGTATAATTGCATGACCATGATGAAACTTACACGACCCAAGTGGGAGGACATCCTTCTTCAGGCCATTGTTTCTTTTTGATGTTTCTTGAAAGAATGAATCACTTTGGACTAACGTCTTTCCATTTTTTAGTCTTTAGACATTGTGACAAAAAGGAGTGTCAACAATGGGAAAAATTAAAATTTGATATGTGGGTCAATAATCCATGATTTTTAAGGAAACAATAATGGAATAATGTAATAAAAATACCAATGAAAAATTCTTGATATAACCCTTTCTTAATTATTTAAAAACCCATAAGATATATGTACATTATGAATGTATAGAGTTATAGTGATGAGATATTTCCATTAATGAAGTTTCAATATTTTAGTTACATGGGTATTACCAAAAAATATAATAAAGAGACATAGAGATATATATAAGGTTAGGTACTCGAAATATATCAAAAAAGTATGAGAACATATCCCACTTAAGAAGTAATGGTCCACATGGAGAATAACATGGAGATTACACTACTCATTTTGAGTGGTATCTCAAAGAAATATTGGTAAAAGGTATTTCAAGTGGTCGTGTACAAAAAACAAGGCCTTTATTAAGATAGAGAGAGAAGGTAATTCTTTATGAGATGTGGTATTAGTAGAAAGTAATTCTATTTTTTTATATTATTTTAAAGTAAGTGTTATATAAGAAATAAATAAGATAAAAAAGGAAAATATTGTGCTATAATTAAAGAAGGTGTGTTCATGGTTAAAGCATATAGATTTGTTAATAAATGGATCCAAAATGTTGTGGAGAGAAATGATGTGAATGTTATCAAGGAGAATATTGAAAATAAATATAGAAATTATGATTTGAAATAAATATATGAAGAAGAGAGTGACTGTGCAAAAAATTATAGAGAACTTCAAAGTACATCACTTGAGGAAGATCCTCAATATATATCATAAAAAATTATAGTTGTGGTATTTCAATAATTTTCACAAAGGATGAATAAGAGATCTAAAATTGGGGAGTGTAAATTTTTTTGTGACAATATTCCTCCCACAAAAACGTGATTATTTAGGAGTGTCGATCACACTTTTTTATTATCATAGGTGGAATCCAAATTATTTAAATAAATACTAAAATATGATTAATTTATTAAATCCTTGAATTATAAACTTAATTAAATATGAGATAATTGAATACAGTATCCTGTGAAATAATTAAAGGAACACAACATAATTGGAACAAAATATGTGCTGAATAAAATGATGATAATGGGAGTGTGATTCAAAATAAATAAAGGTTAGTTTGGAAAGGTTTTTCTCAAATAAAAGGAATAGATATTGGGGATAATTATTCATATATAGCTAAAATTTAATAAATTTTATTATTATTGGTTATAGAAATTTATATGGGATTTTAGTTTTATCAAATGGATTTGAAGTTGACATTCTTATCAAGTAAACTCAAGGAGGATGGTTACATTTCAAAATATTGAGGTTTTTAACATTGAAATTATAGATACATGATATCTAATTTAAATAATTGTTTATAATTTTTAAATTTGGTACTATAATATTTTATTCTAGTTTAGATTCATATTTCAAGATGTTGGAGTTCAATAGAGGTGGTTTTGATCAAAACCTCTACATGAATCCATCAAAGGAAGAAACGTTTTTTGTACTTATCTACATTGATAAAGCCATATTTATAGATAAAAAGGAATTCAATAGAATAATTTTCATACTTGATTAAATTATACTTAATTATGTTAATTATTGGATAAATCAATTATTTTCTTCTGTAGAAAGTCAATAAAAATATGTTATACTTTTACCTCACAAGAAAAATATGTAATGAAGGTATTAAAAAAAGTTTCACATGTAACATTGAAAGTTTATTTCAACACAAATCAATGTTAGGACAAAAGGTTTTATGAATAAATAGATAAAATATGTATATATGATTTTATTCTATAGAATGATGAGATGTTTATTCCATTTGATGAAAATGATGCCAATAATCATTTAAAAAATATGTGCAGTGGATGAATTACAAATAAATACTAAATATAAGTATCTTATATAAGTAAATAAAATCATAAGGATTGTGAATGGTACATTTTATAATGTTTTTATATATAATTAAACACATAAGAAATATTTTTTTTGAATAATTGAATATATAATAGATTAAATGAATCTTGGATAAAACAATATTATTGGTGTATAATTTTTTATTGGAAAAAAATATGTTTTATGAATCATAATGAAATAAGAATGAAATTAACATAGTATAACAAAGGTGTATAATATTTCAGCCAAGAAAAACATACACACAACTTATTTTTATGATGGAATTTTTAGAGGGTATTAAAGAAGGGTTAATATGCCAATAGACATATTCTGCTCCAAGAAAGTGAAATTATGATTATAAAATAATTTAGTACAATATTAATCCATGAAATATATTTAAATAAAATTCCTCTGTATATAAGTAATTGAGAAACATGTAGTTGTTAAGCAGTATCACATTAGAACAAATAAATAAACAATGTATGTTTTCAGAATATAGTTTCCTACACAAAAAATTAAGAAATATTAATTATATATTTGTTTTTAGCCACCTACCAAAGCATAAAAATGGTTTTTGTAACCCATCTAACCATATTTATTTAAATTATAATATGATTTATCATCTATGATAGGGAATGTACCCTTTGGGTCATAATTAAGGAGATTTAAGGAATTTAGGAGTTAAAGAGATTGTAGAAATTGGATACCTTAGTGATATTTGACTAATGAGTTCAAAAAAGTAATAATATAGTATATTTTATTCTCATATTAAAGAGTAATTCTACTAATGAGTATTAGTGTTTTGGTATAATAAATAGTGAAAATATAATACATATAGATTAATATCCTGGAATTATAATGATAATGGGAATAATATCTAACTAGTGGTTCAATCTATTGTTCGATTGAGATGGAGGTACGAGGTAAAAAAAAATATTTCTATAACTGATTTTTAATATCTTTATTATGGATTTATATGGTTAATGTGATAGATGATAACTTCTATTATTACTTGATTTTTCTAGTGATTTTGTTTCTATCAGCAAAACCTAAGAATTTAATGAATTATCATATGGGTTTCTATCAAATCCAAAGGAAAAAATATTACAATATAAGTTAATATAGTGATTATAAGGATGAAAGAATGTTTTTAAGTGGTTATATTTATTAAAAAGAAGTCATTTGGGATGAAATACGGTTGTGGTGATATTTTGAAAAAGTTTTGAGAAGTATTAAGGTGTTTTGTAGTTGAATTTGTGTTGTAGTAAATACCATGATATAAATATTATGGATATGAAATAATTATTTATGGATATTTTTTAATGATAAAATAAATATAATTCTTTTAATATTATATATTATAAAATTATTTATGTTGTGTATGGTTAAAGGATGAAATGTTGGTACAACATTGAATATTGTGTCTTAATTATCACATTATGATAAGAAACTATAATGAAAAAATATTTTATGTTGTTAGTTATGGCCATTGATAAACAAAACTATTAAATACCATGATTTGGAACATTATAAATCATTCCAAAATATAAATCTATGATGTTTAAAGAAGAAGGTTTTCAATAATAAGGGTGGTATTTTTTTTCATGGAAAAATATCACACCATAATTTGAGGCTATAATGTAGTAATCAATAGAACATCACACTGCAACGATGTATGTAACATTATAGTTAATATCATCATAGAATATCATAGATTCCAAATATTGTGAATTAAAGAGTATAAATTATCTAGAAGACCATAATGTTCATATCTATATATTAATCATCATACATTTCACCATACCAATACCCATTATTTCATGATTAATTGGATAATAAAACATTTTACAAGTTTGATAATTTTAAAATATTGAAAGATTTTTTAATTTATATAATATTTAACAAGAACATAATGGATATTTCTTATGGTAAACTAGGAGGTCATATATGTAACAAAATGTTTGGGTTTTTTGAAGATATAAAAAGATATATTTTGATGGTTTGGAGAATAAAGGTGGATTTGAGAGAGAGAACACAATTCAAGAGAGTAAATTTTTCTAACCCATAATTCATGGGAGTTTATTATATAAATTCCAAATAAAAAATATATAATTGAATGTATAGATCTATTAATAATGATAATTTATAATAGAAACAACTTTACTAATAATGTGTATTGATCCTTAATAGGATCTTTCATTCTAAATTTCCCATTGGACATATTATTTATGTCTTTATCTTAAAACATCAGGTGGCGATAAAGGGTGCTTGTAAAAAATAGTGACATGATTTTAAATCTTGTAATCACACTAGTGAGTTATTGATTTTTTGTTAAAACTATAGATCATCAATGTATGTTGTAACAACATGAGAATTTAGTATGTATTAAATTATGTAAATATCTTATTGAATAACATGTGAAATATGGAACATAAACCTAAAGTGTGTAATAATTCATTAAAAATATAGGTAAACATAAATAAATTTTGAATGTATAATGTGAAAACAAATAAATTAACACAAATTGGTAGTTGATATGATATAAGGTTATGAGCACTTAAAGTTTAAATGGTTCATTTTCTTTAAAAGTGTGTTTTATTTATATTTTGTATTTTTATTTAAAAGTTAAATTTCTTAATTTTTAAAATGTTAATTGATAAAATTTTCTTCACTTTTTACATCATCGAAAAAAATAATATTAATAATATTTTTTGGTATTTTTTTGAAATAGTTGATTTTTGGATGAATAATGAAAAATATCAATTTTACAAATACTGTCACTTTTATAGAATTATTATGATAAAAGAATGAATTGAATGTTTTTGAAATATTAATTCAATAATAAATAAATATTTAATAAATAGAATACTTCATTTTAAAATACAATTTGGAATATTGATATATATATTTGATATTTTGGGAATGTAAGTAATATTTTTACTCAAATAAATGCTATTTCTTGTTCTTTTATTTTAGTAGAGTTTTCGTATGTTTCACTTTTATTTTGGATTGATTTTAAAATAAAATAAGTATACATTAATTTAAATTAAATTTATTAATTATATTATAATCAACATTATACATGATATTGGGGTAAAATCATTTTTATGATTAAAAAAGGATTTTTCTTCTAGAAATAGTTTTTCATTACGACTTGAAAACTAATAGTAACACCCTAGGTAAATAAAGAATATTAAATTATCATATTTATTAAAATTTGGGAATTAAATATTAATTTTACTTTAAAGGGGATTCTATGTTCGATGGCGTACCAAATACGCAGTAATGAGTTTTTTTGAAATCTTATGTTGCACACAATGTTGAGTCATATTGAAAAATAATAATATAATATTATTTTAAATAGTAGGTAATGCATAGCCATTGTATTGGAAATAATGAATATAACTAACTAGAATTTGAATATATATGATTGATAAATATTTTTACATTTATCCAATAAAATTTAGAGGCTTAAAATGTGAATGAATCTCATTTTTAGTAAAATACTCTAATATTCATTAAAAGGTCGATTTACTGCCTTATGATGGAAAATCCTATTTAAATATAGTGTTGGTCACTTTTATATTTTAAATTTGAAAAAATAAAATTTTTCTTTAGAATCAGGACAACATAATTTACTTCAGGAAATTTTTTGGTATTTTTCTGATAAAATTCATTTTTGTAATAAATAGCGAAAAATACAATATTTTAGTTCAAAACTACCTTTTAATCAAATTTATTTATATGATTAGATTATATTTTTAATTTTTTTAAAAGTGTAATTATATTATGTTTTTACTATTTAATCCAATGTTGGTTATTGAAGTAATTTCACTTTGAAATTGGACATAAATAAGTGTCAATATTTTGATAGTTATTATTTTATAAAAACATGTTTTTATTTTGATAGGGATAATTAATTTTAAATTAATATTTTCCAAATATGTGTTTTGAATTTGAAAAAATGGATTCCATATTTAGAATCCGGAGGTCCAAATCATGTAAATAGGTATGTTTTATTTTTAGACATGAGGAATATTTACTTCGGTAAATATTTTATTTACCGTGGTTAAAGGGTAAATCTTGTAAATATGGGTTAAAATATATTATTATAATAATATAAGATTAGCTTAACAGGTGTACTAATCCTATTTATTGATACATGTTCTACTGTTGGCATCATTGGGTCGATTTTAGAACCCCATGGAGCCACTTGGGAGTGATAATGACACTTTATATTAATTAATTTAAAGTAAAGACAAAAAATGACATAAACATATATCTTTTAGTAAATAAATTATTACATGGGTTTATGTAAGATATGTCTTCAACTATATATATTTATTATAAAGATAAAAATATTTCCTACATGATGGTATTTTTTTAAAATTTTTAGACATCAAATAAATAAAATTATTTATTACACAATAATGATGTAGTATTTATCTCATTAATGTATGATGTAAATAAATAAGATTAAAAATATTAAAATAATATAAAAAACATATAAAATTATTATTTGATGATTTAATTCAGAACATGAGTCATCCTATCTTCATCTTTAATAAGTTTTGGACCTTTATAAACTGAAAATCATTATATAATAAATAATATTTTTAAACATTCATAAAGAGCCCTCCCCCATTATAAAAATCCCTCACTTGTAACCAAATCCACATAGTTCTCAAGCCCATTAGATTTTCCAAAATCTTCCCAATTAAGCTCCCTAAATACCCCGATCCTTATAAAAGCCTTACCTTAGGCAGAAGGTACTTCAAATAAACCTTTTGGTTCAGACCAAAGGGAGATACCGATTTAAAGGTAACATCTTCTCTTAAGTTATTTTGTTTTATTTTACTTCTCCAACCACATATCTCATTTTATTACTTTATTTTATAATAAAAAAAGTATCCTCAATATACTAGGTTGTTGTTATGTGAAGGATTCAAACTAAACTTACACACACCTTG
This sequence comes from Viscum album, assembly GCA_963277665.1. Taxonomy (NCBI): domain Eukaryota; kingdom Viridiplantae; phylum Streptophyta; class Magnoliopsida; order Santalales; family Viscaceae; genus Viscum; species Viscum album. The sequence continues at coordinate 649,550,972 of OY728130.1, read as the reverse complement.
TTTTAATGGGTAAAGAACATACTGTTTTTGTGGACGACGAACTACTGCCTCATGAAATGATAATTATTCAATATTCTCCTACCACCTATTATAGTGGCTATAAAGATGGAACTGTATTTATATGTGATATATATTATATTTATATTTTATCTATTCTTCTATATTTTTCATTTATAGAATACCATTATGGTTTCCTTAGTGGGTAAATACAATAGTTTCATTTGAGGAAGTGCGAACTACCACCCCCTCAAAGTGATATGACTCGTTCATTCCATATATGGAATGTATAATGGATGTAGTTACTGAAATTATATATGATATTATTCTAGAATTATAATATACTTATTTATAATTAATTTTTCATTCAATTAAATATGAAATAAAAGTGAAAGTAGTGTTCATGCGTACATACGGCTTACCATCTCCATGAACGGTGCATTTCTTATCTTATCTCCAAATGTAATGTAATGTTATAAATAAATAAATAAATATATTGGATATATATGATATATATCATATATAAGTAATTAATATCATTCTGGAGATAATTAACTTTTGACCACATGGACAACTTGTAAATATAACAAGTTCATTTTTGACTCAAGTACCAAATATCGATAAAACGACCATTATTAACTTAAATGATTTCATAATGCTTATAACATGGTAATAAGTGATATAAAAGAAAAAATAAGCTTTAAAAAGGTTCTTAATAATTTATACATTAACTTTAGTTTATTATTTAGGATATTAAATAATGAATGGGTCAAGTCGGTCAACGAGGTAAGGGGTTTCTTATCTCACTTTTAATTCTGTGATATTTCCATTGTTCGCCACATATTTATTGAATGTGGTGTATTTTGTACCGAAATTTGATATATATTATCACTATTATCTTTATATTCATGGTATTCTCTGATTCATTTGGGGGTTATTAATTTTGTTTTATACGAATCGATTTATTACAACATGGTAATGAGTTTTCATCTCACCATTTTATTCCCATGAGATTCATGCTATATTTTCCACTATTTACTTTTGTGTGATGTATGTACTTACCATTATTGTATTCATTGTGTAATATACTTCAATTTATGGTTATTTACATCTTCATCGTATGATATTTCTTTCATGTGGTGTATGTTTCATAAGTTATGAAATCAGTGAGGGAATCTTTCACCATCATCTTTTTAAAAGAATTCATTTATGTTATGTATTTTAATTTCCACTTTATTATGTTGTAATATGTTATTCTATATCCTTATTTCTGTACATTATGTGTCCAAGTGATTATTGAAAATTTTTTCTCTCATCAAATCATTTTCTTAATTTTAATGTGACGTCGTTAGGATGTTGAATTTCTCTAAGAGAACTTCTTAACCCAATTTCAATTCTTTGTGACAAAATTATACTTCTTGATAATTTCATGATATGAATATGTGTGAATGACCTATGATTGTATTACACTTAATTTCCACTTATATTGGGTGTATTATTATTTATCTCACATAATTATGTCATTGATTTGTCCTTAATCTAAGGATATGATCTTTGCAAGGGGCTTGTCTCAATTTACATTCCATTGAGACTTATTTGTTGCAATACACCATTTCACATTTATATGGTGTATATAATTCCCGTTGATATATTATATCATGAATCACATTATTCTTATGATATTATAAGCTTTGATTAATGTTATTACTCAATTATTTTTATTCATGCGTCTCTCATTTGTCTAGGAACTCTTTAAATACAATTTCGTTTTAAATGTTGTAAAGATTTATTCTTCTAATTATTTCTCAATAATGTCCATATTTTAAAAGTGGTTTTTAAGATTTTTTTTATATGGGAATTAATGTTTTAAAATGTTAATTCCTTTAAAATTTTCAAAGTGGTATAAGACACTTTGATTCCAAAAATCTATTTTTTAAATGTTTTAAATGGTTTTGAAAATGTTTTAATAAATAATTGTTTATTTCAATATATTAAATTGATATATTGTGATTATAATGTGGAAATGTTATCTTTCCATTATGCTAGCGTTATGTGATATGATTATGTTATGGTTATTGGGAATTGTTTATGTATACGGGTGGTTCCATGATAAACCTTGGGCGGGTGAGCCCGACATAGCTCCCCAATGCATTGGGTAACATGACGAAGGTAATCGTTAATGTTCTTTCTAAGATATTTATGGAATATACCATGCTGGGTATTCCAATGTAACCCCCTATGTATCCATTATATCTAAAATTTATGTATGTTATGTATGACACAAGTTACCTTTATGATTTATGATTTCTATGTAATATTCATAAATCTTATGATTTCATGAGGTATGTTATGATTGAAAAGCATGGTTTCATTGATTTGTATTTATTGATGGGTTAATGTTTACTTTCCAAATTTTATAACCCTTACTGAGCTTTTTATGCTCACCCCTAGTTTAGAAATTTTTTCCACAAGACTTGAAGATGAATAGGGTCAAGGATGGGATCAAGGAAAAGTCATGTTATCTAAAACATGGAAATAGACACGTTTTTTAGAGTTTTTATTTTATAAAAAAATGGATACTGAGTAAAAGTGTCTAAATTTTATTTTTTTTGAAATGAAATGCAATAGATATGGACTAATTCTCTAAAAATCTATACTTAAAAATATCTTCAATGTGAATTCTTGATATAACTCAATATTATGTAATGTTTAAAGCTGAGTCCTTATAGTTGGTATCAATGGTCAGTTTAGAAAACATTAGGGATTAGGAGTTTTCATTAAACCCATGGTTAGTCCCTTTGTATATTATTTCAGTTAATTTTTTGTTTTATAACATTTTCAAATCAATTAAATCTGGTTACAAATGGAAGGAGGAGGATCTCGAACAACATGCCAATCTCTTCCTGATGACATGATTGCAATCATGTTCAGATTATTGTGAAAAAGTTTCTATCATACAACTCACTTGAAAAAAGTTGTTTGAGATATTGAACTCCTCCACTATACCTTGATATCATCGTGGATCATGGGTTGTATTGAATGAAATCCTATTTTCACAATATCATCATATTTTTCAGAAAGGTAAATATTTTAAATTCATTTTCAAATATTTTACCTAATATCAAGATTTGGAAGCATATTATGATTTAGAAAAAGGTGCTAAAGAAGGAGACCCTTGCGTAACCTATTTATATTTTCTTTTACAATATAGTCTCTCAAAACATACTTATTGTATTTTTAAAAGGACGATTGATTGAATGTTTCAACTCAAATCCGGTCCGACTGTTTTATAGAAATCATGTTTTATCAGATTTTTTGAAATTATATGGTATACATGATTATTTTCCGAAATTTTTTTAGAGAACACCCATATAACCCAAGTTGTACAAGGTTTATTTGGATAAAGGAAGCAAATGATTTTGAAGAATCCATAAATCATTGTTGCAATGCATGGACCTTCTACCTACATGAACAAGATGACGATGAAACCTTATGGAAATAATGATGAATGTATATTGTTATTTATATTAGGAATTCCTTTATTTTATCATATGAAGGTGAAATAAGAAAAAAAGACAATACATATAAGGCATTATGAATTTTGATGTTGAGGTCTTAATGTATTGGGATGAAAATGAATGGAATAAGAAAACCTTGAGGTTAAAACATGTTAGGTTTATTTTTGAGTTATATAAAAATGGATAACTTTTAAGATATGTGACATCCTATCACATCTGGTAAGGAAACCGGAATCAAACCCACAACCGAAGTGTGATAAGGACACATTTCCTACCACTAGCCTACATAAAATCCCTGGTTAGTATGACTTATTCTTTTTAGTTAAATGATTTTATAGATCAAGAATAAGTTGATTTTGTGAACTTATGTTTTATCAGATGGACATAATTAACATAGGAAAATGATATGGTGATTAAGTGATAAAGGTTATTTTGGAATATGTTCTCTATTTTGGGGAAACACTATATGACTATGGAAAATAGAATAATTTGGGATTTCAATTGAGGAGTAATGGTGGAATCTTATTTTGGAAGAATCTATGTTTTTATTGTGGACTTATAAGCATTTTTTGTTATTTAAGGAAATGATTAACCTATCATAGAGAATATATGATTAGGTTAATTAATTTTCAGTATGAGAAATTAAGAGTAGTCGATGTTATTTGGATATATATTTTAAGATTTAATGTGGAAGATTATGTGATTACATACTTCTGAGATTTGGGTTTCAATCATAGTTTGGATTACATTAATGAATTTTATGGAAAATTGTTTATTTAATGGTCTTTGTTGAAGTTTGGGTATTGTTTGAAAATTTTGGATATTAAGAGTAGTATTTCTTTTTATAAATGATTATCATTTTTGGGGATTATGTGATCTTGTAGTAACCTTTTTCATTTTATTTGATGTCTAAATATGGGGGAAATATATTGGTCATCTTTTGAAGATTATGTGATTATCTGGAAGTTGAATGTAGCGCTTTCAATGTGAACAAGTCATCTTGAATACTCATAATTTGGAGAAAATATGAGTTTGTGTTAGAAATATAGTAAAGGATGAAATTCTACATGAAATGTAAGCATGTTTTCCTATGTTATTTTTCAAGATCTTAAATAAATTCCTCAACATTATGAAAAATAACTTAAAACAAAAACATTTTCTGTTAACTTTTTCTTCTGGGGAATCAAATATCGTTTAACCCATCACAAGTTTGTGATTCTTTGGTGGTTAAATTTCTCTTAATCATGTTTCCCATCACTCTCCATCAAACCTTGATGGTTTTTTTCTCTTCCATATCCATGTTTTCTGACTTGGAATCCTAGTATGGGCTATCTCAGGTGACCGTTGTATTTATCTTTCTTCCTTTTAAGGCGATATTTTTATTGAAACTTTTTCTGACATGGGACTTTTAATGAAGTTTCCAAGCCCAATTTTAAAATTGTGATGATGCAATTCCCAAAAGGGAGGAAGAATGTATCATCCCAAGTAAATAAAGAATATAACATTTTTGTATTTATTAAAATTTGTGAATTAATTATTAATTTTACTTTAAAGGGGATTCTATATTCAATGGTGTACCCGATAGACAATAACTATTTTCTTTGAAATTTTATGTTGCACACGACGGTGAGTCATACTGAAAAATAATAATATAATATTATTTTAAATGGTAGTTAACATATAGTCATTGTATTAGTGTGAATGAATAGAACAAACTAAAATATTATTACATATGTTTGTTAAATGTTTTTACATTTATCCAATAAATGTTAGAGGCTAAAAATGTGAATTAATCTAATGTTAAGCATAAATACTCTACTATTCATTAAAAGGTCGATTTACCTCCTTTTGATGGAGAAACCTCTTTAAATATAGTTTTGGTCACTTTTATATGTTTTATTCGAAAAAATAATATTCTTATTTAGAATCCGGACGTCAAAATTTACTTTGGGTAAATTTTTGGTATTTTTCTAATAACATTCATTTTTAATGAATAGTGAAAAATACTATATTTTAATTCAAAACCGCCTTTTAATCTAATTTATTTATAATGTTATATTATCTTTTTAATTGGTTTTAATGTTTAATTATATTATTTTTTTACTATTTAATACAATATTGGTCATTGAAATTAATTTCACGTTTAAATTGGACATAAATAAGTATCAATCTTTTGATAATTATTATTTCTTAAAAACACGCTTTTTTGTTTTGACAGCGGGAATTAATTTTAAATTAATTTTTTCCACTTCTATGTAGTGAATTTATAAAAATGGATTCCATATTTGGAATCAGGATATCAAAATAGTTTAAATAGGTAACATTTATTTTTAGACATGATGAATTTTTACTTCAGTAAATATTTTATTTACCATGGTTAAAGGGTAAATCTAACAAATAAGGGTAAAAAAATATTATTATTATTATATAAAATTACCCTAACATGTGTCATAATCCTATTGGTTGATACATTTCTGACCATGGGAATCCTTGGTCGATTTTGGGGTCCCATGGAGCCACTTGGGAGTGTTAATGAAACTTTATATTAATTAATTTAAAATAAAGACAAAAATGACATTAACATATATCTTTTAGTTAATGAATTTCTATATTGGGTTATATAATTTATCTCTTCTACTATAAATATTAATTTTAAATCTAAAAATATTTCCTACATGTTGATTTTTTGTTATTATTTTTAGATATCAATTAAATAAAATTATTTATGACATAATAATGATGTAGTATTTACCTCATTAATGAATGATTTAAATCAATTAGATTATAAATATCAAAATAATATAAAAAACCAATCCAATTATTATTGTATTATTTTATTAACATAATTCATCTAATCTTTAACATTAATAAGTTTTGGACCTTTAGAAACTGAAAATCATTATATAATAAAATAATATTTTCAAACATTCCTAAAGAGCCCCTCCTCCCCCTTAGAAAAATTCCTCACTTCCATCCCATTACTAACACTTCTCAAGCCCATTGGCTCTTCCAAAATCTACCCAATTAATCTCCCTACATCTTTAAATTTCACCTATAAGCCTTAATATAAGAAGAAGTCCCTTCAATTAAACCTTTTGGTTCAAACCAAAGGGAGATACCCGATTTAAAGGTAACGTCTTCTCTTAAGTTCTTTTGTTTTATTTTACTTCTCCAACCCCATAAACTCTTTTTATTCCTTTATTTTATAAAAACTCTAGTATAATAATTATAATATTTTTTTGTTATGAGAATTATTCGAACTACACTTACACACACCTCCCTCTAATGGGTAAAGAAAATACTGTTTCTTTGGATGGCGAACTACTGCCTCACGAAATGATAATTGTTCAATATTCTCCGACTACCACTTATGGTGGCCATACAGATGGAATTTTATTTATATGATATATATATTATATTTATATTGTTTCTATTATTCTGTATTTTTCATTTATATAATAACTTTATGGTTTCCATAGTGGGTAAATTCGATAATTTCATTTGAGGAAGTGTGGACTATCGCCCCCTCAAAGTGATATGACTCATTCATGCCATATGTGAAACATATAAAGGAATGAGTTATTTAAATTATATATTACATTATAAAATAATTATAATATACCTATTTATCATTAATTTTTCATTCCATTAAATATAAAATAGAAATGAAAGTAGCGTTCATGTGTACATACGGCATACCGTCTCCTTGAACGGTGCATTTCATTTCTTATCTCCAAATGTTATGTACTGTTATAAATACATATATATATATATACACTAAATATATATGATATATATGATATCTAAATCATGGATATAATTTTGTAGATAATGAACTTTTGACCACACAGACAACTTGTAAATATAACAAGTTCATTTTTGACTCAAGTACCAAATATCAACAAAACAACCATTATTAACTTAAATGATTAAATAATGTTTTTAACATGGTAATAAGTGATATTAAAGGAAAAATAAACTTGAAAAATGTTCTTAAGTAGTTATAAATTAACTTTAGTTTGTTATTCAGGATATTAAATAACGAACGGGTAAAGTCGGACAATGAGGTAAGGGGTTTCTTATATCACTTTTAATTCCCTGATATTTCCATTGTTCGCCACTTATTTATTGCATGTGGTGTATTGTTTACTTCAATTTGATATATATTATCATTATTCTCTTTGTATTCATGTTATTATATGATTTATTTTGTAGTTATTAACTTTTTTTCATACGAATCAATTGATTAAAACGTGGTATGAGGTTTTTATCTCAGTTTTTTAATCCCGTGAGATTCGTGCTATTTTTTCACTATTTACTTTTGTGTGGAGTATGTAATTCCCATGATTGTATTAATTATGTAGTATAATTCAATTTATGGGTATTTAAATCTTCATCGTATGATACTTCTTTCATGTGGTGTATGTTACATAACTTACCAAATCGGTGAGGGAATCTTTCACCATCTGTTTAAAAGACTTCATTTATGTTATGTATTTCAATTTCAACTTTATTATGTCAGGATATGTTATTTTATATCCTTATTGCTGCCCATTTTTGGTATAAGTGATTGTAGAAACTCTTTTCTTTCATCAACTCATTTTCATAATTTTAATGTTATGCCATTAAGATGTCAAATTTCTGTAAGAGAACTTCTTAACCCAATTTCAATTCTTTGGGTTAAACTTATACTTCTTGACTATGTCATGATATCAATATGTGTGAATGAACTATGATTGTATTACACTTAATATCCACTAATATTGGGTGTATTATTATTTTTCACTCATAATTATTTCATTGATTTGTCCTTAATCTAAGGACATGATCTTTATAAGGGACATTGTCTCAATTTACATTCAATTGAGACTTATTTGTTGTTATACACCAATTCACTTTTATATGGTGTATATACTTCCCTTTTACATATTATATCATGAATCTCATTATTCTCATGATATTATAATCTTTGATTAATGTTATTCCTCAATTATTTGTATTCAAGAATCTCTCATTTGGTTAGGAACTCTTTAACTAAAATGTAGTTTTAAATGTTTAAAATATTTATTATTCTAAATATTTCTCATTAATGTCCATGTTTTAAAAATGGTTTTTAGGATTTATTTATATGGAAATTAATGTTTTAAAATTTTAATTCCTTTATCATTTTCAATGTGGTATGGGACAATTTGATTCCAAATATATCTTTATTAAATTTTTTTAATGGTTTTGAAAATGGATTGATAATGCATTGTTTATTTCTATATATTGAATTGATATATTGTGATTAGAATTTGGAAATTTTATATTTCCATTAAGATTGTGTTATGTGTTATGACTATGTTATGGTTATTGGGCATTGTTTAGGTATACGGGTGGTTCTGTGATAAACATAGGGCTGGTGAGCCTGAGATAGCTCTACAATGCATTGGTTAACGTGACGAAGGTAAATGTTAATGTTTCTCCTAAGAGATTTAGGTAATATACTATGATAGGTATTCCAACATAACTCCCTATGTATCTATGATATCTACAATTTTAATATGTTATTTATGCCACAAGTTACCTTTATAATTTATGATTTCTATGTGTTACTCATAAATCTTATGATTTTATGAGGTATGTTATGATTGAAAAGTATGGTTTCATTGATTTGTATTTATTGATGGGTTAACATTTCCTTTCCTTATTTTAGAACCCATACTAAGATTTTTATTCTGAACCCTAGTTTTGAAATGTTTTTCACATGACTTAAAGATTAATAGGGTCAAGGATGGGATCAAGGGAAAGTCATGCTATTTAAAACATGGAACTAGAAATGTTTTTTATAGTTTTTATTTTATGAAAAAATGGATACTGTGTAGAAGTGTCTACTTTTTTTTTTGAAATGTAATGTAATAGATATGGCATAATTCTCAAAAACTCTAAACTTGAAAAGATCCTTAATGTGAATTCTTGACATAACTCAAGAATATGTAATGTTTATGGTCGGGTCCTTATACTAATATTTAACGTAAATTTTTAAAAATTATGGAAATTGAGAATTATAAAATGGATTTAGTTTTTAGAATTATAATGTTCAATTTTTTTGACAATTTTATTTTTTATTTATAATAAATAATTACCATGGTAAAATCTTTTCACAACGGTAAAGGTTAAAATGATTAACAAGGGGGTTAAACAAGTAGATAAGGCTTAAAACCCCACAAAAACTTGCATAAATTTAATTGGTGTTTTTTATTTATAACTTAACTTATATTAACTTATAAATTAAATTTCTTTGACCCCCTTAAATGGAAATATAGTTATTATATTTTGAAGTTCTCATTATTTATAGGGGTTCTACTCCTGTCACTTATAAAATGGAACCTTAACTCTTCACATCTACACAAAATTTGTGCCATTTATAAAACATGTATCCTAAAAATACCTTTCCAATTATCCTACACATTTCCTAGAGTTAATTATCTTACCAAAATACCAATCTTAGAGGGCTTAATTTACATGTCGAAGGAAGATATATAAGGATGGGGTATAAGCCTTTACCAAATTCTTTCAAATTTATTTCTTCTTCTACAATTATAAAATATATTATAAAATTATTAAAATAATAAAATCATTAAATTTAATAATATTAAAGGTTATTATGTTTACGAAACAACTATTTTCTACCCCATTTCCTTCCTATGGGAAATAAAAGCATTTCTCAAGTGTATGTGCATACTACCACCTCCACATAGAGATGTGTTTTGTTTTTAATCACCACCTCGCATGGATGGTAATAGATATTAATTTAATGGATATATATATATGATTTTAATGATAAATGTTTTATTTTTTTATGATAAAATATTATCTAATTTTTTACCCTTCCATATTCTGGAAAATTATAATGTCACTCCTGGCACCTTCAGACTATAACCTCCATGAAGTGACATGATTAATTTTTCATTACCATATCACATGAAATATCATAAGAATGGATTTATGAATAAATAAGATATTTATAATATCATTATGATTTTTCAAAGGTAAAATTTAATCTTATTTATTTCATTTTCATCCATTAGAAAGATTAAAATGTCAATCATGTATACGTAGAAACTACCACCTCTATGAAACAATGCATTTTATTTTTCATTAAATCCATATATAGATGGATTTAGAATTATATTTAGTGTATAAAAATGATAATTATAAATTTTTTATGATTCTATAGATGAAGAAAATAAGATCCATTTAGACCATGATCAGCACACAAAAGATGTTTTGGAATAAAAAACCCCAAAATTTCTAACCTCAACTTAACCAATTTAGTTTATAAATATAAATTTATAACAAATGAAATAAAAGTAATAATAATAAGGGAAATAAATTGAAATTTTTTCTTATGAAATCATATAATTAGTTTAATTTTATTTTTCAATAAAGTAAAAGAAGTTTGTGATTAGTCAAGAGGCGAGGTAAGGGATTTTATTTAAAACATTTTTTTGATGTTCTCATATAAAATATTTTTCTTCCATATCCACATTATTTAAAAGGCTTTAAGAAATTTTTTTTATACTTAAAATATTTTTTGAGGTTGTTTAAAACTAATTTTTACCTTATTTTCAAATGTTGTAAAAGGAATATTTTTCGTGTTTATCATAGAAGTTATTTTTTAATTTCTTTACAAAAGTGAAAAATATATTTTTTATCCTTTACCTCATGAATGAATTTTATCTCGTTAGTTGTCACTATTAATTATCAAGACTATTAGAAAATGTTTCTTGGTTATTTAAGAAGATATAATTTCCATTTTTTTATTTTTTATGCAATGCTTTCAAATTAAAAGGATTTTTCTTCTCATTATTATGAGACAATTGAATGTTATTATGATTATTGGTCCAATGATATTTTCAAGGGGTTTATGATGATAAATTGTAATCTTATAAATGATTTAAACTTGATAAAATTCATGTAATTTTTTTCTTTGATTAATTTTGGGTCTGATATATCCCTCCAATTCATTGTGTAATGATATATTCTCTATAAGAGACATGTGGAATTAATGACAAAGGTTATTCCATTATAAGGGTTTATGTAAGGGTTCTTGTAAAGGTTATTATAAAAAAGGACCCAAAATTACTTGATTAGTTTTAAATTATATCTATTAGTTTTAATCAAAATCATTTGTTTTTATGAGTTATGTAAATGGGTTTTTGAATTTTTTTATCCTTATAAAGGTGAAAATTTTTTAAGGTAAAAGGTTGTAATTAGTTATTACAGTTTCTCAAGAAAATATGATGGTTATGATTTTACCTTTATTTGACATCCTTAACTCCAATAACCCAGAGCAAGAGTTTAATTTATTACATTTTAATAGATACAAGAGATATAATCCTAAAGGACTAATTAATTTAGCAGTCAAAGTGAAGTACATACATATATAGTACTGATGTTTGGAATAAAATTTAAAACAGAAAAAAATAAAATGTTCGGTATCCTTGAATGTATTTAAATGAATTCGTATTTATATATGGGGTAAAGGAAACAAAATAAGGTTGAGTTCAAATTATTAATAATGGTTATGTGCACGAGAATATATCATGAGTAAATGAGGAATAATCAACATGCTATGTTAAAAAAATGAAAACACATGTCTTTTAATCAATTACCTGAGAATGAAATTAATTCATGGATAATATCAGTGAAATAATATCATGGGTAATAATTTATTGAGTCTTAATGAATAAAATGTATAATATTGGATTTCATGTTCTCAGACATCATGATATCTATATCGTGAAAGCCTGGTCCAAAGAATGTCTAATCTATGGGTAGGTACAATCAAGATAACAATTTAATTTTGCTAAACAATTTTTATAATGAGACTTGTTAATGCATCGAGAGGCTTTAAAATCTTGGTAGTCACCCTTCATTTCATGTCTAATTAATTACTAATATGTTTAATGATCAATTTAATTCATAAATGATATACTTTATCAACCAATAGCCATATTGTGTAAGGAATATGAAATATTAATATTCCACTATTCAATCAAATTATATTCAAAGTAAACAATGTATGTATAAATGATATATAGTTTAGTAACTAACCATATCAATGATATAAAAAATATGGATACTTAATATAAATTTAATTTAAAATGATCCTAACGCTTCAAGAGAAAAGTAATGAACACAAAATTAATAACAGGTAATATTGGTTTTGTGATAAATTCATGTCTTTTGAAATATAAAAGAAAACATAATTGAAACAATAAAATGTAAATTATTAAAATATATCTATTTTTAAAAATATTGGAATCATATATATGAAGCTAAATATCATAAAATTGTTATGGCACTGGCAATGTTCGTAAACACCGTATATTTTAAAATGAGACATTCCATTAGACTTTTTACAAAGAAAGTAAAAAAATAAACCTTTTTTAAATAATTAAAAATATTCCATTAAAACTAACTAAAATTCAATTATAACTTATAATATCCTTTAAATTTTTTTTGAGTAAATAAAAATAACTTATGTAAAATAATTTTGGAAAATATGCACATGGAAGAAAAATCTACCCAATCAAAAAATAGAAAAATATGCACATTTATTTTAAATATTTATTTGGAGATTCATGTTCCAAAGTGTATAAAATTTGGAAGAAAATATATAATATCCTCAAATATCTATAGTATAATAATATATATATATTTTATTGGGGATACATTATAATATTTCTTCATTGACAATAAAATAAATCCAAAAAATTGAGTTTATAAAATAAATCCTTAGTATTATTGTAACATTTGAATTATTACCACTTGAAATAATGAAAATTAATTGAAACATTAAAAATAATTAATAAATATTTATTCATGTTTAATATATCATTTTGGAATTATATACTCCATATAAAACTGAATAAGCGAATAATAATAAATATGACTCAATGGAGTGTAAATTGAGACCAAATCCCTTACCCCACGCTCCCCTTTTGATGAAAAAGATTTAAAATACTATATAATTATTTTAAAATTGTTATTAACTTATAAAAGAATCATATTAATATTTATAATATCATATATGATCCTATTATAACTTCTTATCACAATTTTGTTAATAACATTCCAATATTATAATTATTTTGGGTGTTAACTACTTATTTTTATTATGCATGTTTTTAATGGAAGTTCTAGTTATTGTGAATAGGATGTAGTTACATAATATAAATAATTACATTATATTCATAAATATCATGTTTATTAATTATATAAATTTTATACATATTCTTTAAATTTAGATATGGAAAATAAATCACATTGCTTTGTGGAGATGGTTGGTTGCACGTATGCACGAGTGGAAAAATCATTTACTTAATGGGAGAAATGTTAATGAAGTGGATAATAAATTAGTTTTAAATAATAAATATAATAAATTATTATCATATATATATATATATATATTTATTCCATCATTATTACTATCTATGTGAGTCGGTGATGGAAAAAATGTTACATCGATTCGCGAGGTGATAGTCCGCTATACACACGAGTGGTGGAGTTTTTTCCAATTTTATGGGGAAGGAGATGGATAAATATTATGAAATAAACAAAAAAACATATCACAATATGTAAAATAATATATTTATTATATTTTAATCATTAATACATAATTTTAAGGTGGTGAAATAAGAAGTAAAAAAAGTACTTGGGGAAGGCGATTACCTTCACTTAGAAATACCTCATTTAGATCTCTTATTAAGAACCATATGGATAGTATTTTGGGAATAAATGTAGCTATAGAACATGTATAAGGACATTTAGAAGATATTTTTGTCGTGTTTTCTCAAGATTAACTTCTCATGATGTGTGAATAAGTTAGGTGATGTGGTGCCCTTTTATAATAGGATTCAGGGCCACACTTGTAATTTTTCAATGTTTTAAAATAATAATAAGTGACTTTCTTGAAAAAATAGCTCCAAAATGGCACCAGATTGGCACATATTCTATCTTGATAAGGTTAAGGTTGAAATAAAAACTACCAACTGGGTTTTATAATGTGTTTAGTTTATTTTAACCCTTATTTTTTTAGGTTGACCCCTAGTAAACACGTTTTAACCTTAACTGTGGTGATAAATTTTTACTATTTTACCATTCATTATGGGATAAAACAACAGTAGCCTCATTACAAAATTTAGAAGTTTTTATTCAAAATATGGAATCCATTTTATCAAATTCAATTCATATAATTGGAAAATTATAATTTAAAAATAATTCTGTAAATTGTGTTGAAAAATACTTTTTTCATGAAATGAATTTATCATGCATAAGATGTTATTTCATTAAATATATTGTTATAAATCATCATTAAATTTATTAAATTAAAATAGTTATATATAAATTCTATAAATTTAATTTAAATCTTTAATCATATATTTTTATTTTAATTAATTTAAAAATAAATACATTATTTATTATGTATGATCCCTTCTTTTTTCAAGTACGTCACTCTCTGAATTTTTTGTTAATATTTTCATTCATTTTTGTTTTCATCATGAAAGTACGCCATTTTAATAAATGCATTCTTAGGTTTTAGGTAAACTTGTGAGGGACTAGAGAGTATCCATGAGGAGATTTTTTTGGATAAAATGATATAAATATTGAGGGTGTATGTTTATTTGAATTAATGGATTCTGAATATAAGTGGTTTAAGAATTTATTTTCTTGGTCAGTTGATAAACTCTAAAAGAGTTTTTTGTCTATTAAAAAGGAAAATGGGAAGAAAAATAATCTATAGAAAATTTTCATTCCATGTAAAGGTATTAGACATCATTTAATTTTTTTAGGGTTTTAATAAAATAAGTTAGAGGCAAAAATTATTTTACCATATTATATTAAAAACATTTACACAACGTATAATAACATTAAACACTGTGTAAAAGCCTGACCTACTATTTTAAACATGATGTGCCGATGAATTCTCATTATTTCATCTACATCTCTTCTCCTCTCAACCCAAGGCCTTTATCCAAGAGATTTTGGTGTGCCAACTACCATTATGGACATCCTGTTTGTGTGAACGATCTGTGGTAAGTCTTTTCTATTAGGTTTCTTCCTTTTCCTCCTTCTCCAACAGTTGTGGTGAAATACTTCAACCAATTTCATTATTGATTTTGATCTTTATCATTTTTGATTTAGGAACCAATTTTCAATCATATTCACCTTCTTCTTCATGGGCGTTGGCTGTTGGAAGCATTTTTGGATCGTCAGTTAAAGGTAGGGGTCTAAATCTTAACCCCATTGTTTGATAATGGCCATGTTTATGCAATATTATTATTTCACCATCATTTTGTGTTCCAAAATTAATTAAGTAAACAATTTTAATTATTTCTTGAAGTCATTTGGTTTCAAATTTATTTTTAACTGGATTATTGCTTACCATATTGTGATATAACTATGATTATAATTGAATTGGAAAATGGATTGAAGTATATTTAGCATTACATGTGACATTGTGTGATTTCTTATTATAGAAGACCTAAATTGTGTCTTATTTCTTATTAATATAATTGTTAAAATTTTTTTAATTAAAATGATAGTGGAATATGAAAAAATAATGATAATTTACATAATTAACCATTTAGAATTGTGATGTGATATTGTGATATCCCTGCTATATTATAGGGATTGTGTTCCATGTAGTAATGTTTATATATTGGGCTCGACACTCTCACTTTTGCACTTATATGATGTAATAATGATATTGAGAGGGCTTATCCCATTCATATGATGTGATTCTTATTGATAGAGGGATATTACCAATACCATGTTGTAATGGTTAGAGGAGTTTTCAGCAGATGATATAATGTTTATAGGGTTGTGACCTTGATTTACTGTGACTATACCATGGTTATATGGTTGTGGTTGTAATGGTTGTAAGACAAGCTCAGAGATAATTCGGCATGGAGCCGAAGTAGGTTATTTTACCTTGGTTATATAGTTATGGTTGGCATGGTCAAAATACATGCTCAAATATGTTTTAGCATGGTGTAGAAGAAGGTTTTTTTGTATTCTATTAATTTTTAAATTAATTAATACACCATATTATCGATTTATTTCATTCACTTATTATCTAACTTGTTTTTTTAGACATGGTGGTGTCAACCTAATTAGTATTACTGTCATGCTATTTGAGCCACTGTTTGGTACTTGAATAGATTTCAGGGATGCATGTTTGGTCAAGGTAAATGGACCTTATTGTTGGTTGCTTATTTACATATGGGTTGGAGTTTGGGGATGGGACTGACATGGGTTTTGGGACCCAGTACATTTAGTCTTTTATTTTAGTCTTCTATTATTTTTCTTTTATCGTTCTATAATTACATTAATTTACTTTCTAGAATGTTATTGAAATATTCTTTATTATTTATTGGATTATTCATTCAACTTTTGTTGTTATGTTTTTCTAGGTATTTACTTTGATTACTTCCATTTTATTATGATTTATTTGTAATGCTATGACACTTTCTACTAGGGGTATAGTCTCCCCACTATACGTTTAACACCCCTGTTTCTAGTCGGCAACCTTTGGTGTATAGGGAGGTATGATTGAGGTCGCATAACCAACCCTTTCCGGCCACATGTGAGAGTTCTAGATTAGGGGATGATACAAAGCAGTATCATAGAATCATGTTTTCTTTTCTTATGCTTTACTTTTTGGGAAATGTAGAAATGAGACTAGAATGTGTCAGGACAAGGTAATGAGATTGTACAAAGGAGTATCTAACTCTTATATGGGGATGAAATTATTGTTGTCTTGTGTGCTTGTTATAGTTGATGTTATTTCACCTTGGGTGATTCACACATCGTGTGAGGTTATTATTTTAGCATCTTACTATTTCATGAGATTTGTACTCATTCCCTGGTTTGGTGCGAGATGAAATTACATTAATTATATTAGGTATATATGGATATATTGACATTAATTGTTCATGATAAGGGCATATCTATTTTTGTATGTGATATATAGTTGCCTTTATAATGGTGAACTGAGATATCTAATTCACTAGATAAATGAAATGAGTTGTCATGTCATGCTAAAATACTTGAAATCAATTTATAAAGAGAATACGAATTAGTGTTTCTCAGTTGTACTAACTTTTGGGGTTAAACTTGTTACTAGCCAATTTTCTAAGGTGTTCATTTTTCTTGTAGATAAAATTACCCCTCATCATCTTAGACTCAAGCATGAGGAGATTAGAAATCAACACAATCCTAATGCAACATAACTAGAGATTATTATAGTTTTTGAGGAGAATATGGATGTTCAGTTTCACAAAAACATTATGAGGGTCATGCAATCCATGGAAAGGGAGATTGTTCATACCATTACTTTGATGTTTGAGTTGATGAGATAGTTTTAGTTGCATAATCTGCCTATGTTTATTGGATAAGGAGGGTACAGATAGACGAGTTCGGGATTGATTTAGTCTAGATGTTCTTCAAGAATCTCAATACACCTATGGATTGGACAGTGAAGATTTCTTATTATATAATTCACTGACCTGCCAAATGTTGGTGGAATATTTAGAAAGAAGTTGGACAACAGGATGAGCTATATTTGAAGGTATTCAAGATGAATTTCATGATTCTTTTCAATACTAAGAACTTGAAGGATGAAAAATATCACGAGTTCATGCATCTGAGGTATGATGGTAACATTGTACTAGACTATGTTGGATGTTTGGCTGACCAATAGTTATTTTCACCATCTTTGGTAGTTGATGAGATATCTAGGGTGAGGCATTTCTAGTCAGGTCTTCATTATGATATTATGTCACAGGTAAATGTTTTTTATTTAAGAAGCTTATAATTTGTGATGAATCAAGCACTCATCACGAAAGGTAATCTGAGAGAGGCCTTGGGGAGTTACCAGGCTATTTCAGTAGGGAGATATGGAATTTCTTCTTCCAATGGTAAGAAGTTCCCTTATGAAAATTTTGTCCAAATAAGTAGTGGTTCTAGAATTCATGTAAGTGGAAAACCTTCTCAAGGAATTATTCTGTTCTAGTACTATCATTATAGAAATTTTGGCCACAAGTACCCACAATTTCCTTACCCTATAGTCGATTGATGTTATCTGTGGTAGACTGGGCCATATTCAAAGGTTTTTTCCAAATATTCCATAGAAGAGCAATGGTATATGATTAGCGTAGGCACATAAATCATGAAGGGGCTCAACTATCCCTATGTAGGTTGGTAGCTGGAGTTATGTGGGAATTTTAAGATGAGGTAAGAGACGTGGTACCACAGTGCATGAGAAACAATGCCAAGAAAGGGATGTAGCTCAGGGTATTTATAATTGATATAAGAATAGAGGGACAATTCAGTTTCATGTTAAGTAGAGTACTCTGGATAATGTGGATTCCAGACCGTCTACTATCAGAGTTATGGTTCTTATATCATTTAGCTTACCTTGTTTTTTGTTTGATACAAGATCATCACAATTTTTTTCCTATCTTATCTTTTTCAAAATTGTTTTGACTTGGACCTAGAAAGCATAGATGGTGTGCTAACTGTTGACACACTGTTTGGATTGCGGTCAAAGAATATCGAACGTTGAAAGGCATGTTCTCTAGAGATTTGTGTTTACCATTTCTATTTTTGAACTATTTTTGCGAGAAGTGGCTAGATTTTAGTTGATTATAGGTATGGATTGGTTACTTCTATATAAATATCACATCAACTATTATAGGAGGATAGTTTCATTCCTATCCTCAAAAGGAAGAACCTATTTTTACCATGCTGAGTGGGATATTCAACATAGTATTGTGGGACCAATAAAATGTAGACTACATTATCTCTCAACTCAGATCACCAGTCCTACTCTAGATAATGTTGGAATGAAATATAATTTTTTCCTAAAGTGGTAGAACATTTTAATTATGTTTTCCTAGATCAGTTCTATGTCTTATCTCTTGAGCAAGAGGTCAGGTTCACGTCCTAGTTGGTGGCAGGAGTAGTGATAGTTTTTATCCTAAATTACCAAATGGCACCAAAAGATCTTTATGGGTTGAAAGTTTAGTTGGAAGAATTGAAATCTAAAGGATTTATATGGTATTTTACATCTCTTTGGGGTTTTCTAGTTCTCCTTACCAAATCTATTTATTGATCTATATGATTATGTGTGGATTATCAGAGGTTGAACCAGATGATGTTCAAGAACTGGTATCCTCTTCCATGGATTGAAAATACTTTCAATTAGGTGAGAGGTACTGAGATCTTATCCAAGATTGACATAAGATCAAGATATCACCAGTTAAATATGAGAATAACAAACATGACTCAGACTAATCTTAGGAGTAGGTATAGCTTGTATGAATTCAAAGTGGTACCATTTGGGTGGATTAATGTTCCTTTATTATTCATATCTATAATGAATAAATTTTTTCATCCTTTTTAGGATCCGTTTGTGGTAGTTTTTGTTGAGGATATATTAGTGTTCTTCTAGTAATAAGAATTCATTCCAAATATCTTGAAATCATCTTGAGTATATTTAGAGATCATTGAATTTTTGCCAAGCTAACCAAACATAGTTATTGAATTAAAGAAGTTCACTTCTTGGGCCATTTCATATTAGAGGTAGGGGTGTTAGTGGAACCACAGAAATTTACAACTATGATCTCTTTGAAGAACCCAAGAATTTCTTCAAAATTCAGATCTTTCTGGGATTAGAAGGCTATTACTAGAATTTTATCCATGATTTTTGACTTTTGGAAGAATGAATGTCTGGGATGACCAAGAAAGGGTTGAGGTTTGTTTGAAATGATTCTTATGAGAGATATTTTTAGGATCTAAAAGGAAGGATGACCTAGAAACCTATCCTCACTTTCCCTATTCAAGGTAAATCATATACCATGTATCGTGATGTATCCAGAATTGGACTCATAGCAGTTCATATGTAGGAGGATTGAGTGGATGATTCTATCTACATGAAGCTAAGACCGCATGAGTGGAATTACTCTAGTCATTATCTAATGTTTGTGGTAGTTGTAAAATCCAATGAGATGTTGGAAAAACTATCTCATGGGTGACAGGTTTGTGCTATACATGAATCAAAAGATCCTCAAGTACATATTTTCTCAGTGAGACATGAACCTTCGGCAGGGTGGGTGGGTCGAGTATCTGTAGTATGTAGGATTTGAATTGGCTTATATACTAGGAAATAGAAGCATCGTTGCTGATGGTTTGTGTTGGTAGACATAGACAGAGGCATTACAAGAGTCTTGGGACAAGCGGTGGATAATCTCCCTTTTTGAATACATGCATCAAGATGTTCCAGAATCTCAACGGTGGGTAGCTCTAACTTTGAAATCTTTTATATTTATGATTCTGGAAAAAATTAAGGCTGATTAGTTTTCTAATTCATACGGCTCAGTTCTGAGAGACAAATTATATGGTGGATATATGTCTTCAATATGGTATCTCATTTATGACATTTTTCTTATTTTCCATGTCCAATTATGGGTTCCTTAGAGCTTTTGAGGGGAGATGATAAGGGAGTTTCATGCTCTTATATGGGAGGTGGATCTTAGTTTAAAAAAATTGTATTGTGACCTCCATAGAATGTACGGGTGGTTTGAAATGAATAATTAGATGGAATGATTAATGGGTAAATTTTTGACTTATAAACATGTGAAAAAGGAGCATCAAAGGTAAGATAGGATTTTACAACCTTCTCCCATTCTTGAGTGGAAACGAGAGGATGTAATGATTGATTTTGTGATAGGAATACCCAGGAAAATCTGTAAGAATGATTTTGTAGGGTTTTTTTGGATTTAATCACTAAGGTATCCCACTTTTTACCTATTAGGGAAAATATCATAGTTGTTGATATGGGAAATGTTTAGGCGATCAAGGTGGTTCAATTGTATAGTGCTTTGAGGAGTATCATTTCTGATAGAGATATCCATTTCACATTGCATTTCAGGAAGGGTCTTCAGAAAGTCCTAGGATTGCACGTTCTTTTAAGAACAAACATTCATCCACGGTCTGATTGTCATTCTAAGTAGACTATTCATGTTCAAAAGGATATGTTTTGAGCATGTGTTTTGTATTTTGGTGGTTCATGGGAGAAACATATAAAACATGTAGAGTTTTCATATAATAACAGCTTATAGGAATCGATACAAATTGAAATGTTTAAGGCTTTTTTATTAAAGGACATGTAATTTTCCTCTTTGTTGGATGAAGGAAGGTGAGTAAACACTTTTTGGTCCTAGTATCATGTAGGATTCATCTGAATAGGATTATTTGACTAGAAATTAGTTGGTGACTACATAGAGCAGGCATAAATCATATGTTGTCCCTCAAAGACTACATCTGGAATCCAAGATGGTTAACATTTTTTATTTAGTTGTTATATAGGTTGGGGAAATTCCACATCTGGAAATAGGGAAAGCCAGCACGCTGGGTTTTTAAGCCATTTGAAATAGTGGAAAGGGTTGGTTTAGTGGAATACCATTTATCCCTTCAACAACACTATAGTTCCATGTATGACATGTTCAAAATTTCATAGCTATGGAGATATCATCCACACCCTTCCCATGCAATAGAAAAAGAAGACTTCGATCTTTGGGATGATACCTAATTTGAGGAGCATCTGATATAGTTTGTGGAACATAGTGAGAAATATATTTAAGATAGGACTATTCCATTGGTTCAAGTGTAGTGAAAATAAGGGTGAGTTTAGGAGGAGACTTGAGGGAGGGAGTCTGATATGTGAAAGAAGTGGCCATAATTTATTACTGAGACCTTACAATGATTCTTGTGGTAGCTCAGAGATAAGATATTATAATGTGAGGTGGTTGTAAGATCCCATCTGTTTTCATGCATGTCGCTCTCTGAGTTATTCATCAATCTTTTCTTTTAGTTTTTTTTCATTATAAAAGTCATTTATTTGAATAAACAAAGTATTAGGTTGTAATGAAAGAAGAGAAGGATCCATGAGTATCTAAGATGAAAGATTTGTTGGAGAAAATGACTTAATGTTCAGGGATGTAGGATTGTTTAAATTAATGGAGTCTAGATATAATTTTTTAAAGCATTATATGGGTTCTAGGTCAGTTGAGAAACAATAAAAGATCTTCAGTTTTTTTAAATGGAAAATGGGCTGAAAAATTAACTTCATAACATTTACGCACTGTGTAAAGTGATTATAAGTCCTGTAATTGTTTTAGGGTTTTAATAAAATATTATGGGCTCACGTTTTTTTCATCAGTATATTCAATTAAAAACATTTACACGATGTGTAATAACATTACACACAATGTAAATGACTGACATACTATTTTAAAAATGTCATGTGGATGAATTCAAATTTTCTCATCTTCAATTCTTCTCCTCTCAACCCTAGGGCTTTCTCTAGTTGATTTTTGGGTTCCAAATTCCCTTCTTTAAATCTGATTTGTGTGAGAAATCCCTAGAAAGTCTTTTTGGTTAGGTTTCTTCTTTCTCTTCCTTCTTCTCCAACCATTGTGGTAAAATCATTTGACCGATTGTGTTGTTTTTTTTGAGATTGATTAGTTTTGATCTAGAAACCACTTTGAAATAATCCGCACCTTCTTCCTCATGGGAGTTAACCATTAGAAGTTTTTTGGATCAATAGTTAAAGTTAGGGGGTATAAATCATAACCCTATGGTTTGAAAATTTCCAACATTATGTAATATTGGGATTGAACCATCATTGTGTGTGCCAAAATTAATTAAATAAAAAATATAATTATTCCATGATGTCATTTGGTTTCAAATGAATTCTTGACTATATTATGTTTTCCCATGGGGTAAGTGAACCATGGTAATAATTGAATTGGAATTTTTTTAAAGTATTATTAGTATGACATGTGGCCTGTGGTGATTTCATGATATAGAATCCCTAAATCATGGATTATTGCTTATTGATATAATTTTTAATCAATTTTGAATTAAATTTCTATTAATATAAGAAAAAATAAATTTAATTCATGTAATTAAGAATTTATAATTGTGAAGTGATATTGTGATATCCCTACTATATGATAGGGTTGTGTTCCAAGTTGTAATGCTTATATATCGGGCTCAGCCCTGGCACATGCACACTTATATGCTGAAAAGATGATATTGACTTAGCTCAGCCAATTCCCATGCTGTAATTCTAATAGATAGTGGGATATGCCCAGTCCCTTGCTATAATGATTATCAGGATTTGTCTTAGATATTGTAATTCTTATAGGGATTTGACCAGGATTGTTGTGACTATACGATTGTTATATGGTTTTAATTTTCATGGTTATAAGATATTATTAAATATATTCTACCATGGTGCTGAAATAGGTTATTTTACCTTATTTATATAGTTGTGGTAGTGATGGTCATAATACATGACCAAAGATATTGCGGTATAGAGCCAAAAGATGTTGTTGTTATATTTTATTAATTGCTAAATTCATTAATACACCTAGTTATCAATTTATTGCATACACTTCTTTTCTAACTGGTTTTGTTTAGACACTGTGTTTTTGATATACTGAGTTATATTGACACCCAATCCGGACATCCTTTTGGTACCCGAGAAATTTTTGTAGATGTACATTTGGTCATGGGAAAAGGACCTTGCTGTTTATTTCTTATTTTCGGATGGGATGATGTTTGGAGATGGGACCAACATGGATTTGGGACCCAGGACATTGAGTCTTTTATTTATTTCAACAAGTATTTTTCAAGTAATATTATAGCATGAAATTTAGTTACATTCCATTAGTTTATTTCATTATTCATTATTATTTATTGGATTATTAAGTTGAAATTTTTTGTTGTCTTTATCTATGTATTTAATTAGAAAATTTATTTTCTATTATGATTTGTTTCTACTAGTATAAAACATAAAACCAAGGGGTATAGTATCTCAAATATACATTTCATGCCCCCTATACTAGTCAATAACCTCTGGAATATGGGGAAGAATACTTGAGTCCTCATAACCAACTCTTTATGGTCATATGAGAGAGTTCTAGATTGGGAGACGTCACATATTTTAAAAACTTTTATGAAAAATGTCAATTTTTACCTTCAAATGATATTATATTTATTTCTATCAAATTGATAATTAATATAGGGTTAATGACACATATTATAATACATTATCATAAATAAAAGGAGGAGTATTTAAATACATCTTTTTTAATTCTAAAAATCTTTTTCCATATGAAAAATTTCAAAGACTCATTTTAGGAATGCTTTAGCCTAGTAAGTTCAAAACCAGTATTCATCCCAACAAATTAAAAATTTAATGCCATGTAATATTAAAATGTACATTGTATTATAGTTATATTAAAATTGAATGTTCAAATTTTATAATTGAATCTTGGGTGTAATGTTATTCCCTCCTATAAAAATGATTTCTAAGATATTTTTATGGATATTAATTTCTTAATAAATGAGTGTAGTTCTACTTCAAAACATCCCTAAGTTCCTGCATTACTTCTTTAATTTTTTGTTTTCTCCAAAGTACATTTACCATTCGAGCTACATAATTCATTAATAAATTTTCTCTAGTTTCAAGAACCTGGATAGGCTCTTTATAGTAAGACATATCAGCTTCTATTTTTATTTCTTGAGAGGTGAGAACATGGATTGGGTTTTACATGTACTTACTTAATATTGAGATATTGAACACATCATGTACTTTATAGAGGCATACTGGAATTTCTAAATGGTAAGATGAAACTATTATTATTTCTATAATTTTAAAATATTTGAAGTGCCTAGGTCATAGTTTCCCTTTCTTACATAGCTTTACAACACCATTCAATGAAAATAAATTCATGAAAATGTTATTTGACCCTTAAAATTTCCAATATTCCCTTCAGTTATGAACATAAAAAATTTCACTCTTTTGAGATGATTTAATATAAGACTAAATATTCTTTAACCTTTTCATTTTATAATCAACAATTTTGGGCCAAAAATCTTCTTTTCACCAACTTCATCCCAAAAAGTGGGAGTACAACATCACCTTATACATAATGTTTCATAAGACACTATTTGAATACTTACAAGATATTGTTATAGGAAAACTCTAAAAAAGGTAAATAATAATCCCATATACATTGAAAGTCATGTGATCATGACCTCAACATGTATTCTAATGTTTTAATAGTCCTTTTGGGCTACCAATTAGTTTTAGGATGATAGATGATGCTCAAATGAAGGTTAGTTTTTAAAGTGTGCTGAAGAATTTTCAATTTTTTTTCCTAAATCATCGATAAGGTTTAGAAACAACTAAATGATGCGCACAATGCAGTATTCCAACATTATTAATATATATTTTTTAGGTTTAGTAATATTTAAATCTTTTATTATAGTTAGAAAATTTGTTGATTTGGTAAAGAGATCAATAATAACCCATATAACATCATTATTTATAGGATTCTTTGTTAATCTTGTGACAAAGTCCACATTAATGTTATCCCACTTCGAAATAGTAATAGGTTGAGGTTTGATGAATACTCTAGATTTATATCTCCCTTCCTCAAATTTTTGAGAAAGTAACCATCTTGATACATAATCAATAATTTTATGCTTCATATTATCCCATAAAAGATGTTTCTCAAAATAACTACATATCTTTGTTCTACATTGATGTATTAATAAATTCAAGCTATGAGCATCATATAATAATCCAATTTTCATATCAAGTATAGATGTGATACATAACCTCTTTCCAAACATTAGAGAACCATCATAATATATGATGTATTCCAATTTTCCATCATTCACATATTTAATTTTCCATTGAAAATTCTCTTCATCTTGTTGAGAATTTTTTATCTTTTCCAGTTAAAATGGTTTCATAATAATTTGAAAAAGGAGTAATACCCCTATTTAATAATTCCCATATCATACTTTATAAGATCCACGAACAAAGGATCCCAATCAGTCATCATTTTGATAATAACTCTGTGATATTTCCATCTCAATAAGTACACTACTTTATTTTCCTTTACTGGGTGGTAGTGTATTGAGAAATCACAATCTTTTATTAGATTGAGCCATCTCTATTGCCTCAAATTGATCTCTTTTTAAAAAAATATGTATTTTAGAGTCGTATGATCTGTGTATATCCTATATCATTCTCTATAGAGATAATGTATCTATATCATGAAAGAAAATATTATGGATGTTAATTCAAGATCACGAGTTGGATAGTTCTATTCATAGGTATTTAACTTACTTAAATCATAGGTAATAACTTTATCATTATTTATAAGGACACAGATAATTCCATTATTTGATCCATCACTATATATCAGAAATCCATCATTTTCTAATTGTAGAGTGAAAATAAATGCATTGACCAATATCTTATTCTATTCTTCAAAAAATTTACTCAAATTTATTTATCCATAGAAACTTGACCCCTTTAAATGGAATATTAATTAATTGGGTTTAAAATGCAAATTTTGGTTTTGAAAAAATCACCAACAACAACCTACCAAACAAGATAAAATATATACCTTAATTATGTTCATTGGTTTATGCATTCTATGGATGCCTTTTTATTCATAGGATCAACTGATATTCTATCATTAGAGACAATATGGACAAGAAAAGAAAATTTTGGAAGATACAATTCACACTTTTTAAATTCCCTATATAACTCTTTTCTTTTAAGAGTCTCAAGAATGATCCAAAATTGACTATCATGGTACTCAAAACATTTCTAATACACCATGATATCATCTATAAATACCCCATGAAAATTATTAAGATATTAATTAAATAATTTCATCATTAGATCCATAAAAATAGATTAAACATCATTCAATCCAAAAGAATTACTATAAACTTATAATGTCCACAACTCATTCAAATTTTTTATTCAGAATATCATCCTTTATTACTCATAATTTATGATACCCAGAATGAAGTCCAATCTTTGAAAAATATTCATCACTATTAAATTGAACAAATATATCATAAATTCAAGGTAGATGATACTTGATTTTTATCATTATAGATTTTATTTCCCTATTGTCAATGCAAAAACTCATGGACACTTATTTCTTATTAATGAAAAGAACAAGGGATCCACATTACAAAACCTAAGGGTGTATAAATACCTTATCACACAACTCCAATAGTTATTTCATTAACTCCACTAAATCCACACTATCCATTCTATAGTTAGTCTTTGAAATTGGTCTTGTATCTAGGATTAAATCAATGGAAATATCAATTTTAGGATCTAGTAGATTTATAGTTAATTACTTAGGAAATACATCAATATATTCTTACATAATAATTACATCCTCAATTTTAATTTTAGCTTTTACATCTGTAGTTTTATTCTTCTCATCTTCCCTAATAATCTCACTTATAATATGAATTGGGGGAGGATGTATATATGAATCATATGATAATGTCTCCCCTATAAAGATAATAAATTATATATCTTTATCACCTCTAATAATTTAATTTTTTTACTATAAATACTGGTATCCGATTTGTAAAGATAGTATATTCCATGGATTATATCAATGTCATCTATAGGTATAATCATAAATTCTATAAATAGGGTACATTTTGGTGACATAATGGGAACTACTTGACACATCCTTGTGGTAGTGAGACTTATATTAGGAGTTTTCACTAAGGACTCCCAACTTTTGGTCTAGGGAAATATATAATTGTCATTATAAACATGGAAGATAGAAAAGAGTGTAAAGACATAGAATCAAATAAATAATTAACAAAATTTGAATATATATTTAAATTACCTACCAACACTTCTTTAATAACTTCAAACTTATTTATAATGATCACATAAGCTTGGCCTTCTCCCTTTATCCACTTCTTTGGTATGTTTTTTTGATTATTGGGAAATGAGTTTTAATAACACCCCATTTATCTATAGTTGAATATTTAGATAATACTATATTATTTCTCTCCATTAAATTTATTATCTAGATGAATCTTATCTCCTCACATGTAACAAACTCTCATTCCCTTCAAACATTTTCTAGGATGTTTCTTTCCATAGTTTTGACATATTTGAAATTGCTTTATTTTAATATCATTCTTTGATGAATACCCTTTTTATTTGTATTCATCCATCATTTTATTCACTTCATTTATCTTAAATATAAAGGATATATAAATTTTCTTCTATATTTTGATGGTGCATAAAATTACCTCATCATATTATGGAAAATTTTGAGAAACTAGTTCCCTTAGAAGGCATTGATTAATCACTTAAAGGTAATTATTAATATTATTTTTTTATTACGTATGTAACCAATAGAAAACATGGATTGTATTGTAAAGTTATCCTTATAATCTGTAACACATTATTTTTCTATTTTTATTTAACATGAATAATATTCTCTTACATTCAATAGGATTGTCATGATTGAAATATTTTTTTTGAGAATGTTCCTTTAAAATATATATATTCAATGTGTTATATTTATCATTCCTCACTAGTATTATGGATAAATAGAAACAATTGATCAAAATCACCTTTGAGACAACATACTGGAAGTATAACCTTTAAACTTTCACTTTATAAAATGGATAGATATATTTTTCAAGGGACTTATCCATTGAACATCCACCATTGGATTAGTAGTTACACTAAAATATAGGGGATTATATCGAATAAAATAATCCAATATAATTGTATCATTGTTGGGGAATATCATACTTCTTTGTATGTGCAAGGTTATTAGTTCTAACATGGGCCAACTACCTTAATATGGCCATGATCTTTTTAGCTCAAATACCAGTTATATTGGCTTACTCATCTGTTAATTTTATATATTATCTGTGAATATTTATAAAATTATTTTTTCTAGAATCAATTTCTAAACAATGATATATAGTAGATCATCTACTTAAATTATTAAATTTAAATCACAATATATAATAATAAATATGATCTAGAAATTAACATAAATTGAAATTTATACATTTTTAATATCAGAATAATAAATTTAATTTCATGGGGATATATAAAAAGCATAAAAATATTTTGAAATATTTCATAATGATTTGTAAATTAAATTCTAATTAACTCAATCATATCCACTAGTAGTGTAAAAATAGGTGTACCTTAAGGATACACTCACTGTACACCAGAATGATGGTTTAGATGTATTCTACTAACTTATTTTAGTGTTATTACTCCTAGAAAAATATATTCTAAAAACATATACACATTTAATATATATTTAGGGATGTATTTCTAGGAAAAAAAATAATCTATACCCTAAAAAAACTTTTATGGTATAATCCTATAATTAGATATATCACCAAATTATGTCAAAGCAGTTTTTTACAAAATATATGTTTTTATAAATCTAGTTCCCAAGGATTATACTAAACTTCCTCTAATACCAACCATAACAACCCAATTACTAGTAATCCGATGAAAAATTATACTTTATTACACTGGAATAGATATAAGGGATCTTATATCGAGGGACTAATGAGTTTAGAAGTCTTATAGAACTAGACAAATAAATGTGTACCCATATTTGGAAGAAAATGTAAAACGTAAAAAATATTAAGAATCATTGAAACTCATTGAAATAATTATTCTTCATATCTTTAGGAAAAGGGAAAAAATATAGGTGATATCAATTACTTAGTAAGGGTTACATAAAATGGATGATATCATGAGTATTAATATTTAATATGGAAAGGTAAATAACTTTAAACACATGCCATTTAATTAATAACATGACCACGAAATGAATCTATGGGTAATATTAATCCAATAATACCATGGATACTAGTAACTAAATTCTCATCAGAGGAAATAAAAAATATTGGATTCCCTAACCTCATACTTCATGATATTTATACTTTCAATGCCTTTTACCAAGACTATATAATTGTTGGGTAAGTATACAATAGAAACATATTTAATTTGGTTAACTAATTTGTCTCATGGGACCCATCATTGCATCAAGGGTATATATAGTTCCATTACCCACTTTTAATTATATGTTCAATGTATTCATCATTTATTGAATGATAAATTTAATCCATAAACAATATGCATTATCAAATAATATCTGTATTGAGTGAACGATACAAAATATCAATATTTTCCCAATCCTTCAAATAACCTTCGATGTAAAGACCATACATAGAAATGGTATATGTTTTAGGAAATAATCATATCCACAATATAAATAATATTTTATTTAAGAGAAATTTAATGTCCAATGATCATAAGGAAGTGAATGTTTCAAGATAATGTTAACGACCACAAAATTATTGAGTGGTAATATAGGGTTTGTGATAAATTCTTGTATTTTGGAGGATAAAATAAAATAGAAGAAAAAAATTAAAATAATATTTCTTAAAACTGTTTCCTTTTTAAAACCATTTAAAATAGATAAAAAATCAAAATATCATATAATGCTTATATAGCTATGAATTTTTGTTGACACCGTATACGTATAAATGAAACATTCATTTTGAATTATTACAATGAAAGTCTAAATTGAACCTTTTATAAAAAATATAATTATTACTTTAAAACCTCTTAAAAAATTATAGTATATCTTAAAATATATATAATAAAATATTTTAGTAAATTAAAATATATTTTATAAAACAATTTTAAAAAACATGGACATGGAAGAAAAATATACCCAATAAACAAGTGGTATAAGATTATATTTTCTTAAAAATATTTATTTTAATGATTCATGTTGGAAGGAGGGTAAAAATTATAAAAATATATGTAATCTCCATAAATATCCAAGGATAAAAAATAGATGAATTTTATAAAAAAATAGATTATAATTATAACACCCAAGAATGATAAAGGGTTAAATGACTAAATGATATGACTCATGTAAACAAGGTGCAACTTCATTTTTGGGATCCAATCAGGTTAGAACCCCACAATTAAGCATGATTGGGATAGAGTAGTTATCAAGATGAGTGACATTTGAGAAGTTTCCCAGGGTGTGTGTGAGTGAGTACATAGTACACTAGAAAGGACATGTGTTGGACTGTAGGGATAGTTGTTAGTCAAATGACCCAATCAAGCACCTCAGTGGACTCTAGGTTGGGGACCACGTGTTTGCGGGGCAACTGGTGGTACCTGGCGGGCTAGGGCCTGACATCCATGTTAAAGGTGGGGAGTCTGTGTTGTCACTGGGACCAAGTTTTTACATTCTGTATCAGAGAAGGAACCCATCCTTAAGTGTGGTGCACTACATGGGTTGATATGTAAGGCCAAAAATGAGGATGTTGTGCTCTAATGGGGGGGGGGGGTGAATGTAACATCCTAGAATGATAAAGCCTTAAATGACTAAATGATATGACTCATGTCAATAAGGTGCACCTTCTTCTTCGAGAAACTATCTGGTTAGAACTCCCCAGTTATCTATGCATGGCCTGGAGTAGTGATTAGGATTGGTTACCTTCATGGATGTTTCACAGGGTGTGTGTGAGTGGGGAAAAATCACACTAGAAAGTACATGTGTTGGCTTGTAGGTAAAGTCGTTAGTCAGATGACCCGTTCATACATATAGGTGGGCCCTAGGGTGTATACCGCAAGTATGTGGAACAACTAGTGGTACCTGGCAGGACAGGGTCCGATGACCTTGTTAATGGTGGGGTGTCTGTGTTGTCATCGAGACCTAGTTGTTACAATAATATTCCATAAACAAATTTAAAATCAAATAAAAAAATATATTATAAAATAAATCCATATCTATTTGGTAACTATTAAATTATATGTCCCTGATATAATAAAATTGAATTGAAACATTAGTCATCATGAATAAATATGTATTCATGTTAAATATATCAAAGTGTTAGTATATAAACCACATAAAATTGAGTAGGTTCGTAATAACAAATATGTCAAAATAGAGGGTAAATGGAGATGAAATCATTTAACTCACACTCCCCTTTAGTTAGGCATGCATCAAACTTTTTAATAACGGTTTTAAACATGTTATTAATTTATAACATATCCATATTCAAATTTATTATATCATATGTGATCTTATTATAATGTCTTATCGCACATTCATTTATAATATTTCATTATTACCATTCTTTCAGGTGTTAGATGCTTTGTTTTCTAAAGCATGTTTTTTTCTTGGAAGATCCATTTCTTGTCTATAAGATTAGATACATAATCTTCCAAATTAAATTAATTATATCAATATCATATTTAATCAATAGATACATTTTTATAATCATTATTGAAATTTAATCATGGGAAATGAATGGCATAGCTTCCTAGAGACGGTAGGCCATACATATGAATGGGCGACAATATGATTTTCTTAATGGGTGAAAGGGTAAGAAAGTGGATTATAAATTAGTTTTATAGAATTAATATTATGTAATAATTTTCATATATATTTATTTTTCTAACATTATAACAATCCATGTGAGTTAGTGATTGGAAAAAATATATCAGTTCGTGGGGAGGTAGTCCGTCATACAGGTGAGTGTTGGTGTTGTTTCTCATTTGATGGGGAAAGTGGTGGATAAATATTATTCTATAAGTAGAATAAAATCTCAGTATATTTTAGATACTAGTTTTATTATATTTTAATTATTAATATAAAATTTGTAGATGGTAAAATAAGGGAAAAAGATCTTGGTGAAGACAATTACTTTCTCTTAAAAATACCTCCTTTTGATATCTTATTAAGAATGATAGGTTTTGTATTTTGGGAATAAAAGGAAATATATAACATGTAAAAGGCTGTAGATGAAAGGTTTTGATAGGGTTTTCTCAAGATAAATGGCTCTAGGGGTTTGAATAAGTGAGGGTACGAGGTTCCCTTTTATAATTGAGTTGAATAGCACACATGTAATTTATCAATGTTTTTATAGAAAAATGGCACGAAAATTGATCATATTAATTTTTTTATAAACTGAAGGTTGAAATTATAAAACATTAGGGTTTTGTAATGTTTTTTATGTCATTTTATTCATTATTTTTTATGATAAATCCTAGTAATCCACTTTTAACCTAAACAATGGTGATTTTTTACAATTCATTACTATCAAAAATGAAAGATGCCTCATTAAAAAATTTGAACATGATTATTACAAATAAGGAATCCATTTTATTAAATATAATTCAAATAATTTATATAAATTATTTTAAAAATAAACCATCAAAACAATTTTAAAAATGTTTTTTAAGAAATGGATTTCTTAGGAATAAAATGATATTAGATTTACTATATGACTAGTAATAATCATTATATGGATTTAAAATTATATAGTTAGATATATAATCAAAAAGGTTAATATAATTCATTAATCTTTAAATATTTGTTCAATTAATTAAAATGGAAACATATTATGCATTTAAAAACCATTTCTTAAAAAATAACCCTTTTTTACCTCAAAATGATCTTGTATTTATTTGTATCAAATTGATAGTAGATAAATGGTCAATGATACATATTATACCACATTATTGTAAATAAAAATAAAAATGTTTAAATAATATTGTTTTAATTATACAAAAGATATTTTTATGAAAAAATTTATATACTTATTCTGGGATTATTTTGACTTAGTAAGTTCTATATCAATATTCACCATATAAAATTAGTTTTTTTGGTCCATGAAGTATTACATTGTGTATTGAATTATAGTTATATTAAATTGGAGCATTCACTTAACTTATGTAAATAACAAATGTAACTTATTATTTTTTATATAAAATGTTTTTTGGAAATAATGGAGAAAAATAGGTTTTTTTCATGAGTAAGTAGACTATTATTTGAGCTCAAATTTCCTTATGAATTTTCTTATTTTTTAAAATGGGATAAATAATTTAAATTTATTTTTTCCCTTACTGTTTTTTTTTTCATTACATTTTTTCAAATGTTTTTCAACCTACCTAGGTTTGTATCATAACTATATCAAGGTCGATAGTGAAACATTTTGAAAAAAGCAAATGTGTCATGAACAAAATTGCAGCGTAAATAGATGAACATGTTTTTTTGGAAAAATTGAACATTTATGGGATGTGATTTTTTGTATAATAGTTTTAATATATCGATAAAACTATAATACTATAGATCCTAGAAATTTAATAATGTATAACCCTTTTTATAAATCATTTAATTATGGTTTGATTATGTTATGGGTTTTCATAGTTGGAATGAAGACAACACGTAAAGGACATGTTTTTGGAACTGGATATGGGTGTATGATCTTGATGCTTTATATTTGGTTTAAAATAAATGTTTTAGATAATTTTAGTGGCTAAGATATTATTTTATGAGTTTAATTTAAAATACTTAGATAACATTAAGGGTTATTATGATGGTTTGGTATCATAAGTTAAAAGTTTTATATAATATTTCAAATTCATATCTTAGTGATAATTATGGTAACTTTTGGATGAATCAAATTATTTGAATATAATATGAAATTATTAAGGATATATTGGTATTTATCTTCCTCATAAGGTGGTTTAATATGATTTTATTTTTTATAATAATAATAACCATTTTTTGTTTTAGTAATTGACTGGAACAAATAATTACCAAGCTAACAATGGATGTAAAAGACGTTGAAGTTGTTGTTAGAATGAGAAACAAATGGAGAAGGTTCTACAATTGAAACTATTAAGGTTATTACTACCTAGTAATCTCATGTTATGATTAACTACCTTAACATTGGTGAGTTTTATAACATACAAAATAAGAGAAAACCCCATTTTCATGGAATTTCAACTGATAAAGATCGTAAAGGTAAAAATATTATACTTTCTACATGTCTTGAATTTGGGATGAATCACCTAAGTAAATTTACAAAAGAAATAGTTAGATGTATCAAATTTGGAAAAGGATGGAATAATTCAATAAATTAGAAAAAATGAAGTGTTCGCTAACACAATGAAGGGGAATAAAGTTCATTTAAAGGTATCCTTAGCAATAATATGTTTTATAATTGGGGAGTTTGAAAATTATATAAATATATTCCCAATGAGGGAAGAACGTGGATTGGATCATCAATATCAGATGAATAAATGTTTATGATGGTTATATACTGAAGATGAAGAAACTAAAAATAAAAGGTATGAAGTATTTTAACAGTTTTACATATGTTTAAAGTATGAAACATGATTGGATTGATATGAGAGAAATATTAGTAAATGATATATATTTTTATTATAGAAATTATTAATGAATAATATGATAAATCATGTTTAAAGGTTTATGAATGAATTTGAATGATTTAGGTGAATATATATAGTTTTGAGAGTTATGATATAGTGTTATTTTATTTAAGGATTGATAATATTTAAGAATAATCACATGTTTAAAATCATATATACCCTTTTTAGGTCTTATAATATTATACTCAAAGGTGGTTAATAATATTTTGGGAGATTTTTATTTATGTTTAGGAATAGTACATAATTTATATTCAGAAGAATGATTGGATAAATATGACCTTTGGTATTGATGTAATTATAAATAATTGGGATAAAGGGTTATAATATTTTTAGAGACATATATTTTATTATATTGATAAGGATGAGATTAAGAAAATTAATTTGTTGATTAGGTGGATAAAGTTACTTTGGAATATGTTCAATATATTTTTGGGAACATTATAATAATAAAGTTAAATTTAAATTTTTAGATAGTATGAGATTTTATTTCAATATGGTTGATATTAATTAAATAATAAATATAGTGTTATATTTTGGAAGAGTATATGATTTTATTATGGAATTCTGGTGATTTAGGCCATTTATTGAAAAAATTAGTATATTTTAGATATTATATGATTAGGGAATATACATTTTTGTTATGTGACCTTATGAGTGATTAATGGTGTTTAGATATTAATATTAAATTTATCGTATAAGAATATGTGATCAAATCACTCAAATATATGGGTTTCAAATTTAGTTTGTCATAGTTTTAAAAGTTATAGGGATAATCATTTATGGAATGATTTAGGTTGAAAATTGTGTTTCATATTGGATATTGTCTAAATTTGTGCTAACAATTTTTCTATTTGAAAATGGTTATAAATAGTGGGATAAAATTTTCATATTATTTTGTATCTTATAAACAGTTAAAAGTTAATTTTAATGATTTTGGAATGAAAAATTCACCATGGCTATTTATCATTTAGAATATGAGATGAAACAGAGAAAAAAATATTTAAAAAGCATAACCATATGATGAAATTATGCTTATGGAATGGAAAAAAATCAAGGAATTAGGTTATTTTCTATTATCCTTATTGATGGTAAAATAACCCTCAACTCTATTAATATTACTATAAATATTCAAAATATAATGTGTAAATAATAACGAAACTATTGATTTATGATTTTTGATACTCATTCAAAAGTATGTTTCACATAATTATACCTACATGGTTTAATAAATATTTAGAAAATGAGGAGTTTCTTAGTTGTAACAAAGAAATTAATGTTATTTTCAAAATAAAATTTTATCAATGTAGATAAGAAGGTATTTCTTTCAACCTATATTTATTTATCTTCCAATCCACATTCATTCTCTTTTACTATATTATATTTTTATATTATTAGGGATCCTCATAACTTGATGGTTGTAAAAGTATTATTCAACTATATAGAATTAACTATGTTTTTTTAAAACATTTCCCATCATAGATGAGATAAAAATAATTAGGATTAATTTTTTTAGGTGGAGATGATATAATTAACCTAGTATTTAGTATGTATCCCTTTAGGTAAATAAATTTTTAAACATAGTGTGACATACAAAAAAACAAACTAAATTAAGTAATAATTAATAAAAATAAAAGGTAAACATAAATATATTATCAATATACAATGTGAAAATAAATAAATTAACACTGATTTACAATTGACATGACATTTGGTTAAGAACACATAAAGTTGAAAAGAGTCATTTTTTTATAAAAGTGGTGTTTCTTTATATTCTTTAATTTTATTTATAAGTTAAATTTCATAATTTTAGAAACTTAAATTGATTAAATGGAACTAATTTTCGAAATAATAATTTCATAAACATCATAATATGAATTTTTTGGTTCTCGATTACAAATTTGTATTTAGGTGAATAATGAAAACTTCCATTTTACAAATACTATCACTTTCATGAAATTATTATGATATAAGATTGACTTGAATTTGTTGAAAATTATTTATTTATAAAATATATATTTAATAAGATACATAATTAATTTTAAAATATTATATGGATCTTCTAAATCTATGTTTGACATTTTTGGAAATATTAGTAACGAATTTTATTCAAATAAACACTATTTTAGGTTCTTCTCTTTTAATCACGTTTTTACAAGTTAAATTTAGATATTGGTTTTGTTTTAAAGTAAAAATAGGTAAAATTGTATTTATAATAAACTAATTAATTCCATAATAATCAAAACTATATATAATTTTGGTGTAAAAACTTTTTTATTTATAAAAATGAATTAAAAAATAGTTTTCATTTCATTTTTTTGGAAATTATATTAAATTTAAATTTTAAAACTTATGTAAATTGAATCATAGAAAACATATTTACTATTTTGAATCAAAATATTCAAATTCATAAATTATTTAAATTTCATATTGTGTTATAATGAATTATATCCATGATTAATTTTAGTCACTACGATAAATGTTAAAATGATTAACGATAGAGTACAACTAATCGATAATGATTAAAATATATATAATAATAATATAATTTTTTTTGAGCTTATTTATACCATAAAATATAAAAAATTTTAAATTGGGTTTCCTTTGATCCACTTTCCTTCATAAATACATTTATTACATTTTAAAGTTATTAATTATTAGAAGGATGCCAATCCTCTCCCTTATAAAAGGGAACCCATTATCCTAATTTCTAAACAAAAACTGAGCACTTTATCCCCAAATATATATATTTAAATACCCTTAAAACCCTCCTTTGAATATTATATAGGTACTTATCTAACTAAAAGGCCAATTCTAGAAGGTCGGAAGGTGTAAGCTAATGGAAGATATCCAAGGAGGATGTAAAAGTCTTATATAAATTCATTCAAGTTAATTTATTCTTCTACTAAGAAAAAATATATTATAACTATTATAATAAAAATAAATATTTATATTTAAAATAATTAAATGTTATTATGTTGAGGGAATAACTATTTACCACCTCTTCTGCATTGTATGGGAAATGAAAATGTCACTCATTCATACATGCTGACTACCGCCTCTATGAAGTAATGTGTCTCAATTTTAATCACCACCTTATATGGATAATTATAAAGATTTATTTAATGTATAAATATTATATTTAGTAAATAACTAATATTCTATAATTATAAAATATTAGTTAATTTCCATCCTTCCAATTTATTGGAAAATGATAACATCACTCATGCGTATGTGTGGTCTACCAATGCCATGAAGCATTGTTATTAATTAATCATAACTAACTCACATATATGGTTATAAGGATGGATTTAATGAATAAATATGATACTTATAATATGATTATGATTATTTAAAGTCAATCATTTTTCTTCTTTATTTCATTTTTATCAATTAAAAAAATGAAAACATTGCTCATGCGTATGTGCAGATTACTGATGCAATGAAATGATATATTTCATTTTTCAATACCAATTAAATGGATGATTTTAAAATTATATTTAGTTTAGTAAATTATAATTAAAAAATGTTTATTATTATCTCTATTGTGAAACCATGAACCCTTTTTACCATGGTCAACACCCAATTACTATTTTAGAACAAATGACATCAAAATATGAGATACAAACTCAACCGGCATAGTCATTAAATAAAAAATTATAATAAATCAAATTAATCTAATAATTATAATTGAAGGAAAATGATAAATGATCTTAATAAAGTAAATAAATATTATATTTTTATTATTTAGGATAGTAAAAGACATACGTGATGATTCATGTGATACGGTAAGGGATTTTCTTCCAAAAATTATTTTAATGTTCTCATTTAAAAATAATTATATTCCATATCCATGTTTTTTAAAAAATTTCAAAAATAATCTTGTTTATACATGAAAGGTTTTTAATGTTAAATTTGAAGTACTTTTTTTAATTTCTTGAAAACAATTTTGAAATTAATTTTTTATATGTTTACCATATGAGTTATTATTCACTTTCATTAGAAAAGTAGAAAAATGATATTTTTTTTAACTTTTACCAGATGACTTTTTTACTAATGTTATATAATTTATTAATTTTAAAGATTAATCTAATTTTTTATAGTTTTTCAAATAATATATCATTACCATTACACTAAATTTTTATTTTTTAAATAATATTTTCAAAATAAAAGGATATTTTTATCATTTTTTGAGATAAATGAAAGTTCTTTTAATTATGAGATTAAATAATTTATTAATTATTTTATGTCAAAATTGTTAAATATTTTAAATGTTTTAACATTATACGATTTTTTACATTTTAAATCATTAAAGGAGTGTCATATATACCCATCTAATGTATTGGGTAATGACATGTTATATAGAATGTGAATGCAAAATTAACTATGAAGATTATTCTTTTATAAGGTTTTATTTAAGGGTTATTGTAATGGTGATTGTAATAATAACATCCCCTGATGGATACATGGTTTTTATTAATATTTTTGTAGTTTTTATTGAAATATTTTCATTTCTAGACCTATGTAAATGGGTTTATGAAGTTTTTTTACATTCTGATGGTCAAATATTTTTCTTTCAAGGAAAGTGATTTTATTGAGATCTTATGTTTACTTAGGAAACTATCATGGTTATTTGTTTCCTTTTTATTCATGAAATAAAATGTTTTATGAAAACAAATTTTAAATAATGTTTTTTTCTGGAGTAATTGATTTTTTGTGCAGAAAAAAGTTAAATTTTTAAAACACAAAATTCTGTAAGGATTTTATGTTTTCAAATGGGATAAATGTGTTTCCTTTATTTTTAAATCCATTACTGATAATTGTTTCCAATACCACATTCTCATATGTTTTTAATAGGGAATAAGAATATATAATAAATATATTAATGTTGATGGTGAAAAATTTTGAATAAAAAAGTTTCATAAATGAAAAAGGAGTGTAAACATAAGAACATGGTTTCATTGAAAAAATGTACATTTTGTGGATGTGTACAATTTTTTATTAAAAAAGTTTTTGTTGATTATCTAAAACACTAAACCAAAAAGGTATTTGAAATGTAATAAGGAACAACCCTTATTATAGATTATGAAATTATGGGTTGATTATGTTATGGGTTTTCATAACTGGAATTATGAAAACATGTAAAGGATATGTTTTCATCACCGAATATGAGAGTACGTGGTTGGGAAATTATTTATGCTCCTTGGATATAGATATTCTTTGGTGAATAAAGTAAAATAATAATAACCATAAATTGTAATATATTTTTTCAAAAGTTATTAATGGGTTTCATAGATTAATATATTCAGGTGTTTTTTTAACATGAAAAAAGATTCATTGTAACATCCGGACCCAAGTGCTGCACACTAGTTCCCTGAGCCGACTAGTCAGATGACCTAAGGAATTTCTCCCCACACACTAGAGGATACCAACTATATGCGAGGGTCTATTATCGATCATGGAGAGAATATACCATATTTATCAAAGCATCACAACAACAAAAGTAAATAAGAATTATCCAAAATATAATAACCATGACCCAAACAATACTAGTATCACATGATTACTAAAAAAAGAATACAATATCCAAACCAAAAAAATAGATATTTCATGTCAATTATGTTCTAAGTGTCAAATGACTGAAAATTAAATTTTTTATTAAAGAAACACTTTTGTGGTAAAAGTGATAAACCAATCTTTCATGCACAAAAGGAAATAGATGAACAATTGAAGAATAGTTTGAGAAGGTTAGACTTAATCTACCTACTTAGATGACAATAGAGAATACTAACCTAAGTATCTGAATCATCCTTTAGAAGGTCTTTGAAATGGTCCGCCAGTTTGTCCCAAGCCTAGATGTACTCTTCTTGGTTGATCTTCCCATCATAAAAACCCCACTCTTGTGCTCATCCTGTCCTGAAGGCATGATGTCTATTTAGACACTGATCAGTTAACTTGAGTTGGGGGTGTGTACAACTCAGAAGGCCACCCCTAATGGTTTCTAAAACAATAAATAGTTAACAAATGTGTTTTTTAGTTGAATAAATAATAAAATAAAATCATCACGGTAAAAATTTCACATATTCAATCATTATTTATTTATTATTATAACCCCTTGGGTTCCCATGGACACTCAACCCTCAATTTCTACTTCATCCCATTCTGGAGTCTGAACCATAACAAAAACTCAATTTATAATTTTTTATAAAACATGGGATTTAATTATTCATTTTCTTCCATTTGACAACATTATCATTTGGAACAATATTATAATGCCAATCTTAGGAGCATAGAACGTCATCTCTAGGACCCCATGGGTATTTGGAGCCTTAGTGCCTGTCTCACACATTAATGTCACATGTGAATTTAGGGCCTTAGTACCTTTCCACACTTGTTAACTCATATGAGTATTTGGAGCATTAGTGTTTTCCCACACTTATTAAAACATATTGGTATTTGGAGCCTCTGTCCCTATCCCACACTCATTTATCACATATGGGTATTTAGAGCCTCAGTATGTGTTCCAAACATTTATATCAATAAATCACACATATATCACATATATCATATCATTCTTGGAAAATCAATATTAACACTTTTTATCACCATTTCTCATCTTGGGATACCAATAGAATTTATCACAATAAACATGCTTCCTCAATTTAATTAGATATAAAAATATGAATAGATCACTATTAAACCATTTTCATTATTTAAATTCTAAAACCATAAACCCATTAAGGTAATTTAAAACACCTAATAATTCCCTTTTTTAATTAGTTTATAAAAACTTTAATTAAACAATTACACATTCCCAAAATCCCATCAATTCTACAATCACAATATTCCATTAATTATTTATCCAATTAATTAATCTAATTCCATAGATTTAAAATTTCCATAATATCAATCCATTTCATTATCAGATGTCAATTAAAATAAATCTATTAAAATATATAATGAAACTTCCCAATAATAACAATTATAAATCTCAATATTACATACAAAAAATTACATAAATTCAATGGGATTTGTAATTTATATAACCTACCTCAAGATCGATGACAAACAAAAGCCAACAGAAATCCCCAATGGATGCAAGAAAACCAAGACGACGATAAAAAATGTGATCTAGATAATAAAACTTGATTCAATATCAAAAGAATCAAGATTAATCAAACCTAGATCTAGAACCATCACAAAATATGTAAAACTATCACATTTGTCTATAGAAAGAGAGATGAAATATAGAGAGAGGAAACCACATGAGATAATAATCTTTTACTTGGAGAGGTGAAAATCTTAAATCTCATATTTTATTCATCAAGAACAGAGTTTTTAATTCCTTTGAACGCATCCACGATCCTAAAAAAATGGTAGAAATCACATAGGGTTGAGTTGTGTTAAAATTAGGTGATGTCTTGGCAGTTATGGAATTTTAAAATCAATCATTGGATTATTAAAACACACATTCATCAATTTCTATGTAGGGGAACATGGTTTTCCACACAGTTCACCTAAACTAGGGTGCATGGTTACTCTTAAGAGGGTTCATAGTTTGAAATACCATGTGCCAACAATGAAATCCCTCCTTGTTTGGAGTTTCATGCTTTGCTGGGGCAAGGCGCATGATTTGATAAAACCATTCTACAATAATTTACTACCCAAAATCCCAAACAAAACTTCACATTTTCACCCAAAAACACCCAAGGTAACACCCCATCATAATATAGTCCAAATAAGGAAAAATAGTAATAGTAAATGAGTTTGAGACATATCCATAAAAGGTTGGGATCTTGCAATCTCCCCACCATATAGCAGCTCATCCTTGAGTTATAGTCCCAAGCATCTCTAATATTATGATGTAAAAATATTGGGCCATAGATCTTACATATACACTTCTCTCTCCCATGTTTCATCATTAAACAACCATGTTTCCACATTATACTAACTATCAGCATAGTCTTTCCCCGCAATACTTTCTCATTGCGATTCAACACACATGTCTAAATCATCTCATAGGATACACCAGTATCAAGATCAACTTCATCCACATTGATCCCATGAGAAGGGTTAGGGTGATTCCACCTAAGATGTGACGTATGCAAAATTCCACACATAGAATTATACCTATATGAAAGAGCCAATCAGTATTCTACTAGCCCGATTCTCCCACAAACTCATAAAGTTTAATAAACCTAGGTTTTAACTCTCTTATCTATATATCCTATAATGATCCAATCCAGGGGACAACTGAAGGAAAAAATGATCACCCTCTATACACTCTAGGGTTTATCAACATCTATTAACATATGACTTATGCCTACTTTAATCCAGATCCATATTCTTCTGAATCTACTATACATGCTCTGAAGTCTGTTGCATGATACTCAATTATAATAAATCTAAATCACAAGCCTCC
This sequence comes from Viscum album, assembly GCA_963277665.1. Lineage (NCBI taxonomy): Eukaryota > Viridiplantae > Streptophyta > Magnoliopsida > Santalales > Viscaceae > Viscum > Viscum album. Next base: position 649,506,817 of record OY728130.1, on the reverse strand, counting down.
ATCTAGAATAGAGGTGATCTTTATGGACTACCATAAATAGCCTAATATGGTTCCATATATATAGTTTCCTAATAACTATTGTTATAGGAAAACATTACAAGTGTCAGGTGCTTCTCCCAAGAACCATAAAACTCTAGAATATATGTTCATATCATATCCTCAAGAACCCTTATAGTACATTTCGAGGAACCATCTATCAATGGGTTGAATTCCATACTCAATAGTACCTATATACCAAGAGTCTTCGGTAAGACCTACCAGAATCTTGAAGTAAAACGTTATTCATGGTAAGAAACTATAATCCATGGGACCCAGTGTCAACAAACTATCTCCCAAAGGTACATATCTCTCAACTGATCCACTATAAAAAGTCTCTCATATAGGAAATAAATGTGTTACCTTAGTCAACCGGTCCACAATCACCCAAATAAAATCATTCATCTAAGGTTTATTTGGAAGACCCAAAAAAATACACGGAAACTCCTTCCCACTTCCACTCCTTGATGAGAAATGACTATATTGAACAACTAGGTTATTGATGCTTGGATTTAACCTAATGGTAAGTGAAACATCATATCGAAAACCCTAATATATCCTTTTTGATGCCTGAACACCAAAAATGTCATTATAGGTCATAGTAAATTTTGGACACACATGGATGCCCCACCCACATTTATTCATGAAACTCATGCATTAGATCTTCTTGTATACTCATAGGAAGAAAAAAATGATTCCTTATATTGATTTTCTCATCCTCATCTACATTCCAATCGGAAGGTGACACCCCACCTTTAAGGATTTCCCTCAAGGGTAATCATTCCAAAACCTCATACATACTATCACTAATCTCGCTAAGAAGTGTAGACTCTACTGAAACTGATAGGAATGTTATATTCCCCTAGATCTCTAAAACCACCACATCCATCTCAGTGAGTAAATTCACCATTTTCCACTTAGCAATAGACTCTTGATCTACCTAAGTTTTATTTTTATTACTTAAAGCATCAGTGAAAATATTTCCATTCCATGGTATATATTCTATATCAATGTTAAATAACTACATATACTCAACCCATCTCCACTGATAGATATAAAAGTCTCATTTTGAACAGATACACTTTATGATTTTGTTATTAGTATACATGGTAAACATCTCACTGAATAGATAATGATGCCAAAACATCAAATAATAAACAACTACATCTATTTAGATGTTAGTTATAGAGAAATTCCATTTATGTGGCCTCAACTGCTAATAACCATATGCGATAAATTGACCCCCTACATCAACCCTACTCCAAGGATGATCCGAGAAGCCTAAAACACAATGTATACACCTCCCTTGGATAAGTTAAGATCAAGTTTTTTGTAGATGTAAAGTAATTATTCAACTCCAAAAATTCATTCTAACATGCTCCATACCATTAGAGCTTTATCCCCTTCTTGGTGAAGACCAAAATAGGTACTTATAATCAAGGAATGTCCTGGATGGACATCCAATTATAACCCACTATCCATTGAAAAATATGTATATCAAAAAAATTCTTATATTTATTCTATGATAAATCTTCCTAGACATTCTATAGGTCCACTGAAACACATTACTTCATGATGATGTGACTCAAGAAGTATTCCTGATCAATCAAAAATTGACACATAGATTTTTTGGCATATAACCAATTCTCTATTAGTGTACTCAAATCAATGCCATGATATTGGTCATGATTTTCATGGGTCTCAGAGTACGCCAACACGTCATCCACAAACAATATCACAAACTGATCTAGGTATGAGTGGAATATTCTATTCATCAAGGACATAAACACTATTGGATCATTCATTAATCCTAACGACATCACAAAAAACTCATATACGACATACCTACTTTTTAATGAATTTCATATTATATCAAAAGGTCAAACTATCAAATGATGATTTCCCAATATCAAGTTGATCTTGGATAAAACAAAAGAACCTATCAAATGTTCAAAAAGATCATTAATACATAGAAGAGGATACCAGTTAGTCCCTGGGATTTGAATCAACTTCTAATAATGGACACACAAGTGTAAAATCCCAAAATCCTTCTTGGAAAACAATACAAATAAACCCGAAGCTCATAGATATGGATGGATAAAACCCAATTCCATAACTAATATAGTCGATTCATAAGCTCTTTAAGATCTGTTGATTCCAAAATGTAACATGGAATAGATTATATCCCATCCCATGACATGAGCACAATTATAAATTTCATATCTCACATAGGTGGAAACACTGAGAAGTATTTAGGAATCATATCTTGAATATGATCCAATATGGTTTGAAATATTTCATGCCTCACACCCACATCATCCAACAACAGACTTGAAAAATGGGTGGTAAGCTTCCCCAGTTGTCGATGAACCGGCCTTGCACAACCCACCTAGTCGTCATATTATCCATGGTGAATATAATTATTAACCTCAAGATATGTAAAATTCACTCTCCAATGGTAACAGTATATGTGGGATCAGTATTCCACTACCCAGTTCATACTCATAATTTGGTCGAATCACGACTTATACAAAATGTAAATATCCAAAAGGAAATGATATTACCCATCCTTGATAGAACACCCTTTATAGAAAAAGACACCTCTCGATCAAAGTCCCAAAGGAGTATCTGTCATCATAAACCCACTCAAAATTACTTCATCAAGATCAAAAAATCAATATGTTCTAAATATATAAATGAATGAGAGGCAATAATGTCAAATAAGGAACTAGCTAGCATTGAGGCTATGTGAATAGTACCTCAAAATGTTGAAGGTATAACCTTGCTATCCAAAATTACTTACTAAACTACATTAAAATTCCCTACTTCTATTTCCTATCATGCAGTCTGAGTCCCCTGATCACCACCACTCTACTAATACATGTGATCTTGGCTAGAAGCACCTCATCCACTACCTCAATTGTCCAGACCAGTAGGACTCTAACTACTAGCCTAAGATGGGGTTGAAGATCCCCTTCCTATAGTCTGATTCTACCTATATGTATCATCACTACCAATATTTCATGGGTTTCTTTAAAACCTCTGTAGATTTCCAATCCTTCAATAACCTTGGCACTCTATCGGTGTTTGGGGATAATGTCTACAAAGGTGGCCTAACCTACCAAACTTGTTGCAAAAAACTCAAGTTAGATAATCAGTAGCTAATCCTTCCCCTGTGTACTCTTCCATTCACTATTTTGGTCATAATTATCATAGAGATGATTCCTTCTATAGGAAGACATACCTCCTGATCTTCCAGCAGATTCCTCTTATCCATGTCTAGAAGCTTCATTCAGGTTCCCCTCAGATATGAGAGCCATATTCAGTACTTCAGAAAACCTTTTCAGCCTAAATATATTAACTTTTAACGTAATATAACATTTAATATCATCATAGAAATTAATTTCCATAGTTCTCTTATTCCCTTAATGTTCCGGAGAAAAGCGCTGCAAGCCCGTAAAGATACCAACATAATCCATAATGGGCATACTCCCTTGATCCCACTACATAAACTCGGCTTCCATCTCCTGTTTGAGTGTATCTATATAAAAGTGATCCCGAAACATCTACAAAAAAAATATTCCATTACATACCATATACCTTCCCATTCTGAACATGAACATCCCACCAGATCATCACAGATCTTCATAACATGTAAGTAGCCAACTTTACCATCTTCTCATCATGAATACTTGAATGGTTATGCATAGTATGGATAGACTCAATGAAGAACTTTTCTACCTTATGTTCTCACTATTTAGTAAATTTCATAGGTAGATACAACTAGAACTGTTGAGTTAGTTCATACATACTCTTCATGACCCTCTATGGACCTCTCTCCCTAAACTTCATGAAGTGAGCAATGTTCTCATAAAACTTCTCTCCCACTCCTTCTCCTAACAGCAACATTACCATAGGTTCCACTACCGAAGGATCATTTCTATCCATATCATCCTATCATTATCACAACAAGCTTCATCATGGAGTAATATACTACAATTCTAAAAAATGTATTAGGAAACATTTTACAACATTAATATAGATAACAAGAGGGATTCACATAAATCCATAACAAGTAATCCGATTTTCTCCCACCACATAGCCAAAACCGAGGTTCTATTAGTACCCTTGACCATCCTGCCTATTGTTTATGGTTAAAATAGGGTAAAACATTATCATTATTCATGTTTCTCATTAGAAATTCAATTATTCACATTTTTTATCATTTGTATCATTTTAAATTTCATATCAGGTACAATTTTTAGTTCAAATACACATGGAAAGAAAACATTTCAATTTCAATAACTTAACCGAAACCCATTTTACCATGTATTCATAAAAATGATTCATGTCACAATAACTCATAAGAATATATAATGATGCATGTATACTCAACTCCCATTCCATACTGAGCCATGATTCAAATCATAGATATAATAATCACATCACAAAACAAGTGCATTTCTCGAGGAGAAATAACATCAACTATAAAAAAACACATCACTAAAAACAATAAAACCCTTATTACTTAGTTTTTACCCTTATAAATGGGTTAGATACTCCCATACATGAGATCTTAACAAAGGCTCGACTCATCATATTCACTTTTCTAACTTTCCCAAATAGAAATCAAAATAATTAAAAAGAGGAACCCTTTCATACCAAATTTTAAAGTCCTGAATTGGGTTTGAGACATTGGTGCCCTGATCCGGTTGGTCACATGACCTCATGCATGCCTCTCAATATTCAAAAGGCTGTTGATTAATAGTGATGGTATATTATTGATCATGGGGATAATATACCCTATTTATCTATGTAGACAAATAGTGGAAGTAAATAAAAAATGTACATAAGAAAGTAACCATAACCTAAAGAAAACTAGTATCACATGATGACTAAAACAAAAATACAATATCCAAACCAAAATATCAGATATTCCATGACAAGTACATACCAAGTGTCAATTGAAAACCCAAAACAAAGGCACAGAAACATTCCCATTAATTTCCTAATACCATGTCTGATTCCCTCATCCATGACCTATCCTAAGTCAGCCATATAGTATAGTGATCTTTCCCTTATCCTGTCCTGAAAACATGACGTATATTCAGATACTGATCTAGAAGCCTATGTATGGTGTATGTATAACTTATCAGGGCACTCCCAATGAGGTTAAAAACAATATCCAGCTAATAAAAGTGTATATAGTTGTATAAATAATGAAATACAAGAAAAAACTAATCGTTTTACATATTTAATTATTCTTTATTAACCACATAACCCTCAGGTTCCCAAGAATACCCCAACCCTCAATACCTTTTCTGGATCATGTCAGTGTCTGAACAAAAACGAAAAATCAATTAAAAATTTATTATAACACATGGGATTTCATTATCCATCTTATTTCATTTCACAACATGACCATTCGTAACCATAGCCTAATTAAAATCTCAAAATCATAGAACATCGGGTTTAGAACCCATGGGTATTTGGAGACTCAGTCCCTAACCCACACCTAAATGTCCCATGGGTATTTGGATCCTTATTACCTAACCCACAATCACTATCTCATATGAGTATCTGATGCCTGAGTCCCTATCCCATACTTATTAACACATATAAGAATTTGGAGCCTTAGTCCTGATACCACACTCATTTATTAAAAATGGGTATTTGGATCCTCAGTCCTTATCCCACACTCGTATATCAATCAATCCCACATATATCACATGTATCACATCATTCATGGTAAATAATCATTAACCATTTTTATCACCATTTTTCATGTTGGAGTACCATAACAGTTTATCACTACAAACATTGTTCATCAATTTAATCACATGGAATAATATGAAAAATTCACCATTAAACCATTTTGAATTATTTAAATCAAAAACCCATTAACCAATAATAGTGAAGTAAAAAATTTCATAATGAACATTTTCAATTAATTCATAAACACATTAATTGGACCATTACACAATCCCAAAACCCCATCAATTCTGCAATCAAAATATTCCATTAATTAATTAACAAATTAATTAATCAAATTCCACCAATTTCCTATTTCCCCAATTTCAACCCATTTATTTATCACATATAAATTAAATTAAATCAATTTAAATCTCTAATGAAATTTACTGATCATATTAATTATAAATCTTGCAATTACATATACATAATTAAATTAATAATATGAGTTTTTTATTTATGCCACCTAACAAAATATCAATGATGAATGATCACCAATGGAAATACCCAATTGAAGTAAAAAAAACAAGATTACAATGAAGAAAACGTTCAAGATTTGAAAACTAGTTCTATGATCAAAAGAACCACAACCCACAAAACCTAAATCTAGAACCATCACCAATATAGGAAAACAATCCTCTTTTATCTATAAAGAGAGATGAAATGTAGAGAATAAACCACAACAGATAAGTTTCTCTTGATATGAGAGGTGAAGATCTTTAATATGGTATTTTATCCATCAAGAAAGGAGTTCCAAATGCCATAGAATCCATCCACGGGCATAAAAAATAATAGAAATCACATATGGTCGAGTTGGGTAAAATTTGGGTGAAGGTTGGGGGTTCATGAATTTTAAAATAAATTTAGAGAACCTTAAATCCTATGTGAACAATTTCCTAGGAAGGGGTGCACAACTTTCCAAATCATGCACCTTTTGGGGGGGGGGACATTTACTCTTAAGAGGGAACATGATTTAAAAACCATGAACCTACCATGAAATCCCTCTCTATCTAGGGTTTCATGGCTTCTTGGGGAAATTCACACGATTTGGAAAAAACTTGCTATAACCATGCACTGCCCCAAATACCTCTAATAACATTAAATTTTCACCCAAACTCACCCAAGATAAAGTCAAAAAATGTAATAAAAAACATGAAAATGATTACCTATAAATGATCTCGATATATATAAATAAAAATTTAGAATCTTAAATTCATTCATCAAAAATTAAATCACACATATTTACCCCGTATTAGGAAAATTTAGGAAATTTTGTGTTTGATTATTACAATGATGTTAGATTCCAATATAAAAATGGTGATTTAGAATACCAATATAGATTTGTGTTATTAAGAAATGATGGTTTCATTTGATAGAAGAGTTCTATACAACCAGGAGTGGAAAATTATATAATATAATCAGAGAACATTACTGTATCAAATGTTATGAAATAATCTGTGGGGATTATGAAATTCATAATTGAATATGGGTTAATTTATAAAATTTTGGTCCAATAAAGTTATTTTTGATACCTATAGAGTTATAGTTCATGATAAATAAACATGGTGTTACTAAAGGACCAAAAATATCTTTTTCAAATGCCATATCATTAAAGAAATTATTGAGTGGAGGGATGCATATATTTATTTTTGGGTCAAAAATATAATATTTTTAATCTATAAAAAAGTTGTTTGAATATATAAAATATGATTAATATATAAAATACATTAGTATTTGATACATTAAGGATTGAATATAATGTATTTTATTTGATCATAATCCAAAATAAATCTCAATTGATGTAAATATAGAGATTATAAAATGTATTACTTTTTTATTATTATTGGAAAATTTTATTTTATCATTCATTCATGCGGTCATAATTTATTACATTTGTGTAGAATGATAATTAAACCCTTATGAAAATTCTTGAGTTTTACCAAATTTATGTTTTCTATATAACATCATTGTTGTTGAAAATATAGTAATATTGATAGGATGAGATCTATAACGATACACAATTCACTCATGAGGTATGAGTATAATGTCATTTTGGACTATTTCAGTAATAAATATCACATATAAATCTATATATATTATCTTTAATATACATATGGGTGTATACTTTATATGAATTCTGAAAATATGAGGATAATAAGGTACCCTATATATAAAAATTTATATTTTGATATAATTTTTTCTCCATCCATAAGGTTGAGATAATCATGTGTGATTGGGTATGCTTTTGATCATATATAGAGTTTTTATTAACAATGATGGGATTTCCAATTATTTAAAAAGTATGAAATATTGAACCTTTTTTAAATTAGACTGAATAAATTCATAGTCATTCTTATTTGAGTGATATTTTATCTGACCTACTACTTGGATGAATGATATATATTACATTCATCTTGATTGACCAACCTATTTTAGGTGAATCGAGAATGTATAAGTTTTCCTATAAAATATATAAATGTTAATTGTATATTGCTACACTCAATTTCATTAAAACATATTTTATGTGAGAAGGAACGATGTTTTTAGATATATTTTTGATAGATATATTATTATAATGAAATTTTTCTGGATAGAGATAGTGATGAATTCATTCCTTTCTTGAATAACATTAACACTTTGAAAGAGGCCACTATTTACATATGGGTTTGAATTAAAAATTCATAAAAATATCAATGTGGCAAAGGAATATAGAGTATAAAATAACATTATGGAATGATTATTTATTTTGGTTTCTTGTTTTTGTTTAAAATCATATATCATATAATAGTTTATTCCAAATATTTTGGATATGATTTTATAACGTGTTGTGAAGTGTTCATAAATTATATGAAGTTTTAGTGCCAATGAAATATTGGAATTGATATTTTTATGAACAAAAAGTCTCATGTTATATTCATTGATATGAGATATATCACTTCATTTGGAATGTTATCTTGTAGGATTCGAAATATGTGTTATATAGGATTTCAAAACATTGTGATTCATTTCACTAAAGAGTGATATTATTAATATTACAAACAATTTGATAATGTATTTAATAAAATGTGTTCATTAAAGAGTTAATCACTTACAATGGTCCAATAAAAAATTATAGGAGTATAAAAGGAAAGGGAAAATATTTTTTGGAGTATTTAGGAAATGAAAGAACTCATAAGGCTACTTCATTAATTAATGAAGCCTATAGATGAAATTTTAGGCATTATTTAAAAGATATTCAATTCCATTAGATAAGATACATTCTTACTGAGGATATATTCTCCTCCTTTATTCCTCAACTAATTGGGGTAAAAATTATTTCGTTAGAATAAAAGGATGTTCTTTCCATATTTTTTTCAAGATTCTATAGTTGGTGGATCACTGAAAAAACCCATGCAATGTTGTTGAGTTGTTACCATAAAATTCATGGGAAAAAATATTAGAGAGTATTTTATTCCTATTTCATATTTATTAATATTTTCTATCCTATCATTTAAATGATTATATTTTAATCAGATGTGGCTGGGTCTTTTATTGACCAGGAAATGATTTTTGTTTAACTAAAATGAGATTTTTAATCACCTATTGCATATATAATATTGGGGACCTTGATTGAGTAAGAACATGAATGTTTATAAACATTCATAGTTGAGTGACATGTGATGTTTTTTTACATGGGAAAATAATAAGTGATATAATCATCTATATTGGTTAGTATATATTAGAGAATCAAGAATATGTAAGTTAGATTATAGAGAAATTATTTACTTTATATCTCATGGATATATTTGATATATTGGATAATGTTTATGTATATATATTTCTGATATATGAAGATATATATAGTTTACTATCATGTATGTAGATATAACTAGTTACTTTCATGCATGTAGATATAAGTGTTTTATAGAGATCATATGAGATCCCTTTATAGTATGAGTAGTAATGAAGTTTTTATAAAGACCAATTATTAATTATTGTGGTTAATTTATAGTTAACAATCATTTCAATTATATAAAGGCCCATGTGGATACATATGAAGGTTATGTGAATTATGATTTTATATTGTATAAAACACAGGTACAAAATTAATAGAGTTTATATGATAACTTTTCAAAATATGTTTCAAGTTTTATCCATAAGTGTTTTAGATATGGATTGATATTTTATCGTATATGAAATAACATATTATGAGGAATACATAAAATCTTATGAGGGTTTAGTGTAAGTGGAATATTGAAATATACATACCCAAAAGATTAATTTTCAGGATAATATATGGTATATTGTTAGAATATTCCATGATGTGATATGAAAAATGATACAATCTATGACATAGTAAAGTATAATATAAATTTAAATGATATATATATGTCATGGATTCATATGATCACCTTATTATCAACATAATCTCTTTAAAATAACCCAACACATTATTTTTAATGTATGTTTAAATTTATTGTAACATATTTTCAATAATTATCAAATTATTTAACAATCTAAAGAAGATATATTGATAATAATGGTGTGTTGGAATTGTTACGATATATTACATTATTCATAAAACATTATTGTAATGTTTAAACTTTAAATCGTCATTTTTTATTTAAGGAGAGATATTAAAAGTGGAATAAGAATTTAAGTAATATGATTCAAAGATAGAAGAACTCATTTTTTTGATATTACCTCTTTCTAGTCTCTCCTTATTTTTATGAGGTACTAGTACACTGAGTGTTGGAAAAAGTTATAAATATATGATTTAAGATTCAAACAACCAATGTTTTACCTTTATAAAAAACATTATTTATTATTTAATGATCCATATCAAATTTATGTAATGATTTAAAAAATGAAATTTTACTTACTTTTACATTTTTGTTCATTACATTCATTGTTTATTTAAACTGATCCTAAGAAATATTTTTGTTTGGGTTTTATGATTTTATTTAATTTATATTTTTTATAATTATAAAAAACCCATTAGGTTCTAATCACTAGTAGTTGAGTTTTTTGAGGTTGTATTGGTGTAACACAATTGGTTTTTTCACTAACTCATAATAGTATTTTAAAAACATGGATCATGATTGAATGGTATCATAGGAAAACGTTATTTAGATTTCGTTTTAGAGTAGGCACATGTATGGAATATTTTTTGAAAATAAGATAACTATACATCTAAACTGAAGAATGGTAAGTAAACTAGTGAAATTATCATAACCCATAACTTATAAAGAAAAATTTATCAAATTTCACATAAAAACTATATGAAGTTATAAAAATACCATAACCAAAAAAACAAAAGGTCTAGTGTCATTGATGATTAGATACATAACACAAATGAGGATAGATAAATTTTTTAAGTATTCATTAAGGTATTTTGATACTCCATTGTACTATTATTAATGCATGCAAGTCACTAAGAAAATACATCAAAATAATGGGTAGTTTAATAGCCTAGTAATGGAATAATCAAGAAGAAAAAATTAAGAGAATAATAATTCACTAATAGAAATTTGACACGCACCAACTGACCTGTACAAATGGTTTTTCAAATAGTTGGTATAGATATTTTTTCTAGCTACTTATACTAAAATAATGGTGTCAACTATAAGAATGGATTATTCAAATTATTTTTATTGTTGGACTATACCAAAATTTAGGTCAAACTATTGGTATAGGTTTTTCTTATGACCATATATACTAATGAATTGTTCAAACCAATAGTACATGCCAATTATATGAATAGTTTTACCAAATCATTGATAAAAGTGACATAATAATTTATATGAAATAATAATAATAAATAATTCAAAATTAATAATTTTTTATATAGACACACACACACACACACACACACATATATATATATATATATATATCTGTGTGTGGGTGTATATATGATTGAAAAAGTTTATGTAGCATAGTGGTAAAGTTTTTTAGTAAATAAAAATGATATCCCATGATTAATATTTATAACAACCTGACCTTTTCTTACATTAACATTACATCATTTTGAATATAAAAAATATAATAGTGTTACTCATAGAGGATCCAAAGGTTTAGTGTCTTGGGAAAACTAGGACCATACATAACAAATACAACATCAAGCATAAACATTTATTTATTTTCTTCTTCTCTAGATTCTTATTGGAACTTGGCCTCCCCTTAGTACATGTAGCCACCTGAGGATATACATAAAAATAGGTGAGCTAGAATCCCACTAAGAGTATAGATAAGAACAATATATCTTGGGGTGAGCATAGTCATAACATATGAAAAATATCATGAACATGAGAGGAGCATAAATAAAAGACTTGAAATATGGCAATGCATAAAAATGAAACATAATGTATTAGTGGTTAACTACCAAAAATACTTGTAAAACATGATAGAATCTTGTTCAAAAATAATTTCAAATTTACTCATGAGATTCATCACTTTACTCAATGCATTGGAGCGCTGTATAATTCCAGGCGCACCCATCACATTCAAACATTCATATTGCGCTCTATAAATCCGAACGCACCCGTCACATCATAACATTATCATTATCATGATTTCCACATAGAACACATATAAAAAATGAAAATAACAAACCCATGAAAATGAATGGGTTTCATCTCATAAGAATACATTCATAAGCATTGGGTTCCAAAAGAAAGGGGAATAACATACATGTTACAAGAATCGTCCACTTTGAGTGAGATGTAAAAGGGGTGTTCTTAAAAGAATATTTCTTTTGGAAAACATTTTGTGGGAAATAAAAACCAGTGACAAAACATTTATTTCCCAGAAATGTAAAGGAAATGATGAAAAAATGATCTTTGAGGAGTAACCATATCAAAAATGGAGTGAAAGAGGGAGAACCCGAAGGAAGAAAATTGGGTTCAAGATTTCCCCTTACCTTGTATCCAAATGCTTACTTCTATTTAATGTACTATATAATGATATTATATTAATTAATTAGAAATAAGAAACCATGTGTACATTAATAGTGTTCATTCTGGTTTCATTATTTCATATTATTTTCCTTTGGATGACTTATAGAGTTTAAAAACATTGTTCGACGATGTTCGTTTTTATGGTTTTTCTTGGGTGGTTCACTTGTATTCTTAAATGGAAGATTGGGTAAAACATGAGTAAACCTCCATAAATGATATTAAATGTCATTAATGATATTACAGGAGTTTAAATGATCTTATAATAAATTATATTATACCCATGTGGCTGAATTATTAGATAAGAATTAAATGAAGATTGTTTGGGTTAATTTGGGCGATTTTTCGATCACAATGAAGTTATTTTAATTTATCACTTGTTAATATGTTGATAAGTATGTTACTGAACTTTAAATAGAAAATAATATATATAAAATATTCTGGTTCGACCATAAAAATGGTTTCATGACCAGATCTGAAGGTATAAATGGAGGAAGAAAGCATGTCGTTCTTGAAGGTGATAAATTAACACCTCGCGAACAACATTCTCTTTAATAAAATAAAAGGAAGAGGTAAATGGGGTTGGATGATATAATATCCCATTAGAATCATATAATTACATTATTTTTATAATACTAGAGTTAAAATATAATTTGGATGAAGATAGGTGGGGAGATATCAAGAAATGAACTTGAACATGAAAGGAAATTAAAGGAGAAGAGGGAGAGAAATTACCTCTTAAATCTTCCTCTTGAGATCCTCCTTAAGGAATCTAGTATTGGTATTTTTATGAGAAAATAATATTTTAGAAATGGGGGAGGGGATAGGGAAGATTTTTGGGCAAATTTTAGAGAAGGCTTGGATCTTGAGATGTGTGAGGAAATGAGGGAGTGAAGGGTGGTATTTATAGTCGAGGGGAGGGGGTTTCCTTATTATAAAATTCATTAGTTTATTATTTCCCCAAAATAGAAGGAATAGTGAGTCTTGTATGACCAAGAATAGTAATTTTATAATGTAATCCAGAACCAAGTGGGCTTAAATCAGCAGAACATTAAACATAACCCTATAATTAGCTTATTTAGCTTATTTTGTAAATTATTATATTTCATTATTCATCCAAAATTCAAGTATCTCAAAAAAATCCCAAAAATTTATCCCAACCATTTTTAAACAATTATAATCCAAAAATGAAGTCCATTTTTCAAAAAAAAAACTCTAAATATTATTAATTTAATATTTAATTAAAATCATAATTTACTTAAAAAAAAGTTTTTAAGATTAAAACTGATTTCATGGTGCTTTCAAAAATTACGCAGGGTATTATAAATTATCTAAAAACTATAAGACATTGGTTCAATATTTTATGAATATATTTTAGGGAAAAAATATTCTTTTAAATTAACTAATTAATTATAATTAATTATTTATGACTTACAAAATACCAAAACGTTTACTAAGGTCAAATTGTCACTTTCTTAGATGTCTAAATTTTATTTAATTATTCATAGGTAATGTTAATATTATGTTGGATGATTTACTATTCATAAGGGTAATATTACTATTCATAAGGGTATGTTACTATTCATAAGGGTAAGTTTCTATTCACAAAAAATTATTTTTGTTTCATTGGACTCCAAAAATCATCTTGAACACAACCGTGTATGTCGGATTTTCGAAATTCCAAACACAAGAGTGAAAAAATTATGTTTAAAGTTCACTTATCACTTATTAGTTCATTATGTTGTGTTTTCATGTTATTTTATGACATAATTATAAGAAGGTAATTTCCATTAAAAAACTTTGGGTCATTACATTCTTCCCCCCTTAGGAAATTTCTCCCCCAAAATTTCACTTTACACAAATAGGTGAGGGTACTTATCCTTCATTGCCTCTTCTAGTTCTCATGTTGCTTCCTCAAACTTATGGTTCCTCCACAACACTTTGACAAGATAGGTTTTCTTTTTGTATAGAACCTTATCTTTCTGATCCAGAATCTTTACTGGCTACTCATCGTAGGAGAGATCAACTTCCAGCTGAACCACTTGTGAGTTTAGTACATGTGAGGGGTCTGGTATGTACTTACTCAGTAGTGATACATGAAACTCATCATGAATTTGAGCCATATTTTGTGGAAGTGCAAGACAATAGTCCACAACTCCTATACAGTAAAGGATCTCAAAGGGTCCAATATACCTTGGGCTTAGCTTCCCTTTCTTCTCGAATTGCATGACTCTCTTCCATGGAGATATTCGAAGGAAGACCTTATCTCCAACATCAAACTCCAAGTCGCTTCGACGGTTGTCAGCATAGCTCTTTTTCCAACATTGAGCAACTTGGATTTGTTTCTGGATGACTTGAACCTTCTCTGTAATCTCTTGAACAAGATCGGGTCTAAGTAGCTTTCTTTCTCCAATTTCATACAAACAGGTTGGAGTTCTACAACTCTTTCCATACAGAGATTCATACAGAGCCATCTGAATACTTGAGTGAAAGTTATTGTTGTATGAGAACTCAACCAATGGGATATTCTGATCCCAACCACCTTTGAATTCAAGAGAGCAGGATGTTATCATATCTTCAAGCATCTAAATAGTCCTTTCAGACTGTCCATCAATTTGGGGGTGATAGGCCAGGCTGAAATTTAATTCAGTACTCAAATCATGTTGAAGGATTCTACAAAACATAGATGTGAACCATAGATCACGGTCAGAGAAAATTGAGGGTGGAACACCATGAAATATCACCACTTCCTTTACATATATCTTTTCAAGATGATCAACTGAGAGATCGTCCCAAATAGTGATAAAATGGGAAGTCTTGGTGAGTCGGTCAACCATAACCCATATCTCATTATTTCCCTTTGACATCTTGGGGAGACCCGTGGCAAAGTCCACAGTAAAATTTTCCAATTTCCACATGGGTATAGGCAATGGTTGCATCATGCCCTTATACTTTTGTCACTTAGCTTTAACTTGCTGACATACCAAGCACCTTGATATATATTATACAATCTCCTACTTCATGTTATCCCACCAGAAGTTTTCTCAGAGATCACGGTACATCTTGGTACTCCCAGGATGGATAGAGAAAGTTGAGCTATGTGCATTATCCAATAGCTCCTTCTTTATCTCGGGTGATGAAGGAACACAAAGCCACGTTCCAAACCTAATCACACCATCATCATCGATATGGAACTCTTGCAGCTTTCCTTCTTTTATTGCATTCACCCTATTTTGTATCTCCACATCATCCCTCTAGGCTTCCTTAATCTTATCTTGGATGGATGGTTGCACAATCAATTGGGCAAGGTAGGATGTATCTCCTACCCTTATGATTTCCAAATCCATCCTTTGCATATATAAGAAGATAGGGTCTTTCTGAATCAGTAACATGGATAGAGTAGCAGGTTATTTTCTACTTAGAGCATAAGCTACTTTGTTCGCCTTTCTAGGATGTCAGTGAATAGAGCAATCGTAATCCTTGATTATCTCTAACCATCTCCTTTGAAGCATGTTGAGATCCTTTAGTGTGAATATATAATTTAGGCTCTTGTGGTCGGTGTATATGTCACACTTCTAACCATAAAGGTAGTGCCACTAGATTTTTAGAGAAAAAAACACGGTTTCCAGCTCTAGATCATGCATCAGGTAGTTCCGCTCATGGATCTTCAACTGTTGTGAGGAATAGGCTATCACATTGTCATTTTGCATGTGTACACAACCCAAGCCTTTCTTTGAAGCATCACAGTATATCAAAAAACATTCTCCACTTTTCGGTAGTGTGAGTACAGGTGCAGTGATCAGCCATCTCCTTAGCTCCTTGAAGCTTCCCTCACATTCTTCTGTCCAGAAATACTTTACCCCTTTCCTTGTTAACTTAGTTAGCAGGCTGGGAAATCATGAGAAGTTTCTCACAAAACATCGGTAGTACCCAGCTAATCCAAGAAAACTACGGATTTTTGTGACACTAGAGGGCCTGGGCCATTCCTCAATCACCTTTGTCTTTGAAGGATCCTAAGAAATTCCCTCACTTGTGATCACATGTCCCAAGAACGTGACTTGATTCATCCAAAAGTCACAGTTTCTGAATTTGGCGTACAACTTCTCCTTTATTAATGTCACCAACACAAGTCTTAGATGTTCTTCATGTTCCTCCTTGCTCATGGAGTAGATGATAATATCATCAATAAACACTACCACAAATTTGTAGAGGTAATGTATAAATACTCTATTCATCAAATACATGATGATTGAAGGGGAATTAGTAAGTCCGAAGGGCATCACCAAAAACTCATAGTGCCCATACCTTGTTCAGAAGGAAGTCTTCTGAATATCTTCTTTATTCACCTTTACCTAATGATTTGAAGAACGAAGATCCACCTTTAAGAAGTATTGAGCTCCCCTTAAATATTCAAACAAGTCATCAATACTTTGGAGAGGATACTTGATCTTTACGGTTATCTTATTGAGTTCTCAATAATCGATACAAAGACGCATTGTTCCATCCTTCTTCACAAAGGGCACTGGTGAACCCCAAGGTGATGCACTAGGGCATGTGAACCCTTTGTCCAAATGCACATGTAGCTGCTTCTTTAACTCCTCCAGTTCTATAGGAGCCATCCTATAAGGACACTTTGAGATAGGAGTAGCTCTAGGTATGAGTTCAATTGAGAAATTTACCTCATGATCTGGGGGAATTCCGGGTAACTCTTCGGGAAATACATCACTGTATTCCCTCATGATGGGCATTTCCTCAAGGTTGGAACTTTACTTAGAATCAACCATTTGGGTGAGGTATGCTTCTACATAGGGAATCAACACCCACACCATTGAAGGGTTTTTCAAAAGAGATTCATGATCCTCCTTGCATTTGTAGAGGAGCATGGGATGGATCAGAATATGAAAAGATATTTCCTTTTCTCAACAGTTGATATGTGCTATATATAATGAGATCCAATCCATTCCCATTATAGCGTTGAATTCCACCAAGGGAAGTATTACAAGATTTTCCGGAAGAATCTTCCCACATACACCAACAGGAGAAGAGTCAAACACTTGGGTTACAATGATTTCACCACTTGGTGTTTTTAAAGATATCTATACTTCAAGGTTTCAGGGCTTCGATTCTATAGTTCTGTAAAACTTGAAAGATATAAAGGAATGCGTAGAACCAGAATCAAATAAGACGTTTGCCAGTCTTGAGTGAATAGGAAGTGTACCTTGTACAACTTCATTATCATTATCCACCTCCGTAGTAGTGATGGCATAAGCCTTCCCTTGTTCATTTGGATTTAGTGGTTGCTGATGTTGATTACCCTTGAGAACTCAAGGTTTAGTGCACTAGTTTTCATAGTTCCCTAGCTCCTTACAGTTGTAGCATTGAACCATGAGTGGTTCTCTCCTTTCATCGGCTACATTCTACTTCCTTTTCGTGTATTTTCGACACTCTTGAGCATGGTGTCCTTCTTTCCCACACTTGAAGCATTTCCCCGTCCCTTTGAGGCAGTTCCCATGGTGAAACTTCCCACATTTTTGGCATGTGAGTAGTTGATTTTTCTTCCCACCTTTGTCATTATATCCACTAGCTTGAAACTCCATATTTCTTTTCTTGTCACCATATCCATGGGACCATTCTCCAAACTCCATCTCCACTTTGAGAGCACACCGGAAAAGTTCTTCATAACTCCCAAAATCTTGAATTGCAAGAGCCTTTCGAAGGTGTGGTTTTAATCCACTAAAGAATCTATTAATTTTTCTATCATTGTTGAAAAAAAGCCCGAAGCGTACCTTGCAAGACTTTTGAAATTCACTTCATAAGTTGTGACTGATTCTCCTTATTTTTTCTTGAGCTCTATGAATTATCTCTCCATATTCGTGTGAAGAGTTCGTGGGAAGTACATATTAAGAAACATTATCTTAAAGTCTTCCCATTCCATCTCTTCAATTTCCTCCCATGGATTAGTGTTCTTAATCAAAGACCACCATTGATCGGCTTCTCTATCTAGATGATAAACGGCTAGATTCACCTTCTCCATCTCAGAATAGTGAAGAACAGAAAATATCTTCTCCATGGAGTTGACCCGCTATTCCACAACTAGTGGATCATAAGATCCACTAAACGTCGGTGGTTGTTTCCCTATAAAACATTCGATAGCCAGTTTCTCCCTCGTTAGTGAAAGAAGACATTCACCATTATTATGGTTATTATTCATAACCTGAAATAATTGGGTAATAATCGCCATGAATTTTTAAAATCCACCTCCAAAATCATTGGAGATGTCATTCGGGAAATCGTTGCATTGACCCTCACATGAGTTGTTGGCCTAATTTCTCCTAGTTCCCACCATTTTCTAAAATAGAAAAGGTTAGAAAAAAGCATAATTAAACAAGTCAGGAATAAATAACTTATTCATTTGAACAATTTATACTAAAATCATAACATATGGGATCCCTAGGTAAATATTCTTGTGTGCATATTTGTACTTAATCTCATACTAGAGGTTTTTTCTAGGGTTCACTAATCCTAATTCCCAAATTAACTAAACCTTTCCTCTGATGCCAACTATAATAACCCAACCTTTTATTACATTACTATTACATCATTTAAAAGATAAACAACATAATAGTATTACACATAGAGGATCCAATGGTTTAGTGTCTTGAGCAAACTAGGATTATACGTAACAAATATAACATCAATCATAAACAATTACTTAATTTCATCTTATCTAGATTCTTATTGGCACTTGTCCTCTCCATAGTAAATGTAGACACCTGAGGATATACATCAAAAGGGTTGATCTATAAGCCCAGTAAGCTGATAGATAAGAACAATATAGCATGGGGTGAGCATAGTCATAACATAGGCAAAATATCATAAACATGAGAGGAGCATAAATAAAAGACTTGTAATGTGGCAATGCATAAAAATGAAACATCATGTCTTAGTGATTAACTACCAAAAATACATGTTAAACAAGCTATCATCTTGTTCACACATCATTTCACATTTACTAATGAGATTCATCACTTTACCCAATGCATTGGAGCACTGTATAATTCCGGGTGCACACGTCACATTCAAACATTCATATTGCACTATATAATTCCGGGCGCACCAGTCACATCATAAAATTATCATTATCATGATTTCCACATTGAACACATATAAAAAATGAACATAACTAACCCATGTAAATGAATGGGTTTCCTCTCATAAGAATACATTCATAATCTTTGGGTTTTAAAAGAAAGGGGAATAACATACATGTTATAAGAACCGTCCACTTTGAGTGAGATGTAAAAGGGGTGTTCTTAAAAGAAGAGTTCTTTTGGAAAACATTTTGTTGGACATAAATACCAGGGACAAAAATGTATATCTCAGAAATGTAAAGGAAATTATTAACAAATGATCTTTGAGGAGTAACCATATCAAAAATGGAGTTAAAGAGGGAGAACCCGAAGGAAGAAAATTGGGTTTAAAATTTCCCCTTACCTTGTATCTGAATGTTTCCTTCTATTTAATGTCCTGTATAATGAAATTATATTCATTAACTACAAATAAATAACCTTTTTTACATTAAAATGGTTCATTATAGTTTAATTAGGTCATATTATATTCCTTTGGATGACTTATAGAGTATAAAAACATTGTTCGGGGATGTTCGTTTTTATGGTTTTTCTTGGGTGGTTCACTTGTATTCTAAAATGGAAGTTTGGGTAAAAGATGAGTAAATATCCATAAATGATATTACATGTAATTAATGGTATTACATGAGCTTTAATGATCTTATAATGAATTATATTATATCCATGCGGATGAATCATTAGATAAGAATTAAATGAAGATTGTTTGGGTTAATTTTGGCGGTTTTTCAATCACAATGAAGTTGTTTTAATTTATCACTTATTAATACGTTCATAAGTCAGTTCTAGAACTTTAAATAAGACATAATATATATAAAAAATTCTGGTTCAACCATAAAAATGGTTTCTTGACCAGATCTGAGGGTAGAAATGGAAGAAGAAAGCATGTCATTCTTGAAGGTGATAAATTAACACCTAACACAAAATGTTCTTTTCAATAAAATAAAAGGAAGAGGGAAAGGGATTTGGATGATATAATATCCCATTAGAATCATATAATTACATTATATTTATAATACTGGAGTTACAATATCATTTGGATGAAGATAGGTGGGGATAGATCAACAAATGAACTTGAACATGAAAGGAAATTAATGGAGAAGAGGGAGAGAAATTACCTCTTAAACCTTTCAAAATCCTCCTTAATGAAGCCAGTCTTAGTATTGTTATGATACCAGCAGATTTTGGACGTGGGGGAGGGTCTAGGGAAGATGTTTGGTAAGAGTTTAGTGTAGTCTTGGAGCTTGAGAGGTGTTTTAGAAATGACGGAGTGAAGGGTGGTATTTATAGTGGATGGGAGAGGGGTTTCCTTAATGTAAAATCCATTAGTTTATTATTTCCCAAAAAGACAATGAATAGTGAGTCTTGGATGATCAGGAATAGTAATTTTATAATGTAATCCCGAACCAAGTGGGCTTACATCAGCAGAACATCACACATTACCCTATAATTAGCTTATTTTGCTTATTTTGCAAATTACGGTATTTCACTATTCATAAAAAAATCAAGTATCTCAGAAAAATACCAACAATTTACCCCAACAATTTTTCAACATTTAGAATCCAAAAATGAAGTCAATTTTTCAAAAATAATTTTCTAAATATTAATGATTTAATATTTAATTAAAATCATAATTTACATTAAATTTTTTTTTAATATTAAAAATGATTTCATAGTGCTTTCAAACATGACGTAGGGACTTATAAAATTATCTAAAATCTATAAGACATTGATTAAATAATTTATTAATACATTTTAGGGAAAAAATATACTTTTAAATTAACAAATTAATTATAATTAATTATTTATGACTTAAAAAATACCAAAATGTTTACTGAGGTCAAATTGTCACTTTCTAAGATGTCTAAT
Organism: Viscum album; assembly: GCA_963277665.1. Taxonomy (NCBI): domain Eukaryota; kingdom Viridiplantae; phylum Streptophyta; class Magnoliopsida; order Santalales; family Viscaceae; genus Viscum; species Viscum album. Next base: position 649,485,081 of record OY728130.1, on the reverse strand, counting down.
TTTTTTTAATTATTCATAGGTAATGTTACTCTTATGTTGGATGAATTACTATTCATAGGGGTCATATTACTATTCATAAGGGTATGTTACTATTAATAAGGGTACGTTACTTTTCACCAAAAATTATTTTTATTTCATTAGAGTCCAAAAATCATCTTGAACACAACTGTGTCTGTCTGATTTTTGATATTCCAAACACAGGAGTGACAAAATTATGTTTAAAGGTCACATATCACTTAGTAGTTCATTATGTTGTGTTTTCATGTTATTTTATGACATAATTATAAGAAGGGAATTTCCATTGAAAAACTTTGGGTTGTTACAACACTAATCATTGGATTTTTGTTAGTAGAATAACTTCAAAAATAGTTTCACCAAATCATTGGTATATGTATTAAATATGATATATTCCAATGGTTTGGGAACCATTGGTATAGACCACCTATAAAATGGTTTCAACAAAATATTGGTATAATTACTTCTAAAAACAATTAAAACTAATGACTCATAAAACCATTAGTATAGGATATAACGATGGTTTGAGGGCCTATAAAATTGGTTCCAAACCACCAGTATAAATTTTATTTCAAGTAGTGATCGTGAGGTATGGTGATATAATATTGAAGACCATGAGATCATAAAATATAATAACAAAGGAATGATATTATAACATTTCACAAAAATGAGGAATAAACATGAAACATTTAATCATAAGTATAATTCAGGGCTCCCTATGGAGAAATCATCTTATAGTGGGATAGGCTCACACCCAAGCACCATATATAATATCTAATGATATATAAACATTATATAATGAATTAAGGACTATGAAATACTAGGATCAACCATTAAATCATAACAGGTACATGAATATGTGCCCTATATAGAGATAAATGGATATAAAACGATCATACATCAAGAAGTAGGACATAACATGATAACCCATACAAAATAAATGGGTTAAAAGACAAAATAATATAACATTATTCTATTAAAAATACCATAAATGTGTCAAAATTATTGTTCAATCTTCTTGGTGCTTTCATTAACCCATAAAAAATCCATTCAATCTTTAAAACAAATCAATTTTTATATTCCTTAAATTATTCTAGTTTACCCTTGTAAATTTCCACCTCTAAATGTCTATAAAGAAAATCTATCACCACTTGTAACTATTAAAGATAAATACCTACTTCTACAATCATTCCGAGAACTATTTTGATTATTGTGTGTTTTATAACCAGATAGAATATTTTTAAGAAATATAATCTTTATTTTTATTGAGATCCTTTGAAAACTAATATTTCCTTGTATCACTTCCTATTATCCACATATTCCTTTAAACTATAGACCCATTTGTTCTGCATTTCCTTCTATCCTAATGGATGTTACAAAAGATTCAATATTCGGAAAGCATGAAAGGATTCCATCTCCTACTTCATCACAAACTACCATTATTTTGAGTAACTAAGACTTGACACTTCTTTTAGGATTTTTGGTTCTCCACCACGAATAATAAGTATATAATAAAAGTATGACCTAAATATTTAAACCAATATTTTGACTCTAGTTCACAACCTACACTTTTGAGGATGTGATCCTCATGGAATTGTATCTTCAAAAAATATTCTTTTATTTTCCTTAGTTCTTATGTTTTCTAGTACATTAAACCTTATTTGAAACTCCAAAATCCCAATTCCTTATGAACATACACCTTATTAACTATTATGTTCTTCCAGAATATGGTTAAATCCTACACTACCTATATTGTATAGAATTTTTTTCAGATCAACAAAGGAATGATCCATTGATCCTTTGTATTCAATTACACCATATTGATAGAGTTGGTATTTTGATTACATTTTCTTTTCATTTTAATGAATAAATCCTTACCATTTTTAGTATAATTATATCAATTTTATGTTTTTTGGAAAAATTTAGGAATAATTTTCAAAATAAAAAAATTCATGGTTTTTAAGTGTGTTTAATAATTCTTGGAAATATTTACACAATCCTACTTATTTTAATTATTTTAGGTTATTTTCATTATAAATTTGAAAAGGATTTTTTTAAAATATAGATTTGTTTGAATTTTACTATTTTCATAATATTATTTAATTTCATTTGATTTATGTGAAACTATTAGACATTGTTTTTAATGTCTTATAATACATTGTTTTGAATTTCATATAAATTTTACACAATTTGTGTATGACTTTGTAATTTCATTTGAATTTCATTCCTATCCAGTAAGACTCTGAACTCATTAATATATAACTTTTTCACTTTATAAGACATAAAAAGTAATATTAAATAGACTTCCTATGAAAATAATTTTTGATAATGGATGTCATGTGTATTTTTTCAATATTTTGTGAAATTTCCAAGAGAGTCAAGACAGAACCACAAGATCTCATGTTGATAGCTCATCCAATAAAAATGATTTTGTTTAAATGGATCATCAAGAGTAAAATTTCCTGATAGAATTAATGTAGGAATAAAAGTGAGTAAAATATTTATTATTACTATTATTATCCCTTGCATGTGAAGAATAAATTTCTATTGTTTTCACTTCGAGATAACCATTGAAAAATTGTCTCATATGTATAAATTTTCCTTAAGAGTTACTTGAATGAAAACAAACATTTAAATTTTTTTCCCTCAATTTTTTGTGAAATATATAACATCCACAAATGTATTATAAGTGGTGGGGGAGGCTTGGAATAATCCAATGGAAGCGGTAAATTCAAATATTTTTCCTATAAGTTATTGGTAGACATAAGAAAGATAGAGGAATAAGGACATGGGTGTTGATTTCAAAATTCATCTCTAAACTCCTAAATGGTTGTGGAGAGTAGATATATGACAAAAATTATCTTTTTATTCTTTTAGTTAATTATAATATTATTAAATTTCTATGGAATCTATGTTTTTGATAGAACATGTTCCATTTCTTTCATAAATTTTTATCTTCTATATTTTTTAAGATTATTTTTCAATTTATGAAATTAAATTTTTTAGTATCACTATTTAATTTTATTTGGTGAGGTAATACCTATAATGAAAGTTATTTTAAGATAATTTGAGTGAAAAATACTTTTTTGTATTTTCATAAGAACAATTAAGGATATAGTGTGAAAGAACACGAGTAAAAACAAAAATGTATCAAACATCATAAGATATCAAATAATCATTGAATGAGTGTTTGAACCTATTAAAAACATTCTCCATATATAACTTCCATTAATGGTCAGTTACCTTTATATTCAGATCATCCTTGATTAGGTATTCAAGATGATAAACCATCTTATCCCATATGTTCAAATATTCCTCCACATTTATCTTCTTTTCATTGAATCCTCTTATCAAAATAAGATCTTTCTTATTGATCCACCACACTAATATTTGTTGTTATTCACTAGGATAATTCTATACATCATTATTTAAACATATTCTTTAGAGGAATTAACCAGTAAGGCATACTCTAACATTTATTTCTTAAGGTGGACGATAAAATTCCATGATTTATCATTATTTGAATTCATATTACCTACCTCCCATTATTGGTTGACTAGAACAACCTTAAAGGCCTGATTAATGATGAAATCATTATCATAATGATACACCACAATTAATCCTCCATATATCTGATTTGGGTCTTCCATCTTTCCACCAGCCTACACTTGTTCCATAGAAACAAAACATTCAATCATTATATTCCACAATGAAGCTTCTCACTTGTATTCTAATTCTAATCAATGGAATTTAGTTCACATTACTTATCCTCTACCCTTATCTTATTGAAAGTATGTGTCTCCATTGGTTTAATTAGATATGATTAGTCTTTATACCCATGATTTATGATTTTTGATCAGAATTCATCTCCCTTAATCCTAGTTCTTCTACCCCCCTTCTTCCTCTTTTGCCTTCAAAGACCTCTACATAACATCACTCAACACTATCATTTGAGAATTGGATAGTGATCTAATCACATGAATGTTCCCTGGATAAACCTTTATCTTCATAAGAAACCCCTCCCATGACTGGTTCTCTTTGTTATGAGATTTTTTATTCAATTTACACACATTCAATGAAATTTACTAGCTTAATAGTTAGAATTTAATTTCTAGGATATGGCCAAATAACTAAATTCACCCCACCCCATATGACCAACATCTCCTGAAACATGAAATCTATATAACCTCGCTCACTTTCTACATGGATCACAACTTCTTGAGTGGTATCATAACGAAGACACACAACCTCTACTGAATGTTTCCTTTCCTTGTGATTAAATCTCTTTCCAATTCTCACAACCTCTTCTTATGATTTAACCATAGATACATTGATTAGATCTAACAACCCTATTTCATATACCCCCTCAGTTCCCTTAGGCGATTTGGTGTCCAGGACAAATGGAAACCTCCTTAAGATGATGAACTAACCATGGAATATTTCACAATTATATATAGTAAAATAATGGGTTGAATTTGTATCTCATTGAGACCATGATAACTCCCATAATTTATAGGTTTTCATATATCGACTAGTGTACCTCGAGTGAGTTTTAGGTACCTTAGATCCACAAGTTAGAGCCCCATGTTTTGTATGTCACTATTGATTGATATGTGTTATTATTTATTTCCAATATCTAAATTGGAACATTTTGATACATTTTATTCCATATTTCCCCCAATTATGCTTTATAGTTGTCTATTTGGTTTTTATTCATCATAGAGCTTCTATTATTATTTTCATTATATCTTTTTCTTCCTTTTTGTGGGGTCTATATTACTTACTATTAATTTTTTTCATGTAGTGATTTATAAATCCTTATTAATATTCTTATGGGGGTTGATTTATGGTTATAATCCTTATGTTTATCACTTTTCATGTTTTTCCTTTTTAATAAAAATTGTAAATTTGTCTTTCTAATGTGATCCTTGTGTGGCTTAAAAAATAAAATAACAATGAAGGAATTATTTTCTTTTATATTAAAAATGATAATGTTATAAATTATGTTTCTAAAGTTTATTCGATTGTAATAAACTCCATCTATGTTTAAAAGATATAAATCTTGGTTTCTCTATTAAAGGTTTAAATTTTTCACCTTGGGTAAAGTAGATTTATGAAATGGTCTCATGTGACTTGATATTACTCAAAATGAATGGTTTTATTTTATATATATATTTTCAATATTTAATGGGGAGGGATTTAATTTTAAATGTGATTTATGTGGTGTGGTGAGGTTACATACTAGAAATATTTATAGACAACTATCATATTTTATGTTTAACAAGTTTTTAAGGGATGTATCAGATGATATTTTTGGTATTGGTACAAGTATGTTAGAGTATACTAGTGGGGATTATTTAATTGACTCGTGAATATGGGGTTGTATGGACATGGTTTTATTTTATTTTATTAATATTCCATTCTATCATGCTATATCAACACTTCTATTCTATCTTTTTTGGTTTATTTTCAAGTTGTATTATTGATTTAGTTTCCGTTATTTTGAGTTATATAATATTTTCGTATTCAATAATTATGAGTTAAAATTTTTATTTATTTATTATTTGATTGTATTTATTTATTGATATTTCTTATTTCTATGTCATTGATTTCCAATGAATGAAATTTTCATGAAATATTTCATCCTATGATTACATTAGTGGTTTATTTCTTTATTCGATGAAACCATTCCCATGTATGTTTCCATTGATTCCATATAACTTGTTTTTATAACATGGGGTTTGAGAATACACTTTGGGCCTAGTGGTAGACTAGGTTGGGAGACATATCAGGGTTGCCTGCTCTAGTTCATTATAAATGGGATCATTAGCCTATTGATATATATGATTTCTATTAGTTTAAAGATAATATTTTCATAATTCTAGTAGTAGGTCATGAGTTGGTTCTTGATCACTACCTTTAATGATGATATTTAATTTACCAAGTCTATTTAAGAGGAAAGAGTTACAAATTCAAGATTAGTGATCAGTTATTTTTTGGTTCTTTAGTCATTATTATTTCAGTAATTATGTATTTTATTGAGAATTTATTATTTATTCTAAGAAAATATATGTTTTGGAGTGGAGTTTGGAAGGATGTATAGGTAAAAACTACTATGAATGTTCTAGAAAACCATGTAAAGTGTATGAATCCACGATTATATGGCTTCTAGTGGAGACTCACACAGTTAACATTCAGTTTTATAGAATATGTAGGTGAATCGTGTGCAGTTGTAAAATTTTTACCCTTTTTTATTTAAGGCTCTTTGAGGGTCTAAATTATTTCCAAATTAATTTATTATTTTTTTAAGATTAATTGTAGTGCCTTAGTTGGTTGTTTTTCCTTTGTTTAGAATGATTTTAGTTGGAAATTTGTAAGATGAAAATTCTGTGTTGCCTTTAAAAGGTGATCAGATTTATAAATCAAGAGGTCATATCTAATGTTGTAGATTTGAAAAGAAATAATGATTTATGAAGGTATATTTTGAAAATAAGGGGATATAAAAATAGTTTTAATAAAATTATTGAATGGATTTAAAAAATCCATTGAGAATTTTTAAATTTTCTATTTTGTGAGTCTTTTCATGAGATGATTTTGAATAATTGGTATTTTAAAGGGAGGATTATCTTTATATTATAAGGTGTTTTTGGACATGTTTTAAGAATACCATGTGGGATTTCCATAGGATAAAAAATTTATTTAGGTATTTATTTAATGGTTTGGGTGCATGATAAATATTAAATGTTTTTTATTATGTGTTATATATTATATTGAGGGGTGTTTGAAAGAAATATTTTATTTAATGATCTTAATTACCTTTAAGAAAAGTGTGAGATTAACAAATGGTTAAATTAAAAAAATGATTTTTATTTAGTTTTATCAGTGACATGAGACATTTTAAATGTTCACATTATTTTGTTTATAATTTTTATGGGTTATTTGAAAATGGGATTTTATTTGAATAGGTGTTTTGAAAAGTGTATTGTTTCATTATAGAACATGGAAGTCATTCTAAAATGTCATTGTATTTTTCAAAATTATTTTAACCCCCTAGTGGGAAGGTTTTTAATTTTCCAAATGAGGTGAAATTTTTTATTTTATGCGAATTGTAATTATAAAATATGTTTTTATATTACTATTTAAAGGGTAGTTGGTTTAAATGGGAAGGTTTTTTAAGATTATTTTTACTGGGTTTATATATTTGGTTTTAACCCATGGTTTAGATTGGGACTATTTGATATTAAATTATAAATACTAAAAAATGATTTTTGTATTAGTTTATTTTTTTCTAGTTTTGAATCATCTTTAGGATTGATAATGACCATCTGCTTGACATATTTGATTTTGGAGTTTGGAGTAGGTTGAATAATTTAAAGAAATTGTGGATTGATGTGATTTTTGGGTGTCCGTAGGGTTATTCCTTATGAAATGTTGTTTTTTTATGATTCTAACTCCTTAGTGATGGTTTCCCCCTTTTTATTTGAGGTGATGGAATCATTTTGATGTGATTTTTCTTTCTAGAGATTTCACTTGGGATGTATCAAGTGTGTGGTTCTGTATCTTGGATAGGTGTTATTCCTAACATAGATTGTACTCTTCTGGGTATTTTATTGTCTAGTTTGGTTCACTTGGAGTCAATGTTCCATGAGCAATGTCTCTTGTTACTCTATCTTGAATACGAGATATATTACATGTTATTATTAATGATGTATGTTTTTTTATATAATTTTCAGTTTGGTGTTTCATTTTTCTTATCTAGTATATCTTGATAGTTCTATTTATTGAAGTAAATATTATGAGCTTATGATTCTGATGGAATGTTTAGGGTTTATTAAGACGATTTTGATATTGAGATATCCTTGAGCCCTTATTAATAAATTTAATAGATTTCTTATGTGTTAGTGAATTATATATAAGCTTTTTATCCTTTTTTGAGTATTTTAGTATGGAGAGATTTTTGTCTCCTAATAGTTCTTGGGAGTATTGTTTTATTTTTGGATAATCAATGCGTTATTGGAATTCCTAAATGTTAGGTAGATCATTAGGGATGATCTTTTCCTTTTATATTTCCTTTTGAAGTAAATCAGGTATGACTGTGTGGTGTGGTGATTTGTTTCCCAAAACCAACCCTGCCATGATATTTATTGTAATCTATTTGAACATGAGTCTTTTGAGATATTTAATATGAAATTTTTTATGTTTTTTTGTAAATTTGGATGTTTGGGTACTTGTTTCATACTCAACCTTAATTTTGATAATTAAATTCTTTGGATGTTGGGTTGGCCTTCGAGGTTCTTTAGGAGATGTGACTACCTTTAGTTGTGTAGTTTATTTTCATTGGTACCATGGGTTTGATTGTAGTTTATATCATATAATTACATGATTTTTTAGCATTGGGTATAAATAAAGAAGTTATACATAATTCATTCTTTTTTCACCTTTTATAATAGGATATTTCTGAGGGGGGGGGGACACTATAATGGAGATAATTTTAATACCATGACCTCACTCTATCCTTTAATTTTACCTATTTTATAGTTTGAACAATTTTATGTTGTATTCAAGTAGTTTTTTTTTCATATAGTGATAATTTTTTGAGTTTTTCCTGTCACATGGTTAGCACATTGTTAGTGAAAACCATATGAATTAAGAATACAAAGCTTATAATATATTATTGTAAATATCAATCAAGTTGTGAAAAGTTATCCAAACTATATGACTAAATAGTATAGTGAGTCTTAGGTGTGTCCAATTGTGAATGAATGCATGGAATAGGTTTTGGTAATCCATTTGGACAAAACATGTGGTCTTCCCTAATTCATTAAAATGTTAAAATTACATAGATGGATATGGTGACCCATAACATTCATATATAAATATTGCATCATTTTAGAAGAAAATTCAATAAATTTCAAAATAATATATGATGAGGACCATAGAGTTTTAGAGTCTTTGGAACTTATATATGTAAAAAATTTGTATATAAAATATATACATCATTTTTGATTAATTTATTTAAATTTAACACCCTTCTTATACATATCATACATAAAATCATTCTTCATAACCCAGGGAAGGGAAACATAAGAAAGGATGAGATCAACTATTCAGAAAGGGTAAACATAATAGATATCAATCAATGATCATAAGCGAGAATAATATAATCATAATAATAGGAGAACATGATAAAATCTTATAATAATCAAACATAATCAATCAAAGATCTTTAATCATGAATCATGACATTAGGTTTTGTCAAAAAATGACATAATACAAATTGTGTGGAAACTACAATAATCAATCATGAGTTATGAAAAAATAAAATAAATAAAATAAATACTTTTGTGGGATGTACATATCACATAAAATTATTTCTGCATTCAAGGATCCCTACGAAGACTTTCATAGTATATTGGGACCACTATTTATTCCATTATTTCCTTGGTCAAAGTTTACTCACAAGAGTATCTTATTAGATAAAGCCCCATATTGAATAGGGTTCAATACCTATAAAATCACTTATTATATCATGATATATCCTTAATTACACAACGTTTTTTAAAGATATATAATTCCATAACCACCCATCACATAGTGAAAACCATAAATATGTGTTTCCTAATATCATAAAATAATTATCATATCATAATATCATAAACCATGGAAAGGATATAAATTTCATAATAATTTCATATTGATAATAAAAAACCATGTATGTAAATAATAAATATTACATCATGGAATCATATCTTCAGTAAATCGTAAGAAACATCAAAGGATGTAGTTATATATAGTAATACCTTTAAATGATCACTTGAAAATTTCTAGAGGAAAACACCCATTTCATTTTGAAATAACTTGTTTGAAGTCTATGAATATCCAAAATAGATTGGGAAAAAATTCATCTCAAATAAACAAGGAAAATTATAAATTAATATTTAATGAAAAAGGTATTAATTATGTCAGGAAATGTTATTCATGCGGTGTACATTAAAACAAAACAAATTTGTTTCACGTTTTTTATAAAAATTCTGAAGTACTTCATTTGGAAAATGAAACAATGTTTCCTTTAACAATTTTGATAGAAATTAAAATATGGTAAAAAATTAATTTAATTAATCTTATATAATATTAAAAACATTCTTGAAAACAATTTAAGGAAAATATAGACATAGAAGAAGTGATTATCGACTGAATAGAAACACATGGTCAGTTTTCCTTAAAAACCATAATTTGATATCTTGAGTACTTAAAGATTGGAAATTTAAATAAAAGCAAGAAATATATAGAAATAATTATAATATATTAAAATACATAATACTTGGGAGATATAGATAATATATTTTCATCATCGGAGAATTTAATCATAAATAATGCCAGTAAAAATGAGATTGTAATATAAAACCCCTACCTGAAGTCTATCATTATTCATAAGTGATATAAAATCATTTATATTTGATTCAAATTTATTATAATTCTATAAATAGACCATAATAATACATATAATACCATACATATTTTACTTATAACATATCGTCACTCATTCATTAGAAATCCATCATTATCGTCATCATTTCATGTGTTCACTACTTCGTTTTTCATGTATATTTTGATTTCAATGAAATTTTACGTTCACTTTAATCAAGGGAAATTCATATAAATAATTATAAAATTTTAAAAATATAACATATATCTATTATATACATATTTATAGTCATTTATATAAAGCATTTATATAAATTGGATTACATCTGTACTTGGAGATTGTAGTTTTTGCAAATGTAATAGTGTTTTTTCCATTTTTTGATGGATGGATAAAAGGAAAGGAAAATATTAATTCAACTTTCTATAATCATTATAATAACATTAATATCATATATAAAAATTTAATCTATCATAATAACTAACCATTAATGATTTTTATGGAAAATAACATGCATTGTTACGTGGAGGCGGTAGTCCACATGTATGAATGAGAGATACATTCCTCTTCCATTGGAATGATAAGAGGTGGTAAATGGTAGTTAAATAATCATAATAAAATTTTAGTATATTAATTATAAATAATTAATCATTTTTCCATAGATAATTTTTTATAGTAAGTATACGAATAAATAAAAATCAAAGACCTTGGTTTAGATCTATACCCATTATTTGAGATTCCCCCTTTAACTTAGTCATAAATCCTTCAAGGATTGGTCTTAAGAGAAGAAAATATGATATGCAATGAAGGAAAATATTTTATTAATGTTTTTTAGCAGGTGTTTCCAAAGATATAAGGTTTAGATGATGTGAATAAGGGAGGAGGATAGGTGTCAGTTTATAAGAGAGGGGAGGGACACACATGGATTTTATTAAACGATTTCTGTGATTTAAGGCCACCTTCAAGGGAAATATTCTACAAATATACATATATTTTAAGATAATATTAATAAAAATGGAAATATATTTAAATATTAATAAAGTATTAGGTGTATGTGGAAATTGTACCCATATCTCATGCTTTAACCCCCGATATACCCATTTTAACTTCAACTTTGGTAACAAAAATTTACTATTTTTACTATTGACAATGACCAGTTTATAAGTTGAATATAAAAAATATATTAATAATTATGATTAAAAATATGCAATACATTTTAAAATATTAAATTTATATAAGCGTTAGAATATAATTTTAATTATGATTTCAAATTACACTGAAAAGCTATTTTCAAAAAATGAAAATTTAAGCATAAAACTTAATTAACTTCCATTATTTTCCTTACAAAAAACAAAACAATGTCTGTTAAAATATTAGGATGAATATAAAATCATTAAATTTAATTAAAAAATTTAAAAATTGATACTAAATTAATTTTTTATGATAAAAACACATTACATGCATAAAAATAGATTTTTTAGAAAAATGTGTTTTTAAGAAAAACATTATCTTATAACAAAATCATGTATAATGAAAATTACAAGGTAGTATGTAGAAATATGAACCAAAAATCCTAGAGTTAGTGTCTAATACCATTACATTTACATGATTAAAAAGAATCAAATATTGACAGACCGAAGAGTTTAGTAGTCCTTCTAAACAAGAAACATACATGAGTCATGTATTACAAGAGAACAATCTAATTACAATTTTTTTCTTTTGGGTTTAACTTTATTCCCAATTATCTTATACATTCATATCTTTATTAGTACACTTATATGTTTCATGAGTAAAGGAAACATAATAATAGTGAGCTCAAATGATCAGTAGGGGTAAGTAAAACTGAAGCAATAATGAATCAATGTGAATAATCAATATAGAGAGGTAAATAATTGAGAATATATTCCATGAAATAAATAATTGATAATTAAGTTAGTAAATAATATGAAAATTTAAATAAATTGAAACATATTTCATGGAAATAACTAGATAAGTAATAATCAATATGGGAAGGTAAAAAAATGAAAAAAACGTGACATTAAGTCAATAAAATGAGAATGAAATGAATCCAAGTATTCTTTCATAGTGAAAATTTCATTGATAATAAATACTAAACAAAATGAAGGAAATTATTATTTATAGATTTTCTGTATGAGGCATATATAATAATGTAATTTCAAGACCTTTTAGAAGAAGGTGTAAAACTACATTTAGAATCCTATTTAATTTGTATAAATTAATTGTCTCATAAGAACTTTTTGATGCATCAAGGGTATATATAATGTCCAGGTTCCCACCATAACTATCTTTCCAAAGCATTCCACATATCTATTAATTTATATTATTAATAAACAATATTACCTATCAAATATCCATATTGAATAAAGTAAACATATTTATCAAACTTTACCCAGACAATAAAATAAATATCCAAGTAAACACCATATGTAAAAATGATATATGGTTTATGAAATAAACATAACCCAAAAATATGATATGGACAATTAGATGAAATTCAATTTTCAACAATCATAGGAAATTGGATGTTTCAAGGAGATTAACTAAGGATTCATGGAAGTTAATTTTAATACTATCATTTACCAAATATCTCATAAACCATGTAGAGGATGGATAATGATGGTATCAACACAGTCTATCCCAAGTGGAGTAAACATAAATGTTTTTTGTCATTGATGATTGGAAATATTATAAAAATATATTTTAAAAACATTCTTGAGGAAAACATACTTTTTATTTTGAGAAACATTTTAAAAATAATTTTATTTTAAAATAACTTTTCAAAAGAATTTTTTTAAAATGTATCCTTTCAAACATCCATTGGAAGATTCAAGGAAATGATGGTGGGTAAATCCATACATTTCATACATGGTAAAAAAGAACCTTCATTTAGTATGATAAATTATTAGAAAAATGACATATTTTGAAAGAGACATGAAGATTCCTTTGAAAAAAATTTAAAAGAAAAAAGGGTAAAAATATATTTAATAAACTATTTCCTTAATGTAAGAAAACATTTTTTAAAAAACATGATTTTTAGAAGAAATAGGTTCTTCGACTAAAGATAGAAATGAAGTCGAGATTTATAAAAAACATTTTCCAAAACATTTTGAGTACCAAAGAGAAAAAAATGGTAATATTACTTGAAAAAGTATTCAATAACCATAATGGTATAAAATTAAATTATTTATAAAAAATTGTTCAATAATTTTCTTTAATAGAAATTTAAGGGTAAACAATCCTGTACAAAATGAGATTGTGTTGTAATCCCTTGAAAATATCATAATGTTGATGTGAAAATCAATAAATGAATAGAAATAATGTTTCAAATGTATATCCACATAATAAAATTTTAAATTTAACAATATAATATAAAAAGTTATTACACACATAATCTTAGAATGTTAACAACAATGATGAAGTAATATAACTAATGAAAAGGAATCAGGTTATGAAATTATATACCACTTGGTAACATTTAATTAAAATTTCATTTAAAGAAATAATTAAAATTGAAATTCAAAATAACATGAAGATAAAACAATTAATGATATAATATATAAATATGGTAAGTGGATATATCGGTTAAAATAAGTATGTGGCGAATATGATATTCATCTCACAAATGTAAAAAGTGAGATGAAAATCTATTAACTTATAGTTCCTTTCAGATGAACATCCTTTAACATAATGTATAATTATTTTAATCATTTCAATAAATTATACCACAACCATACTCATGTTTATAATATCATATATTAAAATATAATTTCTTATTTCTTATTTGTTAATAATCATTCATTATTTTCTCTATTTCGGGTGTTAATTGCTTAGTTTTTCTGGTATGTTCTAACTTGTTATTTTTTTCATATTAATTTGATAACTTTTCCATCATATAATTAATTTAAAACATGATTTAAATGTTATATATATTATTTATACATGTATTTAGAGTATACCATAATATTTGGATATAAAAAATGAAATGCACCTTTCATGGAGACAGTAGGTTGTACGTACATTTGAATGATACTTCCATTTTTTTCAAATTTAAGAAGAATGAATATTAAATGATATATATTTATATTATAATTAATGTATCATATTTAGGTAATATATTTCAAATAAAATTTTTATAATAACCCTTAAGACATTCAATGTATAGCGTGAATGAATCACATCACTTTGGTGAGTTGGTAGTCCACATGTCCACAAACAATGTTATCATATTACCAAAAAATTGAATGTATGATGGTATGTTTTATATAAAAATTTCAGAATAATAAATAAATCATAAATATAATATTTATTTATTTCAAAAATATTGTGTTAATCATAATTATCAACCATGAGATGTGGTGAATGAAAAACAAACTACATCGTTCCATGAGGTGGTAGTTCATCGTATGTGAATGGTTTGTTAATTATAATTTTTATGGAAGTGTGTGCATATATAGTTCCAAGAATTAACCTAAAAATATATATTTATATTTAGTACACTTATTTTATTATATAATCATTTAATAATAAAAAATAAAAGGCTAGATAAATGCATAGAACATAAATGAACATTGAAGAATGTTACCCCGTTTTCAAGTAACCCCTGTTGGTTTATACCAAAATACCTCCTTGGTTGGATTTATGCTCATGGTTGGGATTATATGTTGAGGGGAAAGATTTTAGGAGATCATTTTTGCAGGTTTTGGGTGATCCATAGGGCTTGAGAGGTGTGAATAGTTGGTAAGTGTGACTGCCTTTTTATAGTGGAGGAGTGGCATTCTTGTAAATTTTAGAAAAGGGAATTCCACCATTGTTATTACAATGTAACATGGCTACAATAATGGTAAAAATTATATATAATGTTGTATAGGTCCTATATATGGACATAAAATTTATTTTTAACACGTCTCAATGTCATTTTAGTTCTTATGTTTATAGTTTCGACCTTTGTTGAGCAAATTTTCTTCATAATCATCATAATTCATTTCAATTAATTTCACTAATAATTTATGATTTTTTTGATATTATTAGACATTGTAAATTACGATGATTAAAAGTATGGAATTAATTTTTCCAAATTCCAATCATGTGAGTGATAGAAATTAATTTAAATTTAATCCCACAGACAAGACGACAAAGCAGGTTTTGAGAAAGATCGAGGTTGTGCCTCTTTTATTTAAAGCAAGCAAATAAAGGAAACCCAAGAGAGTGCAGATATACAAAGAATAGTGCTCAAGGAAAACAACTAGATACCTATTTTTTCCTCAATCCCTCTATTATAATCCTCTCCTCTTCAGAGATTATATGCCATCAAGTCCTTCCTCGACCACACCCTAACCTCTCGATCTCCACCTGCTTGGGATAATTGATTGAAGCATTTTAAGTAGAGTCTTAGATTTAGTTCTTTTTGAATCAAAATTTTCTTGCTTCTCCTTGCATGAATCAGAAGATACTTCTATTTCCATTGGAGTCATCACCTCTTAGAAACCCGTTACATGACTCGGAGAAATAGTATCGATGTATGTTTTCCCATTTTCCTGCATCTCAGTGGAACTATCATCATTTTTATCAGAAAGAGGTGCAGATCTACCTTCATTTAGTTGTTCAACCACCATAGTGGTTACAACTGGAGAATTTGTCTTCTTGTTTGAGACAATCTTAAAACCCTCATTATCCACCATAGGTTTTAAAGAAGCATGTCATCTTTTAGAAAAGGCCGATGAGTCAAATTATAAAATTCTCTCACCCTTTCAGCTACCAAGGGCGGCCAACCTTTCCTATGAGAGAATATGATCAACCAATTTTTTAATTTCATCTTTAGTAACTTTTACCTTCATCAATTTATCATCTATACCTGGCTCTGTATTGGTAATAGTTACTTCTTCTGAGAATATGGTAGCCCATGATTTTGTCTTATTCTCAGGTGGGTCACCAAGCTCACAACCCTTCTCATCAACCTGGGACTTGCTAAAATCTTTAATAATGGTAATTTGAGCTTAAATATCATTGGTTACTATTGACCAATGCTGGTTAATAATATCAACCTTCTGAATGGAGGAATTTTTCTTCTTTTTGAGACAATTTCTTATCTCATGACCCCACAAGGAGCAGAAGCTGCAGTCTTTGGAGCATCTACAATTAGCTAATTCATGAAATATTACATAACATTCCTTACATAATTTTTCCATTTTTTCATAAAATATCATTAACTAAATAATATCATCATCTATAGCAAGAATAATATTATCAACTAGAGTCGAAATCAGTTCAACTTCCACCAAAAACCTCACAAAATGAGAGAATCGAGCCACATCCATCTCTTTGTCAAGTTCAATCAGAATGTTGATAGATAGTGAAATATCATACAAAATTCTGGGATGTCAGAGTATCAAATTTAACCCATAAATGCTAACGTACATTTGATAGGTGGAGTTTCCAACCACATGTGGGTTTAATTTTTTATACCGTTCTCTAAGGTGAATGATGCCCGATTTGAGCGCGATGGATCCAAAGCTCCGAGCTCACGTTCTCAATTCTTTCATGGGGAAGAGTATATGAATATATCCTCATCCTAGAAAGACACATTTACAAAACAAAAATCCCAAATCAGTGATATTAATTCCCTGATTTATTCAATTTTCAGAGGCTGAGATCCTTTAGGAAGAAATAAACAGGCTATGATTGAGAACTCACCCATTTTGAGTCACACTGAAATAGATTCAGGATTCGATGTGATGTGTACAATGTTTCATTTTCATAGAATTGAAGGATCAACCAAACCTTTTTAGTTGGAAAACACTCTATTCATAAGATATTCCTCTGAACCAGTCCCACCTACCATGACCCCCAAAGACCCCTCCAGCCGAGAATCACAAGGCTCTTGTCTCCTAGAGCCACCTGATCTTCCTGAATGATACACATCAAACAACCTTGCAGGTCTATTCGGGACTAGATATAACACCTCCTTTTCCAAATTCTATGATATGGGCACAATCGACCCACCAAATCCTCTTGCATCAGTTGTTCCAGACGTTATCACATCCTGAGTCGCCCCCAGATATCCGTTCAAGACCAAATCAGTTTCCTCTTTGCACATCACTGTATCTGAATCTCACAGAACCAAACCACTCCTTGAATATTTTATCTCACCGAGAACATATTTCACCACTGCCGTGATCATTCCATAGCGATTCCAGACCAGATTATCCTCCTCCTTGTGCGTCACTATTTCCCATGCAACAGCATCACTCTTTGTCACATTGTTCGCACTGATCCCATCCTTTCCCATCGTTGAGCTCATATTATACCCTTTCATTAATACACCTCCATACCTATGGCTATCGAACTGATCTCGAGTAAGAGATTCATCATCCATGGAATCCATATGCTAACCTGAGTGCACTGTATTAGGGTAAAGAAAGAGCATCCTGCCTCAGCACATTCAACGCATGACAAAGCTGGGTTTTAATGTAAAAATGGTCAATCCTTTGAGATGTGTTTGTACAAAACATCAATGATTAATTGATTAAAATTACCATAAATTGATTAAATGATGTATAATTTATCTAATCTTACATGAAAAACCATTTAAAATACAATTTAACCTTATACAAAAATCAAACAAAAAACAGTTTGGAATTAAAATTTTGTATTTCCATACTATTCCTCAAAAAAATGAAAGTTCACAATAAAATACCAAAAAGTAACCATAAAATAATTTATATGTTCTGATTTAAAAATGAATTTTATTTTGACATATAAAATTTATAAAATTTCCAAAAAGTGGATCTAAAATAGGTTTACCACTAAATGATGGTAGATGTAACCTTATAAAAATATAGATTTTTATGCATAAAATTGAGTTTGTTCTCATATTTTGACTATTAAATCAAATTTATGAATAAAAAAATATTTTATTATATAAAAAACATATATATTTCATTAATATCATTTTATAATATTAATTAATTTAATTTATTAAGACAAAAGCCCTTTTGTTGCATAAAAATAGTTCTTTATAAAAATATTTCCGATACTATAAATTAGATTTGATATTAATTTTTGTTTTTTTATAAACCAATGAATTCAAAAATATATTTACATAAGTTAGTTAATCATTTTCCTAGCCACTAATTTAATGACTAACTTATATATTATTATATTAAATAATAATATTTTAATAATATATTTTTGTTTAGTAAAACTTGTTCTTGTGTGTAATGCAAGATATCAAAGAAAGTATTTATTGCATGTAACAAAATCTAAATATGTATTGTGTATATTGAAAGCTATATCATATATTGAATATATTTAAAAAATAAAATATATTTTAAAGTGTCATGATATAATATTCCTTTACAAGCTTGAGGTTGTGCACCTTATATGCTATCAAATACAATGTAATTACTTTAGAATTGTGGTTCCTTACATTCTACCCAACATTATTAAATTTCATCCTCATAATTTAAACCTGATCTCAGTAATATATGGTTGGATATTTTAAAATTAACTTAGTGAAAACCCCATATCATCAAATCATTTATAAAATATCCTCTTAATAAGAGAGAATTAGAACTGTAAAGGTCGCATGGAATTACATACAACTATGTTTCTACATAGGATAACATTTATGGAAGGTGAAAATATGGACTTGGAGGAAAAGAATAAATATTTATAGGGAGTGGTTGAGGTCATAAATCACAAACAAGTGAATGATAAATGGAATGTATAGGGTGTTGAATTCATAAATCAATGATGCTTTAAAAGACCATCATTTGGAGAAAATTAAGGTACATAGAAATATAAATTTGATCATTTTTCTAATGTTGAGAAATTATTTTTCTTGCTATAAATATAAAGAAATATACTTACTTGATATGTTACAATTTCATATTAACAATTACATGTTTTGGATCTAATTTGATGAAATCATAATTCTTATCTTACTCTATTAAATGGATATCCAAAAATTAACTTTGACACCAAAAGCACAAAAATACACTTTTAATAGATCTTAAGGACCATAAAAGAGTGAAAATTATAACTGTTGGTCTCAACTATTCTCAAAATAAAATATTGTTAAGACAATAATCTCTAAATCGAAAAAGTGATTCTACTTTTTCAACATTAATATTTATTTACAAAATTGTATAACTAAAAAATGTCAAATTTACAAGGATATATTATATGACAATGGTAGAAGTGAAACCTTATCCTCCAATGGTCATGGGATCTATCCCCACTTCTTAATGGGTTTTCCTTTTTCTTAAATCATATTAATATAATTCCCAATAATATAATGGATATCCTTTAAATTCAATCATTTAATAACAATTTTCAGTTTTTTTATAATTTTTTCAAAAGTTTAATAATCTTATTTGAGCTTAAACTCTAAATATTATGAATACCTTTAAACTCATGTCTATAAAATATATGGGCATTACACAAAAAATAGGGTTTTCACTAGAATATATACTTTAAATTAATTTTTTTCATAAGTATCCTTATTCTTGGTAGAATCTCATTATAAAAAATTTAAAAAATACTTCTTAGAATTAGAAATTATGATCAAACTCAATATCATAATCCCATGATTATATCCATCACTCTTAAGTTATTGAATACATGTGAGCTTTTAAAATTATAAAAAATACTTATATGTTTCATGATTCTAATAACTAAAATGATATTGGTAAAGATACCTCTACAATTTAATCCTAGAATCCCAGTCAACCATTTTATTTTAATATAAGTCTTTCCTTTGTCTAAGGTTTAACCTAAGTAATTCATTTTCATTATATTTTAAAATCCTTCATAATGGTTTGTAAATAAAATGTGTATTATCTTAATAATATCCCCCAAGAGTGTCAATCCATGTGCACAGTAAGGCCCGTTGTTGTGAACCGAGTTACACTCAACTCAGGCTCGACTCAAGTTTTCAATTTTGTTACCCCTAGATGAATCTATTCTAGAACAATGTACACTTGTAGTATATAGAAAGTGATGTATTTCTATGAAGACCTAAATAATATATACCTTAAAAAAATTATAGGATATTCCTCTATACTTATCCTCAAATTCTACATTAGGGTTATTTAATCTAATATATGTTTTCTTAAATATAGTTCTCATGGTTTATACTAAACATCCTATGATACCAACTATAGAGACATGACCCCAAAAACCTAGATCCGGTGTCTACTATAACTATATTGTCATGATTATAATGAATAAAATCCTTATGTACTGAAGATTTTTGATGTTTTGGTTAACTAGATACATAACTGAGTCTTATATTACAAAATAATACAGTAATTTCAACATATTTTTTTTGGTTCAAGGTTAAATTTATTCCAAATGAGTACATCCTTTCATATATTTCTTATTAAACTTCGTAGATTCATGGGAAAAAGAAAAATAATAAGGGTGAGCTCAAATGCTCAGTAAGTGTAAGTACAATGAATGAAATAATTAATTAATTAGGGTAATAATTATGTAATGGAAAATAAATGAGAACACATACCTTGTAATCAATTACTGAGATGGAAGTAAGTAAATAATATGGAAAGTTAAATAACTAAAAACAATTTTCATTTAAATAACTAGTTAAGGCGTAATCAATATGGAAAGGTAAGAAAATAAAAACACATTCCATTAGATCAATAAACTGAGAATGAAATGCCACCATATATTTTTTCCTAGTGAAAATCTCATGGAAAATAAATACTGAATAAAAAAATTATGAAATTATTAATAATTAGATGTCATGTCTATGGAAGATGAAAACCTAAACTGTGAAGACCTTTCACAAGATGTTTTAAAACTACAAGTAGAAATCTGTTTATGTTTTGTGACTAATTTGTCTCATGAGAACCTATTTATGCATCGAGGGGATATATCAGGCCTGAGACCCCCCTTCATTTCTTGTACCACGAATTCATCATATGAAGAAATTGATTCAATTAATAAACAATATTCCTTATCAAATATCCATATTGAATAAGGTATACTAATTTATTGATATTTCTAAAGAAAATCAAATAACTATCAAACTAGACAATAAATGTAAAAAATGCTATATGGTTTATGAAATAAGAATATACATGAAAAATTATTTTGATAATTAGGGGAAATTAAATGTTCAATGACCATATAGAAATTGAATATTTCAACACGACTAACAATGGAATCAATGAAGTGAATTTCCATTCTATCCTTGGAAAAATAAATCATTAACAACCCAAAGGAAGAGTAATGATGGTATTAATACAAAATTTCCCAAGTGGAGTAAAAATTTAGTGTTTTTGTCATTGATGAATGGAAATATTATAAAAATAACTTTAAAAAACATTTTTGTGGAAAATATAATTTTTATTTTCATAAAAATTTTAAAAATAATTTTCTTTGAAAATAACTTTTCAAAAATGTTTTGTTAAAAACGAAAAATTTTAAACATGAATGAGAATCTTTGAAAAAATGACGATATGTAAATTAATACATTTCGTACATGGTAAATAGAACATTCCTTTTTCACATTAAAAATGTTAGAAAAATAGATTGTTTGGAAAGAGGAAAGAATATCCATTAGAAACATTTATAAAATAAAAGGGTAAACATGTCTTTAAGAAATCATTTTTTAAAGGTAAAAAAACTTTCAAATCCTTTTTAGAAAATAGGGTTTTTTTAAGAAAATAGGTTCTCTGACTAATGTGAGAAATGATGTTTGGTTTTCGAAAAACATTTCTCCAAAACAGTTTTTGTACCAAAGAGTGGGAAAATGGTATTATTACATGAAAAAGTACATGAATACCTAAAAGTTGAAAAAATTCAAGGATTTATTAAACAAAGGTCCAATAATATCCTCTAATGAAAATTCATGTGTAAACAATCCTAAACAAAATGTCATTTTGAAGTAAACGCTTAAAAAGGCCATAATGTTGATGAGAAAAAAATCAATTAATAGATTATTTATCAACAATTTAATTTCATATAAAAAATTGTAAATACAAAAATAGATAGAAAAAAAGTTATTACACACATAATCTTAGAAAATTAACGACCATGAGGAAGTAATATGACCTAATAGAGAGGAATCAGTTTATGAAATTATCTAAAACATGGTTACTTTTAATTCAAATCCCATTAGAAACAATAATTCAAATTGAAACTCAAAATTCCATGAATATTATGATAAAATATATCAAAATGGGAAGTATATACACAATACAAAATAAGTAAGTGGTGAATATGAAATTTATCTCATAGATGTCTGAATTTAGATGCAAATCTCATACCTTATGTCTCCTTTTAAAAGAATGTCCTTTAACCTCATGTATATTGGTTTTAAGAATTTCAATAAATTATACAATATCCATACACTTATTTATAATATTTTATGTTAACTTATAAAATATTATTACACATTTGCTAAAAATATTTCATTATATTCACTATTTCGGTTGTTAAATACCTAGTTTTTCATGCATGTTTTAACTCGTTATATTTGTTCCAATTACATAGATAATGATTTCATCCTCTAGAGAATGTAAATAATTATTTAAATGTTATATATATTAATTGTATATGTATTTATAGTAATCCCTAATATTTTGATATATTAAATGAATTTCACTATTAATGGATTAGGTAGGATAAACATTTTCATGAAAAATACTTATATTTCATTGAAATATTTTATAATAATGAAAATTAAATTATATATATATATATGTATATATTATAATTATCAAATCATATTTAATTAATATATTTCACATAATATAATTAAACCCATCCTTCATACATTCCATGTATAGCGCGAATGAATCATATAAATTTAAGGAGTCAGTAGTCCACACATCCATAAACAATTCTTTTGTATCACCAAAAAATGGAAAGAATGAATGTATGTTTTATATAAAAAATCTAATAATCATAAATAATAAATAAATATGATATATATATCATTTTAAAAAAGCATCTCCATCATAATTACCATCTATGATATGTGGTAAAGTAAAAATGAACAACATCTTTCCACAAGGCACTAGTTCATTATACACGAATGATATGTTTGTTAGCTATTTGATGGAAGTGTGTGTAGGTGTAGGTCAAACCCTTGACATACAAACATATAACTGTATTTAGGATACTGACTATATTATATACGAATGGAATAATTTTTGGTGATGAAATATGGGCCCTGAGATTAGTTGAGGGGGACCACAATCATTCGGGATTGAATTCAAGATTAAACGACCCCAAAATCATCCAAAGGGTATACCTCTTGACGCACCTTAATGGAGGTCTGTTCCCCACTATTGGAATGCAAGGATGAGATGAAAATACCCTAAGTTAGACACACCCCACGACCATACAAAGGAATTTGACAGATGGATTCATGAGTTTGACGGAGCTGGGACCTTTTTCAGAGACCACATTTTCTTTGTGGGGTGACTTAGAGCATCACGACTCCCATTTCCTATAATTACCCAGCTCATTCCATCTCAAACGAATGACTACCCCAACCTTTTGACTTTCGATCTCCCATTTACTGAAGCATCTGATCACCACAAACCCAATGTAAATTGAATAATCCCAAGTACTGAAGCATCACAAAACCTCAATTCGCTTGTTCCTAAATACCTCGACCAAAGGTGGGTATGCATTTCATTAAGTCATATGCCCTTCATGGAGGATGAAGGACCTCCAGGGTAACTATCACTTCACAAATAATTAACCATTTTTGAGACACATATATCTAGTATAGTGACTTTATACAAAGGATGGGTAACAATACTTCACAAATCCATTGCCCTTTGTAAAGAACATGAGCCTCATTAACCACCTCTTAGTGAGTCCATCTACTTCATGAAGCCCTCTTCCCTGGCCACACTATGTAGACTCCCTTCGGCTGGCAACTATTTGTGAAGGTCAAGTGCCCCAAGCCTCTATATCCCTCTGAGATTGGTTCACCTAGACTTCATGTCCCCATGAGACCTATGCAATCAATTCTTATGGCCCACTCTAATTCATGTGTGGCCTGAGATTCCCACGTGCATGTTTCTTTTCAGCATAGGTATGCTAATGCCTCTTTATTTTTAGCATAGATATGCTAATGTGGACTACGTGAGTGATAATTACTCCACATAGTTAACACTAGACATTGATAAATCCTTTCCCTTCCCTAGGGAGTATGTGAAATTGTTATATAAGCCCAAGGGGTGAGGAGTCAGTCCCCCACGACCAAGTTGCATGATTTACAATTGCATAGCACCAAAAATCCAAAACACATGATGTTTAACCATGAACTATACATATGTAGAAATTGTATGATTCCTTGTCTATGATTCACATAGAATGAGATCCTGCACATGCAGAATAACATATTTTTCACCCTCTACACAAGGATTGATATCTTCCTTGGCATTCATCATAGTGAAATATCCCATCCTTTCTTATAGGTGGTATCACCTTTTCTCCTCCTTGCCTCCTCTTGATATAAGGCTCAGAGAGGGGATGGTCATGGGGAACCCTTTCCATTTCCCATGTTCTCAACACCCCATCCACCCCTTTGATATTTTTCACTATGGGACACTTCCACATGTAAGCCTCGATACCACAGAATGAGATCCTCCTCACATGAAATGAGATCCTCCTCTGGAAACTTTCATGCATAATCCCCACACCATCTCCCGTTTTTGTATCTTTTACAAGACATATGTCTGGTCTACCACTTCATCTTATTCCTCACGTTGATCACAACTCATACGGGCTTAGTGGTTAGTGCTGAACACGACACCTATCCATCCATATGGTACATTCAGACATTTAATCCCCTACAATGTCTTCAATGGTCCTCTTCCATGCATAAGCCTCAACCATATGCTTCACGAGCATCCTACTTTGGTGTAATCCAGAAATCCATTCCATAACTATATGGAATTTTATTTCCAACTAACTAGGATATGTAGGAATCATCCTTTAGGATCAATCCCATCAATATCAACAATCCATTCACTCCATCCATTTCATCCAATCCCTCCATAATCCATCCTAATTCTCACCCGGTCCACCACATCCTGGTAAAATCATGCCACCCATCTAGGATGCTCCAATGCATAAGCCCCATCCACTTAACATCTACTCCTAAAAGAACTCAGTAGCTTCCATTATAAAACCCCAAGACCTCACACTATGTGGGTTTTTATCCCTATCTTCTAAACAAGGTTTTTAGGAATCCTCCATGAGGTTTAATCCCACACAATGTTAAAACATGGCATCACTTTCATAGGGGTTAACCTCTATATCCACCCTCAGTGATGTCTATATCAACCATTGTGGTGTTAAACCATCTATTTATGTGACACACCTCCCTAGGTCTGCCTCAATAGGCATTCTGATCCATCCATCTTGTAAAACATCAAAGTCCTCCTCCCCAGGGATGTACCTCTCTGATCTTCATCCATCGAGCATCCCAATCAACCTCTCATTGAATCACCTCACGAAATTAATCTCATGAACCATCACACTACTACCCCATGATCGACATGGGATGCCTCAGGTTCCATGACCAATATTCTTCCATGAGATTCCCTAATACAAGTAAGAAAACAAGTCACCAATGTTCTAGTGTCCAAACATGCCAGTGATGATCAACATGACTACTCCCTTGAATAAAAGTTGATTCCCTATCAAGATCCCTTATAATTTTCAGAGAGAAGCGATATAATTAATTGGTGTCCAAATTGAAATTGGATCAAGAGTGAGTATCACAAACATGTCTTAATCTATAAGGGAGACCCTAACTAGGAAATGAGATCCAAGGAGAAATTATTGGTAATAGGAACTGACATCATATCATATTGTTTTGATCTAGGAGAAGACACTGAGAATTCAATGAATGCTTCCCACATTTGGAAACTAGGAATGTGGGGAAAAAAATACAACGCCAGTATCACAATGAAAATACTTGGTGGGACCCCTCGATAGAAGTGTCAAAAACAAAAATGGTAAACCTGACGTGAATCTTTTCTCCTTCAAACATGGGAATTTTCCATGTTGTTAATTAGTCTATTACATAATAAGATCACCAGATATAGATATCTGATTCCATGTAACACCCCAAGGATTTATAAATAAATTAATGAAACACTGAGTCTCCACTTTGTAATAACCTAGTCAGTAAACATAATTTTACCACCTCTGTGATTTAAATACACAATTGCATTTATTAATATATTTAGAGTCTTATAAGATAAACTTACACTTTTGATGAATAGTAACTTGACACTCATGAATAGTAACATAGCCTTATGAATAGGAATATAACCATTATGAATAGTAACCACACCCATTAAGGTATAAATAAAATTTAGACACCTTATAAATGAAATAGAGTAATTTAGAAATTAATAATCAAGTGTTGGTATTTTTTTGTAATAAATATTTAATTATAATTTTAAATCAATAAATTTATTTAAAATAAAATTAATTTTAATAAAATGTATTCATATATAAATATTTACTTCCTATAATTTTAGGATAATTTAATAAGACCCTAGTTAATTTTTTAAAGTATTATAAAATCAGTTGTAAATTTAAATTTTATATTTTCCAAGAAAATATTGAATTAATTTAAAAAATTAAATTTATATTATTTAGAAAATTATTTTTATAAAATGGAGTCCATTTTTTAATTATACACATCAAGAAATTATTAGGGATAATTATTGGAATTTTTCTGTAATACTCGAATTTTTTGGTGATTAGTGAAATTTAATGATTTTAAAAAAATGGTAATAATGTGGATTTGTGCATCATTATTGACTCATGGATGATGTAAATTGACATTGGTTATATCATAAATGAACATACTAATATTATTGGTTGGAATAATCAATACGATTTTTTTCTTGAAAAAAATAACAAAATATTGAATTAGATAATAAATAATCATTCCTCTCTTCCACTATAAATCCCACCTCACTTCCTCTCCACTTCACTCCTCTCAAGCCTTTTTCATTGTATATATTCCTCCCAAATCTCCTACTAAGATCCTTCCCCACATAAAATATCCCTTGGTATCATATAAAGACCAAAACCTCTCCCCTAAAGAGGCTATCAAGCAAGATAACTTCAAGAGGTAAATTCCTCTTCTCATTTCTTTTATTTCAAGTACATTTATTTTTTTTCTTTCCTCGAATCCTTTAATAAAAATGTTTTAATTACTCTAGTACCTTTCATTTACTGGAATTTTTGTATAGTAAATGAATAATTCATAATAATCTCTCATTTCGCCTTTTTATAATAGAAATGAAAACACCATCTGATATGTGTTAATTTATCACATTCAAAGACAACGAGTTTTCAATTTTTATTATCATCTTCAATTATGTTCACGAAACCATTTTTATTGGTGAAAAAATATAATATATTTATTTAAGGTTTTGGAATCATTTTTTACACATGATACTAATTTATAAATCAAAATGAGTTCATTGTGATAAAAAAACCACCAATTAACCCAAACAATTATCATTAATGTTTTATATAATGATTCATCTTCACTACCAATAACAAAACAAATTTTATAACTATTTAATATTATATTTGTTCAACAATAAAATTTTTATTCTAAACTAGAAAACCATTCTCATTCTACATGTTTATCCGTACATGAATATAAGTAATGTGATAATGAAAACAAAGAACAAAATGCTCCCAACCAATGAAATTGAATCTCTTAACCCATCAAAAGGCCATAAATGAACCTAATAAGGTTATAATAAATCAATTAAATGATAAGGTAATTAGGTAATCATTACTTTATGAACTAATTTTTATTATTCATTTCATTAAAATCAAATGAGGAATACCTTTAGGCTGAAGGATTGGGTTTTCTACCCGAAACTCGATTTTCTTCCAGGTTACTCTTTTTCTTCCTTAATCCCAAATGAATTCTTATTTATTCTTATTTAATCATCATATATTCGGTGTGAATGTACTATATATGTGTACCATGAAGAATACTTATTTATGTTTTTTATAGATATATGTTTTAAAATGATCCTTCAAAAATTCATCTCAAAATACAAGCCCAGTTCAAGGGAATTTCCAAAATTCTTACATATTTCCAATGGTACTCCATATTTTTTTTGAAACCATTATGTTTATAAAATAACTAATTATATTATGAGAAAACTATATTATTTCACTTCTAGTTTTATAAAAATATTTTTCCAAAATAACTCTTCTTTTCAAAATTAAATAGTTTTTATCTCAAGAATTTATCAATGATTTTATAAGAGTAATTTTTTCTATTTCAACACTCTTGTTGATCCTTATATTGAGACTAATATTTTTTGATATCATCTACTATATTGTATTTAATTGTCTATTATTATCTTGACTATGTATGTTCTATCTTAATACCATTATCTAATTTAATCTGAATGGTTATTGTTTATGCTTAATGTTCGGGGAATGTTTTTTTACATTTCATATGTTAGTTTCAATATGAATGTATATGTTGTATATATTTATCCCCATTCTTATGAGTAATTCATTGGACTTAGTAAGTGTTGGGTGGGGCCCTCTATATTCACTTGGTGAATCGGTAGGTCTCATGAGACAAACTAGATCTTGGCGTGAGGCATTGAAAAAATCATCATTTATGGTCTTGTCATGAGGCCTTGATAGTATGGTTATGATGGCCTGTATTATGAATTCCCTCATTATGAAAATATTAATTGATAGTTCATGAGGTTATTTGACTAGTATATTACCCATGATTATGTTTTATTATGGAATTATTTATTGATCTCTTATTCCTATCATATTATGTTCAATTTTATTTATAAAGGCATGTGTTTCTAGTTATTCACCATGCCTAGTGTTTATGCTTATGATAACATTCGTTTTATTGCTTACCATTACAGAGTGTTTGTGATCACCCATTTCTTACATCTTATTTTTTCCCAAGATGTGAAGAGGATTATTATGAATTAAATTTAGGGAGAACCTAGTAGATATGGACATTTCCAAAGGAATTTATTTGTTTTATTTATTTTCTAGTTGTAATGTGGAATTTATGTATGTATCTTGTTTCCAAATATACTAACCTACTCGGTCATTTGAGATGCATATTCCTTATTTATATGCCAATGTTATAATATTAGGCACCAACTCTGGGAAACTGTGGCTGGGTCTTTACATTCCAAGTCCCATAAGTCAAACTATAGGTTTCGTGTGGAACTCATTAGAATTTGGGGTTGTTAATCGTTCTCCATTATAATCCATGACATTATCATCATGGATCTATATTTCTAGTCATAGAATGATGGAAAATGGTGGTGCATTGGGTACTGCATTCCATGTATCTATAATTATGGCTGAATTTCCCTATATTTTAGGTCCCAATTTACAGGAGATTAATCTCCCCTTGCCTGCAGATGTAGGGCATGAGAAATGAAAATGCATCAATCCCGCATGACTCCACTTCTTCCCGGACATCATACACCGCTATGGCTATCGAGCACACATTCCCTATAACACCCTCAAAAATCATTCACAGGAAGGTGATGGATACTTATATAATGATATGAGAAGGATGGGGTTATTCTTATGAGGGATATGTCCTACTAGGACCTTGAGGGATCTGTGTTTTTCTGGCACCACCGCACCCAATATAGGATAGGTATGGGTGGTTCTAGAAACCCATTCCACTATGAAGTACCAACTTGTTCTCCCAATGGAAACCATTCAGTAGAAACATCATCTATTACACTGAGCGAGGTTGAGTTGCCATAAATAGACCCACACCCATTTTTTTAACATCAACCATTGACCCTAGAGTTGAAGGCCTAACAGAATCAGTTCAATAGAAGCTGTCACCATTTTTTCTACATATGAGGAAATCCCTAGTAAGGATTTCACATCTTCCTAATATTTGAATAGTTTTCCTAAAGAATCAATAGGCTTGGATGAACTGTATCCTCCCACTGATCACCCCACCTTAGATGATGAATAGGATTTAGAAGATTTTCCTCCTTCATTTGAATAAATCCACACCAACACCTTCAATGAGTTGGTTCAAGTGAATCATGGCACTGAGACAAATCCAAGGATAATTCTGATTAGTGTAACCATTCCCAAAAAGGAACAAAATTTATATGTTAATTTCTTATAGAAGCACCATGACGTGTTCACCTAGAGCTATAGAGAAATGCATGTACTAGACCCTTAGGTCAGTTTCCACCACCTTAGTATCCCAGTGTATCACCGAGGGTTCAAGTATCCTCCTAGAAAAATGAATCCTTCCCATATTTCCATGTTTAACACTGATGTTGATATGATCATAAATTCCATCTTCATCAAGGAGGTTCATTACCCCAGGAGGCTGGCCAACATCATTCCCATCTAGAAGAAGAATGGATAGATTAGAGTTTGTATCAACTTCCATGACATTAACTGCCACTTCCCAAAGGATTCTTTTTTCATTCTAGTGATAGAGATATTGATTGATTCTATATATGGGTTCCATGATCTTTCCTTCATGGATGGGTAATTTAGATAAAATTATATCTGGATGGCCTCTGAAGATGAAGTGTCTTCCTCTTTCAGAGCACTGTAAGGAACCATCTGCTATCAGGTAATTCCCTTTTGTTTGAAGAATTCGAGAGACAGTTATCAACGATCCATCCACCACATTTTCACACCAATCCTTAGTATTTTAGTGAAATTATATGTGGATGATTTGGTGGTCAAATCCCACCAGCTATAGGACCATCTTAGAGAACATGAGAAGGTATTCAAATTTATTTACTCTTGATATCGGAAGATGAACCCCTTGATGTGTGACTTTGGGGTTCCCTATGAGAATTTTATTGGATCTTTAAAAATATATATATTAATTGAGATTGAACTAGAGAATATCTAGGACATTAGTTAGATGCCTCCCCCAATCAACCTTTGGGAACTCTGAGGGCTTCAAGCCCACTTAGACTACTAATTCTGATTCATCATGAATCTATACAGAAAGTGTAAACCATTTTTCAGGATAATATAGAAAGGTGTTATCTACTTGTGGGACGAGGAGTTATAGGCCATGTTTTAGGAGATCAAGAAATACCTACTATATACTATGGTTGTGATGTCACCCATCTCAGGGAATCCATTAGTACTTTATGTGACCACCTTGGAATGATCCCTTGGTTCCTTTCTCTCCCAGAAGAATAATGAAGGGATACAGAATAGTTTTTAATAACTCAGTCACATTATCCTTGAAATAGATTCTATAATATCTCATATCTAGAAGAGCTACCTCACAGTAGTTTTCACAATATTTTTTTTTCGATACTACATGCAGCATCTTAAGATACATTTGGTGTCTAATGTGGATCCTCTAAAGAATATTCTAAACCATCCACAGTTGATAGGAAGGATACAATTATGGGATGTGATCCTTCACCAGTTCGACATCAGGTTTTTTCTGTAAAAGGGAATCAAGGTTCAAGCATTGGAAGACTTCCTAACTACCCATCCGGCCCCAATAGAGCAGAACATAGATATCAAATTCCCATAAAAGTCTATCCTTTCAGTGGATTAGGCTACATTGTTTTGGTATATTCATTTCAATGGTTCCTCCAAGAGTCCAATTTGGAGAATACCCAACACTAGGCTCAACAGAGTAGGGCTAAGGGTTTTCTTCATCACCCTAACATATGTTATCCTTTTGTATTCATTTTTTATATCAAAAGGAAACACTAACAAAAAAACATAGTATTAGACTCTCATTAGTTGTCTCAAGATGAATCTAGAGATTAATTTTACCCACTTGAAAAACAAGGGAGACTCTGAGCTAGTCATCAAGCATTTAAATGGTGATTACATCATACGAAATCAAGATCTCAGGCCATTGATCAAGCATGCTTGTCAGCTAATAACCTAGTACCCTTATCAGCCTGAGGAGACTCATGTTCCCCAGTTATAGAATAGTTGATCTGATTCCTTTTTTAGTCTATGTTTATCCCTTGTAGAGAATGAATAGTATGAACTATTAATTCATTTGAAACACAGAAGGTTTATCACTCCCTTCATCCTAGATGATGATGATATCCAACAGGTAAACCACATGACCTTCAGTTCCACCACATCGGGACCACTGTACCCCCTATAGCTGAAGGTAACTCTAATTGGATGACTCCCTTAGCTGAGTATCTATAGAATGGTGATCCACCATAAGTTAGAGGCAAACTCAATTGAATTCATCAGCACACAGTGTAGTTTACCATCTAGAGTGGGACCAACCTTGGCAAGACTCTATATATACATGGGTTTGAAATAATTATACTCAATTTCTTTCAAGGAGGTGATATACCTTAGGTAAAGTAGAAAGTTAATGATGGGTCTTCCAGTGCTCTTCAGACAGGAATGGAAATCTCCCATCAGATTTGATGATGGGGAAACTTTTTTCCCACTATGGACCATTACTATAGTGAGTTCAGCATAAGGTTCCGTACATGTGAAATCCATGAGAACATCATGCGTTGATCACTCTATCCCCTCCATTCTATGAATTATTCATTTCACTTTGATGTCGGGGGACTTGATGACATGGGACCATATCCACCAGTAGCAACTCGCCAATGTAGGATCATTCTAACCACAACCAATTTATTTTTTATGTGTGAAGAAGAAATTATGGTCAAAGAATTCAAGTCCTGACCAGTTATTGAATTTGAGAGATCCTAAATTATTTGTTGATTCCGAGCTACTCTTTTATCACCGAAAATGATTCAAACATCTAGTCTACTTAGATGTCGGAGTCTTATTCCATGTACCACATCTATTTCAACCATACTTCCCACTACCATTTCTAGATGAATGGACAAATAAATGTGTTCAACAATACCCTCATGGACATTCTATAAAAGATAGTGGTCCTAAACAAGAAATGTTGGATGGAAAATCTCTCAAATACTCTATGATATTATAAGACTATGATTCATAATTCCACCTAGGTGATCCCATATTCCCTGGTGTATGGAATATTGGAAAACCTACCCATTAAAATTCATCTACCTTCACTCCAAATAGCTATCAATAATCTACCTATATTAGAAAATATAGTTGAAGTTCATCTAGATGAAATGAAATCCCTAGACAAGAACAAGCATCATGCCATGCATAATCTTGAGTGGAAATAGAACAAGATGTCTAGGTAATTCAATAAGAAGGTTCACCACATCTATTTCCACCATGGTGATACGGCTCTGTCTCTCCAAACACCAATGATACCATGCCAGAAGCCACCAAAGTTGGAAACAAAGTTGGAAGGACTATACATCACTCACAAGGTCTATCCCAATAGTGTGTAATGTTTGGTCCCCATGGATACGGAGAGCATCAATCCTTTAACTAAATTAAAGTACCTCAAGAAGCACATCACATGAAATAGGAACACTTAGGACTGAATTATATGAATATAAACTAAGAACTAATGGTATGAACTAAATTATATTAAATTAAAAACTTTACAGACTGATCTGTATGGAATTAAACTACATAACGTTAGTGTCTTGGCCACATGATGTTAAAATTCATAGGATTGAGGGTCCTTTCTACAAAACCATAAAAATAATCTACCCATGGTACCAGGGAAATGACGTTAAACATGGATCCCAAGTCCAATCATCCTGACTATTAATTATGTGTGAGTTTTCATGGGCAGTTTGTTGTGTGGCGTGGGCCTCCATAGTCCCCGTTCACATCAGGATTTGGTTTTCGCACCATTCACTTCCCACTTGGAAAACCTCTCCCCCAACATCCAAGTTTCATGATGATAAACTATGTTACTATTGGTAAAAAATCCCTTCATGTGTCCCCTCAGAATGTTTTTAGTGTAATTATGGTTGTTGACAAAGATAAATAATCTCGAATTAGAAAGGATGGTGTCTGCAGAAGATAGATTTTTAAGGTGGAGAAATTTACTAGTGTTTACCAATTTTTAGGTCCTCAAAATCGAGAGTTTGATTTTGGAAAAAGAAGGATTTCTTCATAGGAGAGAATGGTATGAATAAAGTTGATGAAATTTAGCGAAGGATATTAATCATGTACAATTATTCCTGAGCCACTTACCATGTTCTAGGAATGGTACATGGAGTGGAAGGAGCGGTTCTCGGATGCGGTTTGAAAAACCAAAAATGGTTCACGGTGGATGGAGGTGTGGTTTGCAGATGTGATGAAGTCGACTATGTAGTAGTAAAGGCGGTATGTGGAGCGCATAGGAAAATGGTTCACATATGGTTTGTGGTTTGTGTCGGTAGAAGATTTGGTACGTGGTGGGGGCTGTATCGAATCAAGATTTGGTAAATCTTGATTTATTGGATTATGTGGGTATCTTTGCCTATATGATAATAACTAATCCCACTATTTACTTTGGATATTGAACATCATTAGAAAGAATATTTTTTTCTGGAAATTCTGCAAAGAACGATGGTAGTTCACGAAAGGAGGATTGCGAAGGTTGATGTGGTTCGCACTGAATGAATTCTGCCGAAGGTGTTTGTGGGGTTTCTTAACCCACAATGGATGTACAGTAAGCAGAGGAGGAGGTTAGGTATGTGGAAGGAGTTGAATTAGTACGTGGAGGAGGAATCACTTGTATGCGAAAGTGGGTTTCTGCAAGCGGTACATGGAGGGAGAGATATAGTACGCAGAACTGAAAGTAGTCTGTGAACAATGAGCAGTTCACGGACAGAGGGTGATTCACAGAGAAGGTTCAAAGAATCATTATTCGGTAGCGGTATTCAATATCAAAGGAAAAGATAGTCTGTGGATGAATGATGGTCTGTGGAAGTTGAAGCTGTACACAAAAAAGGTGTTCCACGTACCAAACCCGGTACTTAGTATGCAGGAGAGAAAATTTGGTTTGTAATTTTCATATGAAGCTTGTGAAAGCTTCAATTCAGTTTGTGAAAGTATTTTACCTTACCTAATAATGCTCGGGAAGGTTGAATTCATATATAGGTAAAAACAGAACATCAACAGAGCATCTACCTATAGTCGAGGTTGTAGAATTCATGCAAATAAAGGGACCTACATGTCCATAAACTATGTTTAAACTAGAATTTGATAATATATGAGTGGATTATTTTCCCATATTAGTGAGATATGGAAGAGGAATATGGTGAACCTTTACACCATCAGGGATCCAGAGAAAGAGACATAGGGAGTTACCCTTGTGAATACAGTGAGTAGACCCAAAACATTATAAAGGTAGCTAGCATGGGTATACAAGATCTAGAAAGAATATTGTACTCATTTTTGGATGTGAGCCTTAGTGACTTTGGTACATCAGAAATTTTTTGTTTTATTCTCCTTGGGAATATCCCAGTGAGGGGGAATCTATTAAAAAACATTGTGTCTTGTGAATGATTTCATATTAGTTCGTTTATTGCTGTGAGGGGAAGAGAGAATATAGTTTTTTTCAAACAACCAAATAAGATCCAAAAGAGAGAAAGTTTTAATCTACCACACCATGATTCACCTCCCCTCTTAGGGTGTTCGACCAAGTGGACCAAAAAATTTTATCATAGGGAAAGGTTGAAAGTTAGAAGTTCTCTATCAGAAGAAGAAATGAAGGAGGTCAATCATAAAGGAATTCTGATCTTCGATGGAAATAATTTTCATCTATTAAAGAATCGAATGTAGCACTACTTCCAATCAGTTAGGATGGATTTATTCATAGTAGTTATTAAAGGAATATTAGCTAACATTAATAGTGGTGCTTTATTGAATGTTGAAAGAAGAGAATTAAATTCTGATGCTAAAGGGATTGAGGATTTTGGGGGAGCCCTATCAAATTAAATTTACACGAAGGTGATGTCTAGTTAAACATCACATGAAATGCGGGAAAAATTGTTAAACATTTATGAGGGTGATGAAAAAGTCTGAGAAACAAAGATGAAGGTTCTATGGAACAAGTATGAAGATCTAAGAATGAATCCTAATAAGACTATTGATGAATTCTTCGACAAGAAAAATATTATTGTGGAAGACATGCGGGGTATCGAAGAAATCATTGAAGGTATAAATATTGTGAAACGAATCATGAGGAAACATCCACCGTGGTTCAATATGAATGTTTCTGTGTTGGAAGACAAAGACCCAAAAGAAATGAAACTAGATAACATGTGCAGTACCCTTTTATCATATGAAATGAGAAATAATGACAAAGATGCAGTAGAAAAGGGGAATTTGAAGGATGTTGCATTCAAGGCCATAGAGAATATCTTTGATGAAGATAGTCTGGAGGAAGTCAATAT
Source organism: Viscum album (assembly GCA_963277665.1). Lineage (NCBI taxonomy): Eukaryota > Viridiplantae > Streptophyta > Magnoliopsida > Santalales > Viscaceae > Viscum > Viscum album. The sequence goes on along the minus strand of OY728130.1, from coordinate 649,448,298 downwards.
GGATGATGTTATTTCATTTCTATCCTATAATCTGAAAAGAGGAAAAGGAATGTTCAAAGGTAAAAATCTATTTTCATGATTTAGAAGAGGAAAGATTGATCATTTGGCATCAATGTTTCCTAATACATTTGATGATGAAAATGAAGAAAATGATGAAATTACCCAAAAGAAGTATTCATCAAAAGATAAAGGGAGGAGATATACTTGGAGAATGTTCTTCAAAAAGAAGAATCTACTTTCAAGAGAAGATTAATAATATGAGGCAGAAGAGTTGGAGGACTGCACAGATAATAAAGTAAATTCCTTGGTGGATGTTTCTAGAAATTCTTCAAAAAGAAAAGAAAGTGTCATTAATGTAGGAGAAATTAAAGGAAGAGTTGATCTTCTAGATGAATAAGAAGCTTCCCTTTAAGAGATATATATTTTGAGATCCAAGACCAATAAAGCTAAAAAGCTTGTTTGTTAAGTCAAACTCATTATGTTGTAGCAAGAAGAAGAAAATTCTAAACTGAATGAAGAAATTGAAAATATGAGGTCTTCATTACTAGAAATCTTTGAAAAGGTGGTTGAGTAAAACTAAATATTGAATAATAGAAAATTGAAACTGATAGTTTGACAAAAACTAAAAAATAGAAAAATCAATCGAATTGAAAAACTAGAATTAGAAGTTGTCAATCTGCAACGAAGAAGTGAATATCAAGAGAAACTGATAGGAAAGAAAATCATACAGGCAACTGAGAAGATGATATTTAAATAGAGTGTTCTATCTAGATAGAATCTCAAACCCACTCTAAATAATAAGTCATGTTTGTGGATGGATCCAAAACATAAAGTAGTTATGGTTCAACTGAAACCTCAAGCACCCACTCTAAGACTAAAGATTGTCTTGGGAATGAAGAAGAATCAGAAGATTCAGGGATCCTAAGGAACAACTAGTGGTGCATAACTTCCACATAGAAATGTACCTCCCATAAAATTGTATTGTTGTGGTAATATGGGACCCTATCAAAATGTTTGTTCCATATAAAAGGGGTACCAAAGGGAAAAAGACCAATATTGGTGGTCATATAGAGCACAAAATTACAGGTCATCATTTGATGGTCATTGTTTTAGTTTTAAAGGACTCAGATATATGGAATGATATTGCTCATCGAAAATGCAGAGGAATGTGCTGATGCAGACTAAATTTGTTCCTATGAAGCAGCCAATAGTATCTTCATTTGAGATGAAAATTCAAAATAAATTTTCAATGCTACAGGTATAAGATGACCCATCATATAACGAGGAAGATCAAGATTATCATTCCTTGTCGGGTATGAATTCAAAGGCCTGGGTCAAAAAGAAAAGGGCCGAGAAGGCCGTGGTTGCCGAAATTGCATTCAAGGCATTAGATCACACAGGGATATGGATAATTGATTTTGGATGCACTTCTCATATGACAGGGAAAAATAATCTAGTGACTAGAATCATGTATGATAAATAAGGTATTGTAAGATTCGGTAATGATGAGGGCCTGGAAATTATTGGTTCAGGAAAACCAAATTTAGAGGAAAAGACTTGAGATGATCAGATGTCTTGGTCATTAAATGACTTAGTCAAAACATTCTTAGTGTTAGTCAATTTTGTGCCACAGGACAAGCCATAAGTTTTTTTGAAGAAATTATGTATCATCAAGGAAAAGGATAGTGATGTTGTATTACAAGGAAAGCGTACAAAAGAGAATATCTACCTCATGAGTGGAGAAGAAGAGAAGTGTGTTCTATCCAAGGATGAAGAAAACAAGCTATGGAATAAGGGTCTTGTCCACATAAGACAAGGTTCCATGGAACATCTGGTGAAATATAATAAAGCTAGAAATCTCCCTAGATTATCACGTGATGGTACTCATATGTGCAATGCATTTCAATAGGGGAAGATCATTCGAAAGACCTATAATAAGAAGGATCAAAAGTCAAGGAGATAGCATGAGTTGGTTCATATTTATGTGTGTGGGCCAATTACACCAAGGGCCATTGATGGGATGAGATAGTATGCCATATTCATTAATTATTATAGAATAATGGCATGGGTTTCAAAAATCACCCAAAAATATGAAGTGTTCAGTTTCATAACAAAGTATTGATAGGAATGTGAAAAGATGCTTGGTAAGAAATTCTGGATGATTCAAATGGATTACAGAACAGAGTTCACAAATATCTAAGTTGATGATTATCTCGAAAAACATGGGATAAGGCATCAAGTTTTAGTAGTAATAACTCTACAACGGAATGGAGTACTTGAGATAAGAAATCGTTTTGTAAACAACATGGTAAGAATGATGCTCATTGTGAAAGACCTTCTAGAGAAATTTTGGAAAGAAGTAATGATGATAGCAATATACACTTCAAATCGAGCTTTATATTTTACAATAGAGGAGAAGACTCTATACGAGTTATGGAATGGAATGAAGACATCATCAAAGTACATTCAAATATTCCAAAGTAAATATTTCATTATCAATATGGATAAACATAAGTAGTTTGAATCCCATGGGGATGAAGGGATATTTATTAGCTACTAAAAGAAATTCAAAGCATATAAATACTTCAATAAGAGGCTGGGAAAGACAGTTTAAAGTCATGATGTGACTATAGTAGAAAATGAACATAATCTTCAGAAAATACATGATCAGACTTAGGAGGATAGCGATGAAGAGATAAGAAGATTAGGGGATGCTCCAGCCCTAGAGATTGATTCAGAAGAAGACTCAGATGATGAGAATAAATCAGTATCTTCCCAAAGACCAAAAAGAAGATTTTTAATTGATAGTAAAAACATAATTGGTGATCAGAAAACACCAGTGCAGAAAAGAAGGATGAATTCTTTATAGAAAGAATCAAACTTATCAAAAGTAGAGACTAAATACTTTGATGAAGAAACTAAAGATGATAATTGGGTTTAGGAAATGAATGAAGATCATTACCTAATTGAGAAGAATCAAAGGTGGGAAATTGTTTTGATACTAGATGATAAGAATTTCATTAGGTAAAAATGGGTCTTTTGCAACAAAAATGATTTAAGATGGTGTTGTGATTCAGAACAAAGCACAAATCATGTGCAAAGGGTACTCCCAGATAGAGAGAATAGATGTTGATGAAACATTTTCACCAATTGCATGGCTGGATACAATTAGATTATTCTTGGCCATTGCAATGCAAAGAAAGTATAAGGTTTTCCAGACATCTGTCAAGTCATCATTTCAGAATGGAGTCCTAGAAGAAGAAGTCTACATTGAGCAACGATATGGTTTTCTCATTCATGAAGATGAAAACATATTTTTTCAGCTGAAGAAGGCTTTATATGGATTGAAGCAAACACCAAGAGAATAGTATTAAAGGATTGATTAGTTTCTAAAGAAACTTGGTTTCAATCATGGTGGAGTATATTAAAATATATATTTAAACAATGGAAAAAATCAAAGGATGGTGGTGCTAGATTATGTTTATGGCATAATATTTGGTGGATCATACGAAGAAAAACATTGACAGTTTTCTAAATTCATGAAATGTGAGTTCAAAATGTCGATGATTAGTGAGATGACATTTTTCCTTGGAATACAAGTGATGAAATAAAGGAATGGAACATCTATTTCTCTGTATAGATATGCCATGAAGGTTTAGAGAAGGTTTGGAATGGATAGTTCTTAATAGATAAAGTCTCCAATTGCTGCATGACTGAAACTGTCACGGAATGATAAAGGTAAGGAATTTAATATCACAGAATATAGGAAATTCATTGGAAGTCTGTTTTACCTGACAATAACAAGGCTTGATATTTTATTTTCTACATGCCAATCTGCGAGGTATCAAATCAATCCCATAGAGAGACGCATGATTACAGTAAAAATAATTCTTTGGTATATCAAAGGGATAGTGGATTTTGGCCTAATTTATAATAACAAATCTCAGCCTAAGTTATTGGTATATACAGATGTAGATTGGTCCACTTCAACAAATCCTAGGAAATCAACATCAGGATGTGCCTTTTATCTTTAAAGATTGTTTATTTCTTGGTTGATCAAGAAACAAGATTTAATTTCATTGAGAACTACAAATGTTGAGTACATTGCAGCTACTCAAGGTTGCACTAATTTGTTGTGGATGAAACAACAACATGAAAATATGGGAATTAAAGTGAAATCTCCGATCAGAATCCATTGTGATAATTCAAGTTCTATAAATCTTATCAAAAATCTAGTCCATCACTCAAGGACAAAGCACATTTAAATAAAATATCATTTTATCAAGGAGGAGGAAGAGGAAGGTCTTGTGATGTTGAAGTGTGTGCCTATTGAACAATATGATTTATATATTCTTACAATGGCCATACCCAAAGAAGCATTGGAAAGGCATTGACTAGATCTAATATTCAAGTCAACTTCCTGCACTTGAAAAAGTGTGGATGTGGGTCCCCCTCTCCCTGAGATATGGTGTGTCTTTCCCTAATGTGATGATATGTGTTCTTTACCCAGTTTCGGGTAACCTTGGAGTATCTTTATGGTTTGTTGACAAAGTGGGATAAAGTGTTAATATTTCACGGGGAGAAAAGACATGGAGAGAAGCTGTTAAGAGAAGTAACAAGATAGGGGGAGTTAAAGATATTTTGAAGCTGTTTGAGAGAGCTATAAGATAGGGGAACCATTAAATCTGACAATTCTAGAAGTGATCTATCAAATAGTAAATATCATGATAGCTGAGTATCGTGATAAAAGTAGAAGAGTGACATTGGAATGGAATGAGAAGGTTTCCAACTATCAAAATTTTCTATTAGTTTAATCAATTAGTATCAGTATGGTTTCAATGGTTAGTGTTAGACATGAAGTGATTATTTTATGAACTTCTCATTTACTCTTGTTTCTCATGCTAAGAATTTCTCATGTGGTCTTAGAGTATGTGTTGAGTAAATCCTTGATCACTATCTTAATCGCATGAAGTGAATGATGGTGGAGGATGAAAGGATCTTTATTGAGATATCAATATACAAAGAATTATTATAAGAAGAGTTGTCAAAAAACCCAAAGGGGGAGATTGTTGGGAAAAAATCCCTCAAGGTGTCCCATTGGAATGTTTTGTGTGTAATTTTTTATGTTGACAGAGATATATAATTATGAATGATAATGGACGGTGTTTACAGAATAATGTTTTTAAGGTGTCACAGTTTCCCAGAGTTTTCCAATTTTTAAGGCCTCAAAATAGAGAGTTTGATGTTGGAAAAGGAAGAACTTATTCAAAGGAGTGAATGGTATGACGAACTTTGAAGAAATTTCTAAAAGGAATATAATCACGTACCATTATCCATGGGCCACATACCATGTTCTGGTAATGGTACGCGGAGTGGAAGGAGCGGTTCGCAGATGCGGTTTGCGAAACCTAAAATGGTTCATGGTGGATGGAGGTGCGGTTTGTAGATGAGGTGAAGTCAGAGGAGGAGTTCGACTTTGTGGGAGCTAAGGAGGTATGCAGAGAACGTAGGAAAATGGTTTGCGAATGGTTTTTGGTTCACGGCAGAAGATGATTCAGTACACGGTGGGGGCTGTATCGAATCAAGAGTTGGTAAATCTTGATTTTTAGTTTAAGCGGGTATCTTTTCCTATAAATAATCGCTAATCCCACAGTTTATTATAGAGATTAAAAATAATTATAAAGCATATTTGTATCCAAGAATTCGGCGAAGACTGAAGGTAGTTCACAAAGGGAGGATCACGAAGGCCGAAGTGGTTTGTGTAGAAGGAATTTTTCTGAAGGTGTTTGCAGGGTTTCTTAACCCACAAAGGAAGTCTGGTAAGTGGTAGAGGAGGTTTGATACATGGAAGGAGTTAACATGGTACATGGAAGAGGAATATCTGGTATACGAGAGTGAGGTTTCTGCAAGTGGTATATGGAGGGAGAGCTCTGGTATGCATAAGTGAATGCAGTCTGTGAACAAGAACAATTCACAGATATATGGTGATTCATAGAGGAGGTTTGCAGAATTGGTACATGGTAGAAATATGAGATCGCAAAGGCAAAGACAGTCTATAGAAAAATTTAGATTCATGGAAGCATCAGTGGTATATGAAGAATGTGTCCCATATATTGAACCTGGTACTCAGTGCACTGGAGAGACGAGGTGATTCGCGATTTGCACATGAATCTCGTGGAAGCTTCAATTTAGTTTGTGAAAGTATTTTATAGTACCTAATAGTACTCAAGAAGGTGGAATTCATCTATAGGATAAAATGTAACTTCAACAAATCATCTACCTATAGTTTAGGATACATTAATTCATGAAAATTAAGGGACTTACATATCCATAAACTATGTTTCACCTATAATTCGATAAACTATGAGTGGATTCCTTTCATAGAGAAGTGAGCAAAGGAAGAGGAAGACATTGAACCTTTCTAGTGGTAGTGAGCTAGAGAAAACGGATAGGGAGTGACCCTTGGGTGTGCATTGAGCATACTCTAAACCTTGGGAAGGCGGTGATCATGGGAATAGAAGATCTAGCCCGAACATTGTACTCATTTTTGGATGTGAGCCATAGTGAATTTGGTACATCAACATGTTTTTGTTGTATGCTACTTGGATGTAGCCTAGTGAGGGTGAAAAAAGTAAAAAGCATTGTTTCCTGTGCATGATTTCATATCAGTTCATTTATTACTATGGTAGGAAGAGAGAATAGAGTTTTTTCAAACAATGAAACAAGATCCAAAAGGGAGAAAGTTTAAATGTATCACACCCTGATTCACCCCCCTCTTAAGGTGTTCGACCTAGAGGACCTAACATATAAAATCATCATCCTTACCACATGACATTAAACTACACATACTGGTCTGGTCACATGACCTTAAACTGAAGTATCTTCATCTTGACCACATTATGAGAAATGACACAACATCATAGTGTCTTTTCTTAAGATGAAATAACCTTTGGAACTGGTCATCTACCATGAAACAAGTTAAGAAATATGTATGGATGGATTCATTTCTATACCAGATACATAGAAATTATAATATTTTTCACGTTGGACCAACTACTCAAGAAAAGAATAATAAAAAACAAAAAATTGGCTCTCTCTCTCTATGTGTACGAGTCAGAATCACACAGATAGATACTCTCTCAAGAACAATGTGTGGTCTGTTTCCCATCCTTAAAGGGATATGTAGAGACACCCATACAATTCTCATTTGGCACAAGATGTAAATTCAAATCCCCGTTTTTTCACCATTTGACCCCATTAATGAAACATGAGCCTCCTCGGCTCACTCATGTTTGATGTTACATTGATCCATGCCATATTGATTTCTTTAGGGTTGATCTAAAAAGAATATACTATGGTAAAATTTTGTTTGTTATGAAGCCTCAGAGGTCTTCTTCCATGTCATATTCAATACTCCACCACACCACATATACCTATTTTGGAGAGGATACTCCATTAGGTTTGAAATCCATGACCATAAACAGTGATCTCGGTCTAAGAATCATGATTTTAAACAATATAAAGGCCTCTTCTAGGACGTTTTGTGTTGTGTAGGGACTCCTAGTCCATATTTCATGTTGTTTGTAGCATAAAACTGCACTACACATACCCATTCGAGTTACCATTCTTCATGGTCTGATCTCTATGACCTAAACTAAGAGCCAGAGTACTTAACACATGATGTTAAACTGCATCCATGCCCTGAAAAATTTCAAGATACATCACGATAATCATGGGATTCCACATTTATCTTACCCTAGAGGATTTCCCCTACTAGTGGTGGCCTTCATCCAAACTATTCTAAATAACTACGTGTTTTTTGATAATTGATTTAGCAAGGTATATAGTGATGCTGAAATCTTCAATCGTGGGTCTAACCATGATATTTAAATCATTCACAATGGTTTATTTTTTCGTCACAAAATTACAATAAAATAAATGGGATTTATAGTACTACATGTGGCTTTATTCCCATATTTATGAGATATTGAGAGTCACCATTACAATTTGTCTTTGGGACCAACCAAAAACTCTTTCACATATTTGACCCATTGGCCACGATTATGGACCCTTGGCCTCAATTACGATCCAAATCCATGAACCTATACTGTATGCAGTTCATATTACAATATATATGTGGTATTTGGAACCTTAATCCCTCATCCACATTGGGTTTTATCTATTATTCCATATATATTCCATTTGACTGAAAATTTCTCTTATAGTCTATGAAACACGACTTTAAAATTTCTACCATGGTCCATGAAATATGACAAAATACTATTTACAAATCCATTGTTTGATTCCCGCTCCCTAATAGTCCCATTCCATAATTCTAGTATCTCTAGATTTGGATTTCCATTATCTTTCACATCCATTTGGACCCCCTAATGGTGATGGTCTCATGCCATCTTTGGCTCACATCCCATACTAGGCCAAAAACCTAATGGGTTTTCAGTGAAAAATATCAGATCTTAATTTTTGAATTTCATAAACAGTTGATCCTACATTTGACCTCCCCACCCATGATTGGTACGGTTATGATCCCTAAATTTTGAACATGGTCAATGTTCAACCCTTACCTACCCGTCTCCCCTTCATCTGGACCTTGAAAGAATTGACTTAACTTTTTTCCACATTCTTATTTAATGGTGGGATTCAACTCTTGATGTCTCCCTTAATGTCCACTCCCACATGTTATGTAAACCCCTAACACCATTCTTTGTTTCCTTTACAAAGCATGGCTCATGTGGGCTTATGAGTTTTTGTAGGGTGGTTACCGATGTGGTTGATCCATATAATGGATCCTCAATCTGAACTATATGACCTTAAACTAGTATCCCCATAGGGATATTTGGTGTGGTATGTTGGCTTCTTAAGCCCTCATTCACATTGGTTTTATCTCTCACCACATCATACATACATCTTCCTAGTATATTTCTTGATACTTGTATGATGTGTAAGCCTCTTTAACTCATTCACATTGGGGGAATTTCCTTCATTACATAGAAATATTATAGGAATAGAAATTATTAGTCCATGAAATATGAATTTAAACTATTGCCCAGGGTCTAGAAAGTATTAATTTAAACTATGTGAAATATCCCATTCACATGAAGTTAAACTATGGGATGCATCCTGATCACACGACATTAAATGTTACCATGAATTTTCCTCATTGTATAACATTAAACTGCTAGTCTATCATCCTCATTTTCATGATGTAAAACTAAAAGGCATCCCATAAACTCACCTAGGAGGTCCTCTCTCTCAGTTCTAGTCAACAAGAACATTGTTCGCATCTTCCACTATCACTTAACATCCAAGATGAAATTCCCTTTTAATATAGGTTTTACCTTTGCTTAGACAAATACTACAACCCCAATGTGTTCTAATCCATGGTGGTGTAATTTCAAGAGTGTTGGAATCCTATCAAACCATCCATCACTCTGTTCCCACACTATGTGTGGCCACCATTTGGATTTTCATCCTCTTCCATGTCGGATGGGAACCCTAATAGAATAATGTCTATCCAAGGCCCACCTACCATCCTCGGCCAATGATCCATAAGATTTTGGGTGACATTCTATGTCAGGTTCCATGTTTCAAACATGGTCAGTGGTCAAAACCCATTTGAATGTCCCCATTTCATGCCAAAATATATATATATTATGTTTCAAACATGGATAATGTTTCCTTATATCATGAAACCACCCCCATTATGTTCCAAATTTTATCCATTATGATTCAAACTTCCCCATAAATTTTTCAGATATACTCCATACACACCTGGAGATATCCAATTCATGCACTAGAGAACATTGGGATGGCTAGTTGGCTGCTCCAAGAGCCCTGTTATCCAACCAAAACACCCCTAAGCCCGAACCCTCATGGTTTTTAGTGAATAATAAAAGTCCGAATGTGTTAGAAGATTATCTGACACTCTCATATGAAGTGAACAATTTTGTGGTCATCCTTTTTTTCTCACATTGGGGACAACCCATGTGAGCTTAGGGATTGGTCATTATTTTTATCATAAGTAGGATTGAAGTGTGATGACTAAAGAATGTAAAATTATTTGTCTATGAATGTGAGAATGTTAAAAAAAATAGAATTAATGGTAATAGTAGGGACATCCACATATTGGATCCTCTCATGAGTCCTGAGAAGATCTCTCTATGGATCTTACCATTCAATTGAGCACTTCAGCTCTGTCAACATCTAGTGAATGGTCTACAGGGTTTATTACCACCTTTTGAGATCACACTCATCCTCAGAAGCCATAGGGAAAGCTTATCATCCTTGATTTGTGCCTGATCCGGCTCAACTCAGATATTGACCACTTAGTAGATTACCTATCTTATCTGATCATTAACCACCTGATGCTGAGCCATTAATTTTATGAAAAGAACTGATTTATTTGAGAGGATGGAGGAATGTTCATCCCTTTGATCCTCCAAGTGGTGGATCACCTAGTTGGCCACATGGAGCTTCTGAAAGTTGTTAGATTTCTCCCGACACCAGGATAAACCCAAGTGTTAGCTACTTTCTCACATCTCGTCAGTAAGTTAGATCCAAATTCGTGCATAAATGCCTTGCGAATACATACCTTCAACACAAAGACTACATAACTTGTGGTAAAGTGACCCCATATGGCTCACCCATTGTGTCTTTGGGGTTCTTTAAATGAAAATTTTGATGAAATTACAAAACCTATGTCGGATGATGCAACATTCCTTGGCCATGTCAAAATCAGAGTCATCCAACTCCTTAGGATCAGTATGCTTGTACTCCAAAAATGTAACTAGGATATCAGCAGAAGGATCCTCCTCCGAAACCCTATCAAATGGGTTGGGATCCCTATCTCGAGGTTGGTCATCATCACTTGAACCCATATCAATGATGTTTTCCCTCTTATCCCAAGGTATCTCTCCACCAGTGGTGTTACTGGCTTCAAAAAAACATTGTTCACCAGAGGCCATGGCATGGTTAACTCAAGTGGTTGGCTCCACATGGACCAAGCCCCATGATGGGAAAGGGATTTTAGATCCCCCACACATTTCCCATAGAAGAGAACCCACTACTCCCAACACTAATAAGATAGGAAAAAGACCATTAAACCTGATCAAGAAATAAAAATGTGGCTCTATAAGGAAAGAAACATTCAAAATATGAACAGTGGTGTGTCATGCTCTTGGGTTGCTACAATTGGAACACCGGGAAATAATCTACCATATGTGATTAAGGGTTTTGGGGATTAAAAGGTGACCTCTTTAGACTCTTTAAAACTAATTGGACCCACAACCACTTTTTTTCTAGACATAGATCATCGAGATTGGTCAACAAAACCTATTTTTATGCCCTTATCCCCATCAGTAGGGGTCCCCTATGCCAGATCCATCAGTATGAAACAAATTTTAGTACGAGAGTCTAGTTTAAGCATGAGGTAATGTGCAACATGAGAGGTAGTATGTAAAAAAATTATCCTGAGATATTCAATTAATTTCACTAAGCAATGAGGGGTTTCACCCACCTATATATGGATCCCTAGATTGGTGTATTCCACCTATGATGAATCTGATTCTTCATGAAATGGATAGTGCACTGCCAACTCAGTAGCCTAATGTAGTGGGGGATAGGTCAGATCTAGCATTAATTTCACCAAGTCCATCATCAAACTTGCAGTTCCTCGAGATTTCACTAGATCTATCAACTCCGACACATACCATTCCCCCTCTCCCTAGGGAAGTAGAAAGACATATTTATCATAACCAACCCCCAAAAGTTCAATAGCATTCCTGTTGAGGTGGACCCACATCCTTATGTGGTCGAAGAACTTCTTATTGATATCCAAGGTTTACCAAGCCTCTGAGTAGACAACATCATCATGAATTTTTATTTAGTATAATCACTTCTCAAGAGATTGAGAATATGTCATTTGAAAGCCTCTTGATAGTTCCCCTTCCTCCCGGGTCTGCCTGATTGGGATCCTTGTAGTTTGTTCTAATGCTCCTCTTTCACATCTAGATGGTGCAAGCCCCAGAACATTTGGATCCACCATTACAGATCCACCACCACAATGTACCTCATCCCTACTACTATGGAGCTCTCTCATCACCATTAAACTAGGGCCTGGAGCTACTCCTTCGTTAGATTAGATGTTCCGCTGCCTCAATATTTCTCTTGGGTAGCCATACAATAAGCTCTTCATGTATGCTGAAACCTGCCCGTATGTGAAATTGGATGGAAGTAGCTCATTCCGTATCTTTCAGTCTTCCTGAATGAACATAATCTTGAGCTACCACATCAGAGATGGGTGGTCTTTAGGATATACTACCAAGTAAAATTTCAGATCCATCCTATGTAGACACCTAAATTGCCTTGTGAATCCATGTGGGTTGTTTGGTTCACAATCCACCCATGACACCAATACTCTACCTTATAAGCCTGAAGATATGAACACTACTCCTCATTTCTGATATCGTAATTGTTTATTTCCATCTTCAGTAGAGGTAACGGGTGATAGGTAAAGTGATCAGTCATCCGGACCTTCTTTGGCACCACCTTTAAACCCACATTAAATGAGAAAATTACCACAATATTCATCATTTCAAGCTGGAGGTTTTTTCTCAATAGGAGATATGGGATTCATTTATTCAATGTCTCCCATGTGTGTACCCAACAAACTATACATGACATGGAGCAGTCTGCAAACAGTCAACTACTTATTTCACTCACTAATTTGATGGATCACATTAGACAAGATTTCCAGCATAGATATCCCAAGGTTGATGCACTTTCATGTTAGAAGCTTTGCCACCATGATGAATGCACTCATCCACTCCCCCAAGTGCTCTTCACTCATCATAAGAATCCACCTGTAGATAAGTTACACAATGAACCCGACAAACCTGAATATTAGTTGAGGCTCGGTATTGATGTTGTACCCCTATAGCTACCATTGTCTCTCTTTCTGAATATTCATATAAGATACCTCTTTTCCAAACTTGATTCTTCTAGGGAAGGTGCAAGGCCTTATTGGAATTTTTTTGGCTACCTCTTCCCCCTATGTAGGATCCTCAATCTAGATGTTCAGAAAATAACCGAACTAACACATTATGTGGATGTCCCTCATTCCCTACTGTTCATTAGTAGTTCCTAGCACCTGATCCAGTAACACAATCACCAAACATGGTTGATTTTCATGATCTTCCAACACATTCTCCATGGGGATGAATTCTGCGTACTTTTCCCCAAGAATCAGGATTCTAGGATTATAATTTAGATCCCCATGGCTGATATTGACCTCTCCATGATGAAGATGGTAAGTGTTAGTCCTCGATGAACATCTACTAAGAAGATTCGACATGATATCTTGTGGTTTTTTGAAATGGAATTGGGAATACCAGGCCTCTTCATTTATGTATACTCGCCTCATCTATACCTCAAAATCAGTGCAAGATGTGTGCACCCAATAGGACCAGGGCTATTCCTCTATGTAGTTTTAGCCTTGACACAAATCCAAATCATAAGTCCATAAATTTATGGGTTTCCTAATCCCACCTTGATTATTGTATGTTATTTTGTTAGAGACACGACTACCTGAAAGGCCATCCCAGTGACATAATTTTTATGGTTTTAGAGGCAGTCATCTGTGATGGTTATGTGATCTATTAAAATGTGGCTGTTATGGGCCCTGTTCCACTAGTACTGCCCTTGTGTACCTCTAAACAAGTAATCTAGTTCATACATATTGGCCGATTGGATGAAGACATCATCCATTAGACCAAATCCATACAATTTTAACATCTTGTAGAAAAGATTTTTCTTATGAGTTTTTGATAATAATGAAAGCAGTGATTCAGGTTTAGAGTGGCTATATACATACTCCCCAATCATGATGTTTTTCACCATTTAATTTATTCTAGAAGTATACACATGTACCTCCTGAGTAGCCTCTTGATTGGCCATCAGATCCAAGACAAAGGAAAATTTCAGAAAAAATCATGGAGGTATTTTGAAAAGATCATTCTCGGGGCACCAGATCATAGATCTCTAGTGTTCTCATCTTGTTTTGTGAAGTAACAATGGATTAAGATGATCGATATACTGGGATATATTCTTAGTGTAAGGATCCTTGAAACATGGTTTAAAAATATAAATTCTTTATGTGAATGAGCTTCCTGAAAAGGGTGACAATGAGAGGTGTTGGGTGAACATCTTGTACAAATAGGTACCCCCATGGGCGATTTATAAGCATGTTGTAGATCGAGCTTCACGATGACCTCTGCACCCATGTGAAACAAAAGATCCTCATTGCAATTCAGCTTCGTGAGTGGATATGTTTTCGATGATTTTCCATCAAAATATAACCCTCATTTTCTGGTTGACTCCCTTTGTGAGGGTGGAGGGGGGAATTTGTTGGCACAAGAAATACATGCCCTGAGATATGTTGAGGGGGACTACAACCAATCGGTATGGAATAAATGCTCATACAACCCCAAAATAATCCAAATGGCCTACCTTTTGAAGCACCTTCATGGAGGTTCATTCCCCACCATAAACGCACGAGGTCAATATGGAACTCCCACGAGTCCAACACACTTAGTGACCATGCAATGGATTTTTATAGAAGGATTCTTAAGTCTGATAGAGTCATGAACTTTCACAGGGCCTAAATTTGCTTCACCATGTGCCTTCAAGCTTCATGAATCTTTATTTCCAATAAATACATAGCTCATTCCACGTCAAAGGAATGACTACCCCAACCATTCAACTTCTAAACACCCATTTTGTAGAGAATTTGAGCACAAAAAACCCAACAGAAAATGAATCACCCAAGGTATTAGAGAATTGTCAAATCCCATTTTCCCTTGTTCCTAAATACCTCCACCAAATGTGGGGTTGAATTTCATGAATTCTTACTCACTTAATGAAGGAAGAAAGCACTCATGGGTAATTGGGGCTTCATGAAGCATTAATCCTCCACAAAACACTCCTCTCTATCATAGTGGATTAATGACAAGGCTTGGTCACCATGCTTCGCAGAGCCCATTCCTTTGCGAAGCCCCTACCCTTTGAAAAGAACATAAACATCTCAAATCACCTCTTTGTGAGGCCCTCTTCTTTTCATATCCATCTTCATGGGACTCACCATGTGGCCTTCCTTCGGGTGAAACCTCTTTATGAAGGTTGATTTCCCTGATCCTTCACATCCCTCCAAGATTGGTTCAGTTTCACTTGATGTCTCTAGGTGACTTGTTCTATCCATTTCCATGGACCACTCTACATCATGTGTGTCTTGATGTCCCTAGGGGTGTATGTAAGGTTTTTATGTAAGACCAAGGGGTGAGGAGTGAGTCCCCCATATCTGAGCAGTATAACATAAACCTACTTATCAAATAATTCCCTCAACACATGATGTAAAACTGTGACCTCTCCCTATGCAGAAAATATAGGATGCCCTGTGTATGAATCATAATGAATTAGATCCTCCTCACATGAAATGACATCATTTTCACCCTACACAAAGGAAATGATATTCTCATAGGAATAATTACTAGAGTAAACATATTTCCTTTATTACAAGTGGATTCACCTTTGGTACTCAAGGACTCCTCTAAAAATGAGGCTTAGAGAGGGGATGAGAACCAGGAACCCTTTCCATTTCACATGCTTTCAACACCCATCTCTATCCCTTTGATCTTTGACACCACAGACCACTTCCACATTTAAGCCCCACTATCAGGGAATGATATACCCCTTAAATGGAATGACATCCTCCTCCATAAGATTCCATGAAAAAGCCCCACACCATCTCCAATTGTCGCATCCTTCACGACATGTCTGTCTGGTATACTAATTCCTCTTATTTCTCACACCGAGAATAAATCACGTGGGATTAGAGTTTATTTGGGACCACGACACCAATCATCTTATCTGGTTCATTATTAAATGTAATCCCCAGCCATCTATTCAATGGTCCTATTCAATGTGTAATTCCCAACCATATGCTCCATCAGAATCCTCTTTATGATTAAGTCTTAAACACCCTTCCATAGCTATATGGACATTGATTTCCAACTAAATTAAATATGTAAGAATCCTACGACAATTTAAATAAAAACACCATAAAAAATACATCCAATCTATCCATTTCATAAAATCTGTTAATAATCCATCCTGATTCTCACCCAGGACTCCACATCTCGGTAGAATCATTACACCCATTTGGGCCACTCGTGTGCGTAATCCCCAAGCATTTCATCTGTACTCCTAGAAGAACCGTATTGCTTCGTTGTGTAAGCCCCAAAATCTAAAACTATATTGGGTTTGATCATGGTATTATAAATAGGTTATGTAAGATGCCTCCATGTAGATCAATCCCACCTAATGGTAAAACTTGGTGACCCATCATAGGGGGTGCCTTGATGATCAACCCTGAGTGGTGTCTAGATAGACCTTCATGGCGTGAAACCATATCCTAATGTGAAAAACCTCTCCCAATCCACCTATGTAAGAATTATAATCCATCCATCATATAAAACTTCTAGGCTCTCCCTCATAGTGATATAACCCTCTAATCTTCCCCTATCAAGAATCCTAATCAACATGTCATTCCATCTCTACAAGAGGTTAAACTCAGGTCCTGTCACATTACTATCTCGTGATTGACTTGGGTTTACTTGGGTTTAGTGACCATGATGCCTCCCTAAGATTCCCTCCTATGAAGAATAATATAGGTGACCAATTATCCAAAATCCAAACATTCCAGTGATTCCCAACATAACTACTCCCCTAACCAAAGTTTGTTTCCTAGTTATGACCCCTTGTAATTCTAAAAAGATGCATCAAATTTATCTGGCATCGACAAAGAAATGGAATTGAGAATGAGTTTAAATAACACATCATAATCAATAATGGATAATCGGACTAGGCGATGAGTTCCAAGGATAAATACATGGGAGGAGGAACTGACATCCACTCATACCATTTTGATTAAGGAGTAGACATTTATGAGAAAGCAATGAATGCCACCTACCTTTGGAATGTGGGGATGCATGGACAAAAATTAAAGACTAGTGTCACAATAAAAATGTGTGGTTCCATACCCCAGTGAAATCATTAGAAACAATAGTATGAAATTAAGGGTGTAGATAAATAAACAGAATATAAATTCATATTTAAGAATGTTACCTTGTTTTCGGGTAACTCTTTTCATTTACACTGAAAGTCCTCCTTGGTTAGATTTATGTCTGAGTTGAGGATTCTAGGCTGATAGGAGGGAAATTGGGAGAGCCTTTAAAAATATTTTATGTGATCAAAATCTATTTATAGATGAGAATAAGTGGGATGGGTGAGTGACTTTTTATAGTGGAAGAGGATTGACATTCTGGTAAATTTTTTAAAAAATATTCCACCCACATTTTTCACATGTGAAGTGGATCCAATAATTGTAAAAATTATATCAAAGCGAGTGTGGGGTCTAAATTTTGACATAAAATGTATTATGGAAAACTATCTAGGTCACTTTGGCCCTTATGTTTAAGATTTAGTCAATTATTAAGCTAATTTTCGTCTTAATCACTGTAATTAATTTTAATTACTTTCACAAATCAGTTTGGTCAAAAAATAAATTGAACTAATTAAACATTACAAATTATTATAATTACAAATATAGAATCCATTTTTTCAAATTTAGATAATATAAGTGGATGAAATTAATATAAATATAATCCCACAAATAAGATAATAAAGATATTTTTTAAAGTAAAAATGTTTAAAATATTAACATGTGTTTTTACCCAATTTCCATGAGAAGTTGAGTCAAATTAAATTAATTGGATTAATAAATGTATAATTTATCTATTATAACTTTTAAAAAATTAAAATAAAATAAAATATTATAAATAAATTTGATGAAAAAATATTTTTGAATTAAAATTCATAAATTTTTCACTATTTATCATAAATGAATATTTACAGAAAAATGCCAAAAATTCACCCTAACCTATTTTTTATATATTCTGAATTAAAAAAGGAATTTTATTTTAACATATAAAATTTATAAAATTTTCAAAAAATTGATTTCAAATAGGTTCCCCATTAAAAGGCGGTAAAAGTGCATTTATAAAAATATAGGTTCTTACGCATAAAATTGGGTTTCATCTAATATTATTCCTATAAGATCAATTTTATAAATAAAAAAATATTTAATTGAAAAATTAACTTATATATTCCCTTAATATCATTCAATAATAGTAATTAATTTAATTTATTTGGACAAAATAGCTTTGGATGAATGAAAATATTTATTTATAAATATATTTCTTATATTTTCAATTGGTTTTGATATTTAATTCTATTAGTTGTAAACCTATAAATTTTAAAATATATTTCCATAATTAGTTAATCATACTAATTAAATCTAATTTAATGGATATGTTATATCTTATCATATTAAATACTAATATTTTAATAATAAATTTTGGTTCGGAAAAACATAGTCTTGCGTATAACTCAAGCTATCGAAGAAAGTCTTTATTTCATGTAATGTAAGATAACTCAGTATTTCATGCATTAAAATATATATAATTTATTTAATTTATTTTAAATTTTAAATATATTTTAATGATTTAGGATATTATATTCCCTTACACTCTTGGTGTTGTGTGTGATACAGGATATCAAATACAATGATCTTACTTTAGAATTTCAGGGCATTATATTCTACTCATCTTAATTAAATTACATCATCAAAATTTAAACATGATATCAATAATATAGGGTTTAATATTTTAAGATTGCCCTGTTTAGGAACCAACATAGTAAAAATGATTATAAAATATACTTTTAATAAGAGAGAA
The DNA here is from genome assembly GCA_963277665.1 of Viscum album. Lineage (NCBI taxonomy): Eukaryota > Viridiplantae > Streptophyta > Magnoliopsida > Santalales > Viscaceae > Viscum > Viscum album. The sequence continues at coordinate 649,429,432 of OY728130.1, read as the reverse complement.
TTAGATGCACAATGGTCAGAAGGAATAATATATAACTTTGTTTCTACATAGGTGACAATTTATTAAAATTGAAAATATAGAGTTGGAGGAAAAGGATAAATATTTATTGGTATTGATTTAGGTTATCAATAAAAAACAAGTTAATGATCAATGGAAATTTTAGGGCCTCAAAGGCATAAATCTGTGATGATTTAAAAGACCATTGATTCAACAAAAAATGAAGTAATTCAGAGAACATTTTATTTTGATCATTTTCATAAGGCTGAGTTATTATTTTGATGCCTAAGAATATAAGGAAATATATTTATTTGATATATTTAAATTTCATGTATACTATTCCATCTATTGGTTATGGTTTGATCAAATTCTAATTCTAACCCTACTCCATGAAATGGATATCCAAAAATTAACTTTGTTGCATGAAGCACTAAAATAAATTTTTAATAGATATTAAGGCCCATAAAAGAGTGAAAAGTCAAAGTATTCGACTCTTACAATTCTCCAAATACAATATGATTTAGAAATTAATCTCTAAACCTAAAAAGTGATAGTACTATTTCATAATTTTTATTTATTCATCAATTTTTTGAACTAAAAATAAAGACAAATGAACTAGTAAATCACATAGGCCAGTGGTAGGCATGAAATATTTATCATCCTTCAATCATGGCTCCAATAACTACTAACTTATAGGTTTTCATTTTTCAAAAACCATATTAATTTAATTCCCAAAACATGATGTAAATAATTGAAATTAAATCATTTAATATAATTTTTTCTATCGCTTTCAATACAAGATTCTATTCAAAGAGTTTAATAATACTATTTGTATGTAAACACTAAATCTTATCAATTCTTTTAAAGTCACATCTCTAAAATATAATGGAATTATTCTTCAAATAGGTTTTTCAATAGAAAAACTAATTTCCATAAAGTTTTCCAAAATTTCTTTAATCATGGTAGTCTTTCATTATATAAAACCTAAAAAGGATGTATAAAACATAGAACATATAATCAATCAAAATATTCTAATCCCATGACAGTTTCCCTCACTCTTAAGTTAATTAAGACAAATATGCCTCTAGAATTTATAAAAATCCTTAGATGTTTTGTGGTTCTTATAACTAAATTACTATTGGTAGAAATACATATGTAATTTAATTATATAATCCAAGTCAGCCATTTTATTTCAATATATGTCATTCCTTAATCTATGTTTTAACCTATGATATTAATTTTCAGAATCTATTGAAATAATTCATAATGGTTTGTTATGAAAATTTGAATTTTCATAAGCATATACCATATGAGTGTTAAACCATGTGCAAGGTAATGAATGTTGTTGTGTACCAGATTACACTCAAGGTAGGCATGATTTACCATTTTAGAGTTGTTACCCCTTGGAACATCTATGACAAAACCAAATCCACTTGTAGTACCCATAAATGGATGTATTTCTATAATGAATTTCGTAATATATTCATTTCTAAAATTATAGGATGTTCTTCTATACTTATCCTCTAATTTTACCTTAAGATTTTGTCTATAACATATTTTTTCTAAAATCATGTTCCCAATGGTTCCAATAAACATCAATTGATACAATCTATAGAGACCCAACCCCATAATCTCATAGTTGGTGTTTACAATAGTTACTTTGGTATAATTACAATGAATTAAATATTGCAGGACTGAATATTTTTGTAGTATTTTTTACCAATACATATACCTGTCTTGTATTACAAAAGAATACATTAATTGAAATATAATTTTTTAAGAATAACTTTATTTCCAACTAGAATATCATTTCATATTTATCTTATTAAACATCATGGATTCCTATGGAAAGGAAACAAAATAAAGGATAAGTCAAATTCTTAGTAAGGGTAAGTACAATAGAATCAATAATCAATCAATGAGAATAATCAATATAGAAATCTAAATAATCGAGAACACATGCCATGTATTAAATAATTGAGAAGAAAGTGAGTAAACAATAAATAATTTTAAATAACTAAAAACACATGTCATTTAAAAAATTGATAAGGAATAATCAATATTTCTAGGTATGAAACTGAAAACACATGATAATAAATAAATTAACTATGAATGGAATGAATACATTGAATTTTTCATAGTGAAAATCAGATGGATAATAAATATTGAGTCAAAATTAAGGTAATACTTAATTATTGAATTCATGTATGAGGAATAAGAAAAACTACACTATCAAGAACATTTTAGATGGTGGTTTAAAACTATTTTTAGAAACCTATTTAAATTTTACATCCAATTTGTCTCATGATAATATTTCAATGCATTGAGGGGTGATATAATTTCCAGTTCCCACTCGACACTACCTGACCAAATCATTCCTTATATTGAGTAATTAATTTAATTAATAAATAATATGCTTTATCAAATATTGTTATTGAATAATGATTATATATTTATCAATATTTTCCTAGATAATCAAATAACTATAAAATTAAACACCATATGTAAAAATGAAATACAATTTTGGAAACAACATATCCAAGATAAATGATATGGATAATTATAGGAAATTAAATGATAATCATTATAGTAAATTAAAAGGTTTAAGGGTAATAAAAAAAGGATCAAGGAAGTGAATGAAAATAATATACTTGGCCATGTTAATCCTAATTTATTTGGAGGAAGAATAAATTCGGTATCAATACAACATATCCTATAGGGAGTAAAAAAATGGTTGTTTTCATTGATTAATGGAAATATTATAAAATTATTTTAATAATGTTCATTAGAAAAATATCCTTTCTATTTTGATAAACATTTTTAAAAAAATTATTGAAAATCACTTTTAAAAGATATTTTGATTAAATAGTAACCATTGAAACATAAAAAAAAAGCTTAAAATAAATAATGGAAGGTAAATCATTACATTCTGTAAAAGGTTAAACGAACATTCCTTTTGCAAGTTAAAAAGGTTAAAAAATTCCTTGTTTAGAAAGTGATAAGAAGATTCATTTGATAAAAAATTTAAAATAAAAATGGTAAACATACTGTTAATAAATAATTTTTAATGGTTAAAAAACATTTTTGAAATCCTTTTTATAGAACAAGGTTTTTAGAAGAAAACAAGTTCTCCCCCTAAAGAGAAAAATGCAGATAACTTTTGTTAAAAACATTTTATAAGGACTTCTGATTTACAAAGAGTGGAAAAGTGGTACCATTAATTGAAAACTTTCATGAATAACTAGAGTATAATTATATTAATGTATTTATTAAAAAATGGTGTAATAAGTTCCTATAATGGAAATTCTAATGTAAAAAATCTTGAAAAAAGTGAGATTGTGATGTAAGGGATTCAAAAGAACATAATGTTGAGGTGAAAATAAATCAGTGAATAGATTATGTTTGTCAAATGTAAATTAAAATAAAAATTTGTAAATATAAAATATATAGTAAAAATTGATTACACACACAATCATTGAATATTAATGATAACGAAGAAGTAATATAACCTAATGAAAAGGAATCAGTTTATGTAATTCTCTACCACCTGATAACTTTTAATTCAGATCCACTTTGAAGAAATAATTCAAATTAAAACTCAAAATAACATGAAGATAAAAAATTTATGATATAACATATAATAAGTGAAATTATATATACCACACAAAATAAGTAAGTGGTGAATAAGACATTTATCTCACATATGTAAAAAGTGAGATGAAATCTATTACCTTTCATTTCCTTTCAGGTAAAAATTATTTATCCTCATGTATAATGGTTTTAAGAATTTCAATAACTTATAGTATAACCATAATAATATTAATAATATCGTATACTAACTGATAATATATTGTTACCTATTTTTTAAAAATCTTTCATTATTTTCAATATTTTGGGTGTTAATTGCCTAGTTTGTCGCGTATGTTTTATCTTTTTTTTTTGTTCCTATTACATAGATCATGATTAAATCATCTCCATAATTTAAACCATGATTTTTATGTTATATATATTCATTATTTATTTATTAATAGTAATACATAATATTCATATATAGGAAACGAAATGCAATGTTCATGGAGATGGTAGGTCGTACGTACGCATGAACGCTACATCCATTTCTTTGTCGTATTTTAAAATTTTGAAAATTAAATGATATATATGTATAATATAATTAAATTATGCTATTTATTTCATATATTTCAAATGATTTTTTTAAAATTTACTTTAATACATTCCATGTATATTTTGAACAAATCAGATCGCTTTAAAGAGACTCTGGTCCACACGTTCACAAACGATATTACCATATTTCCACAAAATATAAAGAATGAAGGTATGTTTTATATAAAAATAATTGAAGGATAGAGAAAAATTAAATAATATATATATATATATATATATATATTAATAACTATATGTCCATCATAATTACTAACCATGAGAGGTGGTAAAGTAAAAAACGAATGACAATGTTTCATGAGGTGGTAGTTTACTGTACCTGAATGATACATTCGTTTAACCATTTGATGGAATTGTGTATAGGTATAGGTAAAAATATTAACTTAAAAACATCTCAGTATATTGAGGATACTTATATTTTTATATAATAATTTATTAATAATAAATTAATTGGTGGAGAATCAAATAGAACAAAAATGCATGTGAAAGACTGTTACCTCATTTTCACGTAACCACTTTTGGTTTATACAAAAAGACCTCCTTGGTTGGATTTTGGACTAAGTAGAGGCTTCTAGTTTGAGGTTAAGAATGTCAGGATATAATTTGGGAAGATTCTTTTCAAGAAAAATGAATTTAGAGGCATGAAAATGTGGGAGTGGTGAGTACCTTTTTATATTGGAGGAGGAGTGGCATTCTTGTAAATTTTGGAAAAGTTTATTCAACTCATGTTTTCTTAAAGTCAAGTTTCACTAATAATGGTAAATATAATATAAAATATACGATATGGCCTAAATATGGGCATAAAATGTCTTTTCACAAGTTTATATGTCATGTTGTCTCTTATGTTTATGGTTTAGCTCCATTTTAAGCAAATTTTCTTCTTAATCAGTGTAATTAATTTTAAATACCTTCTCTATTATTTTTTGTCAAAAACTAAGTTGACCTTATTATAAATTATATATTATTTTGTTTACAATATATATTAATCATTTTTCTAACTTCAAATCCTATAATTGATAAAACTTAATTTAAATTTAATCTCATGGATAGGGTGTCAAAGCGTGTTTTTAAAGTAAAAATGCTCATACTTTTGAGATGTGTTTGTATACAATTTTAATAATAAATTTATTCCAATGAATTTAATTGTATTAAATTATTTATTATTGACGAAATGTGACTTTAAAACAAATTTAAAATATAATTTAACCATATAAATAAATTATATGAAAATGTTGTTTTAAATTAATATTCAGTATTTTTCCACTATCCAACAAAAATGAGTATTCAGATAAAAATATAAAAAATACTCCCTAATATAATTTTGATCTTAATATTTCAAAAATGAATTTTATTTTGACATATAAAATTTATAAAAGTGAGAAATGTTTTATCTAAAATAGGTTCAAAATTAAATGGTAGTAAAAGTGCATTTTTAAAAATATAAGTTTTTAGGAATAAAATATTGTTTTCTTCGATATTATGCCTAAAAAATAAATTGTATGAATATAAAAAATATTATATTGAATATATAACATATATATTTCTTTAATATCATTCACTAGTAGTATTTAATTTAATTTATTAAGACAATACACCTTAGTATTCATCGAATTAGTTCTTTATAATAATACTTCCAATATATTCAATTGGTTTTGATATTCATTTATATTTGGTTGTAAACAATTGAATTTTAAATTATATTTCAATAAGTTAGTTAATAATATTTATATATTCTAATTTAAGTACTAGATTATATATTATTATAATAAATAAGAATATTTTTATAATATATTGTAGTTCTATAAAAGTCGATATCGTATGTAACTCATACTATCAAAGAATGTATTTGTTGTAGATTACACAAGATAAAAAAGTATTGGTTGTATTTCAATAAATATCATATATTTATTTTATTTAAAATATTAATTATATTTTAAAGTCTCATGATATTATATCATCTTACACACTTGGTGTTAAGTGTCATAAATTCTATCAAATACAATGTTCTTACATTGGAATTTCATGATGTTACATTCTCCCCACCTTAATTAAATTGTGTCCCCATAATTTTAACTGAATATCAATCATCGTGGGTCTGATATTTGAATATTCTATTATTGAGAAACCCACATCATAAAATCATTTATAAATTATCCTCTTAATAAGAGAGATTGAGAAGTATAAAGATCACATGGAATAACATATAACTTTGTTTCTACATAGGAGAACATTTTTGGAATGTGAAAATATGGACGTGGTGGAAAATCATAAATATTTATAGGGAATGATTGAGTTCATAAATAAAAATAATTAAATGGTAAATGGAATGATTATGGAGTCAAATCGACAAATCCATGATGATTTAATAGACTATAGGTCCAACAAAAATTATGGTTTTCAGACATCATATTTTTTGATCATTTTCCTAATGTTGAGAAATTATTATACTTTATAAGAATATAAGAAAATATATTCCATGATATGTTTCAATTTCTTATGAAAAATTCCATATTTTGGTCATGATTTAATAAAATTATAATTCTTCCCTTACTCTATGAAATGGTTATCCAAAAATTAACATTGTTGCCTCATGCAATAAAATTAACTTTTAATGGATCTTAAGGCCCATAAAAGAGTGAAAATTCTAACTATTTATCTAAAAATAGTCTACAAAGACAATATGGATAATAAAATAATATATAAACAAAAAAGTGACTCTAATATTTCATCATTTATGATTATTCATCCACTTTTTTAACTAAAAACAATTACATATTAATTAGGACATTGCGTTGGCCATTAGTAGAAAAAATATTCTTATCGGCCTTAAATCATGGGTTTAATCACAACCTATATACATGTTTCCCTTTTTCAGAAAACATATTAATAAAATTCCAAAAAAAAATGAGAATCTGTGAAATTTAATCATTTGATAACCCTTTCACTATGGTTTTCAATACAACATTCGTTTTACAAACTTAAATAATATTATTTTTATCTAAACCTTAAAGCTTAAAAATATCTGTAAAATCATGTCTCTATAATATAAGGGCATTATTATGGAAATATTTGTTCTACTATAACATATAATTTCCATAATTGTTTCCAAAATACCATTAATCTTGGTAGACTATAATTACATAAAACCTAAAAGAGACACTTAAGAATTAAAACTTATAATCAAACTCAATATCATAATCTCATGATGTCATTCATCACTCTTAAGTTTCTAATGACATACCATATTATAATTTTTCTAACAATCCATATATGTTTCAATATTCCTATAACTAAAATACTATTTGTAAAAATACTTTTATAATATACTTCTAGAATACCAATCTACTATTTTAGTTCCAAACAAGTCATTCCTTGGTCTAAGGTTTAACCTAGGTAATTAATTTTCATTATCTATTAAAATCATTCATAATGGTTTTTAATGAAAAGGTGAATTATCCTAAGAATATCCTCCAGGTGTGTCAAACTAGGTGCATAGTAAAACTTGTTTTCGTGTACCAGGTTATGCCCAAGTTAGGCCTAATGCACCTTTTTGGAGTTATTACCCCTAGGAGCATCTATTCTAGAACCACGTCCACATATAGTATACAGATATATATGTATTTCTAGATGGGACCAAATAATACTTACCTTACCAAAATTCTAGTATGTTCTTTTATATATATACTTAAATTATTCCTTAGTATTTTGTTCTCTAACCTATGTTTTCCTAAATCTTATTTCCAATGTTTCTATTAAACTTCCTATAGTACCAATAGTAGAAAATTGACCTTAGAATCTCAGAGAAAGTGTCTACTACCATTAAATTGACATGATTACATGGAATCGAATCCTGAAGGATTGATGATTTTAATAGTCCTGGTAAATGAGATTCATACATGAGTCTTGCATTAAAAAATAATACACTAATCAAAACATAATTTTTTTTTATTTTGAGGATAAATTTGCTTCCAATTAGTATATACTTTCATATATTTTTTAGTACACTTCATGGAATCATGGGGAAAGTAAATATTATAAGGGTGGTCTCAAATGACTTGTAAGGGTAAGTATAATAGAAGAAATAATTTATCAACAAGAATAATAAATACAACAATGTAAATAACTGAAAACAGATTCTGTGAAATCAATAACTGATAATGAGATGATTAAATTATATGGAATGGAAATGAAATGAAAAAACATTCCATTTAAATTATTGGATAAGGAATAATGAATTTAGAATAGAATGAAATTGAAAACACATGCCATTAAATCAATAAACTCAGAATGAAATGAATCAATATATTTTTTAAAAGTGAAAATCTCATGGATATTAAGAACTTAATCAAAATAAATTGAATGATTAATTATTGGATGTCATGTTTCATACAAATTAAAATATATACCATCAAAACCTTTCATAAGAGGGTTTAAAACCACATTTAGAAACTGGTTTAATTTACAAAACTAATTTGTCTCATGAGAACCTGTTGATTCCCTAAGGGGATATATAAATTCTGGGCCGTACCCATCACTACATGTCTAAATCAGTAATTGTATCGTGCAATCGATTTAAGAAAACAACAATATGCATTATCAATTATCCATATTGAATAAATAATATAGATTTATAAATATTTCCCAAGATAATCAAGTAACATTAAATGCAAACACAATATGTAAAAATGATATATAGTTTATGAAATAAACATAACCTTGATAAATGATACGGAAAATTAGGGGAAATTCAATGTTCAATGATTTTGGTAAATTTAATATTTCAGGGGGAATAACAACAGAATCAAGGAATTAAATTTCAATAGAATTTTTGGGAAACTCAATCATAAAACATAAAGAGGAAGAATAAGTATATTATCAAAAAATATATCCCATGTTGTGTAAAAATAAATGGTTGTTGTCTTTGATGAATTGAAGTATTATAAAAAGATGTTTTAAAAAAATTGTAGAGGAAAATGTAATTTTTATTTTGATAAACATTTTCAAAATAATTTTATTTGAAAAACACTTTGAAAAATAATTTTTTTTTAAAAATTATGAATTTAAAATTTCAATAGAATCCATGAATAAATGATGGTTGGTAAATCCATATATGTCATACAAGGTAAAAAGAAAATTTCTTTTGCATGATGAAAGGGTTAGAAAAATGAATTGTTCAGAAAGGGACAAGAAGATTCATTGTAAAATAGTTGTAAAATAAAAAATTGAAAAAAATTTACATAAATAATTTATTTTAGAACGGTTAAAATTTTATTTTTAAAGGCTTTCTAGAAAATATCATTTTTAGAATTAAACAAGCTATATAACAAAAGAGTAAAATGAATTCTGGTTTTCTTAAAAAAATTTCTAAAACATTATGAGTACCAAATAAAGGAAAATGATTATATTACATGGAAAATATCATGAATTACCATATTGGAATAAAATTAACGGATTTATTAAATAATACTCAAATAATTTCCTCTAACAATAATTCAAGTGTAAAAAATCCCGAAAAAAATTATATGGTGAATAAAAACAATGAAAAGACTTTAATTTTGATGTAAAAAACAATTAGTGAATATATTATGTGTGTCAAATGTAAATAACTAATAAAAAAGTGGTAAGAAAACAATATTTAGTACTAATTAATTACACACATAATCCTATAATATTAATGACAATCAGTAAGTAATACAACCCAATGAAAAGGAATCATGTTATGAAATTCTCGACCACTAGCTAACTTATAATTCAAATCCCTATAGACGAAATAATTAAAATTGAAAATAAAATTAACATAAATAAAATATAATTCATGACATAATATATCAAAATTTGATGTATATAAACCAAACAAAATAACTAAGTAATGAATATGATATTTATCTCAAAGATATAAAAAGTGAGATAAAATCCACTTACCTTGCATTTCCATTCAGGTGAATGTCATTTAACCTCCTATATAATAGATTTAACAATTTAAATATGTTATATGAGAACAATTATAATATTTATAATATCATATATTAACTTATAAAATCTTATTACCTTTTTTATAATATTTTATTATTTTCACTATTTCGGGTGTTAATTACCTAGTTTGTCCAGTATTTTTAACTCGTTTTTTGTTCCTACTAAATAGATAATAATTTTATAATATAAAAAATGTAAAGAATAATTTAAATGTAATATATATTCTATATATATATATATATTTATTTTAATTAGTAATATTTGGAGATAGAAAATGAAATACACCATTCATATAGACGGTAGGTTGTACGTACGCGTGAATGCTACTTACAATTCTTTATCGTGTTATAACAGAATGAAAAGTAAATGATATATATGTTTAAAATAATTGAATTATCATATTTATGTAATTTATGTCACATAAGTTTATTAAAATCATCCATAATAAATTCCATGTATAGCATGAATGAATCAGATCACTTTGAGGAAGAGGTAGTCCAGACTACCACAAACATTGTTATCATATTATCACGAAATGGAAAGCATGAAGGTATATTTTATATAAAAATTATTGAAGAATAAATAAACCATAAATAATATAAATATATATTTATATATTAAAAAAACCATGTCAATCATAATACACAACCATTATAGGTGGTAATGGAAAAATGAATGAAATCATTTCACGAGACAGTAGTTCCCCGTACACAAACGATAAGTTTGTTACCCATTTCATAGATGTGTGTGTAGGAATAGGTTGAAACCTCAACATAACAACATATTATTGTAGTTATCATGATTATGTTATTATATAATCATGGAATAATAAGAAAATTAATGGATGTAGAAACAAATAGAACATAAATGCACATTGAAGAATGTTACCATGTTTTTGTGTAAATCCATTTAGTTTTTACCAAAGGACCTCCTTGGTTGGATTTCATCATAATTTCAGGATTATAGGATTGTTATAGGGTTGTTTTGAGCTTATTTGGTCAGTTTTAGGTGTGCTAAAGGACATGAAACATGTGGATAAGTGGGAGGGTTGAGTGCCTTTTTATAGTGGAGGAGTGGCATTCCTGTAAATTTAGGTAAAGGGAATTCCACCAACATATTCCCTTGTAACATGGCCCTAATAAGTGTAAATATTACATTAAATGGAGTATAGGGTCTAAATATAGACATATAATGGCTTGATGAAGTGTTTCTAGGTCATTTTGGCTCATAAGATTAAGGTTTAGTCCTCCATTAAGACAATTTTCCTCTTAATCTCTTTAATTAATTTCAATTACATTCTCTAATATATTTTTTTCAAAAAAATATGTTGAAATTATTATAAATTATAAATTATTATGATTCCAAATATGGAATCAGCTTTTCCAAATTCCAATCATATAAGTCACATAAATTGATTTAAATTTAACCCTATAGATGGGAAGGGAGATGAGTTTTTAAATTAAAAATGTTCAAAATATTGAGATGTGTTTATATCTATATTCAATGATAAATTAATTCCAATGATAGTAATTAAATTAAATGATTTATAATTAATCTAAATTTACATCAAAACTAATTTAAAATATACTTTTACCTTATCAATAAATTAGACCAGAAAGTAGTTTTGAATTAAAATTCTGTATTTTTTCACTAGAAAAATGAAAAAACATCACCCCAACCAAATTTTGATATACCTATTTCAAAAAATTATTATTATTTTGACATATAAAATTTATAAAATTTCAAAAAAATTGGATTCAAAATAGGTTTCCCCATTAAAAGGTGGTAAAATTCCACTTATAAAAATATATGTTTTACGCATAAAATTAGGTTTATTCTGATATTATTCATATTAAATCAATTTAATTTATATCAAAAACATTTTATTAAATAAAAAACATATATATTTTATTAATATCATTCAATAATATTAATTAATATAATTTATTAATAAAAATTCCTTTGAGAGGCATAAAAATTGTTCTTTAAAAAAATAATTCGTATATTTTCAATTAGTTTTAATATTCATTTATATTTAGTTATAACCAAATGAATTAAAAAAAATATTTCCATATGTTAGTTAATACTATTCATAATCGCTAATTTAGAAACTAGGTTATATATTTGTTTAAGTATTAAAAATATTTTAATAATATATTGTTGTTTAGAAAAACACATTCTTGCGTGTATCTTATGCCATGAAAGAATGTTATTATTGCCTGTAACACAAGATAACTCATTATTACATGAATTTCAAGATATATATTAGATTTATTTTTTTAGAAATAGTAAATATATTCTAAATTCTTATGAAATTATTTTCACTTACATGCTTGGTGTTGCCTGTTATAAACACTATCAAATATACTGTTCTTAATTTAGAATTTTTGGGCATTAGATAATTAATTAGATTATTTATATTTAAATTATACATAGATAAAATTAATTTCAAATTAAAAAAATATAATGGGACATTTATTTGAAAATAAAATGAAATTTCTACAAAAAATTATATTTTATTATTCATTGGAAAATAATTTTTTTAGAAATATTTTTAATCTCCACCCTAAGATAATATTTATACGATAATTTTAAAAATTATATCATTTTTTAAATTAAATTTTCTAAAAACTATGTAAATTAAATATATATTTCTCTAGAAATATGTGTTAAAACAAATTTTTTAAGAAAATACATATTTTTGAAGCGTAAAATGAATTTAATGGGAACTGATTACTTATTTATTATGAATTAATAAATTATGTTACATTAATTAAAAAATTAAATATATTTTCGATAATGTAATTATTTTTATTCATAATTCATAATTTTATGTTGATTTTTTAATATTTTACTATATCATAGTTCATATATACTTGAGGTTACTTGTAAGGCAAGTTATTGAATACTTCATGTTTTATTTCCAAGGAAATACATATAAAATATTTGGGTGTTACATCTAACTCCACAAATTAAAATCCCTTAGGGTTCATCCCTCCTTCCCATTTTACCCCTGTAGTCATGGAATGTATACCCTCCCAATTCCTTTCAACCAAGGGCCTTTTTCAGATATTTTCTATAAGTTTTAATGTCAGATCTTAACGGTTGTCACCTATAGACCACTTTCTATCTAATTTTCCTATTTTTCATATAGTTAATTATATAGTAAGAACCCATTGAACTTGGGGTTTCTTTATATTGATTTTTATTAGTATTTTACCATTTTGGGGTTCCTATTATTCTTTTAAGGGTTTTATATCCTTTTTATGGTGGATTAATATTATGACTACTAATAAAGAAATGATTTAAGGTATCTTTCTCGATGATTGATAATTTAAAATTAATACCATGATTACATGTTGTTTCTAGTCACACTAATAATTTTTTTGAACCCTATGATAAATTTTACTATTCCCTTTAAAAATTATTTTTTTCATACTGGACTTCCTTGGATGCAAAAGGGTTTTCTATTTAATTTTAAAACCCAAATATTATGCAAAATATAATAAGATCGTGTGTTTGATTATAATATTATATGGATCACTTCAGGGTTTTTTATTCTAAAGAGTGGTTTTGGTATTAATGTTTAATTATCAATAGTTTGTAGCTTTATATAAAGGGTTTACATGATTCATAAAAAGACTTTTTTAATTTATTTGAATGATCAAGATACTTCTATTTTGGTCTTGTGATCTTTTTTTAATAAGAACATTACAATAGATTTTGGAATGTGATATTATAAAGGTATGTTTCAAACATTATGGAATGAGTTTTACTGATGTTTTATTGATCATTAGATTATGGTAATCAATTATATAGATAATTGATTATTTTTTACCCTTGGGAGACCTCTAGTGATAAGGTAGCGAGGAAAAACATTACTCTAGTGTATAAAATGTTTCAACTATTAAGTATTCCTCAATTTGACCATAGGACAACCCTAAATTTCCTTTTTCTTTATATTTATGTGGTTAATTATTAACATGGTTTTTGGGTTTCTCATGGTAATATTTTAGAGTTATTTGGATCATTTATAGGGTCTTATTATTTAGGTGCACTTTTTATGAAACAATACAATGGAAGCCATTTGACCAAGATGGTTTTTGTCAGTGACGATAATATATTCACTGCATGGTTTGGTAAACCATGAAATTAAGCCATAAAACCGACTCAAGTTTGGTTATTATTGTATTTTAGAGATTTTTTTATATAATCCTAAAAATATTCCCTATTTATTTTCCCATAACCTAGGAACCACTTAAGGGACTCTCTCCATCTTATATGTAATTCCATAGTTTATTTGAAGTTATTTCTTGGTGGTTTTCCACTCAGATTGAAAGGTAATATATCCTCTTTACCTCTTTTATTTGTTTCCATCATTTTTTATTCTCTTATAATAGTAATGTATAGGGTTGGATGAATTTCACATATTGGGTTTTCTTTATTTGAGTTTTTTTCTAAGTGTGTTGATTCCTTATAAGAGACATAATCTAATGGTTTCCATTGAAGGGGACATAATTTCACCACTTTAGGTAGGAATTTACCTTAAATTTATTTTTATTAATTATTTCATTAAAATTATTAAGCATTTAAAGTGTTTTTGAACATATATGACATCTAGTTTGTTTTTATCAAATGTCTTCTATTCTTGGGCATGTTTATCATTTGGAATAAATAGGTGAAAAGATTTGTTCAATTTAATTTTTCTTTTAAAATATTATTTTATAAACCCTATGTGTTTAATAAAATTATATTGGTGGATTCATCAAGAAAAATTAATTTTCATGGTGGTTTGGTTCAAATTGGATTTATAATGTTGAGTGTTCTGTTATTTAATTAGGTATCCTTTTTTCAAACATGGTTGTGTTTTTTATAGGATCTATTTTTTCCCTTGTATTGACTTAATAATTATTCCTTGGTGATATTTTATATTTTCATTATATTTTTAAATGGGTTTTAAAAGGTTTTAATAATGGATTTCCAAAGGATCGATCCTTGATTTTAATGTATTTTCCTATTTGGAATATTTTTTAAAAAGTGTGTTTTATTGCATAATGTTTACAAACTAGAATATCCATATTATCAATAACTGTTTATGTTTTTTTTTCATGTCATGATTGAAATAATTTTGATTAATTATGAACTTTCGGTGTGGGGGTTCATTATTTAATTAGGGTGTTTTGGTGGTTAGTTAATTTTTCGTTATGTAAATTTCCTTATGGATTCATGTCTTCCATGTGATTGGAATTAACATGAAAGTGGTCCACCTTCATTAGTTATGAATTGTGAAACCCTAGTCCAGTAAGTAGGGATTCAAGGGACATTATCTATTTTAGTTGATATTTAAACAATGAATAGTATCCCCTAGTTCAATGTTATGACCTAACTATAGAGTTTTCCCTAATGAGTCTATTTAATGTGATTTAGGTGGTGGGTTGTGTGTATATTAACCTACTAAATGTTGGTTAAACTTTTTCACATTTAATACTTATCCGATTTTTCAATATGGAATTTCCCTATAATATGAATCTTATGTTATTCCTCTTTATTTTTTATTATCACGTGTGTTACTTATATACTGTTTGAGACTAATTTTATGTATGACTTATTTATGACTGATTATTATTATTAGAAGGGATGCCTTATGTTATTATTGTCATTTTTTATGAATCTATATGGATTATGATTCCTTATTTCTATGATTAGATGAAATTATATATATATATTGGAAACAATTATTTAATTTTTATTCGTGAATTATTCGACAATGAATTGGGTTTTGGTTCGTTTTCACAGGAATTAAGAATTCTTGACTTAAAGGATGAAATGATGAAAAGGTTCCAAGAATACACTTTACAGAGTACGTATTACATACATAAATTTTTGGCCGCATTCATAGTATTCCTATAAGGCCCCGGCCTTAAACCTTACATAATCTTGAGTTATCACAAGATTACACGTTGAGGATCTTTTCAGGTTTAGAGTTTTAGAGAATTAGATCATAAAACATGCATTACATTCCACATATAAACAAAGTGGTTACATAAAGATAGTATTCTTCATTCCCATCAATGGAAACATATTTAAAATAAACATGGATTCTTTCTTGACACATCCTTGACACTATCATCATATCATGTACCTTTCCCGTGACCTGTGAAAAACATTTCAAAAAAACTTCGGATGAGCATAAAAAGCTCAGTAAGGGATACAGAAAGAATGAAAACTGTTAGTTTTTCAAACATAAAATAAACTATATATACTCTATCCAAGTAATACCTTCACCTTCATGAAGTAGTAAAAAATCTTCACTGAATAAAGTATCATTACTTACCTTTTTGTAACCAAAGGATTACCATAAAATCCATAAAAAGAACTCATAACATATATAAAGGTAACTTGAGACATAAACATACTTAAGTGGAATAACCATACGGTCGACTTCCACACATATCACTTAATGGAATAGCCATACGACCAATTTCTATGCATACTTAATGGAATAGCCATACGGCCGACTTCCATACCCAATGCATTGGAGGTTATAACGTAACCACCTGTCCTAGTATTCACGGCACCACCCGTCATATGGTTTATAATGTAACCACCTGTTAAAATGTCCAAGTACCAGAATAAAATCATAAAACATAAAGCCAATATAAAAGAATGATAACATTTCCAAATTTAAACCACAATATATCATAAATATATTGACATAATAGAATCCTTTTTCAAAACCATTTTCAATACCAAAATACATAAAAGAGTATATGGTATTTATTTTATTCTAAAAACATTACGGCTTGTTGAGAAAGCCAAAGACCAAATAATACTCGCAGCGGCGGAAAAGGTTGTTGTCGCCGCGTACGTTAAAAGAAACATTCCATTTTGTCGTTTTGTAAAGCGCTTCGCAGAAAAAGATTCCTTTTGTATAAAAGTAAAAGTCAAAGGGGTTTATACACCGTATAAAAGAAAGTTGTGTATAAAACGAAATATGCCTCAATGAAAGGAGATTGAGACGAAGTCCCTTACCTCGGGTCCGACTTGACTCGATCATTCTTTAACGTCCTGAATAATAATCTTGAGTTAATTTATACTTGATTAAGAACCTTTTTAAAGTTCAATATTCCTTTTATATCACTTATTGCTATGTTATAAACATTATGTAGCCATTTAAGTTAATAATATTTGTTTTCTCAATATTTGGTTCTTAAGTCGAAAGTGGACTTCTTATAATTACATGTTGTTCGTGTGGTCAAAGGTTATTTATATCCAGAATGAAATTCCCGATTTGGATATAATATGTATCATATATATCCAGCATATACATGTATTTATAATATTACATAATCATTTAGAGGTAAGAAATGAAATGCACCGTTCATGGAGACGGTAAGCCGTACGTACGCATGAACGCTACTTTCATTTCTTTGTCATATTAATGGAATTAAAACTAAATGAGAGGTATGTATATTTTAATTCCATAATTATATTCATCATTAAGATATATCATTAATTATATATATCCATTATATACATGTACTTTTAATAGTACATTACATTTGGGGATAAGAAATGAAATGCACCGTTAATAGAGACGGTAAGCCGTACGTACGCATGAATGCTACTTTCATTTATATCTCATACTTTAATGGAAAGAAATAATAATGATATAGAGGTATATTATAATTCCAGTATAACATCATATATAATAACTTTAAATCCATCCTTTACACGTCCCACATATGGCATTAACGAATCACATCACTTTGAGGGGGCGGTAGTCCGCACTTCCTTAAATGAAGATATCGTGTTTACCCATAATGGAAACCATAAAGGTATGACCAAAATGAAAAATAAAGAAGCTTAGAGAAAAAATAAACATATTATATATCATATATAAAAATAGTGACATCATAATGGCCACCTTTGAAGGTGTTAAATGAGTATTGAACAATCATCGTTTCGGGAGGCAGAATTTCGCCATCCACGGAAACCGTATGTTCTTTAACCATTTGATGTAGTTGTGTGAGAGTGTAGCTCGAATAAATATTATAACAACATCCTAGTATATTGAAGATACCGGTGTTGTTACAAAAGAAGTAAATAAAAAGAGTTTATAGGGTTGGAGAAGCAAAATAAAACAAATGAACAAGAGAGAATGAATTACCTTTAAAAGTGTAACTCCTTTTGATTTGAGCCTAAAGGCTTCCTTTGAAAGGATTATGCCCAAAGGGAATCCTCTAGGATGAGTAGAGGGATGTGGAGAGAGTAACTGGGCAGGGGTTGGCCGAGCCAAAGGCTTGAGGAGTGTGTGAAAGGTGGTAGAGGTGGGGGCCTTTTATAAGAGGAGAGGAGGGGCACTTTTGGAAGGTAAAGAAATATTACTTTATTTGAAAATGTTTTTCGGTTTTAAAAGGTCCCACATTGATATAAGTCGTGGATAAGGTGATAAGGGTTCGAAATCCACTCATCCAATTGGTTTTGGACATGTGTAGTTCATAGATTTTACATTATCTTTCCATTTTATTTAAATCGTTAAATAATGAGGTCATCGCTACATCATCAAGATGTCATAAATAATTTAATTTATGTAATGTCTAAAAATTATAAAAAAATACTATGATGTAGGAACTTTTTTTATCTTTCCAATGACTATTTATAATCAAAAATCTGATCTTTATAACCCCATGTAAAAATTGTTTTAGTAAAACATATCATGTTTGGGTCATTTTTACTTTTACATTAAATAAAAAGTTATTTATGTCATTTCCCAACCAAAGTGGCTTCATGGGGTCCCCAAGTTGACCCATGGCTTGTCTTGGTCGGCCATGACACAAAAAATGAGGGTAGGACATGTGTCAAGCTCATCTTATTTTATTAAAGCATTATTTTTACCTTAAACTACCCAAATTACCACTAATCGCGATTAAGAACTTAATAAGTTACTATTCACCAAAAATTTATTTTAATCTCATTGAACCACATTTTACTTATTAATGACAACCATGTATGTCGGATTTTTGAAATTCAAAACACAATGATGGCAAAATTTCATTTAAACGGAAAATCAGTTTTTATAAGTACCACTTAGTGGTTTCACTATTCATCAAAAATTGAAGTTTTTCAGAAAATTACTAAAAATTCACCCTAAGCTATATTTTATATTCCGAATTCAAAAATGAAGTCTATTTTACAAAATTCAAAACATATAAGTCACATTAATTAATTTAATAATTAATTCCCGCTGTCAGAGAAAATAGCGTGTTTTTATGAAACAATAAGTATCAAAAGACTGACACTAGTTTGAGTCCAATTTCAAAGTGAAATTGATTCCAATGACCACCATTGGATTAAATGGTAAAAATATATTCATATTACACATTAAGACCAATTAAAAAGATAATCTAATCATATAAATAAATTAGATTAAAAAGAGGTTTTGAATTAAAACACAACATTTTACACTATTCATTAAAAAAAATGAACTTTATCAGAAAGGTACCAAAAATTTACACAAAGTAAATTTTGATGTCCCGATTCTAAAGAAGAGTTATATTTGGTCCAATAGAATTTATAAGATCAATCAAAACTATATTTAATGACGGTTCTCCGTCAAAAGGTGATAAGTGGACCTTTTGTGAAAATTAGGGTATAAATGCCTAAAATTGAACTCTTTCCGTATTTTAAGCCTTTATCTTTTATTGGGTAAATGTAAAAACATTTAAAAACATATATAATCATATTTTAGTTATTTCTATCCATTCCTGCCAGTACAACGGCTACTCGTTAACTAACATTTAAAATAATATTATTTTATTACTTGTGTGCAACGTAAGTTTTCAAAGAAACTCATCGTTGCGTTCCGAGTACGCTATCGAACGTAGAAACCCCTTTTAATTAAAATTAATATTTAATTCGTAAATATTAATAAATATGAAAATTCTTTATTCTTTATTTACCTGGGATGTTACATCCTTCCCCCCTTTTAGGAATTGCGTCCTCGCAATTTTATTCACTTATCAAAATAAGTGGGGGTATTTATCCCTCATAGCATTTTCAGATTCCCACGTTGCCTCTTCAATCACATGGTTTTTCCACAAAACCTTTACCTGATGAATCACCTTATTCCGTAACACCTGCTCCCTGTGGTCAAGAATCTGGACTGGTTGTTCCTCATAAGATAGGTTCTCTTCTAGCTGAACTACCTCTGGACTCAAAACATGAGATGGATATGGCATATACTTTCTCAACATTGAAACATGAAAGACATTGTGTACCTGAGATAAACTCGGAGGTAAAGCCACCCGGTATGCAACTGATCCAACTCTCTCCAGAATTTCATATGGTCCAATAAACCTTGGACTCAGCTTTCCTTTCTTACCAAATCTCATCACACTTTTCCAAGGAGAAACCTTGAGAAAAACATGATCACCTACCTCGAAAGATAGATCCTTCCTCCGGTTATCCGCATAACTCTTCTGCCTGCTCTGAGCTGTTCTCATGTGCTTCTGAATCAACTGAACGTTTTCTGCCATCTCTTCTACCAATTCTGGTCCCATCAGCTTCCTTTCACCCACTTCATTCCAAAATGCTGGAGTTCGACACCGCTTCTCATATAATGCCTCAAATGGTGCCATCTGTATACTGGAATGAAAACTGTTATTATAAGAAAACTCAACCAAAGAAAGATGTTGGTCCCAACTTCCCTGATAATCCATAGAACAAGCTCGTAGCATATCCTCCAATGTCTGGATTGTTCGTTCTGACTGCCCATCTGTTTGAAGATGAAAAGCTGTACTAAAATTTAAATCCGTACCCAACGACTTCTGAAGGCCTTTCCAAAAGTTAGATGTGAACCTGGGATCACGATCAGATACAATGGAGAGAGGAACTCCATGTAACCTGACTTTCTCTTTAAGATACAAATGGAAAAGTTGATTTAGAGAGAAAGTATCTCGTATAGAAAAGAAATGAGCAGATTTGGTCAAGCGATCAAAAATAACCCAGATTGCATTATTACCTTGAGATGTCCTCGGTAATCCCACAACAAAGTCCATGGATATGTTTTCCCATTTCCACTCTGGCACTGGTAAAGGCTGAAGCATCCATTTCAGTAACTGCCGCTCTGCTTTAACCTGTTGACATGTCAAACACTTCACAGTAAAATCAGCAATATCTCTTTTCATTCCATCCCACCAGTAATACTCCCGCAGATCTCTATATATCTTAGTACTGCCAGGATGAACTGAAAATGAAGAACTATGAGCTTCACATAACAACTCTCTCTTCAACTGTGAATCACAAGACACACACAGTCTCTTCCCAAACCTCAAAACACAAACACGAACTTATCCAAGAACTCATGGAAAATTTTATTCATAAGGTCCATGAATACAGCAGGTGCATTGGTTAACCCAAAAGGCATAACTACAAATTCATAATGGCCATATCTAGTACGGAACGTAGTCTTCGGAACATCAGCTTCTTTTACTTTCAACTGATGGTACCCCGACCTCAAGTCAATCTTCGAAAAATACTGAGCTCCCTAGAGCTGATACCACTTCATTCGATGGCCCAACATCTGCTGAAGTTGTTGCAAAGGATTTCACCACCCCTTTCTGCTTGTAGTCTGGCTGCATTCCCCCAGTTGAGTTCTTCGTTGGACGCTCGTTTTCATAATGACCCATTTCATTACACTTAAAACATCTTACCATTGGCTTTTCATTTCCTGCTTGATCATCTTCCTTACAGTTACGAGCAATATGACCAGACTTACCACACCGAAAGCACTTACCAGACTTGGATAAACATTCTCCAGGATGAATTTTACCACACTTCTCACAGGATGGATATTTGGTTTTCTTACCTCCTTGCTTCTTTGATGAATTCTTCCCCTTTGCCTACCAACTAGACCTCTTATTCTGTTGTTTTTCATAGAGCACCTGATCATCGGCAAACTCTATTTCCACCTTCTCCACACATCGAACAAGTTTTTCATAACTTTTGAACTCACGAGAAGCTAAATCCCTTTGATACTTTGGCTTTAACCCTGAGTAAAAACTGTTTATTTTACTATCAAGTTCTCGTATGAAGTTTGGAGCATACCTTGCCAATCGAGTGAACTTTTCTTCATAAACAGCCACTGAATCATCCTCCTGCCTCATTTCTAGGAACTGTTTTTCCATCCTAAGACGAACCACCTTAGGAAAATATTTCTCAAGAAACATACATTTGAATTCATCCCAGTGAAGATCCTCAATCTCATCACTATCCCTTATATTTTTCACCATCGACCACCACTGATCAGCTTCACCTTCAAAACGGTAAACAGCAAGACTAACCTTTTGATGTTCTGAACACCCCATGACATCAAAAATCTTTTCCAGTGCTTTAATCCACCCTTCATCTTGCACAGGGTCAGATGATCCTCTGAATGATGGGGGATGTTGCCTCATGAAATGTTCCACCACTGACATGTTCCTCTGCGGTTGATCTGGCTGATCTCGTGCATGGATACCACCACCATTTATAGCCTGAGTCAACTATTCCATCACTGCAACAAACTGTTTAGTTCCAATTCCGACCATCTCAGGTTGCTGATTTGGAAGGTTATCTTCCTCCTGATGTCGTCCCAACATAGCTGCTTTGTTTCCTCTGCGGAAAACCATTCTGAAAACACAAATATCTGAGGCGAAGCAACATGGTAATCCGTAAATGCTATATCATTTCAATCATATTATAATTTAACACTTTTCTAACACCTAAAGTTGTCTAAACCGACCTCTGATACCAACTATAAGTCCCCGGCCTTAAACCTTACATAATCTTGAGTTATCACAAGATTACACGTTGAGGATCATTTCAGGTTTAGAGTTTTAGAGAATTAGATCATAAAACATGCATTACATTCCACATATAAACAAAGTGGTTACATAAAGATAGTATTCTTCATTCCCATCAATGAAAACATATTTAAAATAAACATGGATTCTTTCTTGACACTTCCTTGACACTATCATCATATCATGTACCTTTCCCTTGACCTATGAAAAAAATTTCAAAAAAACTTGGGATGAACATAAAAAGATCAGTAAGGGATACAGAAAGAATGAAAACTGTTAGTTTTTCAAACATCAAATAAACCATATATACTCTATCAAAGTAATACCTTCACCTTCATGAAGTAGTAAAAACTCTTCACTGAATGAAGTATCATTACTTACCTTTTTGTAACCAAAGGATTACCATAAAATCCATAAAAAGAACACATAACATATATAAAGGTAACTTGGGACATAAACATACTTAAGTGGAATAACCATACGGTCGACTTCCACACATATCACTTAATGGAATAGCCATACGGCCAATTTCCATACATACATAATGGAATAGCCATACGTCCGACTTCCATACCCAATGCATTGAAGGTTATAACGTAACCACCCGTCCTGGTATTCACGACACCACCCGTCATATGGTTTATAACGTAACCACCCGTTAAAATGTCCATGTACCAGTATAAAATCATAAAACATAAAACCAATATAAAGGAATGATAACATTTCAACATTTCAACCACAATATATCATAAATATATTGACATAATAGAATCCTTTTTCAAAACCATTTTCAATACCAAAATACACAAAAGAGTATATGGTATTTATTTTATTCTAAAAACATTACGACTTTTTGAGAAAGCCAAAGACCAAATAATACTCGCGGCGGCGGAAAAGGTGGTTGTCGCCGCGTACGTTAAAAGAAACATTCCTTTTGGTCGTTTTTTAAAACGCTTCGTAGAAAAAGATTCCTTTTGTATAAAAGTAAAAGTCAAAGGGGTTTATACACCGTATAAAAGAAAGTTATGTATAAAATGAAATATGTCTCAATGAAAGGATATTGAGATGAAGTCCCTTACCTCGGGTCCGACTTGACTCGATCGTTCTTTAACGTCCTGAATAATAAGCTTGAGTTAATTTATACTTGATTAAGAACCTTTTTAAAGTTTATTATTCCTTTTATATCACGTATTGCTATGTTATAAACATTATGTAACCAATTATGTTAATAATGTTTGTTTTCTCAATATTTGGTTGTTAAGTCGAAAGTGGACTTCTTACAATTACATGTTGTTCGTGTGGTCAAAGGTTATTTATATCCAGAATGAAATTCCCAATTTGGATATAATATGTATCATATATATCCAGCATATACATGTATTTATAATATTACATAATCATTTAGAGGTAAGAAATGAAATGCACTTTTCATGGAGACGGTAAGCCGTACGTACGCATGAACGCTACTTTCATTTCTTTGTTATATTAATGGAATTAAAACTAAATGAGAGGTATGTATATTTTAATTCCAGAATTATATTCATCATTTAGATATATCATTAATTATATATATCCATTATATACATGTACTTTTAATAGTACATTACATTTGGGGATAGGAAATGAAATGCACCGTTCATGGAGACGATAAGCCGTACGTACGCATGAACGCTACTTTCATTTCTATCTCATACTTTAATGGAAAGAAATAATAATTATATAGAGTTATATTATAATTCCAATATAACATCATATATAATAACTTTAAATCCATCCTTTACATGTCCCACTTATGGCATTAACGAATCACATCACTTTGAGGGGGCGGTAGTCCACACTTCCTTAAATGAAGATATCGTGTTTACCCATAATGGAAACCATAAAGGTATGCCCAAAATAAAAAATACAGAAGCTTAAAGAAAACATAAACATATTATATAACATATATAAAAATATTGACATCATAATGTCCACCTTTGAAGGTGTTAAATGAGTATTGAACAATCATCGTTTCGGGAGGCAGAATTTCGCCATCCACGGAAACCGTATGTTCTTTAACCATTTGATGTAGTTGTGTGAGAGTGTAGCTAGAATAAATCTTATAAAAACATCCTAGTATATTGAAGATAATGTTGTTTTTATAAAATAAGTAACTAAAAAGAGTTTAGAGGGTTGGAGAAGCAAAATAAAACAAATGAACAAGAGAGAATGAATTACCTTTAAAAGTGTAACTCCTTTTGATTTGATCCTAAAGGCTTCCTTTGAAAGGATTCTGCCCAAAGGGAATACTCTAGGATGAGGAGAGGGATGTGGAGAGAGTAATTGGGCAGGGTTTGGCCGAGCCAAAGGCTTGAGGAGTATGTGAAAGGTGGTAGAGGTGGGGGCCTTTTATTAGAGGAGAGGAGGGGCACTTTTGGAAAGTAAAGAAATATTACTTTATTTGAAAATGTGTTTCGGTTTTAAAAGGTCCCACATTGATATAAGTCATGGATAAGGTGATAAGGGTTCGAAATCCACTCATCCAATTGGTTTTTTACATGTTTAGTTCATAGATTTTACATTATCTTTCCATTTTATTTAAATCGTTAAATAATGAGGTCATCGATGCATCATCATGATGTCATAAATAATTTAATTTATTTAATGTCTAAAAATTATAAAAAAACTACTATGATATAGAAAATCGTTTTATCTTTCCAATGACTATTTATAATAAAAAATATGATCTTTATAAACCCATGTAAAATATGTTTTAGTAAAACATATCATGTTTGTGTCATTTTTACTTTTACATTAAATAAAAAGTTATTTATGTCATTTCCCAACCAAAGTGGCTCCATGGGGTCCCCAAGTTGACCCATGACTTTTCTTGGTCGGCCATGACACAACCAATGAGGGTAGGACATGTGTCAAGCTCATCTTATTTTATTAAAGCATTATTTTTACCTTAAACTACCCTAATTACCACTAATCGCAATTAAGAACTTAATAAGTTACTATTCACCAAAAAATTATTTTAATCTCATTGAACCAAATTTTACTTCTTAATGACAACCATGTATGTCGGATTTTTGAAATTCAAAACACAATGATGGCAAAATTTCATTTAAATGGAAAATCAGTTTTTATAAGTACCACTTAGTGGTTTCAATATTCATCAAAAATTGAAGTTTTTCAGAAAATTACCAAAAATTCACCCTAAGCTATATTTGATATTACGAATTCAAAAATGAAGTCTATTTTACAAAATTCAAAACATATAAGTCACATTAATTAATTTAATAATTAATTCCCGCTGTCAGAGCAAATAGCGTGTTTTTATGAAACAATAAGTATCAAAAGATTGACACTATTTTGGGTCCAATTTCAAAGTGAAATTGATTCCAATGACCACCATTGGATTAAATGGTAAAAATATATTCATATTACACATTAAGACCAATTCAAAAGATAATCTAATCATATAAATAAATTAGATTAAAAAGAGGTTTTGAATTAAAATACAACATTTTACACTATTCATTAAAAAAATGAACTTTATCAGAAAGGTACCAAAAATTTACACAAAGTAAATTTCGATTACCCGATTCTAAAGAAGAGTTATATTTGGTCCAATAGAATTTATAAGATCTATCAAAACTATATTTAATGACGGTTCTCCGTCAAAAGGTGATAAGTGGACCTTTCGTGAAAATTAGGGTATAAATGCCTAAAATTGAACTCTTTCCGTATTTTAAGCCTTTATCTTTTATTGGGTAAATGTAAAAACATTTAAAAACATATATAATCATATTTTAGTTATTTCTATCCATTCCCGCCAGTACAACGGCTACTCGTTAACTAACATTTAAAATAATATTATTTTATTACTTGTGTGCAACGTAAGTTTTCAAAGAAACTCATCGTTGCGTTCTGAGTACGCTATCGAACGTAGAAACCCCTTTTAATTAAAATTAATATTTAATTCGTAAATATTAATAAATATGAAAATTCTTTATTCTTTATTTACCTGGGATGTTACAATTCCTACAAGACCAATTATCATGCCATGATGCCTCCACATGACATGAAGAAAATACATAATGTGTAAATCTATTACACGATATATAACTTTAAAATATCTGAATCCCACTAAAAGTGAAATGAATACATGAAATGAAGATATTTCATGTTGTGAGTGTTTCAAAGGCTTGACCTATCAAATATAATAATAGATTATTCTAAATTAATAGTGGATCTAAATTACCAGGTGCAGAACCAACTTACATAACATGTAGATGTCAGGGCTGAAGTCACATTAGTTAGTAGATGACATGAAGGACTTACACACTATGTACTTCTTAGGATAATTAATATTTAATTCTTTCTTCCATAAAATATAACCTCACAAGTTTTATATTTCTCTCATTCATCTTCCAATATTTTCATCGATTTTCATTCTAAATTATATTTCTTTCATTCCTTTAAAATTTTTTTGGAATATTTTTGAGTTATTAATCATTCCTCACCCATTATTTATTAATTTAAACATTTTTTTCAATCCTGAAACTCATTACAATGATACAAACTGATATTCATCAAATATTGCATCGTTATTCATCATTTCTTTATTTGTAGCATGTTTTTTTTTATTCTAGATTTATTTTTCTTCCCAATTTCCACATAAAAAGTTATTTTCTAATTATATTTGAATTGATTCAAATTATTTATATTTAATTCTTTATTATTTAATCCTAGATTGTCTCTTTTCCAACTGTTTTACAATTATTCCTAATATTATTAATATTTCATTACTTTTGATCATTGCCACTATATGAGTCTAATCAATATATGGTTAGTGGTCAATAGTAGGTTTGTTTCCAAACATAAAATGACCTTATATTGAACTTTAGTAACCCTATGTATAGAAATTAGGTTAATAATAATTTCGCATCACTTTCTTTCTCAAAAACTTGACCATAAAAAGAGTGATTTAAAAAACCTTACCTAGTTAGAGTTGATCAAGAATTTGACCATTATCCTATGACACTTTCTACATATAATCGAATCATAATTATCTAATTTTTCTACTATACCCTGATAATATGATAGTTTTACCATAGTTAATCTAATTAGTTTGACCAAAAAATTAGTGACTTTTCACTACTTTATAGCTTCATCCATAGGACTATTGAAAGTTAAATATGGGAATAGATTTTTTCCGATCCCTAAAATTTAACCTTATCCCTTCCTTTATTATCTAAAATGAATACTAAATTTATATGATTTAGTTAAAACCCAGACCTAAAGAGTGAATGTGAGGAATACCTACTAAGGGTTTTGTTCCATTGGCTGATGACCTATTATTAATCCTCATGGGATCAACCCCACACTTCCACTTCACTATTATCATATAGTATCTGTAGTTTGGGTCTATAAATATCTAAATTGATCTTATCCTATGTGATTTCAATGATTTATGTGGGAAATTAAAATTTTGGCCCATTGATTGTTATTACTGTTGGTCAGGTACAATGACCTTCATATTGAAACTCAGATTTACTAAACCCCTCCCCCATTTCTTCATTTACTTCCACTTTTCCTTTTTTACATTTTCCACATCTAGAACACTAGTTTCCAATTTCTCTCTCTCCCTCTACGTATCATTCCTTTTTATTCATTTCTTCATGGATATTACATGCACTGAGGACCCTGTACTCTCTCAAGAATTGTGGATGCACATGAAAAACATATATTTGAACATGAGATTGATTGGAAAATTAATGCATGCCTCCACTTTTCAAGGGAATAATGTGAAAATACTACACCTCCATACTTCCAAGATCCCCAATATGTGCAACATATAAATTAGGGAGAGAGATCAGTGTTGTAGGAGTTCACCAGTATGGAATGTGGTTTAATTTCAATTAGTGGCTCTATACCTATCATTGTGTTCCCACCAATTTAGTTACACACTTTTGAGATCAAACCCAGACACGTTCACGTGATCCAAAATATAGGGAAGTTCTATAGGCTTAAAAAGAAAGATCCCCATGAACAAATTTTAATCTTTCTTGAAGTTTGTGATACCTTTCGTAACAATGGTGTATCATCATGCACCATTTGATTAAGAGTCTTTCATTTATACATGCTTAACAGATCCAAGGATTAGATACAAATTCATGCTCTTTTGTCAATAGTTACATGGGATGAATTAAAAAATAAATTTCATGACAAATACATACCACCAATCCCAACATGGAAGCTCTAGAGTGAAATTCAAAACATTACCAAAAAGAATAGAGAATCAGCATGGGAATCATGGGATTGAATCAAGGAGTTAACATGTAGATTCCCACACCATAGACTAGATGTGTGGCTATTATTAAAAACTTTCTACTAAAGAATCTATCTTGCTACATGAATTGTGGAGGACACTACTACTAATGGAGGAATCATAGTTAAGATTATGGATGTTATCAAGAAATTATACATGATATATCCCATAATTAAATTCTATGTAAAAGATATAGGAGACCGACTAAGTGTGGAATTATTATGGTAGAAGAAAATACTCACCACACAACTCAAGTAGAGGATTTGACAAAGAAGCTGGAATCATTTTAGTTATCTACTTCACCATAACCTCCTCCTACTCATATAATGTAGATTCAATCCTATGAGATGTATGAGGCCTTAATTATTACCATGACTATAGAGAAGGGATGGAAGAACCACAAATTCAAGATAGTAATTATATCAGTTAAAATTATCCAGATAAACAGTACCATTATCCCCATAAATATTAACAAAAAATAACCTACATAGGGTATCACATCCACAACATATCCATGGTTATTTTAGTATAAGATTGGAAAAGTACCACAAAGAAATGAAGGACCACCTAGGTTTCCACTTTAGGGTATATCTCCTTGACCACATCAACAATTCCAATTACCGTTTTGTAGAGCTAAATAGTATCCACTAGTACCACAACACAAATTCTAACAAGCTCCACCAAGAGCACAAAAACAAGCCAAACCCCACTAAAACAATCTATAAAACATGATTATTACATTTATGTAGGAAGAATACCGTATAATTAAAACCCATAACATAGATATTCATAACCATATGGTTTTACTATAAAACATAGGGCATTAAATGATACCAATTTCAAAGACCTTATCAAACCAGCTACTAGGTACATTTCCCAGTAATAGTGAGGATCATCCAAGGGAAGAGGCTACAACTATAAATGTTAAAGGTGAATATTTTATAGATTTTAAGAATATTTATAGGGTAGAGGATAATTAGTTTAAAGAATCAAATAAATTTTTTAAAGAGAGAAATGAAAAGGTATAACCATCTAAGGAAGATCTATTTGAGAAACAACCTAAACATAATGAGGAATACATGACACCACAAGTATAAAAACCACCTATGCACATTCCTAAATAGACTAAACAAGTCAATAAGGATGGTAAGTATAAAAAATTATTGGAATTGTTTAAAAAATTGTATATGAATATCCCTTTTTCATAGGAAATTTCTCAAGTACCAAATTTTGAACAATTCATTAATGAATTTTTGTTGAGTGAGAATAAAATTTGACGAATTATGAATCATCTCTCTAAATGAAGAATTATACTCAGCTTCCTAGTGGAAATTTCCAAAAAAAATACAATACCCTATATGTTTTCAAATTCCAGGAAATATTAGTAAATTTAATTTTGAAATGGAATTGTACAATCTAGAAACAAGTATCAATATCACAACCTTTAGTGTCTATAAGAAATTGGGTCTTAGAGAACTAAAACCAACACATGTGGCACTCTAACTCCCTGACCATTTAGCGAATCATCCTTGATTTCTCAAGGACTTCTTAGTAAAAGTTGTAAAATTAATTTTAACCTCTTATTTAGTGGTTATGGATATGAATAAGGAAGGTGATATATCTATCATTCATCAAAAACCATTTCTTTCCATTTGAATGGTGATGATTGAAGTTAACCCAAGGAGACTTTTTTTAGATTTAGTGAATAGATGGTTGTAGTCGACGTGGAAATGCTCACTAAAAAAGATATGAGTCGTTAAATTGTAAAACCATCTCTATTAATAATATGATAGATGATCATGTGACTAGTAAGAATGACAATGAGATACCACCTTCTACTTATAAGGTATCCAAGAATGAATATTGCACTAAACCTCTAATATGAAAGGTTATCCCACATTTCATCTCCTTTTCCTTCAAGAATAATTTTATAAGGGGAATCATCTAAAAGTTAATGTAATTTTCTATGAGAAATTTATTAATATAGAAATTAAATAAATCTATGGTTTTGATGAAAACCAATTTAGATTTAATAGGCCAGGGTAGGAATATTTTAGACTTTAATTCATTTTAAAATACTGCTATAAGTTTTTCAAGATCACAAGATCCAAAAAGGGAACAATTTGAAAAATACATGTGGTGTATGAAATACAAACCATTTAAATGCTGAGTGTCTAGAATGTTTAAAGAATCACGATTTTCGTGCATTTTATGCAATACATGGTGTGTAAATTTTAGGGTAAGATTTTAAAAACCATTATCCTAGGGTTCACATTGACCCCCCTGTCCAATTGTCCTACTTTCACAAGACTCTTCCCTACTTCCAAGGAGCTACAACAACTAAAGGTACTACTAATACTCCTATCAATCATCTGTCCAACATCTCTGTTCTTCCTCCTCCCCTCTCCTCCTCCCTTCATCAGAAATGTATTGTACAAACACAATTCATACCCCTCCCACTGACAAGGTGCCTGAGTGTGGGGACAATCCATTTCCATCTATTTGGTATAGGGTAAACCACATCTTCCACCGAAATATCCATCCTCATCCTCATCCACATCATCCACTACATCCATTTCTGCTTCAAGGGGACTCACAGTCACTCCTCGATGGATTTCAATGTTGTTCCCTTCTTCACCATTATCTATAACTCTATCTTTCTAACCCTTCTATCTTCCCTATTAGGTCCACTTTTTGGTAAACCCAATATAGATGAACCAAACGTTTTATCTAGGTGTTTTAGAGCACATAAATATTCACCATGAGGTCCTTCACTACAAGGACCACTTGCACTTGACCCTAATCATAGAGGTTGGTGATTCGACTTACAAGGATCTATTCCTCGAGTTCCTTGCCACATTGGAGATTGAAAATGACGTTGTCCACTTCAGACTTGGAGTTTATCCATGAGAGCTCAATCTGGGTGATTTTTCAGTTGTCCTTGGACTATAATCACCCTATTTCATTACCTCCCCAACTTTTATGACATTGCAACTCAATCCTAACAAGGATGAGGCTACACGACTTCAGGCTAGGATCACAAGAAACTAATTGAGTGTTTATGACCCACTCCCTCGAAAGAGCACGACACACTAAGGTGAAGCTATCCAAATCCTACACATGCCCCTCACACTTTCTTAGAAAACCCATGGTGAAGCCCACTTTGGGGTCATTTTGATCTAGGTCATCATTCTCACATCATCCATCAACATCCCTAATGTGAACATAGCAAGAAAGTTTGTAGTGTTTTACAAGATATAAGTGAAGTGGACTAAAGACACTTTGTTGTGCAGATCCTTCATCACCCACAAGGACATGCATCTTAGTGCCATTGAGGTCGTTCAGCACCGTACATCCCTTAGGCCCGTGGAGGACATCACTCTTCTACAGATCCACATGATGATGTTTCTTGTGAAGGAAGAAAACATATACTGATGGGAATCCACATACATGGATGATGCTGATGTGGACCCTTACCAGCATGCCATTGACTTAGTTGACCCATCCTACACACCTCATTCTCCTTCCACCAACCCATCCTCTACTACGACATCTACCGCCCCCACCATCCCACATTCCATTATTAGACCCGTACCCAACCCTGGAACCACAAAGTTTCCTTATTCATCCACCACATGCATTCCCACACCATCAACCCCATAATTCCCTACAAATATTTAGGCCATACATCATTTTAATCTTGGTGAATTATTTACAAATTTCCCACTACTTACACAACCCATTCACACAATTATACCTTTTCACCACCCCACCATCCCTTATAGAATCTCAATCACCATTAAAAGGTGGTTATTCATCCTCTTGAATTCCCACACCATTCATAAACTGAAATGATCCTTCAAATGAGCTGACATACCCTTACTACATAGTAGATGTTTATAATAGAGTATGCCTAAGGGGGAGAAAATCCTATCCTTTCCACTATCTTTTAAGGTGTTGTTCATTAAATCTACTTCAAGACTCATAACCATTATCAAGATTAGAACCTCTCCCCCACCATCCACCGAGGTTTCTTCCAGCACTATGAAACACAACATAATTTTTGATCCTCTATCCCCTTCCTCCATCACCGATATTGATAGGGTGGGCGAACTTTAGGATCCCTCTATCTGGTATGAGACTATTGATGCAACCCCCCATGATTTTTATTTTACTTATTAGTTTTCTATGTACCCATCCACCATTTTTTACTCTGTATGATTATCCTCATTTTACTTGTACTACTTGTGTTCCATTTCTTATTAATGTTTAACTGATCTATATATATACATGGGATATAATATATTTCTTGTTTTATGGTTGTATTAATTTTAATTTCATTACTATATTACATTAGCCATGTATAGATCTTCTTCCTCATCCATGCCTGTTGATGCACCTGTTCATCCAGCATTTACCCTCCTCCTTTAGATGACTCAACATCTGGCTGATGTCAAGAACCATCTTGAGGAAAATTCATTGGATATCCATTCTCAATAGAGTTCCCTACCACAATGATAAGAAATGATATTTCTATTGCAAGATATTTCTACTCAGTACACTCTAGTGGTGGTTAATCTAACCAAGCATCCATGCTAGCTTTGTGATAAAAAAAATCGATTCCTATAAGCGGCAGTGGAATTCTGAGCAAATGGAATCCTCTAATTGATTCTTTTGTCTATCCATCTGGATTATGATATTATTTTGAGAACTTTATGGGTGGTAACCCATATTTCTGTTTCTTTTATTTTTCAATCTTGTAATTAGAAATTTTATTTTCATTTTAGTATTATTCTTTTCCATAGGCATCCTTGAACTTCACTATAAACACATATCTGCATGCATCTGATATTTTTTTCTATTAATATTCAATGTTTCCACCATACCATTTCATTACTCTCCCCATATTTAAAATCTATTGACTAAAGTGTTTTCTAGTAATGTTTTTTTATTTTAAACAAATTATATAGGTATCCTAATTTGAAGTCACCATCCAATAAATTTTCCCATGGAATGACACTCATTCAGGGAGATCTTGACTCCATAAATTCAATTACAAGTTTCAATTTTATTTTATCTATTCTATATCTATGATAAATCCCCCACAATTATTTCCAGGACAGTGTGAACACTCTCTAATTTAAAGTGTGGGGATCCGTTCATGATCTTTATTGTTGATGAACTAGGATTATTACATATTTTAATTTATCAAAGAGATATTTTCTACTATAATATTTCTTTAAACCAAGTCATTGTACCCATTTAAATAAAATACAATTTCTTGATGGAAATTGTTAAAATACAAGTTTTACTCATGTTTAAATTTTTAGAATGATTGATGCATTTAGTAATTTAATTCAAAATCATAATTTTTGAAATTTATTTTAATCAACTTATTACTTGATTTTATACCCGGAGTGATTGGAGATTAATTTTTTATGATATCATTTCTAAGAGTATTATGGACCCACAATTTCATAGTATTTTATAATTATATTTCTTGATAAAAATATAGGACACATATTAGAACATGCATTGAGATCTTATTGAGGCTGTGAGTAATGAAATAAAATTTTAATATGATTAAGGAAATATTTTTTGATTCACTTTTTCCTAGGAAAAACCTACACATTCTTTATTTATCGGGTAGTTTCCAAGAATAACCTTTTTAGGATAGAGCTGTTTCAAGTTGATTATCCCTTTATACCATAATCTTGGTATTATTTATGATTATCCTTTGGACATGTGTGGGGGAATTTTTAATTGATAGAAAAAGAATTTTATGATTTATTGGTTGTAGTGTGGAAGCTTTAGAATACTAATAAGATGTGATCCTCGTATTAATTTTGGAATTTTTTATTCCCACCCTATTCCTTTGATTAATATATAAATAAAAAGAAATATATATTTTTTTTTGTATTATAAAGGCCAAAAATCACAATTTCCATACTAATGATTCATCAGATTGATTATATGTGGTTAAGGGATGTTTGTGAGATTTTTCCTAAGAATGAATTTCAAAAAATTAAATAAAAGAAAAAATAAAAATAAATGAACATGTTACATTTTTGATACATACTTGATATACTCATGGTTCTACTTGAGATGTTAGGAGCATAGAAACCATTTGATCTTGGAGGAGTTACTTCATTGAACTATCCACATTTATCATGCATTATAATTTTGATATTACCATCCTTTTGAGATTGATTTTCACTTTATACCAACATTCATTCATCCTCAAAGTCATTTGAACCAATTTTCTAAATCCCTCATGATTGATTTTGTATTTTTATTTATGATGTGAAGATGACCCCACTAATGAAAGCCTATGGTTAGAAGAATGTATTTAGGGTATGAGCATAACCCCACTTAAATTTTACCTTGAGTAATGATAGAAATTTTATTTTGAGGTAAAATTTAAATTTGGTATAAAATTTATGGAATTTTTATAAAATTATAATTAAAAGAATAAATAATTTGTATAAATAACTCAGCTACAAGGTATAAAAAATAATATATGTATGATTAATTACGGAGGACTGAATTTTTCTACTTACACTTAGTTTTATTTGGATCATTTTAATGTATGTTTCCTATTATAATAAATTTTTCTTTTTGAAACCCTGTGGACATTCTTTTTTTGTTGAGGAAATGAAAAATTTCAAGTGTGGAAGAGTTTGATAAAATTAACTTATATATATTGGATACATTTATTTATGTTTTATTCCTGAAATTTTTTATAATGCGCTAGGTATTTATTTGTTTTCCCAAGAATTAATAATTCTATACATAAAGGAAGAAATTCTGAAAATGTTTCAAAAATAGGCTTTACATTTAGTTAATCACATATACGATGTGTTGTCCTCATTCGCAGTATGCCTAGAAGACCGCATACCACACCATGAAGCTTCTACATGACATGAAGTGAATATATATAATTTTAATCTATTACACAACATGAGGCATTTAATGATCATAATCCCTCCAAAATTGAAATGAATAAACGATGTGTTGAGATTGCATGGTATTCAAGTTTCAATGGCTCACCTAGTCAAATATATAAACTGATTATTCGGTAGGAAAAGTGGATATCAATTATACTATATGTAAAAACATACAATAATTACAGATTTTTTGATAGAGTTCACTTATGCTAGTACACAATGTGATGGAATTTCCCAAATTTTTCATCTCGGGCTGATTAATATTTACAACGCTCCACCGTACAAATGAGCATCACACATTTTACTTTTATCTCAATATTATTCCAATGTTTTAATGTATTTTCATTAAAAATTAGTTTTTTATTCATTTCATAGTATTAATGAATATTTTTGTGTTTTTAATCATTACACAACCTTTCCTTATTCATTTTAATATAATTTTCTATCATGAATTCAATTTCAACGTGTCATTCCATAATTCACCAAATCTTGAATCATTCATTATCATTTCATCACTAGAAAAATGTTTTTGGTTGTTTCTTATTAATTTTGATTCCATACTTCTCATTATTCACCATTTAATCCTGCGAAGTAATTTTATGATTATATTTGTGTTGATATTAATTTTTTTTCATTGATACATTCTTTTTTAATCCTATATTGTATCTTTTGAAACTTTTTTATGATTATGCACAACATGATTAATATTTTATTTTTTTTGATCATCACTACCATGTGAGGCTAATCCATCTAGGGTTGTGGGTCATTATTAGGGGTGTTTACATACCTAATGAATCATTATATTGATCTTTTTTAACCATATGGATAGTAATTAGGTTAATAATAATTGTTCATCAAATTCTTTTATACACCCTTAACTATGGGATGTGCGATTGAACAAACCTATCCAAATTTGAATTGAGTAGGACTATGAGCATAATCCTCTGAAACATTATTTATCAAATCCAATTGTAATGTATCAAAAATGTCATCAATAACTTGAAATTGGGATAATTAAAACATTGATAGATTCAATTGGTTTGACCAAAATCTATTGGTGACTTTTCTACCACTTCAAAACCAAGGCCATATAACTATTTGAATTTAATTCTTGGATTATATTTTGTCAAGATCCATGAAATTTACCTTGATCCATTCCTTTATTATCTAAACTAATCTTCTGACTACCTATCTTTAGTAAAAACCCACACTTGAAGATTGAATGTGAGGAATCCCATCTAGGGGTTTTGTTCGCCTGGATACTGACTTTCAAATAGTCCTTTTAGGATCAACCACACACTACCACTTTACTATTACATTATAGTAAGTGTAGATTGGGAATATAAATATATAATCTTATCTCATCCCATAGAAATTAAATGATTTGTGTGGGAGAGTCAAAATACCCATTTTTTTCTATACTCATAATTGAGGAGTGTGTACATTAAAATTTTAAAAATCTGAAATGAGGGTGTTTGTTTTAAATGAATATCATTATGTGGATTTTTTTGAAATATTTTTATACCATATGACAGTATTTTTAGAAGGGTTGTTTTAGATAAAAAAGTTGGTTTAAAATGATTCCTTTTAAAATAAATGTTTTTTTTAAATGAAATGGTATGTATTTTAAATGATATTTCTTTATTATGTGTTATTTTTTGTATGTTTTATAAATGGTGTCTTTTGAGAAATGATAGAGGTTATTATGATTTTATTTTAATTTTATGTAAAGGAAGTGAAAAAATATTTTCATATTATTTTAAAATTATAATAATTGGTATCTTTATAAGAGGAATGTAATAGAATCATTCTTGTATCCTGATATCCTTTCTCCCACACCCTACATAACAATATTGGTGGGTATGCAGTCTTTATTTTCATTATAGGTTTTAATGTTATGGATTACAGGTTTGTTTTCTACCAATCACCATTGGGAATTGGGTGAAATTGGTTTTGTTGGGGACTCAAGAGTTAGATGGTGATTATAGGGCCTATCTCATGATTTTTTCATTGGTTTGGTAGTGTAGTTTTTTTGTAACACCTTCAGATTTTGTGATTTTTTTCGAAATAATTTAATTTTTTTTATATTTTTCAATACACGAATCACTGAATATAGATTTTATAATATAAAATCATTATGTTTGGATTACATTATATGAAACAAAAATTTATGCTGGTGCTATATGCAACACCAATATTAATATTCAATACATGAAAAAATATGTTTGTCTTGCATTGCACATAATTATGAGTTCCATTGATATCTTTCATAACAGGTAGGGATAATTATTAATTCCCTACACATACTATTAAAATTATTATTAAAATAATATTATAGCTACCACCTAGCCACTGGAATGTATGATATTAATGAGATTAAATAAATTTTGGAAATATGATATAAAAATTTATATAAAAAGAATCCATAGGTTATGAATCAGTATAAGTGAATGAAATACCAATTTGAATATAAATAAATTACATTTATAAGAAAACTATTTTCCCATGTACAAACACAATTTTATATAAATAAATTTAAAAAAACAATATGATTAATGTTTTTCAATAAAATTAATATTTAATATATTCCATTAGTACTTTTGATATTTATCCAATATATTTTATAGGTATAATTTAATAATAAATCAAATTTTATAAATTAAAAGAGGTATTTCTATAAAAATTAATTTTAACATATTTTAATGGAAAACCCATTTTAAATATTAATTTAAAACTTTTATAACTATAATTTTAAAAAATAAACTTCAATTTATAAAGAGAAATATCAAAATTTACTTTGAGTGATTTTTTTATTTTTTTGAGAAGTTTCATTTTTTGATGAATAATGAAAAACATTGAATTTTAATTGAAACATACTTTTTCATAAAAGTTATTTTTATAGATAAATTTTGTTTTAATTAGGTTATAATGTGTAATTATATAAATTATACATCTATTAATACAATTTAGGTTATTATAACTAATATTACAATGAAAATGGATATAAAAACTATTCAATCTTTTGGACCTTTTCACTTTAAAAACCCGCATTGTCGTCCTGTCTATGGGATTAATTTTAAATTAATTTATTCCACATATTTGATTTGAATATGGAAAAGTGTATTATATTTTTTAATCATTATAAGGATATGTTATAAAAAGGTGAAATTAGTTTCTAACCAAAAATATTTGTGAAAGTGATTAAAAATATTTATTGTGATTAAGAGAAAAAATAGCTTAATAAAAGACTAAGACATAAACTTAAATATTGAAATGAAATAGAAAATTATGAAAAATATATTTTATGTTCATATGTACAACCTATACACTCTTTTATTTAACTGGGTCCCTCATTGGATCCACATGACAAGGGAAATATGTGGGTAGAATTTTCTTTTCAAAACATTCAAGAATACCACTCCTTCTCCGATATAAAAAGGAACTCACCCATTTCACATAGTCACTCCTCTAAATAAATATATATCACAAAAAATATGATTAAATAATATACCAAAATCCCACCTTCATCCTATAATCCTCCATTATTTAAGGAATCTAAACAAGAACCCCGTTGGTGAAAACCAAGAGGAGTTACCCAATGAAGAGGTAACTTCTTCCTCAAGATCCTTTGTTTTATTTTCATTTTACTCCCCCTCAACACATTTTATTATATTGTTATATAATACCATAAGTATAAAAAATATACTAAGATTTACGGTTTCATAATTCACTTACACACAATTCAATCCAGTGGGTAACAAACATAGCATTCATGTGTATGGCGGACTACCATAACACGAAATGATGTTGTTTGTTTTTCCTTAACCAACTCTCATGGGTGGGAATTATGATGGGAAATATATTTTTATAACAAAAATATTATATTTAAGATTAATTTATTCTCATGATATTTTTATATAAAACTTAACTTCATGATTATCATTTTTTTTAAAATGATAACTTTGTTTGTGGACATGTAGACTACAGTCTCCTCAAAGCGATGTGATTCATTGACACTTTTTATGGAAATTATTGAAGATTGGTTTAGTAAAATTATATTTTATATATGAAATATTCATTCTAACATAATTATATTATATATATACATATATTTATTTTAATTTATTTCTCTCAGTATGATATTAAAACGGAAACAATGTTCATGCTTACGTATGGAATGTCGTCTCCATGAATGGTGTATTCTATTACATATTTATATAATTTATAGATTTTTATGAAAATATATATATATTAAATATATAGTATTTATATATATATTTACATTATTTTAATATGTAAATTATGATATATGTAATAGGGTCAATAATTAGAAGCTAAATCATATACGAAAAATAAAACATATATTACCCAAAACGTAACATTAACATGGAGTTGTTAATAAATTGGTAATATAATGTCATGAAACAAATCATATATTTTATTATATATAATAATATGGTTATAAATTAGATGTATATTAAAAATATATTTATTTTATAGGTGATTTGGACATGTGAAAAGAAAGTCAAGGCTTAAAGTAATGGTTTTCTGGTCCAACTTTTATTTCTATGAGATTTATGTCTTTTTCACCACTATTTACATTTGTGTGGTGTATATAGTTCCCATGAGTATATTCTAAAAATTTTATCCTTAAATTTATGGTTATTTACATATCCATATCAAGATCTCCATTTTATGAGGTTTTACAGTTCCATTGTTACTAAATTAGTACGGTAGTTTTATCTCAATTTTCCTTCCTAGAGGCCCATGTTTTGTTATTCAGGTATATTATTTTAGAAGGTGTATATAATACCATTTAAAATTTTATATAACGAATATAATTATTATCATGATATTTTATGTTTCATGTAATTTAATTTTATTACACGGGGAGTATGATTCAAAGTTTGAAAGTGGTAAGAGTTAAATGAAACAATCATATCATTTATCAGGATTGTCTATGATTATGCTACAATTGATGAAATCTTATGATACATCTATGAAGAACACTCATGAATATTCTTATACAGTAATTAATCAAAATTTTATCATGTATTAGTTCAATTTTCCCACACATTGGTACTTAATATAATTAAGAAATTGTTTTTAAGAAAATCTAATGTTTTTTTTGTTTTCGGTTAGAAATTTATTTTTTTCAAAAAATAAATTTTAAAAAAGGATTTTAAAAACGTTTTTAAAATGATCATTCAAGATCATTTTCAACAAAAATGAGGTCAAAATTTTTTATGGGTTTTAAATATCTCAGTATAATATTTCAATGAAAAATTATTTGAAAAATGTTTTATGTTTAAAAAAGCATTTTTCAAAGAAGAAATGGTATTTCACTCAAGAAATGTTTTTAAAATACATTTCAAAATTATTTTCTATATTAGATTACGTCCATTGGTGTTACTAATTAATATATTGTAAAATGATCCAATGGTTACATTCATATTCTTTCCCTAAATGGTTTATGTTTTGATGACTTTTTATTTATGAAACCCATTTTCCAATCATGGGTTATATGTTTATGAAACTAGTTTCTATTTATTAGGTTATATTTTTATAAAAACCATTTCTCATTCACGGGTTATATTTTTGTGAAACCTATTTCACATTCACGAGTAATATTCTTATGAAACCCACTTCATTTTATGGGTTTTTCTTTGAAAAAATGATTATGAAACCTATCCCTTATCCAAAGGTTATGATATAATGACATGTTTATAATCACATTTCATTTCATGGGGAATGATATGATTATTTTTTAACTTATGGAACATGTATGTATGATTTCATTATGAGATTTTTAGGACCAATATACTCCTCTATTGAATTTTTTAAATAATTATAAATCATGAGATATAAATTATTGGGTAGAGGAGTAAACTTGGTATAGTAATACATGGATAGAATGGGAAGTGAACCTGATTCAGTAATATAACGATGGAATAAGGGGTGAACTCAGTAAAATAATATATGGCTAAAATGGGATGTGACATTGATTCAGTAATACAAGGATAGAATGAGGAGTGAACTCAGTTCGGTAATATAGGGATAGAATAAGATGTGAACTTAGTTTAGTAATACATGAATGGAATGAGGATTAAACCCAATTCAATAATACAAGGATATAATGGGATGTGAAATCAGTTCAATAATATATGGCTAGAATGAAGAGTGAACTTGGTTCAATAATACATGGATATAATGGGAAGTAAACTAGGTTCAGTGATACATGGATGGAATGGGGAGTTAACCCAATTCAGTAATGTAACTTGTCTACTAAGATTATATTGGGAGTGAACCTTGACTATTAATATGGTTTGGGGAGTGAACCCATTACACTAAGATGGATTTATCACTAATCATTTACTACTAGTGAAATCATTGTTTTACACTTATGTGTCTTTCATAAATTCTAGGTTTTATTCATATATTATATCCTCTTAGAAATTTCTCTTGATTCCCTTATGATTCGTGTATTATGATCTATTAATCTCTATCCTATGATTCAAGTTTACATTATTTTTTTAGGTTATGATTTATCATTGTTATTCACATTTTCTCACACCTATCTCCTTTTGTTATGCTTACACATCTCATTTTTTAACCTTATTGAGCATCTAAGCTCACCCCTTTCTTTTGTGTCTTTTCCCCAGGTTATGAAGAATGGTTTTACGAAGGAGTATTAAAGGGAAAAATATCTAAGTGTGATTTTGAATATATTTTAACAAATAAGAAGATTATGTTTCACAGTTACCAAAGACACTAATCTATTACGGTCCTTGGGCATTTATTTTTGTAATGTATCGAATATTCATCTAAAATGATGTAATATCCATGTCTGTTATATAGGGTTTTAGACTTAATTTTCATTATAATCTTTAATTTTTGTCAATAAATTAATTTATGTAACATTGAGGATCTTCCCAAATTCATATTTTCAGAGAATTAGGACATAAAACATACCTACCACATTCATACAAATATGATACAACTAAAATAGTATTTCAAAATATAATTCATTAAAAATGAAACATGATTTTTTTGAAAAAACATGATAGCATTCATCAATAATTACTTATTTCTATTACCCATCTTTATGACCTGTGAATTTTTTTTCAAATATTGGGATGAGTACAAAAATCTCAGCATGGGATAAAAAGAAAAAAAATCATTACTGAAGGGATAATAAGAAAACCATTGAAACACTTTTCATAAAAACTCATCAGCATTCATAAAAAAATCATGTAGTTTCCTTGGGAGAATTTTACCATATCACTCTTACATTCACCCTTACACATGAAATACCCATTTGGTCGACTTCCATCTCTAGAGTACCAAATTCATTGGAGATCTATAATGGGGATCACACATCTTATATTGAACAATAATGGGATCAACCCTACATATTTTGAAATAAAATGGGGCTAAAATCATCATATATTGAGTTATAATGGACCCAACCAAATATAATAAATGTAAAAGGAACATACCATGAATAAATAAATTGATAACTCACATAGAACCTATGAAAAACACATTCATATTTTCAAAATACCTTTTTTCTGTAAAAAATCACTTTTAAAATATAAAATTCATTCTCAAAATAATGGGATAATATTATACAAAAATAACTCTGAAAACATATGATTGAAACATTATAGTAATAAATAATCATGAAATGGAGAGATAATGATCATTTCCAATATAAAAAACAATCTTTTTGAATTTCACAAAAGTGACATTTAAAAGGACTGTAAAAGGAATGTCCCTTACCTTAGGTTTAAATTCCATAAAATCTGTTCAAACATCTTGTATAATGGTTTTAATAGTATTATTAATATATTATTGAATGAAATTCATGTTTATAATACATTACACAATCTTCTTATAACAATTTCCACCCATTTATTGATAATATTTTGTTATTTCATTTGTTTCAGGTCCGTTCTGTTCAACTTTTCCAAGGTCAGTTTATAATGGAATTATTTATTATGATGAAATAATAATTAAATGTGATAAAAAATATATATTTAAATCATTTAAATCTATTACAAATTAATTTAAAAATTCCATAAATTTAGTAAAAGGGAAATTAAAAATCATCATCTACAAAGGTGGTGAATTGACACAACACGGGCAATGATTTCATTATTTAAGAAAATAAAGAGAATTTGATAGATTTTGTGATGATTTTACCATACAAAAATTATAGTATATATATGATACTATATTTTTAATTAATCCTTGGGTAATATGTACAGATAACGTATAAGTGAAAAAGAATTTGAAAGAGAAGAATAATAAATGTTACATTTTGAAAATTTCTCTTTGAAGACCTCCTTGTGGTTCTTTGAAGAGATATTTTTGTGAGACCATAAACACTAGATTGTGGAAATGGATGAGGAGTAGGAAATTTTTAATAGGTTATCTGATAGATAAGTATTAAGATAGAGAAAGTTTTTGAAGGAGGGAGCCTCCTTTTATAATTGAGGTGAGGGTTAACAGAAGAATTACTGAAATTATTTAAAAATAATAAATTTATTATACGGTTTAAGAATTAAAAGCTCCTCAAAATATTAGGATATCCCATTTTATATGTAATAATATTATTTTTCCCTTGTTCATGTTTTTTATTTATA
Organism: Viscum album; assembly: GCA_963277665.1. Taxonomy (NCBI): domain Eukaryota; kingdom Viridiplantae; phylum Streptophyta; class Magnoliopsida; order Santalales; family Viscaceae; genus Viscum; species Viscum album. The sequence goes on along the minus strand of OY728130.1, from coordinate 649,384,527 downwards.
AATAATTTAATAAAATATTTTATTCATTGAAAAATATTTTTCTCAAATTAAAAACAATTTACAATAATGTCTTTACGCACATCAAAAATAATTTTACAATTCAAAATAATTTTTTATTATATCACATATATACTATAAGGGCCTATAAAAACCATTAATTTACATAAAAATATTAAATTATATTTATTTTACTGTTTTTGAAATCATTAATTTCATTTATTCATTAATTAAATATTTACACCATCATAATTGTTCAAGGAATTAATGTAATTATTTATTACTCAATAAATTAAAAATAAAATTATATTAGAAAATTAATTCTATTATATTAAAAAATACTATCCTTGTTCAGAACACTTCTTGAAAAACTCATATTAAAATATTATAGTAATTGATAATTATAGTGTTAAAAAGATATTTTCCTTTTTAATAAAATAATGTAAAGGGATTAACATGATTAATATAGGTCCAAAATGTCCCCCATTATAATAAAACGATATACTAGATGAAATTTAAATTTAAAAATAAATTTATATAGTTTATGGGTCAATTATGCATTCTTATAAATTTAATCATAATAATTTATTTTTTTATTCTTCTTGCAGGAGCACTGCATCAACATTGCATTAAGATTAATGTTAAGTATTTAATATTAAAAAATTAAAAAATAAATCACTATCATAAAAATAAGTTAATTAGGTTAAAAATAAATTTTTTTATTTATTCATTATTTATATTAACTCTTATACATTTTAATAAAATATCTTATTTTTGTCATTTTGTCATTTTGTGCCTTGTACATTCATTACACTAGAATTTGGAAAAGTTGAATTTTATATAACTATAATTTTATAAATTAATATATGAATGAATCATTAATAGATAATATTTAATAATATATTCTTAAATATAATTTTTAGCACTCAATTATTATTTATAAACAACCAAATTTGACATTGTTAATACTTCACATGCACTGTGTCAGTACTGATAATAATATTTATACTTATCATGAATAAAATATAATTTTTATGATGTAAATTATTTATGTAAGGTATTCAGTTTATAATATAATTAATTAATTATTAAATAAATTTAATTATTATTATATCCTAATTCTTTCTTCATGGTGTCACAAAAAATACCATATTTTATTAATAGACTGTATTTTTCACTATTCACTAAAATTGAACTTTTTCAGAAAATTCTCAAAAATTAAAACAATAGTAATTTTAAAATTATGAATTCAAAAATAAAATAATTGTTTTCAAATTTAAATTATATAATTGATAAAATTAATTTTTTAAAATATATAACCATATAAAAAATTATTTATTTGTAGAATTATTTTTTAAATTTAGAATACTATTAATAAAAAAATTATTCTATAAATACCAAGGTTGTTACATCCCCCCATTTTTGAAATTTCATCCACATAATTTTATTCAGTTTTTAAACAATTAGAGGTACTTTTTTCCCATAGCATTTTAGGATTCCCATCCTGCTTCTTCTACCATGTGGTTTCCCCACAAAACCTTAAACTGGTGAATTACCTTGTTCTACTGTACATGATCTCTGCAATCAAGAATCTAAAAAGGTTTCTACACATAAGAAAGCCTATCTTCTAGCTGAACTACTTATGGCATCAAAACATGAGATGAATCTGTAACATACTTTATTAACATCGAAATATGAAAAATATTGTGTGCATGAGATAAAATCTAAGGTAAATCTACTCATAGGTAGCTGGTACAACTTTCTCCAAGATTTCAAAAGGTCCAATAAACCATGGACATAGCATTACTTTATTACCAAAAAACATAACACTTTTCAAAGGAGGTATTTTAAGGAAAACATGATCACCTACCTCGAATGAAAGGTTTTTCCTCCTATTATATATATAGCTTTTCTGCCTACTCTAAGATGTCCCCTATGTTGCTAAATCATATAAATGTTTTCGTCCCATTATTATAATAATTCTAGTTCCATAAACATCCATTGACCAACTTCATCCCAAAATGTTAGAGTTTTACACCATATTCTATATAATTACTCAAAAGGATATATATGTATACTAGAATGAATACTTTTATTATAATAAAAATCAACTAAATAAATATGTCAATCCAAAAATCCTTGGTAATCTATTGAATAAGAATGTAGAATATCTTCCAATGTATGAATTTTTCACTTAGTCTACCCATCAGATTGAGGATGAAAACAAGTAATGAAATTTAATTTTTTTCTCAAGGAATTCATAATTGCTTTCAAAAATATAGAAGTTAATATATGATCATGGTCAAAAATAATAGTTAGTGGAACTCAATGAGACCTAAAAATATCATTGAGGTATATTCGAGAAAGTTGATCTACAGAAAAAGTGTCACAAATAGGAAGAAAATTAGAATATTTAGTGAGTCGTTCAACAATAACCCAAATCATATTATTACCTAAAGAAGTCTTTGGAATTCCAACAATAAATCACATGGATATAATTTTCCCATTTCCACTCTAGAATAAGAAAAGTATGACGCATCCCCTTCATTAACTACTACTATTATTTTACATATTGACATGTCAAAAATTTCAGGGTAAACTCATCAATATCTCTTTTCATTCCATCCCACTAGTAATACTATCTAAGTCCTCTGTACATCTTTGTGCTGCTAGGATGAACTAAAAATTAATAACTATGAGATTTATATAACAATTTTTTATTCAAATAATAATCATAAATAACACATAATATCTACCCAAACAAAAAAACACAATCTTTATCAAGTATAAATTTAGGAAACATGACCATTTTAACCAATTCTACCTTTTTCTAAAACTCACAGTCTTTCTTTTGAGCAAGGTTTATTTTTCCTCAATGAAATGACCACACTCACACCTGAAACTAAACACACAAATTTCATGCACCAAAAACTTCCAACCCAAAATTCATTTATTAATTAACCAAATATTCACATTATAAATGTATAATGGTTAATGTAGCACTTATTAATTGAATCAATGTATCATCCACTCTATTATCTTTTCCAGGATGGTAATGAATTGTGTAATCATAATCCTTGATTAGTTCCTTTCATATTATCTGTTTCATGTTCAATTCCTTCTGAGTAAATATATAATTTAAAATATAATGGTTAGTATATATTTCACATTTTAATCAATATAAATGATCCCTCCAAATTTTAAATTCTAGAACAACAACAGCTATTTCCAAATGACATGTAGGGTAATTTAACTCATGAGGTTTCAAATGATAGGAAACATACAAAATTACTCAATCATTCTTCATCAAAATACAACCAAGTACCTTTAAGGAAGCTTCACTCCAAATGCAAAATTCACCACTACTGGAGGTGAGGGTCAGAACTAGATCATTCACCAATGTTCTCTTCTATTCCTAAAAAAATCATCCTATTTTTTTGTCTAGATGAACATAACACCTTTTCAAGTTATCTTTTTTCATTGGGCTAGATAAACATTAAACATTTTCGACAAACCTTCAGTAATAGCCTACAAAACCAAGAAAAATATGAATCTCGGTTATATTTTTGAGTCATGGACATTCTTCAACAAATTTTGTTTTAGCCAGATCAATAGTTATCCCATATTTTTAAAAAATGTAACTAAGTAAAGAAATTGTTTTAAACCAAATTTAACTCTCTCTGAAAATTTGATACAGTTTATTTTTCTTTTTAAGTTTCTTTAAAAGAACTCTTTGATGTATTTAATGCTCCTATTTATATTTTGTAATGCCCCGACCCTAGAATCCCAAAGTCGGTACATTATTTTTATATAATGGCATTATCACAACGGATCAAATCCTAAATGTTCGATCAGTTTAGTAGCCATGGAAGTACTATATACGTACATAAGTTTTAAATTACATTTTAAAATGAAAAACTAAAACAAATCCATTGTCTCCATTAACCACATTTATATACCATAGACTATCCCTACAGGTCATTCATAATTTACTTTTGGTATCCTGGGAAAAATAAAACACATAAAGGGGTGAGCTCAGATGCTCAGTAAGGATAACAATATAGCATAAACTTTCATAAATAAGTATAAACATTCAAGGCAATGTATAAGATGACAACATAATCATTTTAAATATAAAATTATAAATAAAATGGAAAATATGAATCAAATAATTCCATTTACTAAATCAAATGGATATTTTTCTACTTGAATAATCAAATGCAATATCAATAGCCAATTTCATAATGATGGAATGCATAATGCTAGACTTCATAACCACATATTCTGGGCCTTGTTCCAAGAATAAAAATAAGATTTTGTCAAGGCCTTATTACAAGAGACTAGTTAGTCATATGAGACCTACTGATGCATAAAAGAGCAATAGAGGGCTCTACCCATTCCTTACAAAGTCCAATGCATTCCTCATATGAAAAGGCTAAAACATACCATAAACATTCGTATTAAAACTAGCATACAAAATGTTAATACATTAACCATAAACCATAATGGTATAAAAATAACACATCTACAGTCAAAAATATCACAAAACCTTCAATACCATATGGAAGATTTCTATCATAATAAATCAACTTCAATCAAGTATAAAATAAATTAAAGGATGTTGAAATAGATGAAATCAAAACTATTTGACATATATATCTCTTTCTATTTTGAAGTTAGTTAAAAGTCATGTAATTATAAAAGAGAAATTTTATTTTGAAAATATTTTTTATAAGATTGTAAGGGAAGCTTCAAAGGTGTTATAATAACAGATAATAGCCACACCCACCGTATAAGTTAAAAAAATATACTTACCATAATTTTTTGAAAAGGTCATAAAGTACCTTGTTTGGAAAATGACGGAAAGATTCCATTCAAACCATTTTATAAAAAGTTAAACAAGGGTATAAATGAATTTAACCTGTTGTTTAGTAAACATTAAAAATTTTTAGAAATACATTTTTAAAAAACATGGATGCATATGATAAAGAGTTACTAATAGATATATACATAAAACCAACCTTAGATAATAAAGTGATTGCGAAAATAACCCTTACCTCGCATTTTCCTTTAGTTGAGGGTACACTTAAACTTTTTAATAATGACCATAGTATGTTATTAAATTATTCTATATCCATATTAAATTTTTTTGACATCATATATGATTCATTTATGACTTTATACTTCCCATTTAATAATTATTTACATGTTAAGTTAACATTTTAGATAATAATTGATTTCTTTTTTGTATGTGTTTTAACATGTTATTCTTAATAGTATCATTTAGATCATGATTTAAATACTTACAGAATATTAAAAATTATTTATATATCATATATATTTATAATATTAATATGTATATTAGATAGATATATGAAATGTAAAACATCGTTTATGGAGACGGTAGACGGTACACACACAAAAATGTTGTTTCTGTTTTCATATCGTATTGAATGGAAGTAAGAGAAAAAGATATATGTAAGTACATATATGAATATAAATATATATATATCTTTAGTAGAATTATTATGTCATATATTACATACTTATTAATAATACATATTTTTAAAATCATCATTGAATGGTGGATGTAGAAATGAATCTCATTGCGTCGTGGAGACAGTAATCCATACGTACACACGTGGGATGATGTCATTTCCTTAATGATTTAATGGTGTGGAATTGGATGGTATATTAATTTTATATATACATTAATATATTATTTTCATTATTTATATTAATATTACTCACCATTATATCCATCCAAATAACATAGCATTGAATAAAAAATTACACCACGGCGGGGAGACGGTAAGACGTATGTACGCACACATGGTGACATTATAATTCATATGATGGATAGAATAATGAATATTATTGTACAATATTTATAATAAAATAACAGTATATAGAAGTTACTGGAGTTGTTATTTTGGTATGGAAACAACAAAGAAAGAGGATGTGGAAGAAGAAAAGTACTTGAAAGAGGGTGGTGAAATTATTACCTCATCTTCGCGTGTTTCCTTTTGAGTTGATCAAAAGGGCTCCTTAGGTTGTCTTTCTGTTAAATTTAAGGAATATAGGTTGATGTGAGGGATGTTGGGAGGATATTTGGGGAGGTTTTGGTAGAGCCAAATGGATTTGGAGGTGTGATTTTGAGAGAAGGGGAAGTGGTCTTTTATAAGAGGGGTGAGAGTCACTTTAGGAAAAGATTAAAAAATTAATTTATTATACAATCATATTATGTTTATAATGGCTCAAAATGAATTTATTTCATGACTTAGGAGGCTATGGGTCGACATACTATCAACCAATAGGTTTTAGGCAAGTTTAGGTTAACATTTTAACCTTATCTTTTAGATTTAAATCATTGCTAAATAGATTAACTTTTAATGTGACTTCATGTATTCATACACTATATGGTTAACCAAATTACTCTAAACTTCCAATTGAACCTCTAGTGGTTCATTAATAACTACTATAATTCAAGGTATTTACAATGGGATCCCGTCACAAATACGCTTTTGTGACGGGGCCCCGTCACAAATAGCCCATTGCAGAAAACACTGTCGCAAAAAATATTATTTGCGACGGGCCCATCGCAAATAAGTTTTTTTTGCGAAGGAAAAAATCACCATCACAAATAAGTATATGACTATATACTTTATATATATATGCTCTTTTGCGACGGGCCCGTCGCAAATAACATTTTGCGACAGGCCTGTAATCCCATCGCAAATGCTGTTTGAAAATATTTTTTTGACTATTTGCGACGGCCCATCGCAAATACCTTTTTTAAGAAAAAATTATTTAAGCTATTTGTGATGAGATCTCATCGCAACAGATCCCGTCACAAATAATAAATAAATAAAATAAAAAAATTTAATAAAATTATAATTATTGAAAAATTAATTTTAGTATTATTAAAATAATAAAAAATATCAAAATTCTCAATATTTACAAAAAAATATAAAAAAGTCATAAAATATTATTATGATTATTGAAAAATTAATTTTATTATTATTAAATTAATAAAAAAATTAAAAAAAATTAAAATTCTCAATATTCACCAAAAAATATAAAAAATTCATAAAATATTAATATGATTATTGAAAAACTAATTTTAATATTATTCAAATAATAAAAAAAATAAAAAACATTAAAATTATCAATATTCACAAAAAATATGAAAAAAAATCATAAATTATTATTATTATTATTATTATTACTAATATTATTAGTAAAATAAACAAATATTAAAAAATATAATACTGAAAAAATATATTTAATAAAATTATGATTAACGAAACATTATTATTAATATTATTAAACTAAAAAAATTATTAAAAATTCTAAATATTCATAAAAAAAATAATAAAATATTAAAAATTAAATTAGGTAATAATCACACCGATATAAAAGACAGAAACTGTAAATTTTTCATATTACAAAAAAATTAAATTCAAATGTTTTTGACATAAAAAATCACTGGGGGGTCGTCTTCTGGAGGGGGTGGAGGAGCTGAAGGAGGAGGTGGAGGAAACTCCATCCCTAAACTACGAGTCAGACGACGCATGTACTCTATCTTCTCGTGATGTTGTTGTTGTCATCGACGCATCTCCTCCTCGTGCGGCTACTGCTGTTGCTACCATCGATGCACCTCCTCCTCCTCCTGCTGCTGCTGCTACTGCAATCGACACATATTGTTTTGAGTCAGTGAGAGTTGAAAGGAGAAAAGTCATCGAGCAAAAGGAGTGTCGTCAATCCACTAGAAATTGTACTAGGTTCGAAGAATTTATTAAAATTTATTAAAATTTCCTTCTAACTGTTCCTAACTAATTATTACTATTTATTACTAATTATTACCATTTATTACTTTTTATTTCTAATTATTCCTCATTATTACTAATTATTATTATATAATTATAATTATTCTTACTTATATCTAATTTTTAATATTTACTACTAAGTATTACTATTTATTACTAACTATTACTATTTATTACTAAGTATTACTATTTATTAATATTTATTAATATTTATTACTATTTATTACTATTTATTACTAGTTATTACTATTTGTTACTATTTATTACTAATTATTACTCATTATTACAATTTATTACTAATTATTACACTTTTTTCCTATTTATTACTAATTATTGCTAATTGTTGCTACTTATTGCTAATTATTCCTAATTATTCTTAATTATTCCTAAGTATTCCTAATTAATCCTAATTATTTATATTTATTAGTAATTATTACTAATTATTAGTATTTATTAGTAATTATTTCTAATTATAGCTAATTATTACTATTTATTTCTAATTATTCCTAATTATTGCTAATTATTACTAGTTATTCTAGTTTTTACTATTTATTGCTAAATATTTGTATTTATTCCTAATTATCAGTAAATATTATTAATAATTAGTAAATATTACTAATTATTAGTATTTATTCTTAATTATTACTAATTATTCCTAATTATTACTTATTATTCCTAAATTTTACTAATTATCTCTAATTATTGTTAATTATTGATATTTATTACTAATTATTGCGAATTATTTCAATTTATAGCCAATTATTGCCAATTATTGCTAATTATTGCTAATTATTCTAAATTATTGCTAATTATTCCTAATTACTGCTAATTATTGCTATTTATTGTTAATTATTGCTAATTATTGATAATTATTGCTAATTATTGCTAATTATTACTAATTATTGCAAATTATTACTAATTATTGCTAATTATTTCTAATTATTGCTAATTATTCCTAATTATTGCTATTTATTACTAATTATTAGTATTTGTTGCTAATTATTAGTATTTATTAGTAGTTATTACTTATTATTACAATTTATTACTAATTTTTACAATTTATTTCTAATTTTTACAATTTATTACAATTTATTACAATTTATTAAAAATTATTATTAATTATTGCTAATTATTGATAATTTTTACTAATGTTTGCTAATTATTCTTAATTATTACTAATTATTCATAATTATTGCTATGTATTACTAATTATAAGTAAGTATTACTAATTTTAAGTATTTATTCCTAATTATTCATAATTGTTCATAATTATTACTAATTATTCCTAATTATTACTGATTATTCTTATTTATTCCTATTTATTTCTATTTATAACTAATTATTGCTATTTATTACTAATTATTGCTAATTATTACTAATTATTCCTAATTATTCTTAATTGTTGCTAATTATTGCTATTTATTTCTATTTATTGCTAATTATTTCTAATTATTCTTAATTGTTGTAATAATTGCTAATTATTTGTATTTATTAGTAATTATTAGTATTTATTACTAATTATTACAATTTATTACTATTTATCACAATTTATTACTAACTATTACAATTTATTACAAATTATTTTTAATTATTCCTAATTATAATTAATTATTCCTAATTATTCCTATTTATTACTAATTATTCATATTTTCTAATATTTAATGAAATTTATTACTAATTATTTCTATTTATAGCTAATTATTGCTAATTATTGGTAATTATGCCTAATTATCTCTAATTATTACTAATTATTGCAAATTATTACTAATTATTGCTAACTATTACTAATTATTGCTATTTATTGCTATTTATTAGTAATTATTGCTAATTATTTCTAATTATTGCTAATTATTCCAAATTATTAGTTTTTATTGCTAATTATTAGTATTTATTAGTAATTATCAGTAATTATTATTATTTATTACAAATTATTACAATTTATTACTAATTATCACAATTTATTACTAATTATTACAAGTTATTACTAATTATTATTAATTTTTGCTATTTATTGATATTTATTACTAATTATTTCTAATTATAAATAATTATTGCTAATTATTCCTAATTATTTCTAATTATTCCTAATTATTCCTAATTATTACTAATTATTAATATTTATTCCAAATTATTCTTAATTATTCCTAATTATTACTAATTATTCATATTTTTTACTACTTATTGATATTTATTACCGATTATTATTAATTACTACAAATAAAATATATACATTACTAATTATCATTAATAATTAATAATTTCTACTAATTATTAAAAATTAATACTAAAAATTTCAATTTATTAGTACAAATAAATACTAATGACAAAACAATTTAAATTTAATTTAATTACAACTAATCAACAAAAAAAATTCACATAAAAAATGAAATAATTAATAAATTTAAAAAACATAAATACCATTAAGACTGATTTTCTATTGATGCAGACGACTTCACAACTTCTTCGTGAACAAAAAAATTAACTTAGAAAAATTCTCTCTTTAAAATCTGAGTTTAGAGAGAAACATAATCTAAAATTTGAGAGGAATGAGGGGAAAATGGATGGGGGTATATATAGGTTTGATTATTTACGACGGGACTCGTCACCAATAACTACGCCGGCATTAATTACTATCAGTAGTTAACAAGTTATTTGCGACGGGACCCGTCACAACTAGTCCCTGCCGACACACCTTTGGTGACAGGAAGACATCCCGTCACAACAAGCTATAAACCGCCCCCGGTTATTTGCGATAGGGCCCGTCAAAAATACTTAACTATTTGCGACGGCGGGATCTGTAACACTCCAAGGATTTGGAAATAAATATAGAATTCAATTTTATAATATACCCTCTTCAATGTTTTGAATTTCAAGAAATGTTCATCTAGAGTTGTGCTCAGTAAGTCATTTGGAGTCTGATAGAACAAACTTGTTTTTTGGTGAATAGTAACATACTTTTATGAATTGTAATATGACCTCATGAATAGTAAATAATAATATTATTTTATTTTCCCAAGGCAATAGGATAATGGGATCTTAATTAATTTTCCAATGTCACATAAAACTAATTGCACTTCAATATTGTTATTTTTCGAATTAACTGGGACCTTATTTAAAAATTAAATTAATAATATTTAGAAAATTATTTTTGAAAAATGGATTTCACTTTTGAATTCTATACATCGAAAAATGGTAGGGGTATATTTTTGGTATTTTTCTAAAACTCTTGAATTTTCGGTGAATAGTGAAATACGATTAAATACTGTATAATCAATTTATCAGTAAAAATGCACTATTTATGACATCATAAGTGATGCAAGGCCACTTGCTTCGAACTCACATGATATTATCACTATTTATGGCCTCTTGTTTTGAGATTATTCATAGTATTGATAAAAATATTATAATAATGATTAAAATAATCTAAAATACCTCCCCTCCTCTACTATAAATACCACCTTCACTCCCCTCTTCCTCCCACACCTCTCAAGCCTTGAGCATTCTCTAAATTCTGCCAAATTCCCTCCCCAATCTTCTTCCCCACGTCCTAGAGCTGCTGGTCTCACTGAAAGACAAAGACCAAAGCTATTAAGAAGGATCTCAAGGAGAAGAGATCAAGAGGACCTTAAGTTCAAGAGGAGAACACATTTGGATTTACGGTAAGGGTTTCTTCATCTCACTTCCATTTTTGTGAGATATTCCATAATCACTATTATTACGTTGTATGGTGTATGTATACTGCCCATTATTTTCTCATATCATGAATATCATTGTTTTTATGATATTCAATTTATCATTTCACAATCATTAATTTTGGTTCATACGAATCAATTGATTACAAAGTTGTAAGGGGTTCCTCGTCTCACTTTCATTTTTGTGAGATTTTCATCGTTCACCGCTTATTTCTTGTATGTGGAATATGTGTGCTGTCATTTGATATATATAATAACATGATTCTATTTATATTCATGTTATTCAATGATTCAATAGATATTTATTATGTTCTGGTCATATGATTCGACCGATCACATTGTTGTAAGGGAATTCTGAACCCGATTTCCATTCTTTGGGTTAACATTCTACTCTATTAAGTATGTGGTATTTGAATTGTTTGTGTGATGAATTATGATTATAATATGTTTAATAATGTGTACTTACAGATTATTTACATATTCTATCCACTCTATTATGTCTCACTTCAAGTATATGATGTTTATAAGGGACTTTTCTTTTAAAATCCTCTTTCATAATTCTGTTCAAAAGCATGATTTTTAAGCTATTATTTATGTTGTATGATTATGTTTTGGTTATTGGGCATTGTTTATGATGAAGGGTGGGACCTATATTTCCCTCCAATGCATTGGGTATGAGTAAGTTGGAGGTCGGCCATATGGTTACTCCAAGTGTAACTGCGATGGTTACACAAAGTAAGGTAGCCGTGAGGGTTACAAATTTTAAGGTAGCCAAGATGGTTACATGATTATGTAAGTAATGCCCCAATATACCTCTATGATTATATTTATGTTCTCATGTTTCATGTGGTTATTTCATTAGTAGAATACCCATAATTATGTTTAATTATGGGATTATTGGTTTAGCTCATATTTCTGCCATAATATGTTTCAAGTTTATTTTTAAAGGCATGTGTTTTCAATTATTCACCATGTCTAATGTTTATATTATCTTCCACTGTATTGCTTACTCTTACTGAGCGTTTGAGCTCACCCCTTTCTTATGTTTCATTTTCCCAGGATATAAAGAAGTAATTTATGAATGACTTACAAGTATAATCAAGGAGACGTGATGTTTGTAGTGGAATAAAATAGTGTTTTTGTTTCCCTTCATGTTGTAATGATAAACTTATGTATGTATCTTGTTTCCAATAATACTAAACTACTCGGTGCTTCAGGATTCATATTCCTTGTATGTATGCCAACATAATCAAATAAGGCACCGGCTCCGGGCAACTGGGATCGGGTCCTTACAGTTGGTATTAGAGGAAAGTTTAGTAGAAAACATGGAAACTAGATTTAGAAAACGTAGATTAGGGAACAATGCCCTAAGATAGTATTTGAGGATAAACGTACAAAAGCATCCTGGTATTTTGGTAAGGAATAGAATATGTTAATCCTTATAGAAAATACATCCATGTCTTGATACGAGTAGGTAGAGGCGGCTCTGGTACAGATGTATCTAGGGGTAAAACCTGAAAACACATCTTTGAGCTAGACTCGAACGGGAACTGGTACACGACAACGGGCCTTGCTGCACTCTTGGTTACGACAGTCCTGGGGGATATCCTTAGGATAATTCATATTTTTTAAGCCATTATAAGGGATTTAATGTAAATTTTCCTCATAGTATTGGGTTTGAATAACTCTGGAAACCAGAAGTGAACAATTATTAACTTGCTTAAACAATACTAAGAGTGATGTTTTTTTTTTTATTTTCAGATTGAAAATGAAGGTACAAGTCTTTTGTCCCTTCCCACGGAAATCCTAGAAACTATAATTGTGAAGTCGTGTACAAAAGACTATGAACCCTTTTGGAAACCTCCGACTATCCTGCAAGTTTCTTTACAATGTTTCGAACAACTCAAATGTCCTTCGAATCTTCCCGGGATCGGAAGTTGTGTATAACCAAATGGCCAATGCACTGTTCATGAATTTTAAAAAGAAAGAGAAGTACTACGAGGGACTCTTCGTATGTTTCACACTAAATAAGAAATGGTTGGCCATCCTGGCTTTCGGAGAAGCTGCAAAGGAGATAGACTTCCGCACAGTCTTTATATACCAAATCCTGAGTTTCAGCATGCTTGGGGACCTCTGCGATTTTGAATCTTTCATTGAATCCTTCAAATATGATGTGGTTCGAAAGATATTTAGGAACCAAATCCAAGCGGATGTCGCGGAACTTGATGTTACTCGTGCCTATCTCTTGAAAACTAGCTATATCAAATGAGAGCCTGGGTTTAACCATGATCTAATTTGCCGAGAGTGTATTTCGGAAAAGAAGACCCATGATCTTTTTTCTACCCTGGGAGTAGAGTTGAATAAAACCTTCCTTCGTAGGTGGAGGAGGTAGAGGGACATCACCAATGATTTCAGGAATTCCATACTAATGTTTTGTGAAAGGGATCAAGAGATTGTGTAATTTCTTGAGTTTTATAAATCATGTCTAAATGAATGATGTTGTATTCTCTTTTTTGTTATGTTTTTATATAAAACAATAAATTGGTTTAAAATGGATTTTCCATACTGAATGTTGATTTACTAAAACTTTTCAGATAGAAGATGAGTCAACCAACCAATATTTTATCACTACCTACCGGGTTGTTAGAGACTATAATTGTCAAGACATGCTCCGAAGAGGAACAACCCTATGCCAACATACGTTTGACTTGTAAACTACTCCATTGGTTATCAAATCATCCAAACATTCTCAATATTTACCACTGAAGCAATCTGGTCTATTACCGTATTGCATATGCACAATTTACTGCATATAGGAAAAGAGGGAAGTATCATGAAGCTCTTTTTCTACGTTTCACTCTGGCTGATAACTACCGAGCTGTGGGTAAATTTCTTGAAGTTGCTTTGGATGGTGACCATCGAGCGACCTACATATTTCAGATCTTGAGTTTTAGTGTGTACGGAGAACTTTATGACATCAATATCTTCAAGAATGATGTGGTGCGGGGGAATTATAGGGAATTAGTCCACAGTGAAATTTTTGACCTCCACACTTCTCGTGCCTCTCTATAGAAGCCCGAGTGCTTTAAGCACAGTTTCGACCCTAGTTGTCTGGAGTGTTTCTGGGTTAAGGAAATCGAGCAGCTGAATACTACCTTAGGAATTCACCTGAGGTCATCAGAACCCTAGCATCAACGGTGTCTCCGGTAAAGGGACTTCTGGAGTAACGCGTGTTTAGTGTTGCGCATGGTTTTGGGAGATTTATATCTTTGAACTAGTCTTGGGATTCATGTATTGGGGGACTTGGGAAACCATTAGCACAACATTACATTTTGAACCAGTGGTTATAAACAAATATAGCATGTTGTATCTTCTTTTTGTTATCCTTTCATCAGGTATACTTTTAAATGAGTATCACTAAGTAAACTTTTATAATAAATTTTCAGATGGAAGGACAAACCCATATGTTATCTCTTCCTATGGAGATCCTGGAAATCTTTGAAATCAAAACCTGTGAAGAAGGGTACCTACCTCTCGAAAACTTTCGAAAAAAGTGTAAACAACTATTTGAAGTGACAAACAGTCCGGACATTCTCCGCACCTGTCAAGGGAATGCTTCCATTTACTACCGCTTATCCATGGCACAATTGGTTGAGTACAGGTGAAGAGGAAAATACCACGAAGGGATTTTCCAATGTTTCACCCTAGGACGAAACTATACGGCCTGGTTATGTTTTCAAGAGGCTGGTTTAGAGGAAACCTTTGTGAAACTTATATGTACCAACTCCTTAGTTTTAGCTTGTCAACAATATCTACAACTTAGATGTTCTCAGTCGAGACATAGTTCAGCGAGTTCTTTGTATGTTGGTCCATTCAGACATTTCTAAACATTGCACTATTCGAGCCTCCATCTGGAAGCCCGAGTGTTCGATGAAAGAGGTCAACCCCTTCTATCCGAGGTGTGTATGGGTAAGAGAACTGTAGGAGTTGAGCAACAATTTGGGTTTTCCGCTGAACCCACCTGAGGATCCTCTACGACGGGAGATGTGGTAAGAACGTACGAGGGATTTCTTTTGTGGTTATGAAATGAATTACAAGGACACAATTCTTTGAAGGAGGGAATAATGTAACACCCCAATGTTTTGGAAATAAATATAGAATTAAATTTTATAATCTATCCTCTTCTATGTTTTGAATTTCAAGAAATGTTCATCTAGAGTTGTGCTCAGTAAGTCATTTGAAGTCTGATAGAACAAAGTTGTTTTTTAGTGAATAGTAACATACCCTTATGAATAGTAATATGAATAGTAATATGACCTCATGAATAGAAAATAATAATAATATTTTATTTTCCCAAGGAAATAGGATAATGGGATCTTAATTAATTTTCCAATGTCACATAAAACTAATTGCCCTTCAGTATTGTTATTTTTCGAATTAACTGTGACCTTATTTAAAAATTAAAATAATAATATTTTGAAAATTATTTTTGAAAAATGGATTTCACTTTTGAATTCTACGCATCAAAAAATGGTATGGGTAAATTTTTGGTATTTTGCTGAAACTCTTGAATTTTCAGTGAATAGTGAAATGTGATAAAATACTGTATAATCAATTTATCAGTAAAAATGCACTATTTATGACATCATAAGTGATGCAAGGCCACTTGATTCGAACTCACATGATATTATCACTATTTAGGGCCACTTTTTTGAGATTATTCATAGTCTTGATAAAAATATTATAATAATGATTAAAATAATCTAAAATACCTCCACTCCTCCCCTATAAATACCACCCTCACTCCCCTCTTCCTCCCACTCCTCTCAAGCCTTGATCATTGTCTAAATTCTGCCAAATTCCCTCCCCAATCTTCTTCCCCACGTCCTAGAGCGGCTGGTCTCACCAAAAGACAAAGACCAAAGCCCTTAAGGAGGATCTCAAGGAGAAGAGATCTAGAGGACCCTAAGTTCAAGAGGAGAACACATTTGGATTTACGGTAAGGCTTTCTTCATCTCACTTCAATTTTCGTGAGATATTCCGTAATCACTATTATTACTTTGTATGGTGTATGTATACTTCCCATTATTGTCTCATATCATGAATATCTTTATTTTTATGATATTCAATTTATCATTTGACAATCATTAATTTTGGGTCATACGAATCAATTGATTACAAAGTTGTAAGGGGTTCCTCGTCTGACTTTCATTTTTGTGAGATTTTCATCGTTCACCGCTTATTTCTTGTAAGTGGAATATGTGTACTGTGATTTGATATATATAATAACATGATTCTATTTATATTCATGTTATTCAATGATTCAATTGATATTTATTATGTTCTGGTCATATGATTCGACCGATCACATTGTTGTAAGGGAATTCTTAACCCGATTTCCATTCTTTGGGTTAACATTCTACTTTGTTAATTATGTGGTATTTGAATTGTTTGTGTGATGAATTATGATTATAATATGTTTAATTATGTGTATTTACAGATTATTTACATATTTTATCCACTCTATTAAGTCTCACTTCAAGTATATGATGTTTATAAGGGACTTTTCTTCTAAAATCCTCTTTCAAAATTCTGTTCAAAAGCATGGTTTTTATGCTATTTTTTATGTAGTATGATTATGTTTTGGTTATTGGGAATTGTTTATGATGAAGGGTGGGACGTATATTTCCCTCCAATGCATTGGGTATGAGTAAGTTGGAGGTCGGTCGTATGGTTACTCCATGTGTAACTGCGATGTTTACACAAAGTAAGGTAGTCATGAGGGTTACAAATTTTAAGGTAGCCAAGATGGTTACAAGATTATGTAAGTAATGCCCAAAGATACCTCTATGATTATATTTATGTTCTCATGTTTCATGTTGTTATTCAACTAGTATAATACCCATAATTATGTTCAATTATGACATTATTTGTTTTGCTCATATTTCTGACATAATATGTTTCAGGATTATTATTAAAGGCAAGTGTTTTCAATTATTCACCATATCTAATGTTTATATTATCTTCCGCTGTATTGATTACTCTTACTGAGCGTTTGAGCTCACCCCTTTCTTATGTTTCATTTTCTTAGGATATGAAGAAGTAATTAATGAATGACTTACAAGTATAATCTAAGAGACACGATGTTTCTAGTGGATTAAAATAGTGTTTTTGTTTCCCTTCATGTTGTAATGATAAACTTATGTATGTATCTTGTTTCCAAAAATACTAAACTACTCGGTACTTCGGGATTTGTATTCCTTGTATGTATGCCAGCGTAATCAAATAAGGCACCGGATCCGGGCAACTGGGGTCGGGTCCTTACAGGATCCTACCGTCACAAATAACCTTCTCACGGTTTGGCGCCTTATCCACACCAAACTATTTGCGACGGGAGACGAAATCCCGTCCCAAATAGTTGGTTATTTGCGACAGGTTGTCACCTCCGTCGTAAATGGCCCGTCGAAAAAAGCGTTTTTTACCATAGTGAATGACTGATATATTATTATTTAAGCCCCTTTTCTGAACCTTAGTTTTTTAGGAATATTATATCAACCAATAATATTGTATTTGTTTTAAAAAACTAATTTATGGTAATTTTGACACTATTTGGTACTTTTTTTGTGAAAGTCATAAGAACTTTATTACTTCGAACAAGATGCATTGAATCAACCATAAAATGTCATATTCACCTATAAAATTCGTTTATTTTAGAACAACTTTGAAATTATATTTATTTTAATATTTATAATACAAATTATTTGATTCCTTCATTAATGAGGTAATTACTGCATCATAATTGTGTTCTAAATAAATTTAATTATTTAATGTCTCAAAATTATAAATAAAATATCATGATGTAGGAAATATTTTTATCTTTATAAAGAATATTTATAGTCTAATTTATCTTATTTATTACACTATATTGAAAATGGTTTAGTGAATAGACTTTGAATTTTACACTTTTAACTCTTCTTTAAATAAAATAATAATAAATTCCCTAATCTAATCCAAGTGGACATAAAGGATAATATTTTATCCCTAAGGTTTCTTTGTTCTAATTAAACATATCAAATAGAATTATAACATTTTTAGGGTAATTATAATGTCATTTTTACCTTTAATTACACTATTTACTTTGTTCTGTGTCAAATAAAAGTCAAAAGATACTATTCAAAAAAAAATTTATCTTATTGAACTACATTAAATACTGATGTCAACTGTGTCTCTTGGATTTTTGAAATTCAATTCACAGAAGCGTTAAAATTACGTTTCATGCAAATTTGGAAATGTGCCTAGAAGGTGGGTAAAAGAAGTTAAAAAGTTCAATAAAATTTTATACATCTAAATTTATTATAAAATGACTCCAATGAATTAAATTGAACTTATAATGGTATTATATATCTATTTTTACTTTAAATTAATTTAAATAAAGTAAATAATTATTTAAATAAAAATTTAGTTTTAAACAATAACTCAGTGTTTTTCACTATTTATAAAAAACTGAATGTTTTTAGAAAAATCCCAAAAATTCATCCTAAGTTAATTTTGATATTTTGAATTAAAAAATGAATTATCTTTGATAAAATTCAGAACATATAATATTCATTATTTTATTTAAAATTAATTCCCGTTGTCAAAACTAAAAAGTGGGTTTTTAAAAAGTAAAAACTATCAAAAGATTGACATGTGTTTATGTCAAATTTAAATGTGAAATTACTTATAATGACCTAGATTGTATTAAAAGATAAAAATATTATCTAATTATACATACAACACATTCAAATTCATTATTTAACAGTATAAATTATTTCTATCAAAAAAGTTTTTTTCAATTAAAATTTATTATTTTCACTATTCATCAAAATAGGAAAGTTATCAGAAAAGCACAAAAAATTATCTAATTTTTTTTATGTAATAATTTTAAAAAAGAAGATTATTTTGTCAAATTTTATATAAAATTTTCAGATATTTCATTTAAAAAAACTCACCATTTGTATGCGGTAAAATTTTATTTTTGAAAAATACTTCCTTTATCTGAAAAATTGAATATGTTCTTATATTATGTCTATGAAGCAAATAATATTGGTTTCTAAAATTATATAGATTATATAAGATTCGAAATACAGTTAATACTATTCATTACCGCTTTTTGAATGACTAGTTTTGTATGTTGTGGTGCGCTTGAACTCTGTATTGCGTGTAGCGCAAGCTATTGAATTTGTTTAATGAGATAACGTACTATGAAATTTTGGGGCGTTACATTATCCACTCCTTCAATAAATTGAGTCCTCACAATTTGAAATTGTTATTCGAAAATAAATTGTTAAAAATAGAAAAATACCTTTGTGGAAATCCCACATCAGAAATTGGGTAAATAAACTTAGTCCTAAGAAGATGGAAAGGGAAATGAAAAAGTCACCACTAAATTATGATCTTGATTATGAGAACATTGGTGGAAATTAGAGACACATAATTAGAGGAAAAATCTAAATATTTATAGGGAGTTATTGAGGTCATTAATCACAAACAAGTGTAAAATTGAGGGCCTCAAAGCCATCAATCCAAGATGAGGTAAAATTTCATCAGTTCAACAAAACATATGGTATTAGGAGAAAAAAGTTTTGGTTTTATGATCCCTTATATAATTTTTAAGAATTAATTTAATCATATAATAAGAGGATATATATATATATCTATATGACATGTAGAGTTTCATACTTCAACTAATTCCGACCATAAACTCACCTTTCATTCCAAAAGATAGTAGAATTCCAAAATATTCTAATTATCCTAATCGTATAGGGTTACAAAAAATGAATTTATAATTTATCTATCAAACCATTTAGAAAAAACTAAATTAAAAAAACTAGGACATCACGTAGGCTAGTGGTAGATGATGCACCCTTGTGACCCTTCGGTTGTGGGTTCAAGTCTCATAGCCTTGCCGGACGCATCGGGTTGTCGCCCGACCTCTGTGTTGTCCTTTTTATGACAATCCAGAAATAATCTAAAGAAATGATTTAACCATTACAACAATATCAAATTTCAAACTTAATCGATTCCAACCTTTAGACTTATCCAAAATACTAATATACAAACTCACAGTCTAAAATTAATAAGGAAGGTCACATAACATACAAGTGAATACCTTCATCATGTATTGTTATAAGACATGGTAATACAATGAATAACCAGAAAACCGTATTTAAATAGGTATATACTTACTTATTTCTTATAGAATACTGGATATACTAATTATATCCAAAAATGATGTAAACTCCAACAATAATAGAATAAACAAAAAATTAATTAATTTCAAAGTAGTCAAGAATATTGAATATCAAAAGAAATAAAATATTTTTCCAAAATCACTTCCTCAGTAGCAGAACCATATTATGATTTATCTTTCCTTTAACCATGTATTTTTTGGAAAAGTTTAACTTGATATTGAATCACTTTTCTTAGAACCATTTAATCTCAAATCCTTAATGAAATATTATTGTAGTACAATCCTTATATAATCTATAATTCTTATAACATGTACATCATTAATACAATACTCAAATGACACAATACTTTAATAACAACATAAGAACCCCAATCATTACTCTTCATCTTAGGTAGTATCATAACATGATTATTATCCAATAGCAACATTTGAGGTATACTCTTATGATATGGACATTGATTCGCATAGTGTCCCAACTCCTTGCAGAAGAAGCATTGTACATTTCAAACCTTTTTCTTACCCTTGAAATCCCATACTTGGTGTCCGTTTTCTCCACAGTTATAACAAACCCACATTCCCTTCAAGAATTTACCAAGGTGATTCTTTTCACAGTTATCACATATGGGAAAATCTTTTTTCCCCTATTCCCTTTATTCACCTTTCACTCTTCCATCCTTTTCTTCTCTTTCTTCCCTTCAAAGCCATAGAACTCAGAGAATTCTTTACTTTACTTATTAACACATGATACTATTTCTTCATATGATTAGAATACGTGGGATACTATTTCCCCTCTAAATGTTGGCTTAATACCATGAAAGATATGATCTTTCTTAATCTTCTGATCATGCGTATTGCTCGAATTCTCATTTCTTCTACTAGGTGCCGTTTTTAAAAAATGTCATACACTAGGTTAGTTTATGAATTATAATACATAATTCAAACTTGAAAAATACCTAATGTAAATTGAAATGATTATGCATATAATCTATAATCAAAAAATGTTTTTTGAGGAATTATTTACTTCTAAATCCTTCATAATAGATTTTAATGATAATGTGAATTATCCTAAGTATATCTCCAAGGAGTGTTGTAACCAAGAGTGCAGTAAGCCCCATATTTGTGTACCAGGATACCTCAGGTCAAGCCCAAAACTTCTTGTCATATTTTTCAATCCAAGGTACATCTGTGCTAGAGCTGCCTTTACCTTCTTGTATCCAGAAATGGATGTATTTTTTTGAAAATACACAAAATCTCTACATTACTAAAATTATATAAAGCTCTTATATACTAATCCTCAAAGTCTATATTAGGGTAATGTACTCTAATCAGAGTTTTTCTCTATCTAGTTTTCAAGGTATGTACTAAACTTCCTCTGAAACCAATTGTAACACCCTGACCCCAGAATTTGAGAGTCGGTACATTATTTTAATACATTGGATTGATCACAAGGGATCAAATCCTAAAAGACTGATCAGTTTAGTATCCTTGGAAGTAAAAGATACATACATAAGTTTTACATTACTTTATAAAATGAAAAAAAACAACAACAACAAAATTTTATCAGTTGACCAGATTCATTTCCCTTAGACTATACCTGTAGGTCAGTCATAATATACTTTTCACATCCTATTAAAAATAAAACATAGAAAGGGATGATCTCAGATTATCAGAAAGGATAAAAATATAGCGGAAACTTTCATAAATAAGTATAAACATTTAATGAAATGTGTTAGACTAAAACACAAGACTTATAAACTTAAACATCTGTATAACAATGAAAATATAAATCCAATAATTTCATTTACTTATTCACAAGGATATTATACTAGTCGAATAATCACATGCAATATCAATAGTCAATTTCAAAAAGATGGAATGCATAATGCCAGAATTCATAACCACATAGTCAAGGCCTTGTGCTAAGACTAAGAATAAAAATTTACCAAGTCCTTAGGCCAAGACACTAGTTTATCTCATGAGACCTACCGACGCATCAATGAGATATTGTGGGACCCACACATCACTTACTAAGTCCAATGCATTCCTCATATGAAAAGGTTGAAACCTAAGAGAAACATTCATATTAAAACTATTATACGAATTGTTAATACATTAACCATAAACCATGAATGGTATAAAAATAACACATCCACAGTAAAAAATATCACAAAACCTTTCATACAATATAGAATATTTGTATCATAATAATTGAAATTCAAAAAAGTATAAAATCCATTAAAGGATGTTGACATAGATGAAATCTAAACTATTTGAGAGAAATGTCTCTTTCTATTTTAAAATCATTTAAAATTCATTTAATTGTAAAAGAAACCATTTATTTTTGAAAATATTCTTATAAGATTGAAAGGGAAGAATAAAATTTGTTATAACGGCAGAGAATATCCACACCCACCATATAAGTTAAAAAAAACATTCTTACCTTAATTTTTTGAAATGGTCATAAAATTCCTTGTTTGGAAAGTGATGGAAAGATTCCTTTCAAAACATTTTATAAAATATAAAACAAGGGTATAAATGAATTTAAAACATAGTCTATTAAATATCAATAATGTTTTAATATTTTTTTAAGAAACATGAATGTCGATTATTAAGAGTTCTGAGTAGATACTTACGTAAAAACAACCTTGGATAATAAAGAGATTGTGAAATTAACCCTTACCTTACACTTTCCTTTGGTCGAGGGTACGTTTAACCACATGTATAATGACCAAAGTATGTAATTATATTATACTAGAGCCATATTAATATTTTTAATACCATACATGATTCATTTATGACTTTATACTACCAATTTAATAAAGATTTCCATGTTAAATTAACATTTCAGGTAATTATCGCTTTTTTATCATACATACTTTAACATGCTAGCCTTGATCGTATCATTTAGATCATGATTTACATACATCCATAATATAAAAATGATTTATATATCATATATATTTATAATATAAATATGTATAGTAGATATATATATGAAATGTAAAACAATGTTTATGGAGACAGTAGGCCGTGCGTACGCATAAACGTTGTTTCCATTTTCATATCGTATTGAATGAAAGTAAGTGAATAAGATATATGTAAGTAGAGACACACACACAATATATATATATATATATCTATTCAGAATCATTATTATGTCATATATTACATATTTATTAATAATATATATTTTTTAATAATCGTTGAATGGTGAATGTTGAAATGAATCTTATTGCGTCAAGGAGATGGTAAGCCATACGTACACACGAGTGATGATGTCATTTCATGAATGATTAAAAGGTGTGGAATTGGGTGGTATATTAATTTTAAAAAATATATTATCATGTTATTTTAATTATTTATATATATTACTCATTATTAAATCCATCCAAATAACATAGTGTTGAATAACAAATTACACCACGGTGTGGATACGGTAAGTCGTACGTACATACGCATGGTGAGATTATCATTCATAGGATGAATAGAATAATGAATATGGTTGTACCATACATATAATAACATTACAATATGTATATGGTACTAGATTTATTATTTTGGTATGGAAAAAACAAAGAGAAAGTGGAAGAAGAAATGAACTTGAAAGACGGTGGTGAAATTATTAGCTATTCTTTGGGTTCTTCCTTTTGAGTTGATCAAAATGGATCATTAGGTTGGATTTATGAACAAATTAATGACTCTAGATTGATTTGATGTAAGTTGGGAGGATATTTGGGCAGGGTTTGGACGATCCAAATGGCTTTGGTTGTAACAGCTCGAGATTTTATGAAAAATATTCTTTTTAATTTTATTAATGTCTTGTGTTGTACGCTACACCAAAAGGAGCTTGCACAACACACATCCTTGACTTGCCTTCCATTACACGCAATCGCGACCTTCCTCGATAGCGTGTGTAGTACGTAATACTGAGTTTCACTAAACAATGATATGCTATTAAAATATTATTAAAACTAGCCGTTAAGAATAGTAATAACCACCTTTTAAAATTTTAGAAATTTTAGCTCTCAAAATGGACTTCATTTTTGGATTCGGAGTATCGAATTTAGCCTAAGGTGAAATTTTGGTACTTTTCAGATAACTTTCATATTTTGATGAATAGTGAAAATTACTAAATTATAATTAAAAACAACTTTTTAATCGAAATAATTAATAGTGATAAATTATTAATTTGAGTGGTTTTAAAGTATATTTAGAATATATTTTTACAATTCAATACAATGTTGGTCATTGGATTTAATTTCACATTTACACCAGACATAAACAAGTGTCAATCTTTTGATAGTTATTATCTCTTAAAAACACACTATTTGTTGTGACTACAGAAATTAATTATAAAATTAATCAATTCAAATTATATGTTGGGAATTTTGTAAAATAGAAATAATTTTTGAATTTGGAATATCAATTATAGCTTAGGGTGAAATTTTGGCATTTTTCTGAAAAACTTCAATTTTTGATGAATAGTGAAACTACTAAGTGGTAGTTAAAAAAATTATTTTTTTCATAAATCTTAATTTTACCGCTTCTGTGAATGGAATTTCAAAAATCCTAGAGACATGGTTGATGTCAGTAAGTAAAATGTGGTTCAATGAGATGAAAATAATTTTTGGTGAATAGTAACCTTTTACTTTTATTTACCACGGTTAAAAGTAAATAGGGTAATTAAGGATAAAAATGATATTATTATTACCCTAAAACATGTCCTAATCCTATTGGACAAGTTTATCTCGACAAAAAACAACCTTAAGTGTAAAATATTATCATTTAGGCCCACTTGGATTAGATTAGGACATTTATTATTATTTAATTCAAAGAAGAGTTAAAAGAGTTAAAATCAAAGTTTATTTACTAAAAAAATTTTAATATAGGGTTACAAATAATATAATTTCGACTATAAATATTCATTAGAAAGATAAGGCGATTTCCTACATAATGGTATTTTATTTTAATTTTTATAATTTAAATAATTTAATTTATTTATGACACAACGATAATGCAGTAATTACCTTTTTAAGAAAATATAAACATAATTGATGTTATAAATGCCCAAATAAATGTAATTTGAGACTTTTTATGACTGACAATAATTTTCTAGATTAATATGACATGTTTTTGATGATTTAAGTAACTTGGTTCGAACTTATCATTCTGTTAGAAATTTCATTAAAATCATGTACCAAATAGTGTCAAAATTGACATAAATTAGTTTTTAAAACAAATATTATATTATTAATTGTTATTTAATTCCTAAAAATCTAGGGTTCGGCCAAATGACTTAGATAAGGATATATATATTAATAATAAACAACTTGGGGTTCGTTTGTCTTCATATAGTAAGTTTATTAACCATATAGTGTAAGAAAACAAAAAGACACGGTAAAAGTTAAATTATTTAACTTAGAGTTAAATCTAATTGATAAGGTTAAAATAATAACCTAAACTTGTCTAAATCCTATTGGATGAGAGTATTTAGACACATCCCCACTTTATCTTCTAAATAAGACCATTTATAACCATTATAAACCGAATTTGACCTTAATATAAAATAATATTTTGAGATTTTCCTAAGATGCCCCTCTCCTCCCTTATAAAAGGGCACCTCCTCCCTCTCCTCCTCACACCAATTTGAGCATTCAAGCTCGGCCAAAACCTGCCAAAATCTCTTCTACACTTCCCTAGTATCATCCTAGAGGTCCTGGTCCTCTTAAAAGACCAATTTTAGTGCCCTAAAAGGATGTCTCAAAGAAGCACTTCAAAGAAGAGGTAATATCCATTACCGATCCTTTCCAATTTCTTTCTTCTTCAACTTATTCTTTTTTAGTTTTTTCATTATGAAGAAATAACATCAATATCACTCATATACTGATATGTTATTATAAGTATGAAACAACCCTATTTAACCATCTATCCATCCTACAGAAAATGAAATCACCGCGCGTGCGTACGTACGGAATACCGTCTCCACAACGTGGTGTAATCTATTTTCCGCCGCCAACTTAATAGGATGGGAATAATGGTGTAATGAGTAACTATATATGATTATTATAAAGTGATATTGATACTGAAATATTATACATACACTTCAACACAATTCCATGACCATGGGAACGATATCATCGCTCGTGCGTACGTACGGACTACCGTCTCCACGATGCGATGAGATTCATTCTCAATGATTAACCATTGATGAATGATTATAAAGTATATATAATAAGTACTAATGAAATATAAAACATAATAATGATACTGGATTTATTTATATTTATATGTATGTCATCTACTTAATTCCATTCAATTCAATAAGGAAACGAAAACAACGTTCATGCGTACGTACGGACTACCGTCTCCATGAACGGTGTATTTCATTCCATTTATCGATATATTATATATATATATATATTCTGAATATATATTATATATAAATCATGTTTTACATTCTGGATATAAGTAATCATGATCCAAGTAATCATATTAATAATTACAAGTTAAAAACACGAACGACAAATGAGACGATTTTACCCAAAACGCTAATTTAACATGAATTTACAAAAGAACGGTTAATATAAAGTCATAAGTGGACCATATATGATATAATAACAATGAATATGATTCTAGAATAAGTCAATAACATGATTTAAATCATTATACAGGAGGTTCGGACACTTACAAAGCAAGTCGGACCTAAGGTAAGGGAAAATATCACAATCTCATTTTTATCTGAGATTGTTTTTACTTTGGCATTTACTGGGGTGTATTTTATCATCCACATCCATATATTGTTTCCATCCACTTACAATAGTTTAAATCCAATTTTACCCTTCGGTGAGTTTTTAGTAAAAGATATGAAAGGAATCTTTTGACGTTTTTCGTACGAGGTACTTTTTGACTTTTCCGACAAAAGTACGAAGAATGTTTTTTTAACTTATACGACATGAATGGATTTTTAAAAACTTATTTCCAAGAAGCTTCCTTTACAGGTTTTCAAGTTTATTTTTAATCAACTTCATTTATTTTAAAGTCGTATGACATGTTATGAAAGGAAAAATGTTTTTGAAGAAGAAAGGATATTTTCCTCAAGAATGGAGTTCAAGTGTTTTATCAAAATTATTTTCCATCTAAGATAATAAAGGGTTCTGTTTTTATCCCTATTATTACATTGATTTGATCATTTTGTGATGGAATTATTTTTATGAATTCCTTTATCTTGTATGAATTGTTTTATGATGTCATGATGTTTAAGATTCCCATTTGTATTACATGGGTTATGCAATGATGTATGATTTATGATTTTGTGGCACACATAAGAATAGTATCATTATGAGATGGGTGGGACCTATATCTCCCTCCAATGCATTGGGTAAAGATTTTATATCTCATGAGATAGACATGGCTGGAATGGTAGGTTATACCGGTTCAGTGAAACAGTACTGGAACGAGGGTGACTCGGTTCAGAAAGGGACTTTGTCCACTAAGATAGTCTTGGCAATGAGTCTTGACTAACAAGAAATGATTCTCTATGATTATGTGTGTATGCCGCAAAGTTTCATGTTTTAAGTTATGATTATTGTGATTACATTTCACTGCCATGATTTATCCCATGTTATGAAATTATGCTCTCTTTTGCAGGTTAAGATTTCTAAAAGTTATGTTCTTATGAATATGATGTGATTGATTTTTCTTTTGTTTACCCTTACTGAGCATTTGAGCTCACCCTTTTATGCTTTCTTTTCCCCAGGATATAAAGAAAGGTTTTAGGTAAAAAAAAGGGAAGATCTTTATGGGAGATATTGAAGATCTTTCACCACGATTAGAAGATTACGTTCCGAGTTTCCAAAGACACTAAACTATTACGATCCTTGTGTGTGTGTTTTTTCTTGTTATGTACTAAGTATTCCGAAAAAGTAGTGTGATGTCCATGTACGTTAAGCTTCAGGTCTCTACAGTTGGTATGCGAGGAAAGGTTTAGTCAACCTTTGGAAACTAGGATGGGAGAACTTTAGTGAGATCCCTAGAGATATTTATAAGGTACGTCTAGGGATGTCCCTAAGGATAAGTATACGTATAGGATACAGTCATAGAACTACGGTAACGATCATAGAATTTAACCTAAGATGTTAGATATTGATGATACTCCACCTTTATTATGTTGTTTTCCCTAGCATGATTTTTGCCTCTCACACTATTCTTTTTTGGGTTTTAGAAAATGGCTGGAAACAAGATGATTCACGATAATGGAGGATATGATGGACAATGGAATGATATTCTTCATGAGAAACTAAATGAAATGGGATTTGGAAGTCCAAACATCATTATTATGCCGAATCAGCAATCTCATAATATGATAAATAAATTAAAATTTGGTATGTTTCCTGACTCGGCTAATAAGAGAAAGATGGAGTTTCATGATGATCATAGAGGAAAGAAAGTTCAATTTTCCCTATGTAAATCATGTGGGAAGAGGTATCACGGAGAATGTTTCAAAGGAACTGGAAGATGCTTTGGGTGTGGAAAAGAAGGACACAAAGCCAGTAAGTGCAAAGGAAAAGGTTCAGTTAACACCAGGGATGAGGATAATGGTATTGCTACGACATCAACAATGGTTAAATGTTTTAAATGTGGAATGTACGGGCATTATGCAAACTAATGCCCTAATGGAAAGTCTCATGAAGAGAATCAGTATGGTCATATGGGTAGTATTTATGTTGATGATGATGAAGAGACTACAAATGATATGTGATATGAAAGAATTGTTGAAGCTTGGTCAATGGTTTAAGAATGTAGTGGAATGATGACATGTTTATCATGTGTAATGTTGTATAAGTAATCTCATGGTACTATGGAATAAAGAGACATCTAAGGATTGTTACAGTATCCATGAAAGGTTATTCAGATATTTTTGGAATGTAGATGATATGCGCATAATGAAGGGATAAGATGATAATGGGATGTTTGATTGTATTCATGAGCTCATGATTGATATAAGGACTAAGTGATATCATGGTTTGAGTATATAGAATTTTGAGGATTTTGGTATGTGGAAAGTGTTAGCTTTTAACTGTATTCATGTTTTCACTAAGGTTCAATGGGTATTCAAGAGAATACATGATTAAGGACTTTGAATGTTTGGAATGTGACCAACAAAACATACCTTATGATATATGGGGATCAACGATGGTGTTAAATCTCTGGTAATCATTTTCACTATGTTATGAGAGTGGACTGTAGTATTATGGATAAGCCTAAAGATTGGAATGGATTATGTTGGACATAAGTTAGTATTGTTTAAGGATAAAAGTTTTTTCGATATTATTGATGGGATGTTATAGTAATATAGTTTTAGAAAAAGGACAACCTGCAGGACGGGCGACAGCCCATGGCATCGGACAAGGCTGTGGGAATCGAACCCACAACCGAAGTGCGACTGGCCTTTATTGCCTACCACTGGCCTACAGGAAGTCCATGTTTAGTAGAAACTAGTTTTATTATATTAAGCAGTATGATATATGAAGTATAAGTCCATTTTAGGAACCATATATGATTAATCTCACTATAGATCGACTTATGTATATAATTTTTTCTAACCTTTTTTTGAGATAGATGGAATGACCCATAATTCTATCACATGATCAATTAACACTTCATGAATAACAAATTCAACTTCATTTCTTTAAGAGATGAAGTGGAAATTGTTCAAAGTACGAACAACAGTGAGATTGTACCAAAATAAAGTAAGTATTTATTCTAATTCAAATTCTTCAACTTTAGGGAAATGATCTTGAAAACCAAAAAAATGTTGTTCTAGTGCCCTTATACCCGGTAAATTAGATGATACCTTATATCATAAAAAATCTATGGATTTGTGATTACTGGCTTTTCCATAGCCATGTTCTCTACCACTCTCCATCAGAACATGATGGTTAGATTTCTCTTCCATATCCATATTTCACTAGTGCAGAAAACGTTTTTTACGTCGGTTATTTTTAATTTTTTACGTCGGTTTCTAGCCGACGTTAATACGTGAGACGTTATAAATAAGGTTTTTGACGTCGGTTATTTAAAAACCGACGTCAAAAAGCATAAAATCGCGATGTTTATCACGTCGGTTATGTTAGAACCGACGTGATAAAGGGCCTGGAGAATGGTTTATCACGTCGGTTATTTTAGAACCGACGTGATAAAAGGCCTAGATAATAGTTTATCACGTTGGTTATCGAAGAACCGATGTGATAAACTGGGGTGAGGGTGGTTTATCACGTCCGTTCTATAAGAACCGACGTGATAAACCGGGCTGAGCGTGGTTTATCACGTCGGTTCATATAAAACTGACGTGAAAAACCGGGGGAGGGGGGTTTATCACGTCGGTTATTGACTAACCGACGTGATAAACCGGTGGGAGGGGGTTTATCACGTCGGTTAGGCAATAACCGACGTGATAAACCCTTTTCCAGGCCGTTTAGCACGTCCGTTATTCAATAACCGATGTGCTAAACCATTCTCCAGGCCCTTTATCACGTCGGTTATTAAATAACCGACGTGATAAACCATTCTCCAGGCCTTTTATCACGTCAGTTATTTAATAACCGACGTGATAAACTATTTTACAGGCCTTTTATAACGTCGGTTATTAAATAACCGACGTGATAAACTATTTTCCAGGCATTTTATCACGTCGGTTATTAAATAACCGACGTGATAAACCCAATTTTTTTTTAAACAGAACGCAGTGATCTTCTCTCCACCAGAATCAACCAGAAAATAAATCAAGAAATCATACCACAAAAACAGAAGTACATCAAAAATAAGCATGTAAATAGATAACATATAAAACATACCCACTAGACAGCATCCACCCTCATTTATACCCCATGGACAGCCCTCCCCCACCCCGTTGGAGCCCTCACCCTCATGTATACCCCCTGGACAGCCCTCCCCCACCCCATTGGAGCCCTCACCCTCATGTATACCCCCTGGACAGCCCTCCCCCACCCCATTGGAGCTCCCACCCTCATGTATACCCTCCCCGAGATAAACTATGAGGGTATACATTTTTAGATTGGATCTCCTGATGAGCTTTCCTTGTTTGCTGTAATTTAAAATAAGAAATCATTAACAAAACATTAATAAAATCATTTATATAAGAAAGTATATAAAAGTTTACATTGCCCTTACCAGAAATGACTCTTTTTTTCTACTTTAAAAAAACTGTCTCCATGTGTCTTCATCTATAAAAGGATATATACGACATGGATTGTCATGACTCCTATGACCATAAATGAAATCAGATGTGAGGGTTGATTTGAAATCCCTCCATCTCCTGGCAGCCAACGATAAGCATTTCTTCCTGACTCCTCCAGTTTCAGGAATATCAAATGTCATCTGATAAAGAAGAGTTTAAACATATTATATATACCAGAAACATTAAAAGAATGGTCAAACAATGACAAAAGATCTTACCAAAATCGTCTCCCACAACTGAGAGATAATCGCTTCATCCACACCTCTCCAATCGTCATACAGAATGCTTACTTTGGTCTTAGCCTGAGTTGCAACAAAACTCTTAAAATCTTTGGCATTCGGACCTCTAGGAATATCATCATCATCAAACTCAACTACTATCCTCTGATCCTATGTACGGGCAAGTGATAATTTTGGTAAACGTGTGCAACCACGTTTACCAACCTTTGAACTCTTTATCGTAATAGGAGCATGTGAATGTTCATCCCCAGAGGTATGACCAGCAATATGCTCCTCCCCAGAATCATGTGGTTGATCATCTGAATGATCTGTCATTATCCTTCAAATCAAAAAAACAAATGTCAGTTCACAAATATACAAATTCAAATATTTTAATACTACTGTAATCAGAAAATAGAAAAGTGTACTAGGTTACATAATAGTAAACATTGGTAATATGGTAAGCATGTTAAACAATGGTAAAGATGTCAAAGATGGTCAAGATGGTCAAGATGGTCAAGATGGTAAAAAATGGAATAAATGGTAAACCTGGGTCCTCCGGCTGGCCGGTGGGCAAGAACCGGTTGGCCGGTGCCCATACCGGTTGGCCGGTGCGCTAACACCGGCTGACCGGTGGCTCTGGTAGAAAGCAATGCTTCTGCCAGAGACCACCGGCTGGCCGGTGGTCATCTACCGGTTGGCCGGTGTCACTAGGCAGTGGGCAAGCCTACTGCCTGGGTCCTCCGGCTGGCCGGCGGGCAAGAACCGGTTGGCCGGTGCCCATACCGGCTGGCCGGTGGGAATCCACCGGTTGGCCGGTAGACTCAGAGAGTCCACTATCAGTCTTCTTGGGCCATCTCCTGGGAAACCTTTTTCCTAGCATCAAAACACTTGAAAACAAGTTAGAACACGATGAGAGTGATTGTGATCATTAAAATCCAAGAGAGAGGGGTACAACAATAAACATGATAAAGTAAACTAAACAAACTTAAAACAAACAATAACATATACTTATTTTATTTTAGAACATGTTTTAATAAATAAAAAACTTACAATATCTAACATTTATGGAAAAAATAAATGTAAACAATAAATAAACATATGTTACCTATAATTTTAGGAATGTACAGATGGATTGTTTCCCCAAATTCCTTCATCGCGATCGTTCCTTATGGCACAAACTATGTCTTTAACATGATCGTCATTATGTTCTGTTAATATTTCCATTGAAGTAGGGATCTCACATAAATCAGCATATTCATCAAGTTCATCCCCACCAACATATTGTTTTTTCCCTTGTAAAACAACAGCCCACTGCATATCTGATTGATCTACTACATAAAAAATTTGTTTTGCATGTGTTGCCATTATAAAAGAATCAGCTGTGTCTTCCAATCTATTCAGATTAACAAGTGTCATTCCAAATTCATCGTTTCTGACACTGTTGTTACCGTTAAACCATTTACAGTTAAAAACGGGAACTTTAATTTTAAAGTAATCAACCTCCCATATGTCTTCAATCACTCCATAATATGAATTTGATGCAGAAATTGGGTTTTTGTCCTTAGCACTCGAAAAATGCATTGCTTCTGCAAACACCAATACACCACTATTCTGAACTGCACTTCTGTTGTCCTGAGCTTTTGTATGAAATGTATAACCATTAATGTCATAACTAGACCATGTTATCACATTTAAACATGGACCACCCACTATCCATTTTAATGTCTCTGATACATCTGATCTACCAAGCAAAGTATTTTTAATCCATGACAAAAAAGTTTTGTTGTGCTCATTCAAAATCCACATTTCTTTCTTCTTTGGATGACATTGTTTCAACTCATTAATGTGCAATGTGATATATGGTTGAGCATCAGCTATGTTCTTCAAGATGTATGATTCTAACTTCTTCATCTGTTCAGCTGACAATGATTTGACTTTCAAGCTGCGAATCCCTTTTCCCTCATTATTAACTCGTTCATGGCGAGATGGAGGCAAACCTATGTGTTGCACCGTAGCCAAGTAGCTCGTACAAAACTCTACTACCTCCTCAGAAATATACTTTTCAATAATGGAGGCTTCAGGTCGATATAGATTTTTAACATACCCCTTTAATATTTTCATATACCTTTCAAAAGGATACATCCAACGAAGATATACAGGTCCACAAAGCTTTATTTCTCGAACCAGATGAATCATTAAATGCACCATTATATCAAAAAAAGTTGGAGGAAAATACATTTCCAATTGACAAAGTATTAAAATTGCATCCTTTTCCAAAATGTTCAAAGCATTCACATCAATCGCCTGGTTACAAATTGAATTGAAAAAATAACACAACTTCATTATAGTCTTTCTGACACGAATGGGCAATATTCCACGCAATGCAACTGGTAGAATTTGTTGCATCATGACGTGACAATCATGTGATTTCATACCTATCAACTTCAAGTCCTTCATTGAGACAAACATTTTTACATTAGAAGAATAACCTTGAGGCACTTTGGTATCATGAAGACACTGACAGAAGCTAATTTTCTCCCTCTTCGATAATGTATGACAAGCCGAGGGAAGAAATGTTCGTCTTCCTTTAGGAGTGGGAGCTAACTCCAAACGTATTCCCATTGATAGTAATTCTAATCTTGCATTCAACCCATCTTTAGTCTTTCCTTTAATGTCTAACAATGTTCCAATCAAAGAATCACAAATATTCTTCTCCACGTGCATGACATCAATATTATGTTTAACTTCATGATACCTCCAATATGGTAGCTCAAAAAATATTGACCTTTTCTTCCAAATATGTCTATCATTACCAGATTTCTGTGTCTTTCCCAATGTCACGTCAAGGTTTTTCACCCTCTCAAAATACAGATCATGGGATAAAGGTTTTGGAGCAGTATCAAATTCTTGTGAGCCATTAAATGCCTTTTTTAGTCTTCTATAAGGGTGTTCCATAGGCAAAAACTTTCGATGACCCATGTACACTGCTTTCCTCCCATGATGCAATTAACAATAGGACGTCTGTTGTTCGCAAACTGGACATGCTTTATGCCCTTTAACACCGTATCCAGACAAATTTCCATATGCTGGGAAGTCATTTATAGTGAACAGAAGCACTGCATGCAGTTGAAAATATTCCATTTTATAAGAATCATACACCCTAATACCATCAGCCCATAACAGTTTCAAATCATCAATCAACGGTGACAAGTAAACATCAATATCATTACCGGGTTGCTTTGGACCAGAGATCATTGTACTCAACATGACATATTTGCGCTTCATACAAACTTCAGGAGAGAGGTTGTAAATTACCAATAAAACAGGCCATGAACTATGTGTGCTACTGAGTGTTCGGTATGGATTCATTCCATCTGTGCACAACCCTAGTCTGAGATTTCTTTTTTCATTTCCAAATGTAGAATACTGCGCATCAATTTTCTTCCATTGTGGACAATCAGCTGGATGACGTATTTTTCCATCACATACCTGCTCTTCAGCATGCCATCTTAACCTTTTTGCATCATGTGAATTAGCAAATAAACATTTGAAATGATTAATTATAGGAAGATACCAAAATACCTTTGAAGGGAGCTTTGTAATCTCTACATCACCCTGTGATTTTTCTTTCACCTTATACCGTGATGTCCCACATTTTGGACACTCTGACAGAAATTCATATTCCTTCCTATATATAATGCAGTCATTCGGACAGGCATGTATTTTCTTGTATCCCAATCCCATCGGGCATAATATTTTCTTGGATTTGTAATGTGAATCTGGAAGATCATTATCTTTTGGAAGAATGTCTTTCATCAATTGTAGCAGCTCTGTAAAACTTCTGTCACTCCATCCATGCTTCGACTTTAGGTTAATCAATCTTAACACCGCCGACAGAACCGTAAAATCTGTACAACCGGGATATAATGGTTTTTCAGCATCACCATATAGATGTGCAACTGTCGGTTCTATCTCAATTTGTTCTACTACAATATCGCGAATCATTTCTTCAATTCCATCGGAGTTACCATCTTGCGAATCATCATCATCAGTGACATTCCGTCCAGTTTCACCATGCCAAATCCAAGGGCTGTAACTCGGATTAAAACCATGACATATCAGATGATCTTTTATCTCTCTACTTTTCAACTTCTTCATATTCAAACATTTCAGGCATGGACAGAAAAAAATGTCACTACTTGGAACATTTCGTTTTGCAAATTCCAAAAAGGCATCATCACCTTCCTCAAATTCATTGCTCATTCGATGTGCCGTAATCCAACTTCGACTCATTATTACCTATAACAAATATCAACAAAAAATATATATTTTTAAGATAAGACAAAACATGTTTATATGAAAAAAATCATAATTTGAATGTAAAACAATTTAAAATATAAAACAAATCTTGAAAGTAGTAGTAGTTTTCATAAGTACCCAACACCAAATAGCTATACATCATAAGTGTCATGTTAAAAATATGAATATAGACCATTTGTTTTATGTTTAATAATATTGTCATATTATCTGATCATTCTGATTATATATTAGAATTACTATATCCTTTTGATCTGATATATAATCTAAGGACATTAATATTTCTTTAGAAAAAGTAATGTTAATATCATGGTAATGTAAAAAAAGTATATGTTGAACTATATATATGTAATACCAATAAAAAAATACATATGTGTTTGGCCTGGGTTTCACACATAAATCAACTCATCTCATAGATTAAATTTTTGAATCATCCTACATAATACTTATTTTTATAACTTAGGGAATGAAAATAATAAAAGTTTTGATTTATGATACTCATTATGGGTAAACATGATATATATAAATATAATATCTAATCTCATAAAAAGATATCCATGGGGGTATAAGAGCATACACAAAGCACATGATCAAAAAGATAAGTGAAACAGTTCTATATAATCATAGATCATAAAACCTGAGTCCAAGTATAACAATTTTAGCATAACATAAGACATGATTTATATGATAGTGGGAACATGATTTAAAAAACCTTATTCACAAGATCACAACATTGGTATGTGGAATAACATAAGAGTGTGGCACAAACATAATCATATAAGTCATAACATATGTCAAGGGAAAACATAGTTTCATTCACCTCATATTGAGATATGTTAATCAGCTTTCCTATAATTTATTATAATATTTCTTACCAGGCACATCACATAACACATTGGACATGGTATAACCATCTGTATCCCATATTGATCTATGATATATAATGCATTGTCGAATGCATTAGAAGGATATTATGGACCCAAATGTCACATAATGACTAACCATATATATGGGTGAATCGTGATCATCAAATCATTTATAACACTTTCGTAGATCAATTAACTAACAAAAATGAAATGGGGGTCATAATTGTTTTTAAAAAACATAATAATTATTAATACATAAAAATGTGTTTGGATGGTAAGATAAGATAATATACCTAATTCAATCTAATTATCATTAAATTATTTCTACCTAGATAGAAAAGACCTTTATAAAAAATATAATTTAACTTGAGAATGAAAAGAAAGTACCCTTTACCTTTTTTATAATGAAAAATCTGAAAAGGATGATAATAATATTTAGGTATTATAATTCTTTTATGAATTATTAATAATAAAAGAAATCACCTCACTTGGTTTTGTTGAAAATCGGACATACCATCGTATTCAAGAAATCAGATACACTTTGCATGAAAAGGTCCATCATTTTTAGGAGATGACTGAAAGAAGAAATGTATTATCAGACTCACCATGTGTCCAGAATGAAATATTTGATTGTAATAGGTATGAATTGATATTTTTATGAATGCAGATGAAAACAGATGATGGTTTTCTGATCTAGGAGTTCTAAAAATCATAATTTTTTGAAAAAATATGATGATGTAAGAATGTTGAATGAAATTTTAAGGATAGGTATTACCGATTGTACCTGGTCCAATTTCATTCATGAAAATAATTTTCTGGACAATCATGTTGAAAATATGATTTTAAGAAAATAAGTACTACCAATCTTCATCCAGAAAGACACATTCCAGCTAAGTAGGAAATAATAATGTTGCTGGAAGAATGGAACGTTACAGTACCACCCATTATTTTTCAGATTTTTCTGAAGCTAATCCACAATGTTTTAATAATCATTTGCGAGTTGAATGTTGTGAGTTGAATGAACATAATAACCATTTGCAATAAAAAAAATTCCACGAGATTCAAAAACGAACGAAAAGCACATCAAGAATGGAAACAAAAACGAACGAAATAAATTCGTGGAAGGCTTACTTGAATGTCGCGAGTTGAGATGATAGATCCGAGAGCAGTGAAGAAGATAAACAATGAAGCCAAAATGAGTGTAATGCAGGCGATCGATGAGCCGATTAAGGTTTACCGCGCGAGAGAAAGACAAGCCGGCGACTGTCAATCGAAAAAATCGTAAATGACAGAACGCGGGCTTTAATTTTTTAAATGCTTTATAACGTCGGTTATTATATAACCGACGTTATAAACTCTTTTTTAGCTTTTTTACGTCGGTTATCTTAAAACCGATGTAAAAAGGCTCCCGCGCTTTGGTTTTTTACGTCGGTTATAAAATAACCGACGTAAAAAACCAAAGCACCCGGGGTTTTTTTACGTCGGTTATAAAATAACCGACGTAAAACACACCGCGCTTTGGTTTTTTACGTCGGTTATTTGATAACCGACGTAAAAAACGCGTCGATATCGGGTTTTTTATGTCGGTTAAAAAATAACCGACGTAAAAAACCCCCCGTGCATTGGTTTTTTTACGTCGGTTATTTAAAAACCGACGTAAAAACCCAACAGGCGCGATTTGTAACGTCGGTTATTAAAATAACCACCGTGAAAAATCTACTCGCCTCATTGTTACATCGGTTATATATAACCGACGTAAAAAATGGTGACGTAAAAAATGATTTCTGCACTAGTGTTTTCACCTATGTGGAAACCCAGTGATTAGTTTATTTGGGTAACCGTTATGTTTCATACCTTTGTTTTTAAAGATTGGTTTTGGTACTCCCTTTTTACGATGTGGGTTTCTATTGAACAAGCTTTCGAGTAGTAAACCATTTATAACCCAGACGAATTTTGAGGGCAAAATTCATTTTAAGGGGGGTAGAATGTAACAGCCCGAGATTTTATGAAAAATATTCTTTTTAATTTTATTAATGTCTTGTGTTGTACGCTACACCAAAAGGAGCTTGCACAACACACATCCTTTACTTGCCTTGCTTTACACGCAATCACGACCTTCCTCGATAGTGTGTGTAGTACGTAATACTGAGTTTCACTAAACAACAATATGATATTAAAATATTATTAAAACTAGCCGTTAAGAATAGTAATAACCACCTTTTAAAATTTTGAAAATTTTAGCTCTCAAAATGGACTTCATTTTTGGATTCGGAGTATCGAATTTAGCCTAAGGTGAAATTTTGGTACTTTTCGGATAACTTTCATATTTTGATGAATAGTGAAAATTACTAAATTATAATTAAAATTTTTTTTTTAATAGAAATAATTAATAGTGATAAATTATTAATTTTAGTGGTTTTAAAGTATATTTAGAATATATTTTTACAATTCAATACAATGTTGGTCATTGGATGTAATTTCACATTTACACCAGACATAAACAAGTGTCAATCTTTTGATAGTTATTATCTCTTAAAAACACGCTATTTGTTGTGACTACGGAAATTAATTATAAAATTAATTAATGCAACTTATATGTTGTAAATTTTTTAAAATAGAAATCATTTTTGAATTTGGAATATCAATTATAGCTTATGGTGAAATTTTGGCATTTTTCTGAAAAACTTCAATTTTTGATGAATAGTGAAACTACTAAGTGGTAGTTAAAAAAATTATTTTTTTCATAAATCTTAATTTTACCGCTTATGTGAATGGAATTTCGAAAATCCGAGAGACACGGTTGATGTCAGTAAGTAAAATGTGGTTCAATGAGATGAAAATAATTTTTGGTGAATAGTAACTTTTTACTTTTATTTACCACGGTTAAAAGTAAATAGGGTAATTAAGGATAAAAATGATATTATTATTACCCTAACACATGTCCTAATCCTATAGGACAAGTGTATCTCGACCAAAAACAACCTTAAGTGTAAAATATTAACATTTAGGCCCACTTGGATTAGATTAGGACATTTATTATTATTTAATTCAAAGAAGAGTTAAAAGAGTTAAAATCAAAGTTTATTTACTAAAACATTTTTAATATAGGGTTATGCATAATATAATTTCGACTATAAATATTCATTAGAAAGCTAAAAGGATTTGCTACATAATGGAATTTAAATTTTAATTTTTATACTTTAAATAATTTAATTTATTTATGACACAACGATAATGCAGTAATTACCTTTTTAAGAAAATATTAACATAATTGATGTTATAAATGCCCAAATAAATGTAATTTGAGACGTTTTTTGACTGACACTAATTTTCTAGGTTAATATGACATGTTATTGATGATTTAAGTAACTTGGTTCGAACTTATCATTCTTTTAGATATTTCATAAAAATCATGTACCAAATAGTGTCAAAATTGACATAAATTAGTTGTTAAAATAAATATTATATTATTAATTGTTATTTAATTCCTAAAAATCTAAGGTTCGGCCAAATGACATAGATAAGGATTGATATATTAATAATAAACAACTTGGGGTTCGTTTGGCTTCATATAGTAAGTTTATCAACCATATAGTGTAAGAAAACAAAAAGACACGGTAAAAGTTAAATTATTTAACTTAGAGTTAAATCTAATTGACAAGGTTAAAATAATAACCTAAACTTTTCTAAATCCTATTGGATGGGAGGATTTCGACCCATAACCACTTTAGCTTCTAAATAAGACCATTTTTAACCATTATAAACCGAATTTGACCTTAATATAAAATAATATTTTGAGATTTTCCTAAGATGCCCCTCTCCTCCCTTATAAAAGGGCACCTCCTCCCTCTCCTCCTCACACCAATTTGAGTATTCAAGCTCGGCCAAACCCTGCCAAAATTTCTTCCCCACTTCCCTAGAATCATCCTAGAGGTCCTGGTCTTCTTAAAAGACCAATTTTAGTGCCCTAAAAGGATGTCTCAAAGAAGCACTTCAAAGAAGAGGTAATATCCATTACCGATCCTTTCCAATTTCTTTCTTCTTCAACTTCTTATTTTTTAGTTGTTTCATTATGAAGTAATAACATCAGTATCACTCATATACTGATATGTTATTATAAGTATGAAACAACCCTATTTAACCATCTATCCATCCTACGGAAATGAAATCACCGCACGTGCGTACGTACGGAATACCGTCTCCACGCCGTGGTGTAATCTATTTTCCGCCGCCACCTTAATAGGATGGGTATAATGGTGTAATGAGTAACTATATATGATTATTATAAAGTGATATTGATACTGAAATATTATACATACACTTCAACACAATTCCACGACCATGGGAATGATATCATCGCTCGTGCGTACGTACGGACTACCGTCTCCACGACGCGATGTGATTCATTCTCAATGATTAACCATTCATGAATGATTATAAAGTATATATAATAAGTACTAATGAAATATATGAAATAATAATGATACTTGATTTATTTATATTTATATGTATGTCATCTACTTAATTCCATTCAATTCAATAAGGAAACGAAAACAGCGTTCATGCGTACGTACGGACTACCGTCTCCATGAA
Organism: Viscum album; assembly: GCA_963277665.1. Taxonomy (NCBI): domain Eukaryota; kingdom Viridiplantae; phylum Streptophyta; class Magnoliopsida; order Santalales; family Viscaceae; genus Viscum; species Viscum album. The sequence continues at coordinate 649,342,523 of OY728130.1, read as the reverse complement.
CGGTGTATTTCATTCCATTTATCGATTTATTATATATATATATTCTGAATATATATTATATATAAATCATGTTTTACATTCTGGATATAAGTAATCATGATCGAAGTAATCATATTAATAATTACAAGTTAAAAACACGAACGACAAATGAGACGATTTTACCCAAAACACTACTTTAACATGAATTTACAAAAGAACGGGTAATATAAAGTCATAAGTGGACCATATATGATATAATAACAATGAATATGATTCTGGAATAAGTCAATAACATGATTTAAATCATTATACAGGAGGTTCAGACACTTACAAAGCAAGTCGGACCTAAGGTAAGGGAAAATATCACAATCTCATTTTTATCCGAGATTGTTTTTACTTTGGCATTTACTGGGGTGTATTTTATCATCCACATCCATATATTGTTTCCATCCACTTACAATAGTTTAAATACAATTTTACCCTTCGGTGAGTTTTTAGTAAAAGATATGAAAGGAATCTTTTGTCGTTTTTCGTACGAGGTACTTTTTGACTTTTCCGACAAAAGTACGAAGAATGTTTTTTTTAACTTATACGACATGAATGGATTTTTAAAACATTATTTCCAAGAAGCTTCCTTTACAAGTTTTCAAGTTTATTTTTAATCAACTTCATTTATTATAAAGTCGTATGACATGTTATGAAAGGAAAAATGTTTTTGAAGAAGAAAGGATATTTTCCTCAAGAATGGAGTTCAAGTGTTTTATCAAAATTATTTTCCATCTAAGATAATAAAGGGTTCTGTTTTTATCCCTATTATTACATTGATTTGATCATGTTGTGATGGAATTATTTTTATGAATTCCTTTATCTTGTATGAATTGTTTTATGATGTCATGATGTTTAAGATTCCCATTTGTATTACATGGGTTATGCAATGATGTATGATTTATGACTTTGTGGCACACATAAGAATAGTATCATTATGAGATGGGTAGGACCTATATCTCCCTCCAATGAATTGGGTAAAGATTTTATATCTCATAAGATAGACATGGCTGGAACGGTAGGTTATACCGGTTCAGTGAAACAGGACTGGAACGAGGGTGACTCGGTTCAGAAAGGGACTTTGTCCACTAAGATAGTCTTGGAAATGAGTCTTGACTAACAAGAAATGATTCTCTATGATTATGTGTGTATGCCACAAAGTTTCATGTTTTAGGTTATGATTATTGTGATTACATTTCACTGCCATGATTTATCCCATGTTATGAAATTATGCTCTCTTTTGCAGGTTAAGATTTCCAAAAGTTATGTTCTTATGAATATGATGTGATTGATTTTTATTTTGTTTACCCTTACTGAGCATTTGAGCTCACCCTTTTATGTTTTCTTTTCCCCAGGATATAAAGAAAGGTTTTCGGTAAAAAAAGGGAAGATCTTTATGGGAGATATTGAAGATCTTTCACCATGATTAGAAGATTACGTTCCGATTTTCCAAAGACACTAAACTATTACGATCCTTGTGTGTGTGTTTTTTTGTTATGTACTAAGTATTCTGCAAAAGTAATGTGATGTCCATGTACGTTAAGCTTCGGGTCTCTACATTGGTGTTTTGTGTTTGAGAGAATGGGATGTTCCCTTTTATAAGAGGGGCGAGGGTCACTTATGGAAAAGATTAAAGTATTAATTTATTATACCATAATATTTTGTTTATAATGTCTCTAAATGAATTAATTTCATGAATTAGATGGTTATGGGTCTAAATAATATCAACTAATAGGTTTTTGACAAGTTTAGTTTACCATTTTAACCTTATCTGTTAGATTTAACTCTTAGTTAAATAGAATAACTTTTACCTTGTCTTCTTGTATTCTTAGACTATATGGTTAATAAACTTATAGTAAACTTATAATAGAACCTAAAGTGGTTCATTAATTACTTATATAATATTATTTCTGCTATTTTTCTGATCCTTATATTTTTAGTAATATTATATCAACCAATAATATAGTATTTGTTTTAAAAACTAATTTATGTCAATTTTGACACTATTTGGTATTTTGTTTTTGTGAAAGTCATAACAAATTTATTACTTCATAAAAGATATATTTATTCAACACTAACATGTCATATTAACCTATAAAATTCTTGGATTCCATTAAAACTTTGAAATTATATTTATTTTAATATTTTTAATTCCATTTATTTCATTCATTCATTATTATGGTAATTACTGCATCATCATTGTGTCATAAATAAATTTAATTATATAATTTATAAAAATAATAAATAAAATAAGATGATGTAGGAAATATTTTTATCTTTCTAATGAATATTTATAGTCGAATGTATCTTATTAATAATCTTATATTAAAAATGATTTAGTTATTAAACTTTGAATTTAACACTTTTATCTCTTCTTTAAATAAATTAATAATAAATGTTACAATCTTTTCCAAGTGGGGCTAAAGGATTATATTTTATTCATAAAGTTGTTTTTGGTTAAATTAAACTTATCCAATATAATTATGACATGTGTTATGGTAATTATAATATCGATTTTACCTTTAATTACCTTATTTACGTTTAACCATGGTAAATAAAAGTAAAAATTTAGTATTCACCAAAATTTATTTTTGCCTTATTGAACCACATTTTACTTACTTATGTCAACTATGTCTCTCATATTTTTTAAATTCAATTCATAGAAGCGGTAAAATTACGTTTCATGCAAATTTAAAAATGTGCCAAGAATGTGGGTAAAAGACGTTAAAACGTTCAATAAAATTTTATACGTCTAGTTTTATTATAAAATGACTCCAATGAATTAAATAGAACTAATATAAGTATTATATATCTATATTTTACTTAAAATAAATTTAAATAAAATAAATAATTCTTTAAATAAAAATTCCGCTTTAAACAATAACACAGTGTTTTTCACTATTCATTAAGAATTGAAACTTTTCAGAAAAATACCCAAAATTCACCCTAAGCTAATTTTGATATTCTGAATTCAAAAATTAATTCTATTTTTCCAAATTCAAATCATATAAGATGAATTAATTAATTTTATATTAATTATGCTTGTCAAAACCAAAAAGTGGGTTTTAAAAAAGTAAAAACTATCAAAAGGTTGGCATGTGTTTATGCCAAATTTAAATGTGAAATTACATATAATGACTTAAATTGATTTAAAAGATAAAAATATAATCTAACTATACTTCCAAACTATTCACGTAACATCCCAAGTAAATAAATAATAATACATATTTCATATTTATTAATATTTTTGAATTAAATATTAATTTTACTTTAAAAGGGTTTCTATGTTCGATAGCGTACCCGATACACAACAACGAGTTTCTTTGAAATCTTATGTAGCAGACTAATAATATAATATTATTATTTTAAATGGTAGTTAACTCCAAGACATTGTATTGGCAGGAATGAAAAAAACTAACTACAATTTGATTATACATGTTTGTTAAATGTATTTACATTTATCCAATAAAAAGTTAGAGTCTTAAAATATGAATGAATCTAATTTTAACCATAATTTACATTAAAAAGTTGATTTATGATTTTTTAATGTATAACCCTCTTTAAATATATTTTTGTCATTTTTATATGTTCTATTTGACCAAATAAAATTATTCTTTAGATTTGGGGAATCAAAATTTACTTTGGGTAATTTTTTGGTATTTTTATGATAAAGTTTATTTTTAATGAATAGTGAAAAATACTGTATTTTAATTAAAAAGTTATTTTTATTTATATTGTTAGATTATGTTTTTAATTGGTTTTAATGTTTAATTTGAATATATTTTTACCATTTAATCCAATTTTGGTCATTTTAATTAATTTCACTTTAAAATTTCACAAAAACAAGTGTCAATCTTTTGATAGTTATTGTTTCTTAAAAACATGCTATTTGTTTTAACAATAAGAATTAATTTTAAATTAATTAATGCCACTTTTTTTTTTATAATTTGGTAAAATAGAATTTTTTTTTGAATTCAGAATATCAAATATAGCTTTGGCTGATTTTTTGGTATTTTTTAGAAAAACATCAATTTTGATGAAAAGTGAAACCACTAAGTTATAGTTAAAAAACTGACTTTTTCATTTAAATGAAATTTTAACACTTATTTGTTTTGAAATTAGAAAATCCAACAAACATGGTTGTTATTAGTAAGTAAAATGTGGTTCAATAAGAAGAAAATATTTTTTTTGTTAATAGTTACTTTTGGCTTTTATTTACCGCAGTTAAAGGTAAATAAGGTAATTCAAGGTAAAAAAGAATATTATAATAAATCAAAATTACCTTAACACTTGTACAAACCTTATTTGTTGAGTCATTTAAGGCAATTTTTATCTTTGTGTCGATTTTGGGATACCATTGAGCCACTTGGGAGTTATAATGACAATTTAGATTAATTAACTTAAAGTAAAGGCAAAAATGACAAAAACAAATATCTTTTAGTAAATTAATTTTTACAAGGGGTTATATAAATTATATATTGACTATAAATATTGAATGGAAATATAGAAATATTTAGTATATAATTGTAGTTGTTTTATAATTTTTAGACATCAAATAATTTATGTTATTTATGACACAATAATGATGCAGTATTTACCTCATTAATAAAAGATTTAAATAAATAAGATTATAAATATTAAAACAATATCCAAAACTTGTCCTATTATTATTGGATGATTTTATTTAGACCATGAGTCATATTATATTAGCCTCTAATTATTTTTGGACCTTTAGAAACTGAATATCATTATATAATAAAATAATATTTTCACACTTTCATAAAGAGCCCCTCCTCCCCTAATAAAAAGAGACAATTTCTATACAATTACTCAAATATCTCAACCCATTTGGCTCATCCAACCTCTGCCCAATTAAGCTCCCTACATCCCTATTCTCCTCTTAGAAGCCTTAACTTATGCATAAGGCACTACAATAAGTCCTTTTGGTTCAAACCAAAATAAGTTACCCAAATTAAAGGTAACAATTTCTCTTAACTTATCTTCTTTAATTTTAATTATACAACCCCTAAAATCTTTTTGTTAATTTATTTTATAACAAAACTAGTATCCAAAATATACTAGGATGTTGTTATGAGAATTATTCAAACTACATTTACACACACCTCTATCTAATGGGTGAAGAATATACTGTTTCTGTGGATGGAAAACTAACGCCTCACGAAATGATGACTGTTCAATTATCTCCTAACGCCTATCATGGTGGCCATTAAGATGACACTATATTTATATATGATATATATTATGTATTTTTCTTTATGATTCTTTATTTTTCTTTTATATCATACCATTATGGATTCAATTATGGGTAAATGCGATAATTTAATTTGAGGAAGGGCGGACTACCGCCCCCTCAAAGTGATATGACTCATTAATACCATATGTGGGACTTATAAAGGACGGAGTTAATGATATTATATATGATATTATATGGGAATTATAATATACCTATGTATCATTATGTTTTAATTCCATTAAAATAAGAAATGGATATGAAAGTAGCGTTCATGCGTACGTACGAATTGCCGTCTCCATGAACTGTGCATTTCATTTCTTACATCCAAATGATATGTACTATTATATATTTATATATAATGAATATATATGATATATATGATATCTAAATAATTAATTTCATTCTGGATATAATGAATATTGACCACATGGAAAACTTGTAAATATAAGGTGTTCATTTTTGACTCAAGTACCAAATATCAACAAAATGATCATTATTAACTTAAATGATTAGATAATGTTTATAACATGGTAATAAGTGATATAAAAGGAAATATAAACATGAAAAAGGTTCTTAAGCAAGTAGAAATTAACTTTAGTTTATTATTTGAGAGATTAAATAACGATCGAGTCATGTCGGACATAAGGCAAGGGACTTCATCTCAATATCCTTTCATTGAGGCATATATAGATTTATACACGACTTTTTTTCATAAGGTGTATAAAACCCTTTGAATTTTCATTTAATTAAAAGGCAATCTGTTTATACGATTCATTTTACTAAACAACAAAAAGGAAGGTTTTTTAACGTAAGCGGTGACAACGACCTTTCTGGCGTCGCGAGTATTATTTGATCTTTGGCTTCCTTAACAAGCCGTAATGTTTTTAAAAGGAAAAATAAATACCATACACTCTTTTTATGTATTTTGGTATTGAAAATGTTTTTATAATGGACTTATTATTTCAATATCTTGAAATGATATTCTTTTATCTCAATGTGGAAATGTTATCTTTCCTTTATGCCTATGTTATGTGTTATGATCATTTTATGGTTCTTGGGAATTATTTACATATACGGGTGGTTCCGTGATAAACCTAGGACATGTGAGCCCGATATAGCTCCCCAATGGATTGGGTAACGTGACAGAGGTAAACATGAATGTTTCTCCTAAGAGATTTAGGGAATATACTGTGTTGGGTATTCCAAAGTTACTCTCCATGTAGCTGTGACAGCTACAATATAAGTATGTTATGGATGCCACAAGTCACCTTTATGATTTATTATCTCTATGTGTTATTTATAAAATCATATGATTTTGTGAGGTAATTAAAAGTGTTCACATTTTTACGTATTTATGAACAAATGTTTTTATTATTTGTTTTATAACCCTTACTGAGCTTTGTTTTCTCATCCCAAGATTTGAAATGATTTCACATGACTTAAAGATGAATATGGTCAAGTATGGGATAATGGAAAAGTCATGCTGTCTAATCCCTGGAACTAGAAATGACTATTTGTTTCATGAGTTTTTATTTTATGAAAAAATGAAAAACGTGTAGAAGTGTCTACTTTGTAATTTTAGAGATGTAATATTTATGTCCTAATTCTCTAAAACTCTATACATGAAAAATCATTAAAGTGAATTATTATATTAATTTAATATTATGTAATGTTTATGTCGGGGTCCTTATACTTAAAATTCATAATTTAAAACTACATATTATTTCGATTAAAAAAGTTATTTTCAATTAAAATTTAGTGTTTTCACTATTTATCAAAATAAGAAAGTTATCATAAGAACACTATAGTTTTATCCAAACTAAATTTTTATATCCCACTTCTAAATAAGAAGTTTATTTTATAAAATTTTATATAAATGTGTTAGGTATTTCATTTAAAAAATTTACCATTAGTTGGCGGCAAAATTTCATTTTTTAAAAAATACTTCCTTTATTTGAAAAATTGAATTTTTTCTAATATTAAATCTATGAAACATATAATATGGGTGTTAAAATTATGTAGAGTATATAAGATTCAAAATTCAATTAATACTATTCATAACCGCTTTAACACCCTGAGCCCGCTCTTCCAGCTCAGTGCTTAAAAATGTTGTGTAATTTTTTAAAAAAAACATAACAATTACAAAACACTTTAAACAAACAAGGATCTTTTAGTGGTCTAGGTTCTGAAAGATTAGACATAACCTTAAATTGATCAAAGTTAAATAAAATAAAACAACTGTCTATTATGCTTCTATTCACGCTACAACAAATATGACCAACTCTGAAATTCAAGGAAACCTATAAAAAAATTCAAAAATGTAGGGTGAACACAAAAGATGCCTAGTAAGGGGTTTTGAAAACCTTTGATAAATCGATTTTAAAAATATCCTTTCCATAATACATGTGAAAAATTGATTTGTAAATACATTTGTAAAACAAAATTTAAAAAATAATGTAAATCTTTTGAAAAATAATTATACTTCGAAAACACTTTTAAACTAATCCAGTGATTTTATTTAGAAAATATTAAGCAAACGTCACTAAAACAAAACATCATTTTGAGGAAACTTAATTCGTTGAGGGCTGTCATGGGCTTACCCACTTGGAAAAGGATGGGTTCAATACCCAATGACCTTCTATTTTTACAACAAACTAGCACCGATATTTTTCAAAAACTTTTAATGTTTTCTTTATATATATATTTATATATATATATTAGTATCTGTCACTGTTTTTTTTACTTTTAAATACGCCAATGTATTAAAATACACTCCCATTCTTATATATGTATATATATATATATGATTTCTATTTCATCATTTGAAATTTTGGTTATTACCAATACTTTTATGGCTAGACATTATATATATATATATATATATTCATAGGATTATATCTGCTTGTTTTGAAGTTGTCGATTTACGCATTGACACATCTTTGCCTATTTTTCCGTACATACTTTTCCCTTTAACGAATCATTCTTTTAAGAATCATTCATGCATAATAACAATTTACCCATACAACATGTATATATATATATATATTGTAAATACAACAAGAAAAAAAATATACATACAACTTAAACACGCGATTAATAAAACTGATTCGTGTGGCATGTCAATGATTAAAATAATGGACACTACTTCTATTATAAATGAAATTAATGAATTAATTAAATAAATCACATATGAATATGTATAATATATATATGAACATATAAACATAGTTTACAAGATGAAATCCCATTAAAACATAAATAAAACATATGATTGAAACATATAATCATATATCTATGATTTTACAATTTTCAATTATGTTTAGCATCAAAAACATTTGTTATATATTAATAAATAAACATTCAAAAATACAAAATAATTTAATATTGAAGTATAAAATCATATATACACAAAATTAAATAAATGAATTTTGTATATAAAAATTAAAACAATATAAACTCTTGGAAACTTTGTTCACATCCAAAACATTAATTAATGATTCATATAAATCTTTGAAAAACTCAAAATAGACTAGGAATATAACCATGTATACAAAAAAATATATACATATATTTTTCATAATAAAAATTTAGCAGCATAAACCCATATAAATTAATTTCAACATCTTTAAAACTAATTTAATTAAAAATAGAATCCATACCATATATATTTTAAAACAAATATATAATTATCCTTACTTGAAAAAAAATTTAATTAAGAAAATAAAAATGTTGATTTTGTTTGAAGAAAAACATAAGTAAACAATGAAGAAGACAGTAATATGATAAAAAGTAAAATCCCTTACACTAATTTTAGGTATACAAATTCCAACAAAGCATTAGTAAACCTCTTTGGAAACTTTTAAAAGTGGAGGGATTGAAATCTATATATGTATATAAAACTACATAGAATTATATAATAAAAGTTTTGTGAAATATAAATAATTATAAATAGACCCTTACCTATTTTGCAGACTGCTATAATTTTCTTCAATAGATTAAGAAGTGAGATAGAGAGTCCTGAGAATAAAAGTTGTTTTTTAAGAGACTAGACATGATATTTATATCATCCTAAATGATTATTGTGACTTTAAAAAAAATAAAAGTTACTCCTAAAATAATTAAACAATATGTTGTGAATCTAATAAAATATTGGAAGTTATTGATGGTTCGGAGAAATAAAAGTTAGAATTTACACTCCTATTAGTTGGATAGTGACAAAAAAACAAAAAAATTAAAGTGATACAGACATAAATGAATAAATCATTGAGATGCTTTTAATATTTGACACATTAAAGATCGATTGTGAGACATATATATCATTGTCATTAGCAGCAGAATGTGTGGCTTAGAAGGAAGGGTTTTCAAACATGGCAAAAACAGGTTCTAAAATATATTATCATATAAGAGATAAATTAAATATAATATTATAGATTCCTAGAAATGAGACAGATCGATCAAAATGATTTGCAATAAAAAATATAAGAATTGAATGATAACTGGATGTAAAATGGAATCAAATCCATATAAAGATATGGACAGCAAATATCGAGTGGATTAAATTGACAAATAAGGTCACTACTCTGAATATATCAATAAGATTCGGATATGAGAATTGAATAAACAAAACTTATGTGAAAATGAGTGGAGATCTTCAAACAAAATATAAATTTCCATAGATCCCATTCGGAAATATCAACACGATTGCAACTAGTATGTATAAAATCCTAATCATGCTTTGAACATTGTGTTTTGAAGCCCTCAACTGAAATCAATTCCATATCTAAACTCTATACATCGTCTATAGTCGATTCATGTAGCTCGGGTGCTTCACGATGAGATTCGATTATCATTATTCTCTAACCGGTGATCGAATCTCGGTCGAACCATTGGCATCGACTCCATCCATGGCTTGGAGTCTCCCGATCAACTCGGCCCATGCCCAATGACTTTGCCCGGCTTGGTAAAGCTTGTCCTCGACAAACCCTACTACTCCTTTTCACTTCGACAAACCAACCTTGATGACCTGGCCCAGAATTCTAACACCCTCATCCATTCAAGATCGTTTGGCATCTTGTCTGACCTTCACCCACACAACCCAACCACTGCTCTAAACACAGACTAACCCCCTTAACCCCAATTCAATATATCGTTTTCATTTTTTTTACCGAACAAATATAAAATATACTACATTAATTTTATAATTTCATTATTTATATTTATTTTAATCTTAAACTTTTAATGTTTTTTATATTTATTACTATTTATTAATACAATGTAAAATTAGATGTTGAATTACAACATTAATATTAATATCTTAAATTATCATTATATATATATTAGTTAAAAAGAATTATTAAATACAAAAAGTTTTTTTATTGTATTTTAATTAGAAGTTAAATAATAATATTCAAATTAACATTGTCTATTTATTTTATTAACAGTTGTCATATGTCATTTTTAAATATTAGAATTTCTAAAGGATAGTTTTTTTAATTACTGTCGGATGAAATGTTATAAATATCAATGCCTAGGGGCTGCTCAAACACACAGGAAAAAAATAATATCGCGACACTCACGCCACTATTTTCGGAGATGGTTTTATATATTCCTCTTATTTTTAGTTTCATTGATATTGTTCTTACTATAATGTTTTTGCATCTAGTAGATCCAAAATATGATAACTACTCGATCAACATCGTGGTGTTTCTTGGTGGTCTTCTAATTATTTTATTACCGATAGTAGTGGGGTTAATGGGTTAGTTCAAGTGTGTTAATGATGTATTCTTGTTTTTTTGTATTAATAAAATGCTTACTATGTATATTTATACATTCAGAAGTTTATGTATTTTATTTCATTATGGAACGTTGACAAAACATAAAACTGACACGTATACCTGGGGTGTTATAACCTCTTTTTGAACGGCTAGTTTGGTAAGTTGTGGTGCGCTTGAACTCGGTGTTGCGTGTAGCGCAAGCTATTGAATTTCATTAATGATTAAACGTACTATAATATCTTGGGGTGTTACACTTTTAGAATATGACAGAATGTCAACTCTAATCAGAATAAAAATCATATCTGAGAACTCATAAAATAGTTTGTTCATAATATCCCTGAATACAATAGGTACATTAGTTATCCCAAATAAATGTATTCTTCTTTTACTTTTAACTAATGGTACCCCGACATCCGGTAATCCGTTGAAAAATATTGTGCTCCCTGGAGATGATCAAAAAAATAATTGATATGAGTCAAAGGATTCTTGTTCTTAAAAATGATGTTATTCAAGGATCTATAATAAATTCAATGTCTCATTAAACAATATTTCTTTTTTAAAACACAAGGTATGTTCACCCCATGGTGTATTACTAGTTCAGATGAATCCTTTATCTAATAATTCATGAAACTGCCTTTTCAACTCTAAAAGTTTGATTTGATCTATTGAATAAGGGGGTTTAGAAATTATCTTAGCATCAAGAACAAAGTTAATATTAAACTCAACCTATAGATCACCAACATCACTAAGTAAATCATCAGTAAATACATTAAGATACCCATTTACCAATAGCACATCATTAATCCGAAGAGTTCCCTTATTTTAGAAAATGTGTGAAAGATGACATTTATTTCTATCTATTAATATTTTCTTATCTTCTAGATATGTAATGAATGGTATGGGTTCACTATTTTACACAAACTAAAAATCTTTTTAAAAACAACTTCTTTTTCTCTACAATCTATCTTATCATGATAAATAGATATTACATCCTCATAATATCATCAAAATCTACTAGTGGAAATACAAGAGTCTTTTAGGTAATGTTTTTCTAGAGACAAAGAAAATCATATTCTTATAATTTTTCTAGCTAAATATTTACTCCATGGGTTTTTACCATTAATTCGGGCTTTATTTCGTGAGGTGAAATGTGCAATTTAGCCAAAAATTTCATAAAAATATTAGAATTTTTAGACCCTAAATTAAAAAACACATTTCAAAATGATTTAAAAAGAAGAAATGTACCTGATACCACTTGGTTTTATGGCTTAACATTTGATGAAGTATTTGAAAAGATTTTTACACACCCTTTTGCTTCCAATATTACGAATTTCCCACCTTAGTGACTAGATTCTGACACACATTAGAAAAATAACCCATTTACTTATAGTTAAATCGTCTCACCATCAATATATCATTAATTTTCAGATCATTTTCTTTGTACTCAAAAGACTTGTGCCCAAAATTTCAACATCGTTAGTATTTATTATATTTTACAAGGCATTCTTTAATATGCTTTTTTCCACACTTTTCACAAGAAAGTAAATTAATTTTCTTACCTCAAAATTTCTTTACTGAATTCTCCCCCAATAACTTCCAACCTGACCATTTATTATTCATTTCTTCAGGATCCATGTACATGTCAGCAAACTCAATCTCAACTTCTTCAGCACAATGAACTAGTTTCTCATTTATTTTTAACTCCTATGAAGCCAAAGTTATTTGTAAAAATGGTTTCAAACTAGAGTAAAATCTATTAAATTTTGAATCAAAGTACCAGGTAAAATATTTTAAATAACTTGTTAGTATTTCAAAATTGGATTCATACTCTTCCATAGAATCATTTTTTTTCGACTTCAGATCCAGGAACTTTATCTCCATTTTAAGTCAAACAGTTTTAGTGAAACATTTTTCTAAAAAATACACCTAAAATCATCCCATTCTAGACTTTTAAGATCATCTTTTTCTCTTAGATTCTAATCCAAACACCACTATTGGTCATATTCAAATTCAAAATTATAAATTAAATGTATTTCCTTTTGGCCTTTCAAATATCCCATGACATCAAATATCTATTCTTGATTTTGGATCCATCCTTCGACTATCACTGGACTTGTGGTTCCTATGAATACAGGAGGATGTCGCCTCATAAAATGGTCCACAAAATACATGTTTTTTCATTATAGAACATGTTCCTCTCACGCATGCATACCAACAACATTTATCATTTGATTCAACTGAGCCTTTACTATAAAAAACTACTCAATTATGATTCCAACCATTCCATGTTGTAGATTTAGAAGGACATCATTCTATCCCTGCCTTTCTAATTCATCTTCCCTATTTCTTATATGGAAAACTATTCTAAATAGACATAATTTAGAAGAATAAACATGGTTATATTTAAATCATGTATCATTTCAAATTAACCATAATGTAAAAAAATAATTTATGGTATTCTATTAACATCATCCTAACCCCTAGTAGTTGGTGTTTCACTTAGTGGTATGCTCCCCATAATTCTACATAAAAAATGGGGGTTCAAAAACCATGGGGCGCAGTGTTCTATAGCAGTACTGTAGCACTACTATAGCAGCCGAGATACTGTTACAATGGCAGCACTGTAGCAGCGGTAGGGGAACTGTAGTGGCGGGAGGGGAACTGTAGTGGTGACTGGTACAGTGCGGTATTGTAGCAGTGCGGGTACTGTAGCAGTACTATTCACAAAATGGGTATTGGGACTAAAATTTGGGCCTGCGGTCTCTATAATGGGCTAAATGCCCACTGGGCCTATGGGCTATGTAATGGGTCTCCCTCTACCAAGTTAAAGAGGTCTTTGCATTGCTTTAATAATAAAAATGAGGCTTCAGCCCTAATCCTAACCCCTAATGTTATCTAAACCATCATTTGAATCCAAATATAGTGGCCCAGCCGTAAAACATTAAGTAATATTTATTTTTAGTCAAGAAAATAAATTATTTTCCATTGAGGATCTTTTTAGGTTTAGAGTTTTATATAATTAGGACATAATACATATGCACCACATTCATTCAAAAAAGATTGTACAAAAACAATATCAATTATTTTCAAAATATAAACGTTAAAAATAAAAGACGATTCTTTTACAAAAAAGGTAACATTCATCATGATGTTATTATTTATCATACCTATCTATATAACATGTGAGAAAATTTTTAAAATATTGGGTTGAGCACAAAAAACTCAGCAAGGCATATAAATAAAGAAATATTTAGTGATGTGAAAACATTAAAACCATTGAAAATCATTACATAAAAACTGATTAACTTTCATAGAGTCATCATGTAGTTTCCTTGGGGAATTTTTTGCATATCACTTTTAAATTCACCATTACACATAGAATTACCATTTGGCCGACTTCTATCTTTGGAGTACCCAATGCATTTGAGAGCTACAAAGGGGCCAACCTATCATATCTTGAGATATAATGGGCTCAACCCAATATATAATGAGTTATAATAGGGATAAATCCATCATATAATGATCTATAATGGGATAAATCCAACATAATTAATATATATAGAACATATCTTGAATAAAAAACTCGATAACTTATTTAAACACTTAAGAAAAAAACATTTAGCTGTTCAAAATAAACTTTTTCTCTAAAAAATTACTTTTAAAATATAATAATTGTTAAAATAAGAGTGAAATCATATTATGAAAAAATAAAAATTAAACCAAATGATTTAAAATTTATAGTATCAAATAATCATGAAATCGAGATAAATTTCTCATGTTGAATATAAAAAACAATCCTTTCACAATTTTCAAAAGAGACATTTAAAAGGATTTTAATAGGAATGTCCCATACCTTAGGTTATAAATCCATAAAATTTGTTAAGAACTCCATTATAATGGTTTTAATAATGTTATTAATATATTATAGATTTACAATCATGATTATAATACCTTAAACAATATTCTAGTAACTTTTTACAATAATTTATTAACAATATTTTCTTATTTCCATTGTTTTATGTTCATTCTTTTCAACGTTTCCATGGTTAGTTTATTGTGGTATTACTTATGAAAATGAAATAATAATCCATAAGTGATAAAATATATATATTTATGTGATTTGAAACAATTACATGTGATTTTAAACATTCCAAGATTTTGGTAAATGTGAAAAGAAAAATCACCATCTATGAATGCGGTGAATTGACACACCACAGACGAAGATTTCATTATTTAGCAAAAAAGGAAAAGTTGATATATTTTATTATAATTTAACCATAAAAAACAAAATTATATTATATATGTGATACATTAGTTTTAAGGAATCATTGAATAATAGGGTGGGATAATGTATATGTGAGAAAGAATTTGAAAGTGAAGATGAAGGAATCTTACCTTTTGAAAATTTCTCTTCGAAGACCTCCATAAGGCTCTTAGAAGTGGTCATTTTGTGAGAAAAAAATATGACTTATGTTAATTAAAATATTTGGTGGAAGGAAACTCCTTTTATAATTGAGTTGATTGGTAACATAAGAATTACTCAAATTATTAAAATACAATAAAATTATTATAGGGGTTAAGACTTCTAAAATGCCTAAAGATCATTATATATCCCAGTTTAGCAGTAATATTTTATTTTTTGTTTTTTATCATGTTTGTTTTGTTTTTAAATAATTTTATAATATATTTTATTCATTTAAAAACAGTTTTTCAAATAAAAAAATATTCACAATCACGACTTTAATCATATCAAAAAAAATTCCAATTCAAATTCAATTTATTATCATATCAGATACATATTATAAGTATCTATAGGAATATTTAATTGAATTAAAAATATAAAATTATATTTATTTTATTATTTATTAAAATCATTAATTTTATTTATTCATTAATTAAATATTTACTATATCGTAATTGTTCAAGACATTAATGTAATTATTTAATATCTAAAAAATTAAAAATTAAAATATTTGAGAAACATAAATCTATTATATTTCTAAATATTATTCATGTTCGAAAAATATTTCTGGAAAACCACATATTAAAACATTATACTAATTGAAAATTATAGTGTGAACAATTTTTTTTTATTTTTAATAAAATAATATAAATGAACTAATGTGATCCATGTGGGTCCACAATTTCCCCAATTAAAATAAAAAAGAGAGATTAGATGAGAAGTACACATCTAAATAAATTTATATGGGTTATGGGTCAATTAAATATTCTTATAAATTAATTAAAATAATTTATTAATTTTTTTCTTCTGCTGGGACAATAATTGCATTATTATTTCTAAGCATTAATGTTAATTATTTAATATTTAAAAAATTTACTATCAATAAAATGAGTTAATTAGGGTAAAAATAAAATTCAAAACTAATTCATTATTTATATTCATTCATATAAATGCCAGGAAAACATCTAAAATTTGTTATTTTATCTTTTCTTTCCCTACGCAAGCATTGCACATGAATTTGGAAAATATTAATTTTTCATTACAATTAAATTAGAAATAAATAGACAAAAACATCATTAATACATAATAATTAATAAAATAGTCTTTTATGATATTTTTTATAACATAGTTATTATTTTAAAGAATCAAGTTTTACATTGAAAATACCGCGTAAACACTGCTTTGACACTAATAATAATTTTATATTTATCATGAATATAATATAATTTTCATGTTACAAATTATTTCTATACAATATTAATCTTATAATAAAATTATTTAATTATTAAATACATTTAGTAAGTCTTATATCATAATTATGTATTCATGGTGTCACAAAGAAATACTGTATTTTATTAAAAGATTTTATTTTTTTACTATTCACCAAATATTATACTTTTTCAAAAAATTATCAAAAATTTAGACAAAGATAATTTCATCATTATGAATTCAAAAATCAAATTTGTTTTTTAAAATAAAAAATGTATAATTGAAAAAATTAATGTTTTAAATTAAATAAATATATTGTAAATTATTTTTTTTGGGAATTACTATTTAAATTTATAATACTATTACCTATGAAAACAATTTATTCTATAAATAAATGGGTTGTTACATGTTATTCCTGGGTCACTATAGTTGGTATCAATGGAATAGTTTTTTAAAACTTATGAAATGAAGACGATGAAAATTTAGTGGGATCTCTAGGTACATTTCTAAGGATATGTCTAGGGATGTGTCTAAGGATAAAATTGAGGATAAGTTAATGTATAAAAAAGTGTCCTTAAATTCTGTTAAAGGATATAGAGAGTGATCTCCTATAACTTAATCAATTTCTAGATAATATAAGTGGATGTGGATTTGGAATAGATGCACATAAAATTAACAACCCTAAAAACACTATATTGAGCAAGACTCGTTCAAGAAGTAGTGCACGACAATGGGCCTTTCAGAACACCAGGTTTTATCTCTAGGGGGTAATATTTAAGAACTCAAAAAATATTGATGAACCTTAATATAGGATTTAAATATATGATTATTGTGAATTACATTGGATAAACTTGAGGTTTCATTGATTAAGAAGTAATGTGTCAGGATTTAGACATCCTATAATTAGTTTTTCAAGATTATGTGGTTGTATGATAATTTTTTCTTACTATATGATTTTTGTATTTAGCAAATAGTTAGAACCCAAAGGAACTGTGTTAATGGGGAGTTAAATGGAGAATGAAATGGTTTTCCCATAGATCAACCAAATGTTATGGGAGATGGAATGAAAGAACCTCTTTTCTATGCTAACATAAATTTCGCAATCCTTGAATCATGGTGAACATCCAAATGACCAAAGGAGGTGATAATTATATATTATTAAATTTATGTAGTAACACCCACCTTATTTCAGTGGTTTATCCAACCCATTAGTCACTTTGAAATCGATGAGTACAACTAAAAAAATATTTTCTATTCTACAGTTTTTAGAGCATGAAAAAGTCAGTCTGGTTGTCTACCATCTTGAAGGTGAGGAAGATCAATAGTATAATATTATTAACAATACGAGGTGAAAAGATGAAATTAACTCCATAGATATTGATGATTTCAATAACATATTTCCAATAAGTACACTCCTTTTATTCTTTATATGATTATGGAAAAAGAATGTCTAGAGCATAAGAATAAGGATAATGAATCTGTCAGTTCATATGAAGAAAAATTCATAAGGATTGTGAGGTAATATTCAGGTTTTATCATCCAAACTGAAAGAAAAAATTAATCAATTCTTTGGTGTCCTAAAACGTAGTCCTTGAAATGCCTTGTCTATTAGAGACTTTAGAATCCAAAAAGAAGTTGTTTGATGAACAATTAATATAGAAATAGAGGTCGGAGTTGTGTATCAATCTCATGGTGTTTAATATAAATGGAAGATGGAGTTAATAGGAAAATGTGAAGACCATGGATAGAAAATGATGAGATTTCATTTATTCTCAATGTGTGGGAAGATTTATGGATGATGTTATCTTAAGGGGACTTCTATATTTTTTATGTTTGGAAGGGAAAATCATTGGGAAACTAATTTCTAAATTGATGAGAAGAAGATAGAAAATGATGAAAATAGAGAGAAAGATAAACATAATGCACCTCCCACACTCCAGTGTATCAATTTATGAGAGTTTGGCCTTTATAAAAATCAATTCCCCAATCCATTGGAGAATCTGGATGAAAATTCACAACAACCTTTTATGAACAAGGATAAAGGAAAAATGTATGCAATCATAATAAATGAAGTGAATAATGAAAATTAGGGAACAGTAATCTTTCTCTTGTTGGTAATTTAACAAATCATTTTGTATGAATAAGCCCTATGAAAATATTATTACTCACCATTTGGTGAAATTTCATGTGATTTACCCTCTACATGGATTCTAGTATAATAAAACCAAATTTTATATTCTAATTGTACAATGATATACCTGAGTTTTCCAATGAAAATGTTTTTAGTATAAGATAAGTGTTTATTATAGGAATAAATGGAAAATTAGTTATTGGACGGGTTAAAAGGTTGGCCAATTATGAAATGTATTAAGTTAAACTTTAGGTGAGGTTTTAGAGATTAAAATGTTACTTAAACAAATGAATATTTATCCATATTGGATGACTTGTGATAACCATATTGTTGTGATAAGGATATATGGAATAAATTATCATTATATGTATAGAACTTGGGATCTGTTAATAGTTTTGGAATGAAAAAAATCACCTTCATACCTTGGAGAAATAAATGAAGTGGAAATCGAGAAAACCGCATTCAAATTGTGAGATTATGCATATGAAAAATAATTAAATCAATTAACTTTATTTATTTATGTTCTTAGAGAGTAAAATAAGTTATCAAAAATGTGAAAATCATATTGAAAGTGATTTATCACATTACCATTATTTATATTGAACTGATGGTCTTGTAAATCATCATAGATTTATGGTTTTGAGGACCTTAACTTTCAATTTATCATTAAATTCCTAGTGATAAATGATATTTTTCACTCTCTATAATAATTTACATGTTTACTCTAGGTCAACTATTTCCTCCCAGCCTATGTTATCCTATGTGTAATCCTAGTTGTGAGTTACTTTAGGCAACCTTTATGGTTTAAGATTTACATATTTAGTGGAAGTTTTTATACTCATTTTTATGAGGTGGGTTTCTATGAATGGAAATTTCATTTATTAAACCTTTGATAAACTAAATGAATTTCCATGTAGATATTTATTTTAAGGGGGGAATAATTTAACACCTTGATATTTTTTGATTTTTTTCAATTTAATTTATTTTTTTGATATTTTTCATTTCATTCAACACTGAAAATATTGTTTTTTATATAAAGAACCTATGTTTGGATTTAATTATATGAAAAACCAAGTTAATATTATGCTATATGAAACACATATATTTACTTTTGTTATGTACAACATTCTTTTTGTGTTGTGTTAAACAAAATTCTGAGTTCCATTGATAGATTTCATAAGACCCAAGGTCAAAGTTTTCTAAACTACAATATACTATTAATAATTTCATTAAAATATTTTTATAGATACCACATATACTATAGAATGGAAGATAAAAATAAAATTAAGGAAATTATTAAAACCTTATTTACACAGTAATATAAAATGAATCAATTGGTTATCAATTAACATAACTGAATGAATGAACTATTTGAAAATAATGAAATTACTTTTCTAAGAATACTATTTTCTATGTACAAACAAAAATTTATCTAAATAAATTAAACAAAACACATTAGATTAATGTTTTAAATAAAATTTATATATTACATATTCATAAATATTGTTGATACTCATCTAACAGATTTTATAGGTATAATATAATATTGAATCCAATTTTTTGAAATAAAAGTTGTATTTATTTAAATGGTAATTATAACAACATTTAATGTAGAAAACATTTTAAATATGATTTTTGAAAATTTTATAATTTAATTTTACCAAATAAACATCATTTTTTAAAATGTAATATCAAATTTACATTGGGTGAGTTTTTTGTATTTTTCTAAGATGGTTCATTTTGTGATGAAAATTGGAAAACACTTAATTTTAATTCAAAACTATTGTATCATATAATTTATTTATAAAGAGT
This sequence comes from Viscum album, assembly GCA_963277665.1. Taxonomy (NCBI): domain Eukaryota; kingdom Viridiplantae; phylum Streptophyta; class Magnoliopsida; order Santalales; family Viscaceae; genus Viscum; species Viscum album. The sequence goes on along the minus strand of OY728130.1, from coordinate 649,321,857 downwards.
AATTATATTTGGATTTGGTTTTAATGTATTATTTTATAAATTATACACAAATTAATCCAATTTAGGAAATTTTAAACAATTTCACAATGAAATTGGATATAAAAACATTTCAAACTTTTGGACCTGTTCACTTTAAAAACCCGCATTTTCATCTCGTTTGTAGGATAAGTTTTAAAATATATTTTTTCCAATTATGTGACTAGAATTTGAAAAATGGATTAAATATTTGCAATCATAATAATTTAAAATTTATAATTATTACAGCATATATTTTTAACAACATTATTATTGAATGTGATTAAAATTATTTACAGCGATTAAGAGAAAAATTTGAGTAACAATGGACTAAACAATAAAATTGAGACCCAAATGGACAATAAAGTTGTCTAAAAGCCATTTTATTTTAATATCTCAACTATATACTCCCTTTTAAAAAAATTTGGTTCATTATTGAATCCAATTTAATAGGAAAAAAGTGGGTGGAATTCTATTTTAAAAAATTTAAAATAATACTATTCCTCCTCCACTAGAAAAAGGAACCCACTCCTCCTACTTATTAAAACAATTAAATCCCTTTGGATAACCCAAAATATACTCAAATAAGTTCCCAAAATCCCTTATATAATCTTACAATCCACCCTTTAGGATTATATCTAACCAAGGAACACATTTGGTACAAACCAAGAAGAGTTACCCAACAAAGATGTAACATCCTTCCTAAAACTCCTTTGTTATATTTTAATTATACACCCATAAAATATTATTATGACATAATTATATAATGAACTATGAATCCTAGATATAAGGATATTTTTTTATTATTTTTCTTATAACAGAACATATAAAATCTTCTATCTAATGGGTAACAAACTTTCCGTTTGTGTGTACGACATACTACCTCCTCACGAAATGATATTGTTCGTGTTTTCCATTACCACCTATCATGGGTGGAAATTATGATGGTAAAAATGTTTTTATATGTTATATATGATAATTATTGAGTATTATGTTTCTTATATAATATATAAAACATAATTTTATTATTTTCATTTTGCTTAAATATGATAACTCCATTTATGGACGTGTGGACTACCTCCTCCTCAAAGCGATCTGATTCATTCACACATTACAAGAAATTTATTAAAGATGGTTTTAGTGAAATAATAATATGTATATGACATAATTATTCTATTTTAATGATATTATATATATACATATATGTATTTTTATTTATTTCTTTCAAAAGGAAAGTTGAAAGGAAACCACATTCATGAATATGTACGACCATCTGTCTCCATAAACGATGTATTCCATTTCTTATTTCTATATTTTATACATTACTATAAATACTTATATACTGATTATATATAATATTTATATCATGTTTTACAATCTATAAATAATAAAATCATTGTCTAAGTAAGAGTATCATGAATAAAAAGATAAATAATATACAAAAATGAAAGTAGATATTGCCCAAAACATAATATAAAAATGGAGTTGTTAAAAAATGTGTAAATTAAAGTATTGAACAAATAATATTCAGTATTAGATACAAAATTTTTTTATTTGTTATGTTTATATTAAAATTATATTTATTATAAAATATTTTTTAACCTGTATGAATAAATTCGAGACTTAAGGTAATGGTTTTCTCATATAAATTGTCTGTTGTATATACTTCACATTAATATATTATATGACTCTTATACTTAATTTTATGTTTATTTACATATCCATCTTATTATCTCTATTTTATGGGGTTGTACAATTAAAAAGTTACTGAATCAGTAAGGTAGTTTTTCCACAATTATCCTTCTTAATGGTACAAGTTTTTTATTAACCAATATTATATTAAGAGGTGTATATAATTCCATTTTACATGTTATATCATTAATATAATTATTTTCATGATATTTTATACTTAATGTAATTTTATTTTCTTATATGTGAAGTAAGATTCAATATTACAATGTGTTAAGAGTTTATTAGAACAATATCATTGTTTATCGGGATGTTTTATCATTATGAATCCATTAAGTATGTATTATAAAACATATCATAACAAAACTCATTAAATTTCACATAATATGGTTATTAATGATTTAATCAAGTATTATTAAAATTTTTAGACTCTTTGGTAGTTATGATAATTAAGAAAATATTTTAATGAAATTCCAATCATATTCCTCTATTCAGTCGAAAATATGATTATTCCAAAAACCATATTTTCAAAAAATTATTTTCAAAATTATTTTAAAAATGATCCTAAATAGTAATTTTAATGGAACATGATTCAAAAAATGATTTATGTTTTTCAAATATTAATTTTTAATTATTCAAATCTATTTTCAAAGGAAAAGTTTTTTAAATTTTTTTATGTTTTAAAAAGTGTTTTCAATGAAAAAGTGTATTTTACACAAGTTATATTTTTAAAAAATATTTCAAAACAATTTTTCATCTAAGATGAAATTCATTGGTGTTACTCATGCCTATATATCAAAATGATCCTAGGGAACCATTCATATTCTTTCTCTCAATTGATTATGTTTTGATGACCTGATGTTTATAAACCTGTTTGTCTTTCATGTGTTATATTATTGTAAAACCCATTTCTCTTTCATCACTTATATATTTAAGAAACCCATTTCTCTTTTATGGGTAATAGTTTTATGAAACCAATTTCTCTTTCACTGGTTATATTTTTATAAACCCTATTCTTTTTATTGGTTATTATTTTAAGAAATAATTATGAAATCTATCTCTTTTTTACAGGTTATGATATAATGACATATTTGTGATACCCATTTCCTTTATTGGGTTATGAAATCTATTTTTTTGAACTTGGGGAAAGTTTATGTATGATTTCAATATGACATGAGTGGGAACATTATCTCCTTATAATTAATTGGGTAAGTATTTATATCTAATAATATAGAGATAGATGTAATGAGGCGTGAACTCAGTTAAGTAATATAGGGCTAGAATGGGAAGTAAACCGAGCATAGTAATAAATGGATAGAGTGAAGAGTGAATGTGGTCTAGTAATATATGGCTATAATGTGAAGTGACACTAGTTTTGTGTTTCATGGTCAGAACAAGGAGTGAAATCAATTTTGTAATACATGGATGGAATGGGAATTCAACCCAGTTCTGTAATATAAGGATATAATGAGGAGTGAACTCAGTTTAGTAATAAAAGGATAAAAAGGGAATTGAAATTGGTTTAATATTATATGGATGGAATGAATAGTGAACTAGGTTCAGTAATACCAGGATGGAAGGGGATGCAAACCCAGTTTAGTAATATTAGATTGGAATAGGGAGTGAACCTAGTTGAGTAATAGATATTGTCAGATAAAATAGTCCTGGGAGTGATCCTTGAATACATAGATAGTTTGGGGAGTAAACTCATTCAACTAATATGGACTTATAGTTAAGACTTGAGTAGCATGGATGTCATATTTATATGCTTATTTGTCAACTAACAATTCTATGTATTATTCCTATATTATGATCTATTGGATAATTATCCTAACTCCCTTCAAATTCATGTCCTATTAATTGTTAATATTTATTCCGTTATTCATGTTTATGTTCTTTGATATGCAGGTTGTGGTTTTTCAATGATATGCACATGTTCTCATACCCCTATGCTTATTTTATACATATGTATCTCATTTCATTAGACTTAATGAGAATTTAATCTCACTCCTTTCTTATATTTCATTTACCGAGGGTATGAATAATGATTTTATTTTGTATTAATAAAGGGGGATATCTTTATGGGAGATGCTGGGGATCTTTCTCCAAGTTAATTATTATGTTTCTACGTTTCCAAAAAAACTAAAATATTACAGTTCTCAAGAAATAATTTTGTTAATGGGCTGAATATTCATGTAAAATGATTAAATATACATGCATATTAAGCATAGGTAATTATAGATTTATCCTTTATAACCTCATTTTTTTCATTAACATTTATTTCATTACTGTGGATTATAAATTCTTTGTTTAAAAACTGGTTTCTTTTATGAGTAAAAACATTGGGAAAATATATTTAATTTTTTTTATGATTCCTTTATTGTATGTACTTATTAAATAACTTCTTATTGAATTTTGTGAGGTTCCCCAATGCATGGAAACATAATTATTAGTTATATGTTAGAATATCTTATTGATCATAATTTTATTGATGGTGAAATAATTCCCACAAGTTCACTTGTGATACCTAGTGCTTTTTTCTAGCCTAGGCTGATTGGTAATGCCCCACACGCCTTTTGGTGAAATGGTTGTAATGTTGTTTCTTATGTAAGCATAATATTATTTACTGAAAAATGGTATTGAATCCCTATTTTTATAATTGGGTTCTTGATAGATATGATTTAGGGCCATCATAGCTCAATTTGTGGGTGAAAATGAGTGTTTGGAAAAAAATTAAGTTATACCTTGATATTCTATTATTATAGAGAGTGTTTTATGGAATTTTAGTTTTAAAAGTTTAATTATTAGTATATTTTGATGTGGTTTTATAATACATTGAGTTTTATAAAGATACTAGGATAAGTATTTGGAAATAAATAGTTTTAATGTAAAACTCTATGTAATATAGTCCAAAATAGGTATGGTGTATGATCTATCAAACCATACATATGTTGTGTAGGCCATTCTAGAAAACTTCTTGTGTCACTCATATGGTTGGCATATATTCTGACAAACCCAACCACGAAACCATGTTTAGTGGAGAGATTTTGTAATTTTTTAGTCCCCCTAATTTTATTTTTAAACCCCTTTGAGTTTGATGTTGTTTTTATGAGCAATACAGTTAATATTTTGGGATTTAAATCGATTTTGATGAAATTTCAAAGTAATATTTAATGGATTACTTTTTAATTATTTTTAAAAATTATATTTTGGATTCATGAGTTTCTTTGGAGAAAGGTTTTTAAACATTAGCTCATACATTTTGAGTGGGACAAATGAATTTTATTATTTTTGGTTTTAAAGGAGATAATTTCATAGGATATAAGTATTAATGTAATGTTGAAAGGATTTTGGTCCTCATGGGACAATGGTTACTTCAGTTTTGAAGAAGTAGTTCCATTTTTATTATTTGGTTTGAAATGATTTTTGGTTTTGGATATATAAAGATGATGGGTATTTTTATAACCTCTTTGGTCTTTTCAAATGAAAATAAGGCCTTGTTAGATGGTCTTCAAATAAGATTGTGAAGAGTGTTTATATTTTGTTTCATTTTATTTATTATTTTTGACCATTTATTTTGGAATCCCTAGTGGATTGACTAAATTTTTTCTCTTTTGTGAAATTTTAGAATGTTTTCCCATTAAAAGGATCTACATGTCAAGAATAGAATCAATTAGATAACCATTTTCATGATCCATATTTTGTCTTCATAGTTTATAACTATCCCCATACTCTTGATGGGGAGGTATACCAATTTACTATATGAATAATTTATCATGTTAAAAATGATGTGAATCAACATTTATGCATGTTTAGGGGAGATAAATGACCCCAAGGGGTGACAAAGTGGTTAGATAAGGATGAAGAAATAGTTGAAACACTAGGAACTATAGAATCCTCAAGGGTGAATTGAACCACTACATTGTTTGAATGATTGGGTTTTGATTTGTGGAAGTGTGCAATCCATATTTAAAAATTTACATTTTTAGTATTAGGAATATTTAAAGGCCACCTTCATAAAGATTTTCTATTATAAGGAGGACGTAATTTCAATGGTTATGGAATTTTTGAGTTTTTTTTCATAGTAATCAGTTAGCGAAGGATTATGTTGATAATTTTACAAAAACTTGCCCTTTCAATACTGAGTTGGATGCTAATGATTTTAAGAAGGCTTGGTTATTTTCATGAGACATTCGTTCATATCTCAGTTTATTGGTGTTTCAGCCTGGGCTAACTAGCTTTATCAAAGTGATGTGTGAGGCCATCATCACTGAGGATGTATTGATAGGGAAACCTATGAGAAAATTTTCTTTTCCCCAATATAGTGTTAGTGATGTTGATTCAATTATTTCTATGTGGAATCTAGTAATGCGTTTCTAGTGTAAGAAATTTGGTCACATTAGATCCGCTTATTTGACATCTCTCGGGAATTATTATCAATGTGACCATCTCAACCACATTAAAACACCTTTTCAAGATTATTGGAAATTAAAAGTGAAGTCTCAGACAAAATTTTGATCTGGTTAGTGGTTAGTGTCATTACATCCACTTGACTGTCAAAATCAATTTTTTGGTTTTGGGTTCCCACTTTTTCAACCTTAGTTTTTATGGACATTGTTTTATCTCTTTTTTAGATACAATACCCTTTTTTAATTAGAGAAAGTTATTTTTATCATATTAGATTTTTTAAGATGTACATTACTCATTACATTATGGTTCTTATTATCTTTTGTTCATAGTTTGGACCACAGTTTTTGGTTTGTTTGTAGAATGAAATAGAAATGTCTTGGGTGTGGGTGGGGGTAGAGTGTATAAATTTTTGGTATATAGGTACACTATGAGACCCACCATGTTCAGGTTTTATTTATGGATTACTACGATTGTGGGTTTCCTGAGTTTGGACCCTATTTATCCTTTGTGCAGTCTTGTAGACTAATGACAGGACTATGTCATACAATGTTGTGGTGTATTCGGTTGGGGTGTCATTCCTATTTTGTGGAGTTCATTATCTGGGTGATGTTGTCTAGTAACCCTAATGAGTAGTGTAAGAGTTTCTTATTTAGTGATGATCCTTTATTTGGTTAGTTCTATCTATGGTTTCACTATTTTATAAAAATTATAAAAGGTAGGGAGACTTGATGTCGATGCTCTTACACTTCCCCCATTTTTTTTATTTTTTTCCAAGTTATTTTTGGGAAATTTTTTTCATTTTCTATAGACCTTGTGACATTAGGTGTTCTAGAGATGTTAGTGTTGAGTTGTCCCATGATTTGGTTTGGGACTCTGAAATCACTTGTGGGTTGTGATTTATAAATTAACCAAAGTTTCTAAATTCAAAGGAGACTGAAAGAGTGGCCACCTAAGGTTTTGTTTTTTTAGGAAATTTGATTTAGGATTTGTAGTGTTTTAATGGATAGTAAATATTAAATTATTTTGAGAATTTTTTCCTAAATTTGGGAATTTATTGTTCATGTTCTTTGTTCAATTCTAGGTAGATGGCCTCAGGGTTGAACCTTTTTTTGGATAGTTATTCCTGAACATCCATTTGAATAATCTTGTTGATGACTTTTTATGGGAATAATGTGTCATGGGGAATAGAATTACTACACCATAAAATTCCATTTTTTTCATTTTCATTTATGTGTTGAATGTCTCCATAGAGTTAGGCGTGTCCTATGGTAACATTTTAGAGTTTTTAGAACATTTCATAGGATACATTTTTTAGTAACACGTTTTAGGAAACCATAGAATGTTAATAGTGTGACCTTGGTAGTAGAGACCACATAATTACCATATAGTATAGTAAACCATGCGAGTAAACCATGAAACATTCTTGGGTTTGGGTAATATTTTTATTTTGATATTTTAAATTTTATATTCTACAAGAAAAATCCACATTTCATTTACCATGATCAAAGAACACCGTAAGTTACTCTCTAGATCTTATAAGAACTTACATAGTAGATTTGGAATGACATCTTGGTGGATTTCCACTCAGATTGAAAGGAAAGAGATCCTCTTTGCTTCTTTTTTAGGTTTCTATAATTTTTCTATTCTCTTATAACCCTGATGACTATGGTTGGAAGATTTTAATGGATAAAGTTTTTTTTATTTAGGGATTATGGTTTATAATGGTTTTAATCCATCCTATGAGATCTAATATTGTGGTTTCCATTGAAGGTGACAAGGTTTTATCTCGTGATGTAGTTATTTCAATTCCATTTAATTTTATTAAATATTTCCTCAAATGATTTATTCTCTAAAGGAATTTTGAACTTAAATAAAGATTAATTTGATATATAGTTTTTGTTTTTTTTTTGTTTTTCATTATTGGGTGGGGGTTTCCTTTATAAAATAATAAAGAATTATTTTTTTCAATGGAAATATATTTTCAAATGGTATTATATACATCCTAAGTGTTTTATAAAATTCCATTGGTGGTTATATTTATGAAAAATAATTAGTTTCCAGTGGTTTGGGAAAAATTTACTTATAAAGTGTAACATTCCTTTATTTCAAGGGGATTACTTGTTTAGAATGAGTTTTTTAGATTTATTTGATTACTTGGTGATTTTCAAGTATTGATTAATTCTTTTTTCTTTTGTGCCCAGTGAAATTTACTATGGATTTATAATTTTTTTGAAAAGGGATTTACAAAGGTGCTGTTCATGATTTTAATTTAATCTCCCATTTGGAATATTGTGTAAAAAATTAGGTTTATTGAATAATATTTACACCCTAGAAGAGCCACATTATTTCCCACTGTTTATTATTTTCTAATTTAATGGTTTAATGAATTGTGAATCGTGATTCAGTGTTTGGGTAGGGGGACCATTCATGGAATGGGGCGTGTTAGAGGTATATATTTTTATTAATATATTTATTTACTTTGGGATTTTTTCCATATGATTGGTATTAGATTAATAGCATCAAACCTCTATTAGCTATGACATTAGGAACTGTAGGACACTATGGGATGAGTCAAATGATGTTATTGATGATAGTTGATATTTAAACATTTTCCAATCACCCCAAGGTGAATGTTATGATCTGAATAGGGGGTGTCACCAATGAGTATAGTTAGAGTTATTTGGGTTATAATTTGTGAAAATGATAATCATCAGAATAATGGATCCACTTTTTTATATATTGTACATTTTCCATTATAATCTACAGTGATTCATCATTATACATAGGCTATGTTATACCTATTTGATGTTTATTTTCATACAAGTAATGTATATATTATTTGAGACTACATTTATTAATAAGTTCTTTATGATTGACCATTATTATTGTAAGTATTAACATGTGTTTCTATTTTCATTTGTTTATAAATATATCAGTATTGTGCTTAATTATGATTTCTCCTTAATTATTTAATCATATTTGAGGAGTGTGTGTGTAAATGTTTTAAAAACGGAAAAATAGGTTGATTGTTTGAAATAAAATATATGTTGAATTGTTTTTGAAAACGTTTTTAAACCATGTGATGGGTTGTTTTCAAAATATATATTTTAAATAAAAAAAGGATGGTTTAACTTATTTCCCTTTAAATGATTTTTTTAAAATGTAATGGATAGTTTTTTAAAATGAAATTACATTGTTAAGTCCACTTTGAGGTATGTTTTATAAAAGATGTATTTTAATAAATTATATAAGTAATTATGGGTTTGTTTTTTATTTTGGGTAAAGGAAAAAAATCCTATTTATCTATTATTTTCAAACTAGTGGACTTGGATTATTTATAAAAGTAATGTAATGGACTCATCATTATATCCTATTATCCTTTTTCTCATGCCCTACATAATAAATTTTATAGGTACATAGTATTTAGATTCTCTAAAGGTTATGTATTTATGTATTTCAGGTTAGTTTTCATCCAATCACTATTGGGAAGTGGATGAAGTTGGCTATGGTGGGGAATTGGGAGTCACATGGTGATTTTGGGGTATATATTCCAATATTGGTGGACCTATTTAGTGGTCTGGTATCTTAGCCTCTCCATCCTCCAGATTTTATATTAATATTCCACATCATTATGGATTGTAAAATATCTGTATAAGAAAATAGTTTCATCTATGTGGGAAAATATTTGTAAAAAGATTATGATATTTTTTATTTTTATTATGCATTGTTTTGATGTTCTTGTTTTTTAATTAATATTTTACTTTTCCAAGGTTTTCTAATGTAAGAAAAAAATGATTTTAAGATCCCTATTATAACACATAATGGATCCCATTTTTGTTGAGCTTGAAATAATTCTAGTATGTTTACTTGGGATACCCTAGTACTTTCCCTGTCCTAGTGTTATCAATAACATGCCTTGAGCCTTGTGGAATAACAATTCGAGTGTTGGTTTTAGTGGAATATCATGATGGTTTTATATAGACCAAGTGAGATAATATGATGAATTAGTACCTTATTGGGACCATAAGAGCTCTTTAATTTATAGGTTCATGTATCCCAATTAGTGATCCCCATGTGAGTCCAAGGTACCTTAGGATAAAAGGCTAGAGGCCTTTGTTGCATATGATGTGTTTGATTGAGATGTGTTATTTTTTATTATCTATTTCTTTATTTGGAAATTTGGATAAAATTTATTCTATATTTCTTCTAGTTATTATTTACAATTGAATGATAATTTTATATTCCTTCATCAAAGAGAAATAATTTCTATTTATATAAAATGTTTTTTATTTTTATTAATAGCATAAAATTGTTGCCTATTCATATTATCATATAGTGATTTATTCATTTATATGTATTTTTTAGTTCAAGTTGATTAATAGTTTTCATGCTTGTGTTTTTTAATTTTTTAGTTTTTACATTTTAATGAAATGTGTGAATTTTTATTACTAATGGGTTCTTGGGGTGAATTTAAAAATGAAATAAAAAGGTAGAAGATATTTTCTTTTATGTTTAGAAATTTGATGTTGAAAACTATCATTTTGAAATTGATTCTTTTATCAGAAATTTAATACCATTTTAAAATATTTAAATCCTAATTTTTAAACCAAAGATATGAATTACATAACATTGGTAATGTGTATTTAAGAAATAGTATCAAGTGTCTTGTTTTTTTCTAAATAAAATTTTTGATTTTATTTCTATAATTTGAAACTATAATAAGAAAGGATTTAATTTTAATGGTTATTCATGGGGTGTAGGGAGGTTACCTATGTGGAAGTTTTTATCATTACTATCACATTATAGGTATTGTATTTTCTAATAGGATGTAGTAGATAATATTTGTTGATCTCAGTTTGGCTATGATGATTGTGAATAAATGGATTGAGTGGGATATGAATGACACCAAGAGGGGTGGAGGGATGAATATGTGTTGGTGAATTTTAAACCATTTTTACATTAATCTTTTTATCCCATTTTCCATTTAATTATGTTAATATTAGGTGAGTGATTACACTATTCTCACTTATTTACTTTTTTCTTTTGAACTATACATCTAAACACACACACACCGAAACACACAAAAAATGTGTAACAATTTACATGGTTCACCAATCCATGTTATATGGATTGTACTTATTGAAAATTGGGTTCCTCCAATATCATGAAACCCACTAGAATATTCATGTATAATTTTCACTATAGACTCCCAACATTTTACGTGTACACATCCCACACTACTCAGTTTACTGCATCCCACAACCTAGTACATCTCATACCTTAAACTTTTGTAACAAGGACAACAACTAAAGAGTCAATTTATATATATTCAAAATATATATGTGATTACTTGATCGTCTTCCTATTATTTCACTTTCACAACAACATGAAAGGGAATCTAATTTTTTGTATGAAAATATTTATACACAAACGTTCATTTTTCTCTTTAAAAAAACTAGTGATAGCTACCTTAATTTGACATGTTTTAAGGATTCTTCTTCACTGTATAAACACTTATGGAAATTCGATATAATTATTATTATACTATCATCTTATTTTATTGTTCCTTTTCACTACACAAAAATTCTACAATAGATCCATTCCTTCTAAATATCCCAATTTAGTAAAAAAACATGAATTCACTGGTTATTATTCATGTTCTTTGACACACAATCCATTTTTGGGAGAATAAAAAATTTATATCCCTCTTCTTCTAGATAATGATTGTTTATTCATCATTTCAATGCATATCAAAAAAATATCACATAAAATTCCTCTCTCTACTATAGATATACCATGCACAATAGCCCAACCCTCCAATTACATTAGATAAATGTTAAATTTATAATTAAAATTAAAACCATCTACAACAAAAACATCCCTTGGACCATATTCCATTAAATAAACTCTATAAAATAAAAATTGGTAGTTATTATGATATGAAATAACTACTAAACCTATCATATAAAGCCAAGTCATCAACCTTGATCTAACTGCCCAGTTTTCCATTCGTTAAAGAATAGTCTCCTTCTTTGTGGTGATGTATGGAAGTTTGAAATTCTTATTTATTAGCTTCCTAAACCATTTAAAATGATATAATGTCAATATATTATAGAGGTATTCAAAAGTTTAAAAACATAGAAATTGTTAGGCCCTATTTGAGTTTTTATTATATTTATTTTCAATAGATGATATATGAATAAACTTGAGAAAATTTGGGGTTTTGGTTTTCATACACACATTACCAAACTGACTATAAGATGAATCAGATTCATTTAATCGGATTAAAAACCAAAAGGAAACACAATAATGGACACATAACTCTATAGCCAAATGATCAAACATAATTTACATTCCAAGAAAATATAATGACACTTTAATATTTTTATGTCTTCAATACCTTAAATTGTTTGATAAAATTTCAATCCATTATTTGTGAAAGAGAAGGGGAAGAAGATATGATAAGTACATTTAGTTTGATGGTGCTATGGAAATTCATATGATCTCAATGTATGGAATAATTAATGACACACATAGAAGTTTGTGGCAGATGAAAGGATGGGGAGTTTAATGTTTTGATCAAATATATAATAAGGAATAGTATTACAATAATAGATTCATGGGAATATAGATACTGATTCATGTTATAAATATTTGGTAAACTTGCTGATTCAGATGCCAAATTCCATTAAAGGCAGACCTGAGTTGTTATGTTGTTTAGGGAAGATGAATTAGATGATAAACTCTAAGTTGTTTTCAATTGGTTCAAAAGTAATCGGACTTGCACTGATAATGATTCATCAGTGTGATGTTTCTATCAATCCATCAAACATGATGTAGTAATTGGTTATTTATATGGAGTTTAAAGACCAATTGAGTGTAGAAAAACATTTGAATAGGAACTGTTGACACCGATTCATTTTGTCGAAGCAAAGACAAAAGGGGAGTTCACCTCTATAATTTAAATCATACAATAGGTTTGAGAAAATGTATGATGAGTTTTATCATAATGATAAGGAAATTAAAAATGTGAGAAATTTTTTGGTTTCTATCGAATTTTTGAAAGTGTCAAAAATTAAAATAAGTTCAACAATTGGGTTAAGAGAGAATGTTTTGAATATTACATTATTGAGTAAACAAGTATGGAAGCAGATTTCCAGGTGATGATGTTATGTATTTATACTTATCCATCAAATGATCATTACCTAAGAAAGTATATCAGACTGAAGATGATATAGAAGCATATGTCAGATTCATAAAATAATGGATGATCAGACTCAATATATCGAACTAAAGAGTCGTTTGTCAAATTAAAGAAGTTTTTAATTTGAAAATATTTTGATAAGATTCAAGAATCCACTAAAGGTATTGAGACGATTCGAAGAAGTAAAACATGTAACTCAAATTTATAATAAATTCAAAGATATGAAAATTTCATTGAGCAGGGAAGGGAATTTATTTTACCACTACTACCATTCTAGGATGATTATAAATTGCAAGCCTAATACATTCTTACTTTTTACTGTTCACATAAACTGAGAGGTGACACACTGAATATTTTATGGAACATGTATTGAGTTTTCAAACAAACTTTTATTTTTTGTTTAATAGATGGAAGATCCATTAAGACAAGTCCATCAGAGTATGTTCCTTCCAAACTAGATCTATCAAAGTGAGGCACATCGGATCGAGTTCCATTAGACGAATGATTAATGAGTATCCAATTGAGTTTCTACACAATTGAAGTAGGATGTATAGAAGCATAATTAGTTGGATCACACTAAATGATGGTCATCATACATATATTACTCGTCAGAGGTTGATTGGACTGATATTTTCCATGTTAATTTTTCGGATTGAGATTCTAGAGATGGTCTCAAGACCAACAAGTTCTCAAGAGAATCGTTGAGGTTCTTGAATATTGTGAAAAATTAAGGTCTAATTCATCTTAAATGTGGATAAAGTAAATAACTATTTGATGTGTACCATAAAATAAGAAGTGAAAGGTGAATCTTGTAGATGTGGATACATACTAGTTAACAAAAACACATCTTTTCTAGGTTGTATAACCAGTTTTGGGAAAGTTGATATGAAAAGGGTATATGAGTGGTATAACCGACTATAGAAAAAAAATATACTGGGTTGCAGAAATATTTTATTCTTGTTCCATTGTATTATATAAATTAATATTTTAAAGGAATCCATATTGGTTGGACTATCTAAAAAGACATGGAGTATTTTTTATACATAACCTTGTAAATATAATGTTCCACCATCAGATTAGATTTTTTTCTTATGAAAGGAAATGTTTAGAAGTTATATTTAGTGGATTATAACTCTAACAAGTTTCTTAGGGTAAAAAGTTTTTACTAAATAAGTTGATAAATGTTAGAAGAAAATAAAAAAAATAATTCCCTCTATTTGTGTTATCAAATCTACTTGGTTACTTCAGTTGGTATCAAATGCAGGGTACTATAAAAGATCCATCTATGGGGATGGATAATTTCAATTAAGTGAATAATAGGAATGTTTCAATTTTTTATGCAAAAAATATCGTAGTTGTAATAATATGATGTTACCCTATGTTATATCTGTTGGATATGAATTCATAGATACTTCAATTGTGGGATTTCCTCTAATTAATTATGCTTTTATGACATCTAATGATAATATGAATTTTGAAGATGATTGAAAAGCTCATAATTCTTTCTTGGTGGCCCTTACTAATAATTTTTATTCTATATTTATGTGGTTACAAATAGATAAACATATATTGGTTTTGTTGAGAATTGTCATGAAGGAAATAAGAAAGTTAAGGAATCCATGTTACCAATATGTAGAAGTAAGTTTGAGGATATAGAAATAGATGATGATAAGATTATTGATGTAAACATTACAAGAGTAAATGATATTTTCAGTAAATTTAGATGTTTTTCTGAGAACGTGGAATATTAATAAAATTATTAAGAAAATAATGAGAAACTTTTGTGAAAAGTTTTTATGCAAAATTTTCATCTTTATAAGATCATAAATATTTTTCATTGGATGATATTAAGAATAATCATATTGTATATGAAATGATTAAACACCATTCATTCAATAAAATGGATCATAATGAAATATCCTTTAAAGATTTTCTGAAAGGGAAAAATTGATAATGATGTTAATGATGAATAATGTAATTGTAAGGAAGAGGAAGAAGTTAATGACTTATACACAATTATTTCCCTCATTTATATGAAATAAAATAAAGGGAAAAAGAAAAGTAAAATTCTCAAATGTTGGAATTGTGAAGGGAAACAACATTTTGTAAAAAAAATTCATAGGAATAAAGTTGAAGTGTATGAGTCGGTTGAAAATAATAAGAAGTCTCAGAAACCAAAATGGTAGAAACCAAAGATAATAGTTCCTTATGGAATAAAGAAGAATGGTTGTCTAAGAAGAGGAAACAAGGATGATTTATTATCATATAATGAATATAATCATCAAATCAAATTCATTGATCTAGTTAGAAATCAAATTAATTATTAATATAGTGATGATGATGGTGAAGAGATTATATAAATGGAGTGGATTCTTAATACAAATTTGGAAAAATCAATTGAGTAGAATACCCAACTAAGGAAAGAAATAAGGAGGTTGAAGAATTCTTTTTAAGCCATATCTTTTGAGGATAGTGATCAGATCAAGAAGGAGGAAAAAAATTTAAATTTTATTAGAGACCAGAATATTATGATTGGTGGGATTTAAAAAAAAACTGGAATTTTTTGAAGATAAATCAAATGGAAATGAGAATATTAGAATGATATAATCTACACATATGAAAGAAAGTATGAATATCATGTTGAAGATAACTGAATCAAAAAATATTTTCTAATGGTTTTTAGTTCATAAGGAAGAGGTGTTATAGAAATACACTAAATTTTTCTTACAACACAATGTGATATGAGATATATAAAATACAATTTCACCAAATCTATTGAGGGTAAAACATGAAACTTCTAAATATAGTGAAAATAATGGTCCACAAAAGTATATTAGTGATAAAAAATATTTCACCAAGAATGAAAGGAAATATTTAGAAAATTATATCCCAAAGACAAGTGGTCAAGGATTTATGAAGAAACAAGAACACATTTTGGAAACAATTTACTATCAGTCCAAAACATCAATATTCATAGGTCACTGTTGTTGTTGTGGAATTTTTAGACATAGAAAATTACCTTTTTGGTATTAAATTTATCTACAATGAAATATGTATGAATATAGTAGGAGCTATGGTGAGGAAAGAAGGTCAATCGTATCTAAGAACTTACTGGAACCAAAAAGGGAAACATTGAAGGTGAAAACTTTTGAATCCATCCTAATGAAATATGAGAGCTGAATAATATTTAGTATGTTAATAAAGTTAAGGAAAATTACTATGACAAGTATGAAAATATATATTTCTTAGTTATTTGTTGAGAATAATTGGCCATGGCTATAAAGTTAAAAGAGTCACAAATATCAGCTGAAAAATTTGAACGAATTTTTTTTATATAAATGATTAAAATGTTGATAAAAATATATCAACATATGGTGATTTGAATACTGAAAAAGATATAATATAAGTGAGAAAGAATGAAAGGGTACTAAATGTTGTATGACTATAAAAGAGGAACAAGAGTAATGCATAAAGAAGTTGTCACAAAATCATTATAACAAAAAGGATACAATTGATGAGAAGGATGAATAGAAGGAAGACAACACATCTAATGAAAAATCCAAGAAAAGAAAGAAAAAGTCATGACTGAGAGAGGACTCTTAGTCTAATTGTTTCTTCTAATAAGTAACTAAGTTTACTCCAAATTCTGAAAATATTTTTATATTTTTACTAACTTGTAGGGAAATGAAGAAGTTGAATTTACATAGCTAAGGAATGAGTCTCTTACTTTTACTATAAAATAAATTTACAGGGGTTTGTAAAATGGGTTTTTGGGAATTCTGTTTTTATATACCTAAACTTTTTTATATATTTGTTGAGATTGGTGCTATTTGTTTTTATCATAACATATATCCTCAATAATTTCCCCATATAAGGTAATGTTGAAAGGAATATGAAAATTTAATATATGAATGTTGCGTTATGGAAAATATTGATAACCTTGATAATAATTTCTTTTTCTAAATCTAGTTTCCCCCCATATAATTAGATTTTTAGTTTTAAGATCTTTGTTAAAAAATTCATGTGATTCTTATGTTATCCTGACAATGAATTTCAATATTTTGACATAACAAGTTACATCCTTTGGAAATGAGGTAATTTTTCAATGTGGGGGAAAATTTGTCATGATAACCCTATTAAATTTGATTGTAAATAAAGGGGAGATTATATATAAAGGGAGATAATTTTACCAATTCTTAGGGGGGATTTCATGCTGAGAATACATGAGTATTAACAACAAACACAATGTGGGAGATTTTTTGACCCAAAATGGGTTTTTGTAGTAATTGTTTTTTCAAAAGATGATATATGTCTGAATTTGATAAAAGGTGGGGTTTTTGTTTCTAGACACACTCAACATGAATGAATAAAATTATTCACTAGACACAGATAATAAGATTCAAAATCAAAAGGAAACATGGTTCTGGACACATAACTATGGACCCAGATGATAAGACACAATTTTGGGTCCAAGAAAATATGATGATGCTTTGCTATTTTATAAGTCCTTGATATTATAAGTTGTTTGATAAACTTGTGATAATAGCTTTGTGAAGGAAAGAGGGAAGAATATATGGTTATTAAATTTATTCAAATTATGATATTACATTCCTTATATTCTCAAATTCATGAATAATTCTTGATATAATCATATGTTAGTGGCATAACAATGGATGGGGTGTTTGAATGACTAATTTAATTTTTCATCACACAGGTATTCCACTGATTTATGTGAGAAAATACTAATAAAAATTCTCGTGATAATTTTTTGTTATACTTATGGAATCAAATTAATAATTCCATTAGAGGAAGAGTTTTTTTGTTAAGTTGTTTAGGCCAGATTAATCAGATGATCAATATTGAGTTATTTTCTATTTGGTCAAAAGTCATCAGACATGCAATAATATTGATTCATCATTGTGACATTGGCACAAATCCATTAGTCATGATGTAGGAATAGGTTCATCAGATGGTGTTTAAACACTGATTGTGTATAGAACATAATATTAACCTGAATTACTGACACAAATTCATTTTTCTAAAGCAACGACCAAGTGGGAGTTCACCTTTGAAACATAAATCGTATAATCATTCTATGAGAATTTAAGAGGAGTACTATAATAAAGAGAAGGTAATTGAAAATTTCACAAATGATTGATTTGATATTGAATAGTTGAAGGTGTCAATATCCTAAATAAGATTCAATAATTGGGTCAAGAGAAATTTTTTGAAGGACTTAGTTATCAAGTTGAGAAGAATAGATGAAGATTTCTGGGTGGGAAGTTATGAAGTTACACTGATCCATCAGATTAACATTACATAAGATGGTCCATGTGAATTAGGATGAGTTATAAATAGTAATCAGAGTCCAAAAAACAAATGACTATTAGAATCAATTAATAAGACTGAAGAATTGTTTGTAAATTCAAATAAGTCTAATGTTTTGAGAAGTTTTTGGAAGATTCTAGAAGGATCCAAATTTATTGATAAGCATTGAAGAATCCAACATAAAGCATAAAACAAAATTAAATTAAAATATATGAAAATTTAATTGTGTGGGAAAATAGATTATTTTCCCACCTTTACCATTATTGGATGCCTATAAATAGTAAGAAAAGTACACTCATATATGAAAACATTCATGTGCACAAAGATCTAAAACAGTGACACATTTGTGGGATATGTATTGAGTTTCCAACCAAAATTTTATTTTCTATTAAATCATAGAAAGATCTTCCAGAAGATGTCCATCAGAGTAAGATTAATACAAAATTTGATGTATTAGAGAAATCCCAATTAGACCATGTTCTATTAGAAGAAGGAATATTGAGTTACCAATTGAGTTTATACTCAATTGATTTAGGAATAAAGGAATAATAATTAGATAGAGAATACCAGATAATGGTCATTTAATAGATCTTACTAAATAGAGGCTAATAGGACTGATTTCTGCTGAGTGAGTTTTCCAGATAGAGATTCAGGAAAATGTTTCAAGAGAAACATGTTCTCAATTGAATTTTTGACACTCTTAAAGAGTCTACATAGGTTATGTTTGATTTATATTACTTGGGGATGAGGTTAATAAATTTCTGAAGTGGATTAGAAAAATAATAATTGAAAGGTGAAGCTTGTAGCTATGGATACTTACCTATTACTGGAAAGGGTTATTTATTCTGGTGTATAACCAGATATAGGAATGTGGATACGAAAAGTATAGTTGGAGGGTATAACCAAATATAGAAGAAATTTTTTTTTCTAGGATATAAAACTTTTTGTTCCTATGAATTTTTATCCTAGAAAAAATTATAGTAAATGAATCCATGTTTGTGGGACTATCCAATATGGAAAGGATCTTATATTTTTACCAAACCATGTAAATATTTTGTGATTCCTTCTGTTTACATTTTTTGAAGATGAATGGAAAGAGTGAGAAGTTATATTTGAGTGTGTAATTACTCTAAAATGTTTCATAGGTTAATAAATAATCTTAATGCAGTTAATAAAAATTATTATAAAAAAGAAAAGGAATTACTGATTTACCCCCTTAAGTGGTCTCGATCACACTTTGGATCATTAGAAATTATTTCTCAAACTTCTTCACAGTATGGGATAATCACCTAAAACATGAATGAATATGATAACAACTGGTTACGACATGGTAAATAAATTATGGTGTAGGCTACATCAAAATTTCAATGACACAAAAATCAACTAGTTCCTCTCCTCTCCAGTGTGGTCCTACATCCACAACATGGAGACTTCACCTTGATATATTACAGTTTCATTTCTTCTATGTTGAGTAGAGGAAATAAAAATTACAAATACCTTAAAAATATGATTGGTATTCTTTTTGGTGTCACAGAATCATTACATCAGAGTGTCCTTCAATCCAATAGGTCCATAGAAAACTTACTCAACCTCATCAATAAGGTTATATCTATTGTTTGGTGAAAATGTTCTTCTTTACTTATCTTTTACTCTGAAATGGAAATATATACAGTGTGGTACTTCGTCCTCCATCATATTACCTCATAAAATCCTTTCATGATATTTAATCACTAAGTCCAAGAATAAGTATAATTTGGATTTTTCCCATTACATCTTCTCATATCAATAAATATGTGTTTGAGTATGATTTATGACTTGAAATCAAAACCCAACACTTTCAATCACATCCACACTAACCTATTTCAGCATCCAAATCCTCCAATATTTATTTGATTAAAAAATATGGAATTTTTTTCATTATGATAAATATATAAAATTTTAGAAAAAAATTAAACCTTTTGATTTCCATTATTGAAAAGAGAAACATAAGACTAAACTCTTTTTTTGGATGGATTTAGAATTCATCCAAACAAATACATGGAAAATTCATCTACCTTTTTCAAATAAATATAAAATGATCACTATTAAATTATCTATACAACATCAATAGTCATATCACTTCTTTTTTTCTTTAATTCATGAACTCTAACTAACATCTTGAATAATATTCAATGATTTTTCATCCAATTATAAAAATTTAGAACATGGTGATTTTTTCGAACTTCTTCAATAGAAATATTAGAATCACTTTCCATTTATAATCAAAACATCATCAACATAGTCTTCATTCAAAATAAAATCTATATATTTTTTCCAATATATTTACATTATTGGAATAATTTTATTCATTCACAACCATTAACAATAAATAAAACACACAATGTGGGGTCAGTAATCCACCATTTTATTTTTTGGAAATATGTACATGAAAAATGACATTTCTATACATGAAAATATACATTATTCATTAACATCTAATTTATTCTTACCTTTCCCATTTCATTTCACTTTGCCCCCCTTTATAATCATTAATTTTTACATTTTAAATTATACACCCTTATATAAAAAAGGATATTTGGGAATAATGGTATCATTCTATATATATAAATGTACCATAAACCATTGCACTCTAATTCTATGTGAGCCTTACTCAGTGTAGAAAAAAGAGTGTTCTATTTAGACAAAAACAATTTCATTACCAAAAGAATATGATACCAATTAAAATTATATTTAACTTTTATTATAGGATTCCCAACAATTAAATGCTAATACAATTTATAATATCAATTTATGTGTTTTGAGAAGAAAAACTGGTATAAATTGTGACACAAATTTCTCATATCAACCAGAATTTTTTACACTCACATTAACAAAAATGTTAAAAACATTAAAGATTAATGTTTCAGAAATGAAATAGCTATGAAAAATATTCATAAATTTATAATTTATATCATTTATTAAATCGATTTATACTCATTAATGTTAGGTTTTTAATTTAGTTCTCAATGAGGTTATATTATGAAAACATACCTTTTTAACGACACCTTATTCAAGCAATTTTTAGAATATTTTGATTTATATGGACAGATAATCCTAATATATTCTTAATAATTCTTCATTTTTCTCTCTCTCATGTATACACACAATGAATTATTTATTATGCTGAATCTCTTAAATAGATTAATGATAATGTGCTCCAAAATGAGTACGCACCATAATGATTTTTTGTTAAAAAGATATCTATATTAGAAAAATTTTACATCTTCACCAAAGAATATCTCTTCAATTCATAGTCATTGGAATACTAATTTATGAGATAAATCTAGGATGGTTTCTTCTTCATCTTTCCATAAAAATGTTGAAAAACCCACTCTAACTTCATCAAAGAATATTATTTTCTCAGATTTAATATATCAATTGAGAAATCAACCCAATATGGAAACTTCTTAATATTTTATAGTTAGAATTGAGAGAATGAACACTTTATTAGGTTTTACCCCTAATAATATAGTTTACCTTCAATTCCATGCATTTTATGAACATATATAACAAAAAGAGATAATGGAATAAGGTGTATATTTTTACTTCTAAATGTGAACTACAGGGTTAAGATGTTTTTATCAACAAAATTCTTTACTATTCATGATATCTAATGTATTATCCAAAAAATTATTTAAATTGGGAAAACATGGATCTCTTCACAAAAACTTTTTCCTTATGTTAGGTGTCTACCTTTCTATATAATACAATACTCATCCTATTTAAGGATTCTTCTTGTTCCATAAAAATGTCCAAAAAACCATTGGTATTGTGTCCAATCATCTTTCATCTACCACAAATTACATATTCATCTATGGGGTTCTCATTTATTAATAACCTCTCATGAAATTTACCTTTTTCATATGGAAATTTTCTTCTCTTTTGAAATGTCTTTTTCTTGTTCCTCTTCCAACTTTATTAATCACTATAAATCTATAGACCAAATAAAAATAATATCATTATATACAGTGTAATATTTCTTGAAAATTCCACATGGAATCTTCTATGTTCTTTTATTCTTATAAGTGATTTTATATGAATCTCTATTTAGGAACATAGTGGGTTTATTACCCAATTTTTAACCATTAATATACTTGATAATCATCTTGGGGGAATATAGATTAGTATCTCTCTTAAATTTTCTTTTTCATTCATTATTTTATATCTTTGGTAATCTTAATTTTATATTTTATTTAGATACATGTTGAGATGAACATGCATTACTTCTATTTCCACAATCATTGTACACATCACCAAAATCTATAATATTTTTTCAAAACTATTTGACATAGATAGGTTCCTATATATATGTGGATTTTTTGTTTTATTAGTATTTCTACTCCTTAACATAGTCATTTTAATAATCTTTTATGATGGATAGATTAAACAAAAAATCATTTTATCTTGGTTAAAATATATTTCACCACTAGTGATTTTCAACAAACCTAGATCTTCTTTAAAAAAATACATGTTATATAAAATTTATAGTTTTGTGACCAAACTATTTTTAATCCTTCTAAACTACTAATTGTGATATTCTTTGGGAACCAACAATGACAATACTCTCTTTATCCACTATAACTATGGTATAAATAATATCATGAATTATTCTAATTCATATTTATACTTTTTTATATGATAAACTTTTATTTTTCACTAAAACATATTCATCATGACATTAAATTTTGATATGGATTATACCAAATTCCTTGAGACTATTATAGAAAGATCATCAGATAATGTAATTACAATCTTTGCACATAATAGAGTCCCCTTAACAATTAAATTTTCCTTTGAACAGTCTATGGGATTCAATTATCCTTTATATGTCCCACATGAATACATGTCTTGAAAATTGTCAATATTGACTAAAGTATTATTAAAAAAATTTATTATTCATATTTAGAATAATCCTATCATCTTTGATGAACATTATATTTTGTTTACATTCCTTCTAAATCCTTTCATATTATTCATCGTGATTTTTTTATTTTCATGTAACTATGTGTCAAGATCCATGATTCACATGGATTTATTTTAGAATTGTGTAGTCCTGATATAGTTAGGCCAACTAGGATAAATACCTTGGGGGTGAATCATGGTGTGAAATAATAAAACAAAAAAACCTCAGATCTTGTTTCATTATCAAACAAAACACTCTTCTCCCTTTCCGGATAGTAATGCATGAACATACATGACATCTTACATGAAACACATCAATTTTACTTGGTTCCCCCAAAATGGGTTATAGACAAGGAACATAAAATGAAATGTTCCTATAAACCAAATACACTAATGAGAAATATTGTTAAAAAGATTATAGAGAAGTCATTGTACATTCTAGTTTACAGCCATTCACAATTTGAAAGCTTAGTACTCTCTTGACTAAACTATTCTCACAACTCCTTTAGAGGAATCTTCTGCTGTATTGAATCAAATCAGAAATTTTTTACAGATGAGTGATCTATGATGTCAAATATTCACCCAGTAAATGAAATAAAATTCACACTGTAGAATTTTCTTCATAGAGAGTACATTCATGAACACTTTTTTAATCCTTTACAAACTACCATAATACCTTCAAGGAACCCTCTACACCACGTATCATGAATTACACTGATAAAAACAATGATTTTTTGAAATCATTTTCATTATGGATGGAATATTATTCATGAACTTCAGTTCCCGAAAAAAAACTTCTTTCATGAACTCGATTATTTCATAGAGTTAATGCTTTACAGAATTATTTTTTATTCATGAATCACTTTTAAACTTCATAAAATTCTTCCAACAATTATCTTCTTTAATGTAATTATCTCTCTAAATTATATGGTTAGGGGTCCTTTATATATGCAATTAAATCCCCAAAAAACATTAAATCCCATTTTCTATTAACACATTTGTGGATTAGCTATCATAGCATACAGTACTGGATATTCTTCTCCCATAGTGCGATTATTCATTTGTGATGACCCTTAAATCACTATATTCCTACATAAATGATGATTTACCATGAATTTGTCTTGATATATAATTTTCATAGTTCACAAAACTTTGAGATGAACTTAATTCACTACTTTTTTTCGAAGAACATCATATCCTCTTGCGGACCACATAGGATAAAACTATATGGAAAAGTTTTCCTTTTATAAAATGTCTTCACAATTACTCATTATCCATATGCAGTTCTCAAAATATTCTATGAAGCAATATTTTTATTTTATTAAAATTAAATCATTATTTTGAGGTCCAGAAAAGGAAAAAACTAGGAAAATGTACCATCTTCAAAATAGTTTCTTCAGAAACATTAACCATACTGACATGCCATCAAATAACTTTCTCAAAAAACACAATCATCCCAAAAACCCCAAAAAGAAAACATGAGGGATTATTTCACTACAATATCCCCCTTTTTTTATAGAAAACACATAAAGAACTACTTAGATAGCTCTACTAATAAACATAAAGATACTATATTCTACAATCCACCACTGAAAATGTGTGAAACCAGATAGGGATCAATGATTTTAATCAACACATACTCCAATCCCACATGAGTCAATCATGGAATGTGAAACACGAGTAACATTTAAAGATAAAAAATGATCCACATAATATTTGATACCACTAGTTAAGTCTTTATAAAAACCCAATTGTTTAGAAAAACCAAATAGAATATAGGTTGTGGAAATTGAGAAGACACAATATTCTTAAACTACTTTCATCATGAACTCCTTTGATTTTTCTGCATTACCTGAAAAGATTTAGAATAATTAGATTCAAAAAAACCTATAATAAACTACTCACCATATCATATTGTTCCCCTTTTTTACGAAGATATTTTACCCCTTTTTTCAATGAATCCAAAGGACACTGCTTTGTTTCTGCAACACTGTAATGGACACATATCATCACATAAGTGGAAAAAACACTATACCTCAGGGAAATTGGTTCCTACATCCTCACCGTTTCAAGTATGGGGAGTCTACAAAACTCAAATATCCAGTTGATTCCTTCAAAATGACTCTTTTTTCAAGGCCTTTGTCATAATTTATGGAACCTATAGTTCGTTAGGAATATACTCCAACATCCAAATCCCATGATCCAGTTTCTCCTTGATAAAATGAAATTTAATTTCAATGTTCTTTATCTAAGAGTGATGGACTAGATTTTTGATGAGATATATAGAACATAAATTATTGAAATTATATTTTTATCAATTACTTCGATACAAATTCCATATAATCAAGTTGTTGCTTTATCTACAATAATTTTGTGCATTCTTGAGTAGTTGCAATATATTCTACTTCATGATGCTCAATGAAATATAATATTGTTTCTTAATTATACAAAAATAAAAAATCCTATAAGTTAAATTGAACCCCATAATTTTGATTTTATATAATCTAATGAAGTAGACCAATAAGTATCAGTATACCCTAATAATGTTGGGGAATATGGAGCTCCGAGAGAGGCCATGGCGTCGATGGCATAGGTCATGGTCATGCCCCCTCCTCCCCTCCTCGGCCAGCTGAAGCCGGGGAGTGGGGTTGACGCTCCTCCCTCGATCCATCTTCCCTCTCTCGATCATTACCCCCCCTCACTGAACTGTCTTCTCTCCCTCGCTTTACTCCTATTGAAGTGAGACCTAAAGTCCACTCTTCTGCGAATGGTGTTCCTTCAGTTCCGATTTCTACCTTGGAATTCATGAACACTTCGGCAATGCTGGATCTTAACCTGGTCGCTCATTTTGGGAAGCAGTGGCCCTCGGTTGACGCCTTTGAGATGTTTGTTTTCTCTTCTTGGAAGCTTAAGGATTGGGTGGTTGTCAGTATTTTAGATTCAAAGCATATTCAGTTTCGTTTTTCATCTGAGGAAGATATGATTTACACTTGGACCACTGCTCTGTGAGCTTTCGATGGATTCCAGTTTAATTTATTCTGGTGGTCCTTTAATTTTCATCTGATGCACGACTCCCCATTTATAGCACTATGGATTTCGCTTCCCGGTCTTCCACTTCTATTCCAGAATCCAGAAAATCTTCCGTTAATCATAAATATGATCGGCCGCTACCTCCGTTCAGATGCCCGCACCTGCACCATGTGTCATCCAGTCTCCCAGAGAATTTGTGTAGAAGTTGATGTCTCAAAGGGTCCTTTGGAGTTCTTTTTCATTTATATTGAAGGAGAGCTCATCTGAAATCAAAAAGTGTGTTATGACTCTTGGGTTCCTTTCTGTTTTGGTTGTCATCGTATGGGTCATGATTCTCACAGATGTCATTGAAGTTGTTCTGGTGGCATTGATTTTGCGGCCTATGACAACAAGATGGACCAGCAGGATAGAGATGGGGATAGCCTCTCTTTATTTGTTCAGAATGAATTTATTACGTGCAATAGAGAAGTCAGAGAGGTTGAAGAGCATGGTGATTTGGGTTTCATTAAGACTGTTCAAGACCAGTGCCCAGCTAGGACTGTTGAAGGGTCTGGAGATGGTTATGCTGGTTCTGGCAAGGGGACTAGCAAGGCTGAGGATATCAAGTGTTCAAATGAAGAAATAAAGAAGAAACTTGTGAATAGATTACCTCTTTAACCTAGGGTATCATAGATATTCAATAGGATACAGAGTGATATGGTGAGTCCTCCTAACAAAAAATCGTTTACTCAGGGTGCCCAGACCTGTGTGGTGGTCGAGGCTTCTATAGAAAATGCACAGTCTAAGGACCCGGGGCACTCTAGAGATGTTAGTCTGATTTAAAAAAGTGCAGAGAGTCCTAATCCTTATACCTATGCAAAGGTAGTGACTGTGGGTGATTTCAACAACTATGACAGAGTGGTGCTTTCTACTGGAAGGGTAAGCTCAAGGAAAGACATGAGTGGGAGAACCCTACACATGTTGTAGGCATGAAGTTGATTTCCAGATAGAGAATCAACCTAGAGAGAATGTTGTCTTTCCTTAACATAAACAACCAATTTGAGAGTTTATGTTGTCCGGGAGAGCTTGAAGAAAACTCCAACTATCCCTATGAGGTTGAGTATGATGGAGACAAACAGCCCGCAGATGACACTGATTTGGGAGAA
The DNA here is from genome assembly GCA_963277665.1 of Viscum album. NCBI lineage: Eukaryota > Viridiplantae > Streptophyta > Magnoliopsida > Santalales > Viscaceae > Viscum > Viscum album. The sequence goes on along the minus strand of OY728130.1, from coordinate 649,294,095 downwards.
GTTAGTAAAGGTCTTCACAACCAAAAAAGAAAGAAGGGAAATAAGGAAAATAGGGACCCGGGGAGCTATATAGTTTCCATGAAGCTGAAACCTAAGGGTCATAAGGATTACTCATATCTCCCTAAACTAATGGAGACATAGTCAACCCAAAAAGAGGGTAAACTCAGAGGGCATGAGATCCAGTTAGAGGCCGGAGAGGAGGCTCAGCAGGTTGACGCCGTAGAGCCTCAATTACAGGTGAAAGGAGCCTCAAAGGTAGATGAAAAGCAAGTGGAGGCTCATCTGCATTTTGAGGATATGAGGCTGGTAAAGGGGGATTATATTTCCCCTGGACAACAATATGAGGTAGGTTCTCCAGATGGCTTTCAGTGCCTGAAGGACGATGATACAGAAACTCAGATGATAATACTCATGCATTATGAAGATGAAATGAAGGAGGATGTCCTTGTTATCAACGCGGGGAGGGAAGACATCTACCAAATGATGTAAAGATTGATTCAAGTGGAAGTTTCCAAGGAGCAAGTGGAATGGATTGAAAAGAAAGATCATATACTGATTAGAGGTTTCATTATGAAGAAGATAACTAAAGTAGAATATTAGAAAGCTTGGGAATACCTTGCAAGGCACTATGAAGACAACATAGAGAAAGATACGGACTGTCAAGTAAGTTACCTCCCTTGGAAACTGTTAAGGGAAGGAGATTCTAATCGCCTTAATATTTGGTTTAATAAGTCTGTAGTTTACTTTGTTGTTTGAACATTTTGAGAGGGTTCTCACTATCCCCTTAAAAGTGTTTGAAAGAAAAGTAAACATAGAGTATAGCCTAATAACTATTGCTGATATTTTCCATTTTACAGTAAACCAAAATCCACTTTTCCCTTGATATACTATTACAACTCAAGATTTTGTGAATTTTTTTTAAAAATTAATTTAATATTTTTATATTTTTCACTCCATGTAATAGTGATTATAGATTTTTGTTATTATATAAGATCATTATGTTTGGATTACATAGTACACAACACCTTGTTAAGATTATACTACACATAACACCGACTTGGCTTCTGCTACACACAACATTGAGTTTCTATGAAACAAAACTTTACAATTATTATTATTTAAATGAGATAGTTATAACCTAGACATTAAAAATTTAAATATGAATAATAAAAACTAATTTTTAAATATTTTTACACAAATAAAACCGATTTATAATGAAATTAATTTTTTGGTAAAATTTTTATATGTTTAGAAAAACTATTTTATAAAAGGATTTGATTTTTAGGTCCTTATGTGAAAAAAATATTAATTTTAGACACTCTTAAAAATTTAATTTAGTAAAATATTCATCATTTTTTAATATTAAATGTAATATTTAACATAGTGTGAATTTTTAGTATTTTTCAAATAAGTCTCATTTTTTGGTGAATAGTTGAATAAACCACATTGTAGTTAAAAATTTCCTTTTTCATTTAAATTATAATTATATTTAAAATTTATTTTAAATTCAAGATAAGTCAATTATTCATATATTAATCTAATTTAGGTCATTAAAATCATTTTTTTGTTGTAATTAAATATAAAACATATTGAACTTTTAAATGTTTTTTACCACATTCTCATCACATCTATAGGATTATTGCTAAACACAATTTTTCCAATTATATGAATTGAATTTTGAAACATATTAATACATGGTTGTAATTTTTAATAAATTTTTGATCTAATAGAAAAAAACCTAAGATTTGGTGAATAGTAACTTCAATATTTTTATTTACGACAATTATGGGTAAATCAAGTAATTAAAGGAAACAATAATATTATAAAATTATAAAATTATCCTAAAAATTTGTATAATTCCATTGGATGAGTGGGATTCAACTAAAATCAAACTTTTTAGAAAATTATTACTTTTCAAGCCAATTGGGTATGAATATGAAACCATAGAATATTTTATTTAAAGATAAGTTAAAAATTACAAACTCATAATTTTAATTAGCAAATCCTTTTTAATATAGGGTCATATAAAAGATAAATTCGACTATAAATAGTTATATTATAGATAATAAATTTATATTCATCATTAAAATTTAATAATAATTTTTAGAGAAGAAATAATTTAATTAATGGCTTGTATAACGATGATGTAGTAATTGTTTAGATAAGGGAAATATCAAATAAATGATATTAAAAATATTAAACTAAATATTATTTATCATAATTAATTACATAAAATAATTTTATACCTAATATTTCATATTATTGAGATATTTTTAGTGTTTTGTGATGCTATCAAGTTAATATTATATCTTATAAAAGACAAATAAGGAATAATATCAATATTGACATAAATGATACTTTAAAATAAATAATATTTTTTTAAATGATATAAAATTTAAAAAAACTAAAATTCATCCAAATAAATACAATAAGGTTAAAAATACTATCACTGATCCAATTGGGGTTCGTTTGGTAGTTTATAGATACTAACCCAAAAGAGTAAAAATCCATATTGTCGTGGTAAATGTTAAAGGGTTTAACTAAGGGTTAATACCAAAAGAAAAGGTTAATATTATGAAACAAATGTGTAAAAATAAGTGGTTGAGAGTATTTTTACCCATAAATATATAATATTATAAATAAATCACTTTGGATCTATTCAAAATGGAAGATCAATTTATATTAGTCTAATATTTTTAGAGTTTCGTAAACAGTCCCTTAACTCAATTATAAAAGGGAACCTCCTCCAACACTTCTTCACCTCAAATTTAGACGTAATGATTGGCCATCCCCTTAATACTTCACTTATAAAATTACCTCGTAATATTCCAGTGGTTCTTTTAATCTCAAAATACCAACTCTAGTACCCTAAGAGGATATCTATAGGGAGATCGTCGAAGAAGAGGTAATCTCCGTATCGACTCTTTAAATTTGTTTCTTCATCTATTACTATTAATTTTATGATTCCATTATAAAGTAATAAATATAGATCAACTATTTGATTATATTTTATTATTATTTTGGAACATACATATTAATCATAATATTCATGTTATAAAAATTAAAGTACCACGTGTGTGTACGTATGACGGACTGTCTCCACGTTGTGTTGTCATCTATTTTTCATAACTAATTTTTATGGGTATGATGATGAATATAATGTATATAAATAATATATATGAAATTATATTTATTTTTAATAATTAAAATACCATCTATTCCCCCCTTTTACCATTAATATAATGATATCGTCGCTTGTGCATCCATACAACCTACCGTATCCACGACGCGATGAGAATCATCTTCCATGTTAACCATTGAAAGAAAGATTATAAAAATGAATATAATGAATAAATATAAAATATATGAAATAATATTTCTAATTTAATATATATATATATATACATATATATTTTAATTACATTCTTCTATACAGTATGATATAGAATGGGAAAAAACATTCGTGCGTACGTAGGGCTTACCATCCCCATGAATGGTGTATTCCATTCCATATATATATATATATTATATATATAATAAATTATATATAAATCATGGTTTACATAATATAATTATGTAAATCATTATGTAAGCAATAGGATCAAGAAAAAACAATTAAAACACAAACGATAAAGAAAGCGATTACTACTAGAAATGTTTCTTTAACATGGAATTATTAATAAATAGATAATATAAAGTAAAAATTTAATCGTATAAGACATCATAAATATTATTATTATTCATGTATAAGTTTTTAATATGTTTAAAAACACTATACATGACTTCCATACATGTACATAGGGAATCATACCCAAGGTAAGGGATTTTTGTCTCACCTTTACATCGGTGAGACACATGCCTCATACACTACAATATTCTTATAATTATTCTACATAATTCCCATTAATATATTTTTGGAGTATTAAATTTTATATTGTGGTATTTTCATATAAATATAATTTCATTCATCTCTTGGGTTATATGATTATACTAATGATGAGATATTTAGGGTTATTTTACAATCTCATAATTATTCAGGATTTGTTATACATAAATATATACTAGGGAATATTTATCAACCATGACCATGTTTCTTAAAAATGTTTTCTAAAACATTTTTACTATATTAAAAATAATAATGTATTTTTCGAAATAATTTACATATTATAAAATGATTTGAAAGGAAATTTTTTCCATTTTCTAAATGAGATACTTTTAGACCTTTATTGAAAAAGTACGAGAAACATTATTTCTAACTTATATGGCATGAACATATTTTTATGAATTAATGATGCCTTATTACCGTTAGTCTTCATTTATAATCTTACAAAGATATTTTCATATAAAATATTTTCATTTAAAATTTCCTGAAATTTCAAGGAAAGAAAACAATTTCAATGAAGAAATGATATTTTCCTCAAGAACTATTCTAAATTTTTCTTTTTCATGATTATTTACTATTTTTTCAAAGTGGTTTCAATGAAAAGGGTTTTGAAACTATTTTATGTTTTAAAAAGTGATTTTTAAGTAATGGTCATGTTCCATGTGATATTTCAATATCCTTCCCCATCTAAGATGACATAATTTGTTGTAGTTCTATAATACCATTCATATTATATCTCCAAAATTTTTATGTTATGATGGAATGATGTTTATGAAACCGAATTATTTTCATGGGATATGATTTTGATTAAATGATTATGAAACTTGTATCTTTTCCAAAAATTAAAATATTATTACATGTTTATGACAATAATTTCATTTCATGGGTTATGGTATTACTTTTTACAATCTTATGGCACATGTATGTATGATTTCATTACAAGATGGGTGGGATAAAAATCTACCGCTAATGCATTAGGTAAATAATGATAACTGATGAGGTACATATGTTATGCCTGAACATGATTTCATGTTTCAAATTATATGTTTGGACCTGGTTTTCATGTCCATAAATTTATTCACAGACCTTGTTTTCATCTCCATATGTTTATGTAAGGGCCTAACTTCATTCCATTAATTTAATGAGTGAAACTTCTACTATATACACATGTTCTCAAAGTTAAAATTTTATGTGTATGCAACAATTTCATTCTTATGTTAATGTTATGATTTCATGGAATATGTTCTTTATTTTCTTATGATTAATGTCTTATGAACTACCAATATTTATTCGATGACTCATGTATATGATCTTTTGATATAGATGGTATAATCTTCAAATGCTATACCAATGTTTTCATACCCTTATTTTCTTATTATGATTACATATCTTCCATTTTTACTTTTACTGAGCATCTGTGATCACCCTTTTATAGGTTTCTTTTCCCCCAGATATGATGAAAGGTAATAAGTCTGATATGTCAAAAAGGGGTCTAGTAATGAAGAAATAGTTGGGAGAATAAGTAGATGTGTCCTAAAATAATTGTTTATGTTTCAAAGTTTCTAAGGGCTCTAAATTAATATGGTCTTTGAGCATTTGTTTTTGTAATTTATGAAATGTTCCACAAAAGCAATGTAATGTCCATGTATTAAAGAGAGGGTTGATATAGTTTATACCAGATTGAATGTTTAGCGATCCTTTATAATGTAGGATGAAAATTTTTTAGTGATATCCTTAGTGATATTTAAAAGGAAAAGTCTAGTACTGTCTCTAAATATAAGTCTTAGGATTCATATATTTAAAAGTAGGTATCATGATTTAGACATCCTATACGTGATTTTCAATGATTATTTGGTTTTCCATTATGGTAAATATTTCTCAAACTATTCATCCTAGTTTTGGTCAATGTTGGGAACTATAAGGAACTTTGTGTACATTGGATGTTTTAGATGTCGAATGTATGAGGATTATGAAAATTGCTTTCCCAAGTGGAAATTTCATAATGATAATAAAGAAGGTGGTATGAGTATTGGTTATACATACAATGATAAAGATATGTAAAACAAAATGTGAATGGTATGTGTTATTTTCAAGTATTTTTTACATTAAACATAACACACATTATTAGATTAATGTTGAGGAACATTAAAACATGATACATATTTCATATTATAGGAAAGTGGTATTATTGATGAAGTTGATAAATTTTGAGTAATGGTTTAAGAATAGTGTTTGATGAATGAAGTATTTATGTTTTGTAATTTAAATATTATGTTATATGAATCACAAATTATATAATTATTTTCATTATAATTATTAATTATGGAATGACAAGGATATGTTGAATGGTGCTGAAGACATAGAGAAGTGATTTTCTGGTTAATGAAAGGTAACAATAACTTTGAACAAGATGTTTAGAAAATTGTGTTTAGTATGGATAAAGAGATGATTGATTTAGATGAAGTATATTGGATAGTATCAATGACCATAGAACCAATTAAGGATTTGTTGAAAAACTAGTCTATATCATCATGGATGATGTTTACAACTTCTGGGATTTGGGGAATATATCCACTAATATTAGAGTAAGGAATAATTCTTGTTTTGGAAAAGGATTTATGGAAATTCAGGTTGTTACCATGTTTCAATATAATATATGATTAAGGTATTCACATGTTTGTAATGTGATAGCCAAAACTACCTTATGATATCTAGGATATAAATGTTAAGTTGATTTAGTTCACCTATTACTAATTTTTTATGTATTTTATGATTTTAGAAGGTCTATAATGAAATCCATTAATTGAATGTTTATGTTAAACTTTGGAAGATTTATTTAGATTAAAGAAATATCTCACTATAGGAGGAATTATGCTTATTTGATAAACTATGATAACCTTCCTATTGTGAAAAAGACATATGGAATAACCTATCATTCTATTTATGGATCTCATGATATGCTAATGCTTCATGTGTGATAAATTTAACTTCATTTCATAGAATAAGAGATGATGTGGAAATTAATCGGGACACCTTAAAAGGGTGATATTGTGCTGAAATCAAGTATGTATATCACCTCATGAAAATTCTTAAACATTTGTAAAAGGGATCACAATGTAAAAGGGTGTCATATTATCATCATTTTTTATGATATCAATGAACACTTTCAAGATTCTTTAGTTTAGTGTTTTTTTATTTTTAACATTATCTCAATCACCCACTTTCTTGTGATCAATGATATATATCAATCTATATGATTATTTACTCTTTTCCCCCATGCTTAAATATTCAACTATGTTCTCATACGTAGAAACATATTTACGATTAATTTTTGTAACTGTCATTTTCCTAATTTTCATTTTTAAAAGGATGTTTCAGAATAACTTTTTGTGATATGAGTTTCTATGAATGAAACCTTCAATAATTAACCCTTTGATAACCCAAAAGAATTTCAATGGTGAAATTCATTTTAAGGGTGGTAGAATATAACACCTAGAGATTTTGTGACTATTTTTTTCAAATTAATATAATTCTTTATATTTTTCAATTCACATAACACTAAGTGTAAATATTTGTTATTATAAAAAATAACCAAGTTTTTATAATGTAATACACAACATGAAGTTAAGCTTTCACTACATGAAACACTGACTTGGCTTAGACTACATGCAACAAGAAGATTCAATGAAACAACACTTTACTATTATAATTATTTAAATGAGATAGTTATAATCTAGAAATTAAACAAGATAGTATGAATAGTAAAAACTAATTTTTAAAAAAATTCAAAAAAATAAAACATATTAATAATGTAATTATTTTTTGGAGAAAAATACTTATATGTTTTGAAATAATATTTTCTTAAAGGAACTTCTTTTTATACCCATCTGTGAAAAATAATAAAATAAATTTTAGACACTATTAGAAATTTAATTTGGTAAAATAATAATAATTTTTGAATTTTTAATGTCAAATTTATATTACGGTGATTTTTTATTATTTTTCTAAGATGTTTCATTTTTTTATGAATAGTGAAAAATACTACATTGTAGTTAAAAATTTCAATTTTTGTATAATTGTTATATTTTAAATTTATTTTAAATTCAAAATAGACAAATTTTACATATATTAATCCAGTGTTGGTTATTCCAATTACTTTTATATTAAAATTAGATATAAAAACTTATTGAACTCTTAAAAATTCTTTTTTACCACATTCTATCCACATCTACGGGATTAGTGTTAAACACAATTTTACTAATTATGTAAATTGAATTTAGAAAAAATAAACATACACCATTGTAATCATTATGAAATTTTTTGTCTAAGAAGATCAATATAAATTTTTTGAATTGAAACTTTAGTATCATTATTTACCGCAATTAACGGTTAATCTGATAATTAATATTATAATATTATAAAATTAACCTACCACTTGTACTAAATTCATTTTATTATATGGATTAAACTAAAATAAATCTTTAACCAAATCTATAAACTTTCAAATCCAAATGGGTAAGAATATGACATTGATTATATCTTATTTAATGAAAATTAAAAATATCATACTCATATTTTTAATAAACAAATAATTTTTAATATTGGATTATAGAGAATTTAAATTAGACTATAAATACTCATTTTAAATATAACAAATTTATCTTTGTGGTGATAATTTATTATTATTTTTATATAATAAATAATTTAATTAATGTCTTGCATAACAATGATGTAGTAATTGTTTAATTATTGGAAATATCAAATAAATGATACTAAAAATATTAAAATAAATATTATTTATTGTCATTAATTCCAAAAATGAATTGTATAGGCAACATTGACAAATTAGTGAGATATGAGATGTTTTGGTTCGAATATTTCTTGTTAATATAATATTTTATCAAAGATAAATAATGAATAGGATCACAATTGACCTTAATGATACTTTAATGTAAGTAATATATTAATAAATGATATAAAATTGATAAAAATATTAAAATTAGGCCAAATAAATATAATAATTATTAAAATTACATAAATGATCCATTTGGATTTGTTTTGATATTTTATATTATGTATATTAACCCTAAATAGTAAAAATCTATTTTTTCGTGGTAAAAGTTAAAGGGTTTACCTATGGGTTAAAGAAAAAAATAACATTAATATTATCAACTTAACAAGTCAAAAAATAATTGGCTTATATTATTTATACCACTAATTATCTTATATTCAAATTAAATCACTTTTTATCTATTTCATATTTAAATCAATTTATTTTAGTTTATTATGTTAAACGTTTCCTAAAGTGCCCCTCACCTCAATTATTAAAGGGAACTTCCTTCCTCACTTCTTCACCTAACATTGAGCCTTAAATCTAAGAAATAACCTAAAAATTTCCCTTATCAACTTTGAGAGTATCATTATATAGGTTATGGCCTTTTCAAAAGTCCATCTTTATTGTTCTTAAGAGGAGATCCAGTGGGAGATCAACAAAGAAGAGGTAATCTCTTTACTGACTCTTTCAAATTTCTTTTTTCTTCTACTTCCTATTCATTTTTTGATTCCATTACAATGTAATAAATCAAGTATCACCTATATTATGAGATGTTATTATGATTATAGAAACCCCATATTCTACCTTTTATTCATCCTATGAAAAATGAAATACCATGCTTGTGTACGTACAACTTACCATCTGCATGCTGTGATGTAATATGATTTTTATCAGTAATTTATTTGGATGGGGATAATGATGGATATAATGGATATAAATAAAAAAAATATTACATGATATTTATTCTTTTTAATTAATATACAATCAAATTCCTCACCCTTTTACCATTAAGAGGATGATATCATCACGTGTGCGTACGTACGGCCTACTATCTATATAACATGATGAAAATCATCTTCCCTGTTAACCATTTCCAGAAGTATTGTAAAAATTTATATAATGAAAAAATATGAAATATATGACATAATTTTTCTAATGTAAATATATATATATATATACATATATTTCATTTACCTTCTTCCATTTAGTATGATGAGAAAACAGAAACAACGTTCATGTATAAATACGACTTACCATCTCCATAATAGGTGTCTTCCATGTCTTATATCTAAATCATATATATATATATGTAATAAATTATATATAAATCATTTTTTAAATTATTTATGTAATTAAATCAGGATATATGTAATAGTATAAAGAAAAAACATGTGAAAACATGTACGATAAAAAAGTGGTTATTACCCAAAATGTTTCTATGAATTGTAAATGTTTATAAATGGGTAATAAAATGGAATAATATAATAATTAATGATATAAAAAATATTATTATGGTTCATTTATAAGTTATTAATATTTTTAAAACCACTATCTAGGAGTTCAGCACAAGTATGGAGGGAATTAGACCTAAGGTAATGGATTTTTGTATTACGTATACTTCTGTTAGACACATGCCTCAAACACTACTTTATTCTACTAATTAATGGATATAATAACCATTAATGAATTATATGAGCCTTAACCATAAGATTAAGGAATTTTCATATCCATATAATTTCATTTATTTCATGGGGCACATGATTTGTACTTATTATAATGTTTTTAATGTTATTTTACAATCACATTATTATTCAAGATTTTTTATATGTAAGTATCTACTGGTGAATACTTATCATACATGTCTACATTTCTTAGGAAATTTATTTTAAAATAATTTTACTATATTCCAGAAAAGTTTTATGTTCTTTTTACTAATTATTCACTTTTTATAAAAAGGCTTGGAATGAATGTTTTTGTCATTTTTCAAATGAGGTACCTTTGGAATTTTCTGGAAAAATTATGAGATGAAAGTTTTTTAAATTATATGTAATTAATGAATTTTTATTCTTTTATGATTCATTATTAAATTTAATATTCATTTAAAATATTACAATGTTATTTTCAATAAAAATGAATCATTTTAAAAATGCATGACATTCCATAAAAAGAAAATGATTTCAATGAAGAAAGGATATTTTCCTCAAGAACTATTTTAAAATATTTTTTTCATGAAACCTTTTTATGTTTTTAAATTAGTGTTAAAGAAAAGGGTTTTGAAAACATTTTATATTTTAAAAAGTTATTTTAAGGAAAATTCATGTTCCAAGCGATCTTTCAAAATCCTCCACCATCTATGATGAAATAATTTTTTATACTTATAGAATACGATTCATATTATTTCTAAAAATGGTTTATGTTTTTATGGAATGATGTCTAAGAAACCCACTTCCTTTCATAGGTTATAACTTTTATGAAATGATCTTGAAACCTATATCTTTTCCACATGTTATGATACAAATATATGTTTATGATAACAATTTCATTTCCTGGGTTATGATATGATTATTTATGATCTTGTGGAACATGTATGTATGATTTGATTATGAGATGGGAGGGAAATATATCTCTCTCCAATACATTGGGTAAAGATGGAAAACCGATGAGGTATTTATGTTATGTGTGAACCTGATTTCATGTTCATAATTCTATGCACAGACCTTGATTTCATGTACATAATTTTTCCATATACCTAGTTGTCATATCCATATGTTTATTCAAGGGCCTGATTTGATGTCCTTAATTTAATGAGTGATCTTGATACTACTTATACATGTTCACAAGGTTACAAGTTTGTGTGTATTCTCGAATTTCATTATTATGTTAATGTAGTGGTTTCAGGTATTATGTTTTTTATTTTCTTATAATTTATGTCTTATGAACTACCAATGTTTATGGCATGAATCATGTATATGATCTTTTGATTTTAAGGGTATGATCAATAAAATTTTCCCAATGTTTTAATACTGTTATGTTCCTTTTATGATTACATATCTTTCATGTTTAACCCAACTAAGCATCGAAGCTCACACATTCTTATGTTTCTTTTCCCAAAGATACGAAGAAAGGTAATAAGTTTGATATGTCAAAAGTAATCTAGTAAATAATAAATTGGAAAGATAATAAGTAGATGTGTTATGAACCAGTTGTTTATGTTTCCATGTTTACAAATGAACTAAACTAATATGGTCTTTTGTTGTGTATTTTTGTAATGTATGAAATGTTCTGAAAAAGTAATGTAATATAATTGTATGAAAAGAGAGGGTCTCTATATATACCGATGTATTATTTTTTACTACAACAAATTGGATTTCCATGGGATTAATTTGATACCACATAGCTTTGTATGTAGAAAAAACAATATCAGGTCTTATCACTACTATATACATTAGACTTCCAATAATGTACTAATATTCTGTGACATCAACGGCTTTTCCATCATAATCTCTTGAAATTTTCAACTAGTTAGCCACCAGATACATCATATTATTTGAATTATCTATTACAAATATTCTAAAAACCTCCATTTAATATTTGGATTGATAAATAAATGTTATATTCCTTCCTTGTGTCATCTTTAAACCAAGGAAAATGTCCATCCACCAATTAGTAAAATTTCAAACTCACTTTTAATTAATTCTGAATTTTTTCTCCATGATTCATCAAATATACAAAATATTATGTCATATATATACATTAGTACCATAATCCTTTAGTTAAAATCAATGTTGATATAGATATTTTAATCAACTCCATAATGCAATAAAACTGAGTTTCTTCAGAAAATAGATCAAGCCTTGAATACCATGATCATAGTGGTTTCTTTAACACATATAGTGCCTTAATCAGCTAAAAGACATTGTTTTCATCTTCACGAATTAGAAAATTATATATATTTCTGATGTTCATTTATTCTTCTAAAACCCAATTTCGTAATTCTGATTTGATTTCCATCTGGAAAAAATTGAATATATATTGAACCCATATGGAAAATAATAGGTGAATTTTAATGATCCTTGAAATAGGTCAAAATGACTCCTCAACATCAATTCCCTTAATCTGGGAATATCCCTTGCACACTAGTCATTATTTTTATAAATTACAAATCCATCATATTTTAGTTTGGTCCATAAAACACATTTGTTCTACATGAAATTCTTATCGACTGGTCTTGAAAAAAAATTCCATGTCTAATTATTCTCAAATTGGAAAATCCCTTTCTTCATATCCTAAACCGTGTTCTCATATCCCTTTGATTCTACAAAACATTTATGCTCTATATGATATAGAAATGATTCTTTCTATAAATACATTATTCTTCGTGTTTGAAATAGAACTACCTAATCACCGATACTATTTTTCATATTAATTTTAGCTCGAATATTCGGTTCTCATGCAGATATAGATTTGAATTCCTTCAAGTCATCAATAGTAAATTCTTCTAAATAATCCATTTCTGGTTTTAATCCCCTTGAGTTTCTTACCACATCATCTTTATCATCAAGGGACTGGTCACTATTTTGTTGATGACTCTATTCATTTTCTACTATAGGGACATTATTACATTCAACTAATTTTCTTAGCCATTTATTTAATAATTTATATGCACTGTTTTATCATGAATATATAAGTAATATCCCCTCATCTTTTGGGATTAAAATTTCATGTATTTATTCTTTTTTATATGAAAACACTTATTTCTAATGATTCAAAATTATTTTATTGTTGTCTTATTTCCATACTAAAGCCCATACAAAGTCTATTATTCATTTAGATAGAAAATATCCTCATTATATATGTAAACACATGTCAACAGAACATATTTACAAAATTTCTATGTTTGGTACATTTTAATAATCATTTTTCTTTCCATGTTTTTTTGATCCAACTTACCCTCTCAACGACTCTTTTTTGTGGAGTAGTTCTCACTTCCAAAACATGAGACATTATCCTATGTTTTTCAAGATAATATTACACATAGATGTTTTTGAATTCCATACATTTATTATTAAGAAACTTCATAATCATATTTCAATGGATCCTTTTAGATTCCATTTGATATTTTTTTATGCAATTGAACTTGTAAAACTTGTGGGAAATGAAAAATACCCATAAAATTATACTAAATTCAAAATTGAAAAGGACATAATACATATTAAAACCAATGGTTCTTCATGAGATACGTCCACACCAATATCCATGAACCAATTAAATAACTCTGGTTGATTTTTTTGTTTTTCAATTTAGTTATTTATGACAATCATCCCCTATTAGAAAGTATCACACATGTCAATATGATCTAATGAAAGATTGGAGAGATCTTGACCTGTATCACATTTAACCATATCTTCTAGTGATAGTTTACATAAATCCCTAACCCATTTATTCCGCAACCTATATTATTCCCCTCTAGATAAAAGGAACATATATTCTTATCCATGAAATGGTAGATATTCCTCTATGTCTACTTTCTATGTAAAAAAACACTACCATATTTTCCCTTTATGATTAAAAATTACTAGGTAAATATTATAACATGACTTGAGTCACACAGTTAATGAAAACATAGAATATTGTGACTGAGACCTTCAATAACCAATTTAGAAACATGTATCATATATTTTACGACAAATTTTGATTTTACTGAACAAAAAATATTCACGTCTTAATCATTTCTAAATTTGACAATACCACTAGTCATATTTGGTGGTTGTAATAAGATTTTTATTTCCTTTCATATGGGATGTGCTTCCACTTGAATTATATGATACTTAAGGAAAATCTATGCAACCAATTTCTACTGAAAACATTTCTTTTTGATTCATATCTTTTAATTCATACATGTTATTGATTGATAATCTTGATCTTCTACAAAGTATGATGGAACAAATTCATCTTATAAGGCTGGAAAAAGATTTTTCATTTTCAACCCATTCAATGATGAATTAAGACACTTCTTATTACCACATTAAGTATTATCCACCAAATTCATTTTCATTTTCGATGATAAATATATTGATATGTGTTTAAATCCTCCACACTATAAATAATGACTTTCAAAATAATTCTAGGAATATAGAACTCTATGTGGCCACATTTTCCCCTCGTGCTCCCTTCAGTTCCATTTGGATATGGAACATACATTATTAGAATATCACATAATTCCACAAAAATAAAATCTAATATGTTGTGAGTTACTTAACATTATTATAGGACTAGTTTCGTGTTGATTTCTATGAGTATTTTGATTCTAATTTGTACCCAAATCGGTTTTCAACCTTGCAGTTGGTGCTTGCGGCATGACATCAATCACTCAAACATTCTATATTTGACCAAGCCCCATACTAGGATTTTCATATAGATATTAGTATTGTTTTTGTCTTGGTAGACCTCTAGGCTCTACTTGTATATTCTATATCTCATGATTGATCTTATTTCCGGATGTCATACTATGAGTCAAAAGTCTCTCATGATCTTCTAATTTTCTTCATTGGTCAAAAATTCAACTTCAAGTTTATCAATATGTTTGATTTTATATTTTTACATGATAGTCAAATAACATATCCCCATTTTATATTTTTCAAATTGGATAATGTACTCAATGGCCTTATATAATTTCTCTAACATTAAATTCTAATGATTTTAAATTTCTTCCACCAGCTCACAGTTCTCTTCTTCCTGATACTACATATAAAGTATATCATCATTAACCACTCTATTTTCATTCATTTTCTTCTCTCTAAAAATATATCTTTTTCAAGAGCATCTTCTAACTCATCTTTTTATCAACCCTTACTTTAACAATTTAATCATTTTATATTAATTCAATTTTTTAAAATATAGCTACAACTACCACCATAGAGTTTTCTCAATAATCCTTGTAGTACTCCATCTTTTCAACCTCAAATTATTATAAAATTTCATTTCATTATGAATAAGGGATATTATTTTTCATGAAATTTATTTTTAATGTTTTATTAATATTCATATAGGCAGAATAATTTTTCAAGGGAGTTTTTAATTCATTGTCTTCATCATCTTGAAACATCTTGGGGAAAATTTCTACAAGATGTCCAACCTTTCCACCTCAAAAGCATACAAGTGGGAGTTTCCTTTTGAACATTAATTTTTTAGTTTGATGATTTGAGAAAAATAATTACATCACCTTATATGTCTCTTCATCTTCTTTTCTATCATCAATGGTGAGATTCTTCATAGCCTTGAATACAACCTCTTTGGAATTTCCATTTTCCATAGACTCTATCACCATCTCTCATCTCGTATGTGATAAGTGTACAATGTAAACTATCTAAATTCATCTCCTTTGGATTTTTATATTCTAGGATAGAAAATTTTGGATTGAACCAAGGTTGAATTTGTCTCAAGATGTGATTAACGATCATTACATCATCATGAATTTCTTCAAAACCAAACATTTCTTCCATAACAACATGCATCTGGTGAAAGAATGAATTTATAGAATCATTAGGGATAATTATCATATTCTCATATGTTACTATAGAACCTTCATATTTTAATTCTATATAATTTTATTCTCCCTCATAAATATTTATCAAAATTTCCCACATAGTAGGTGATGAATTACATGACATCTCCTTTATATAGATTTCATTAGATAGGGCTCCCCCTAAATCATTGATTCCTTCTGCATTAACAACAAATTTATTCTTGTCAGATTCAAATAAATCACCACTATCTACAATAGCATAAATACCATGCATCTCTACCATAAATACAACCACTCAAAAATATCATAAGTACTACTTTAAACAATTCTTCCAAAAAATTGAAAATTGTTTCCATTGAAGATCAGAATAACTTTTTGATTGAAAACTCAATTAAAACGCATTAGGGAGAAAAAATGAAATTAAAATTTATCTTTAATAACAATAGTTAGACCAACATTTTTAAATACCCAAAGAGGGTGGTGAATCAGTGTAATAAAAATTAAAATTACTGCACCATCATATATTGTTTCATCATTAAAAAAATGCTCTTCTCTCCCTTTATCGTAGAAATGTATGATCATAAATTAAAGAATTAATGAGGAAGAAAAATTTAACATATTTCACCCACATTGGGAAATATATAAGGAGAAAGAAAAGGTAGTGTACCTTTGTACCAAATCCAATAAAGTGTTCTACTGTTACAAAATTTTGAACAAACTCACTATCCCTCTTTATTTAAAACCAATCACAATTTTGAAGCTCACTACTCTCTCAACTGAAGTATACTCATTATCCATGGAATATTCAACTATTTTGAAACACCTTATAATTTTTCACACATGAGTGTTCCATGATTACTAGTTTTCACCTAGTAGATAAACTATAATTTTTTGCATCACATTTTCTTTATGTAGATTATTTTTGTGAATTGTTTTCCTAAATAATTCAAGAATTATCTTGATACCTTAATGAATACTTATGTACCTCATAGTGTGAGTTATTTATGTAATTTATTTAATTTGTGCACTAAATTTACATCATGGATGGAAGACACTTCGCAAGCTACAATTCCCCGCAAAATAATTCTATCATGAATAACCTTTTCAGGCAGTAGGGAGTACTTTAAAAAATTATTTTCTCTTCATGATCCAATTTTAGGCTTTGACAAATTCCTCCAATGATTATCTTACCTAATGAAAATCTATGTAAATGAGGTTTTTATAGGTCCTTTATATAGGAAAAAAAATCCCACAAAACCCTTCTAATCAGAATAACCATAAACACCTTGGAAAATTATCCCTCACCATGTATGTACTCAATATGTGGTTCACATTGTACAATTATTCATTTTAGACACAGATCGTATCACCTTATTCCTTTAAAATGAATTTTTTACCATGAACTAATATTTCTATGTAGTTTTCATAGAATATAAACATTTGCAGCATCCTTAATTTACCACCTTCGTTCATAGAATGTCAGGACTATTTATCAGTTTAACTACTATGGAAAAACCATGCCTTTGTTGATTTTACTTTGTTATTTTCCATACTCCCTATTCAGTTCACTAATTATTCTATAAATAAATCATTCCATTAACATATAAAGATACCAATTTTTAGGCCAAAAAATATAGAAAATAGTTGAAAAGTGTATGACCTTCTAAACACTTTCTTTTGAAACACCAACCATACTATAATGGAATCAACTAAAATTGTCAAAAAAACAATCACCTAAAAAGCTCTAAGACAACACATTTAGGGATTTCCCCCAATAAATATCATGTTTCTTTTCTTAATTTTATTTAAAAGCATAAATATTCTTATCTAATTATTTATTTTTCTCATCTTTTTCTAGTATTATGTCAATCCACACTTCCTTAAATTTTTAGAACCTTTCTTTAATCCCTTTATACTTAAATTATTTGATAGTAACCTGTTTTGAGACCTTTTGAAAAGTTATATCTCTATATATTAAAAATTTCTCCAAGTTATCAAACTCTCCTTAAATTTTAGTGATATGTTATTTCTAATCTTCAAAAACACAACAAATAAAAAAATTGCATAGAAAAAATAATGAAACATATCTTTTATAGTTTTAAAATATATATATTGTGAGTTATGTAATGTATGATCTCTCCATATAATTATTGATTCTTATTTGGAATAGTCTGAATAAGAATTTTCATATACCTAAATATCACTTTATTTATTTGATCCTATTGAGGTGAAGGGGATATAAAATACATTGGTGGTATTTTAAACAACTTTTTCTACTCCACTTATACTAGATATATCTTCGTTATTATCTTATAATATGTAATCTTGTTACTCTATTTATGTGAGTGATAACATATTAATAATATTTTTATATTTATTTCTCTTATTTATCAAGGTCATGGTTGAACCTAAATTCCAATTGATAAAGTATTTGTTCTGAGATAGTTTAAATTATGGGTATGTATACCAAAAAAAACCTATATAATATGAATAAGCAACTGAATTTTATTATATAAGATCCTTAAAGTGTGAATTAATCAATGAAGGGATTACATGTAAAAATGTTAATTCAAAATAAAAAGTGTAAATAAATCATAATACAATAATAGGTTATTTAACAAATAGTCATGGAATAACAAATGTAATAATGTAGAAGTATAAACCAATGAATGGAAATTGAGTCAAGAAACCCTTTAACTCAGGTCTGACTTCCTTCATTTTTGTTAAAAAAATATTATATAATAAATATATACATTTTATAAATCTATTATATAACCCTATAATTATATATAATACAATTTATAATTGACTTTTATTCTTTTATCATCCACTGGTTTACAATTATTTAGGAAATTCACTTTTTGGGTGATAACTGCTTCGTTTGTCATGTATGGATTGGTTTGGTAGTTCTCATCCTAGAACATTGAATATGGTTCAATAATATTAATAATTTTAATAATGATATAAATATAATATATATTAATTAAATATATCCTTATTACCATCTATGGAAACCGTAATTGAAAAAAATAACATTGCTTTATGGATGAGGTAGTCCACACATACGCATGAACAACATTATCTATTTTCCAATGGATTAGAATGTAAGATAGAATATATTAAATAAAAATATAAATTTATTAAATATAATGTATTTCCATTAGTTCCATTTTTAATACCATCTATTTATACTGGTGATTTAAACCAAATTACACTGCTACAAGGAGACGGTAATCCATATGTATGCACAAGCAATGTTTTCAATTTTTATAGAATGGAAAAGAGGAGAAATATACTTTTCAAATAATCATAATAATATATCAGTATATTTATGATATTATAGAAAATATTTTAATATTTATTCCACAAATTAATTGGAATTAGAAAAATAATAATATTTGAAAGAATTTGTAAAGACAATTACCTCTTCTTTAGTATAATTCATTTTGATATAATCTTAAGGGACCGAAGGACCTTCTTTTGGAAGAGTTGAAACACATATAACTTTTATAAGGTTGTTTATAAGATAATTTTGTTGAGTTTAGTTGATATTGGTTGCTCAAAGTGGTGTAAATAAAATAGATTCGAGGTGTTATTTTATATGTTAGGGGTAAGGCATTCTTGGAATTTCTTAAAGTATTAAATTAATATAATTTATTTTTAATGTAAAAATGGATAAAATTGATATAATTCAAATACAATATGATTAATAGTTGAAATAATTTCTTAAAATAAAAATCAGATATGTTTTGTTTATGTTTCACCCATATCGTTTAGTATTAACCATCTATTTACCCTTTTAACATTTACCTCGATATTCAAGTTTTCTACCATTTAAGGGTCAAGAATGTTACTATAAAAGGAAAAAAGATGAAAAAACGGACCTTTATTGAATTTAAAAACCATATATCATTAATTTGGGCATGTATAATATTTTTATAAAATTTAAATTATGTAGTAAAATATTATTTATTATAAAATATATTTTTTGTCACTTTGGAAAATATTCCATAAATTTTTCATTAAATACATCAATACATTGTGGGAATCAGAATAAAATACATTAAAAATTTCTAAACATGTAATATGTTTCTAAAAAAATTACCAAAAAGAATAAAATTATCCAGTTTTATTACATTTTATTATTTTAAAAATAATTTATTTAAATATTCAAATAATTGAATAAATGCTTTGTTGGTTTTGGTTTTGAATTTAAGACAATTAGTCAATAGTTAAGAATTTAAAAATAATTAGAATGATACAATAAAATAATTCATATTTCCTATAACCATTTATAAACTAACATATGTTGTATTTATCTCAATAAAAATATTATTTATATTGAAAGAAGAAAATTAACATTTTTGTCTTTATTATTCAATTAAATATTATAAATGTCAAAATCATATTCAAATGTAAAATGTCATATATTTGAGGTTTGGATGATTAAGGATTAATAATACTCATCTAATTAAAATAATTCAATTTTTATATTCATTTTCAATGCCTTATTACATTATTTTGAACCATAACTATTTTATTTACCCTTTACTAAGATGATAAATTTTACCACATTTATTATTCATAATATCTAAAATTAAAAGGGATATATTAAAACAATTGTAACCAATAATTACAAATATTTTATCTATTTTTATGACTAAAATTCTATTAGGGTGTTATAATAATTTTTTATTGAAACACAAAATGCAATAAAAACAATTTTTTAGAAATTTTTTTTAGTATATAAATTTTATATACAAAATTTCAAAAACAATTATTAGAATAAAATTAATAATGCTAATTTTAATATAATAGATTTTTTTAGTTTTAATCATTTTATAAAATGATCCTTTTTAAATTCTTGAAAAAAATACAAAATTCAATGAAAATAAGTATTTTTCATTATTCACTGGAAAATCAATATTTTAAGAAAAATCCCAAAATTCAGCCTACATTAGTTTTTATGTGTTTATTTCAAATATTATTATCATTTAAAAAAAGTAATTTCAAAAAACTGGAAAAATTAATTATAATTCTCAAAAAAATGAAAGAAAAAAGCATTTTTGAAAAAAATTTATTTTCCAAGTGGAACATGATTTTACTGAAAATTAATTTTTTATTTTTTACTAATAAAATGATTACAAGAAAACATTATAAAAATGTTCATAATTTGGTTAATCCTATTCATACCCACCTATCCAATGGTTATGTCATAACTGAAATATTTAAATAATAATATTAAATGGTTCATTTAAGCTCGGTATTATGTGTTGTATATGCAATCGAACATAGTGTTATTTTAAAGTCACATAGTGTTTAATTCTCCCCCACCCTCAATAAAATACCTCATATAAATTTTAAATTGTTCTTGGTAATCATGGGTTTGACATTTGTAAATTTCATTGTAGAAAACCCACATCATAAAAAAGGGGAAATAAAAATTATGCTAAAAAAGATGGAAAGGGAAATATGAAGGTCATGATAAATAAAAAAATACTAGGTTTCTAAAAAGGATAAAATTAGTGGGAAGTGAAATATTTTACTTGGAGGAGAAAAAAACTTTTGTGGTCTAATTGAGTGTGATATAGAAAATGGTTAAAATAAAATAAACGACCATAAAACCAAAAATCTAAGATTCATGAAAAGATAATAAACTAATTGGAAATGATCATAATAGGATAAGATTTTTGTTTCAAGTTCCATTTCCAAAATATGAGGGGTAATTTTACTATCAAGGCATATATAACAAAATAAAATTATATAATAACTTTCTATTTTATAATCACAATTTTATCATTCGGTTGTGCTTTGATAAATTTCAACGTCATCTTTTATTCTACGAAATGAATGTTTAAGATGAAATTTCCATGGTTGAAGTACTAAAAAACATCAAATGGATCACATAATCAAGAACATAATAACATGTTGTTCCTACTATATCTGAATATTGACCTGTACTTTTATGGTTACCAAAAGGTAAGATAATATCCAAAATATATAAACCTTCATATAAAGAAATAATACAATTTAGTTAAAAATTTACATAATAAGAAAAATGGTAAAACTTGTTTTTTTCCATAGATAAATAACCAAAAATCCCAATTAATTTCAATAACATAAATATTGGAGAATTTTTAGAACTCAAAGGTTATCTTATACCTTTTGACTTATATTCTCAAAAAATTATTCAATTCATCCTAAATAATATTTCATAGTAAACCACATGTTAAACATAATGGATACATATGATTCAACCCAAAAAAGAATCCCAAAAATACCATTAATCACCATGACAAATCACTATATAGTCATATAATGGAGTGAAGTACATTGTAATGTCATGAATAATATTTAATATAAATATGAAAGGTAATCACTAGCATGACCATAAATATATTTATAAGTATTTCCTTGTTAAGGAATCATTTTTAAACAATAATATTAACTATATAAAATAATCCAATATATCATAAAAAATCATATAATAACTAAAAGGGTTAGTTAATACTCAATAGGGAATTCTTCAAAAACACAACTAAACATTAAAATCTCCTCAAAATACAAACACTTAAAAACTAAAAATTTGTTTCTATTCCTTTGAACTTATAGAGAACAGAAAATTACAACCCATTATGACACCTGTAACTTTTACATATTCCTCATATGAAAACATATATGCTTCTAAAATCCAACACAATACTTATCCATCAAATAAAATTAAAAACTATTTCCATAAATAAAAAAATAAAAAAAATATTCATCAAAGATAACCTAAATCACTTTTTCATCAAATCACTAAAACATTTCAAGGTCGCCTATAAAATCCTATCTACTTCATCAATTCAATTCATAATTTTATAAAAATAAATATTCAATTTAATCCTTACTCTTTAATGATTGGTAGAAAATAGGTCCCTCCTTGGTCTAGGAATTAAACCGATGATTAGGGCATTGTCTTCGATAATTTTCTTTTGCTTCTTCAAAATGGGTTGAACTATAAATGGAAATTTATGATGGAATTTATATCCCTCTATAGAACTATTAATTTTCATTGAAAATTTTTAATCTATTCCATTCTTTTCCACAAATAAAAAATTTTATTATTACTTTAAGACACTCTATTGGGTTTATCTTTCCACATTTCCAATATAATGTAAATTGATATTTTTTCCTCATTGGTCACCACCACTATATCTCTTAAAAATATCATATTATTCTATTCTTTTGTGTGTCTGTGAGTTAGTTAAGGTGTTATTTTTAATCATATATCATGATAACTAGTTTGTTATATTTAAAATATCTTTCACTCTAGTCCAATTTGGTTGTGAATAATCACCATATTTACCATCTCCTTAAATGATAACAATATTCATCCAAGTTCCATCAATTGATCAAAACCAAAAAAATAATTATAAAAATCATATTCATAGTTGGAAAACATGAAATATCATTACAATAATCTATAAGTCATAGAACCTTCTTTTCAATCCAGGATACATTTGGTTTAACCTAGTAAATAGTTTTTTATAATATATTCAAATCCTTTATAAATAAAATTTTATTTAACCCATGTATATTCCCCAGGAGTTCCAAACTAAGTGTATAGTAAGGAATACTGACCATATAATAAAATGATGGATGAGATATACTCGACCAAAAAATTTCGTGGTTATTACCCATTGATTCATATGTGCAAAAACCACATCTTGTTGTAGTATCCAATCATATATGTATTTCCAGGAAAACCACTCAATATATACCTTGAAAAAACTAGGATGTTATCCCATAATTATAATTATTCTCTGAGTTATTCAAAGAGTTATGTTCCCTAATTGCTGTTTTCCTTAAACTAGTTTCTAATGTTTATAATAAACATGATCTGATATCAAATATAAAGACCCCTACCCTAGTATCCTAGAGCTAGTGGTTACATTATTACAATGGAACTATATAAAAGGAATCATATCTATAATTACAAAATAGTTTATTACTGTTAGTAAACTAGATACTTCATTGAATACAAAATATCAATTATAAAAATAAAATACAAAACAGAGTGAAAATAAATATTCTGTATCAATGAACTCATTCAAAGAATCTATTTTCATATCATGGGGAATAGAAAAATAAGGGGGTCCTCAGATTTTTAGTAAGGGTTATGTGAAGTAGAATATATCATGAGTAAATAAGCCCTAATGAAAATAGATAAGTAAATAACTAAAAATATATGTCATTTAATCAATATCATGATCAATAATAATAATCTGGTAGGAGAAAATAAAGAACATGGTAGGTGTGTTTTAACTGGAGACAGGTTTGGCCATTTCAATAGTAGGGTCATTCGGTACATGGATCATGTAAATAATAGCTTGAATGGATGGGATGATAAGATGCGGTAAAAATTGAATCCTTCAAACATGAATTTTTTGTATGGAGGCTACGGAAATAGTTCATTCCCACAGATGTCAATATCCAGAATAGGGGAGCGAGTTTGGCTTCCAAATGTTGGTGTTGAATATCCCCAAGCATTGAATCAACCTAGCACTTATTCTTCAAAAGAGAGTGGAATATAGGTATTTAGACATTTCTTGAGTTGGGTGGGGGATTGTCTGTACAGGGAGAGTTAGTCTCGAAATTTGTTACCGTCTGCATTCAGGGAATAGAGGAACACTCAATCAAATAGAGGGCTCACATTGTGACATTTACAACATCTTGTTGTATTCTAATAGAGGCTAGAAATAATTCCAAGAAAGGGTGATTTATCCCTCAATGGTCTATTCAGTTCCTGGTTAGACTTATTATGACAGAACGTAGTTTTCTTTTTACCAACAAATCTACTTCATTGTGTCCTACACATCTCATTCCAAGGACTATTCTAAAGAATGAAAGGAGAGGTGGACTAATCTGAGCGGCATGGGTCAGATGGAACCCACCAAGAGATGGTCTCAAATTAAATGTCTATGGGTCATGTATCTTTGGGGATATGAGAGGTGGAGGTCTTTTTAGATACAGAATATGATCTTCTATCTTCTGGTTTAATTTATTTTATGGGTTGGGTAACTCTTTGGTAGAAGAAGCAAGCTCATTGGCCAGTGATCTTATGATATATATGCTATTAAATATAAATATATTTGAGGTGGAATCCAACCCCAATGTGCCGGTGATTACCATTCATGGGAGATCCAATACACATTGGGATCTAGTTTATCTAATCCGAAAGTAAGGAATCCTTATCAATCAAGCCGTGGAGGTGAAATGTACATAGATATAAGGAAATTTCATAGCTAACATATTCTCAAGAAAGGAAATCTCAAATGAACGTAATATTTTCTACTTTTACACTAGTTTTTTTCT
Organism: Viscum album; assembly: GCA_963277665.1. Lineage (NCBI taxonomy): Eukaryota > Viridiplantae > Streptophyta > Magnoliopsida > Santalales > Viscaceae > Viscum > Viscum album. The sequence continues at coordinate 649,268,496 of OY728130.1, read as the reverse complement.
GAGGATTGTATATATTTTGTTATAGGGGATGCAAATGGTATTAACTAGTTCCACCACCATGATTTATGTTTCCAGCACTATTTCATAACAAAATGATAATTTTTAGGAATAATTCCAAACAACTAAAACCTACTATTATGTATTTTTCCAAGAATATTTAAACTATGGATAGGTATAAATCAAAAAAACTATTTATTATGGATAGAAAACTGGTTTATACCAGAATACCTATTGATGCCTTGAGTTGATGTCTATTTCAGGCCCCGATACATAACCTCGTGTCAAATAAATTAATTATATATTAATTTATCAATATAATTCAAAATCAATATCCATTACCAATAAAATACCTTATTGACTAAAGAATTTGGAATATTAATTTTTCACCACTCTATTAAATAACCTTCAAAGTAACACATTGTATATAGAAATGATATGTAAATTAGAAAATAAAGAAATCCATGATACAAATAATATGGATATTTAAGATAAATGTAATGTCCAAATATTATTAGGAATTGAAGGTTTTAAGAGAACGTTAATGTCCATGAAATTAATCAATAGTTGAAAATGACCATCTTAAAATTATATTTTTTAGTAAAATAATTTCATTTAAATAATTTAAATAAATCAAAACAAAACTGTTAAAATAAGTTATCATATATTGTTTTCTTTTTAAAATTAGAAAAATCATATAGATGAATCTAAAGGGTGTAAAATAGTTCTAGTGGTAGGAATGTCCGTGAATTCCCTATATATTTAAAAGAAAACATTCCTTTCGAATTTTTATAATGAAATTTTAAAATTAACTATTTTGGAAAAAAATTGAAATATTATTTTCAACCCATGTAAAAAATTTAGGATAAATTAAAATATACATAATAAATTATTTGAGTAATCAAAATTAATTTTGTAAAACAATTTTTAAAAATAAGTACATGGAAGAAAAATATACATGATCAAAAAGAGAAATAAGATTGACACTTATATTTTAAATATCATAGATTGTATCAATTGAAAAAGAGTTTTGATGTTTTAAATAAATATATTAATTCCTTAGATATGTAGTTAATAAGAAAATATATGGAGTTTATTATGGATGAATTATAATGTTCCTTCAATTAAAATAATTGCAATCCTAAATAAATGATATTTTCAATTAAATTCTTACGTTCTTGGTAACTATCAAATTGTAAAACCTTAAAAGAGTAAACATGAAATCAAACTATAATCAGGATGAATACATTAATATTAATTTTAGTTACTTAAATAGGGAATTATATAGACCACATAAACATTAATATGTTCATAATACTGGAAGAGTCTCAATGGAGCGTAAATTGAGACAAAGAACCTTACAAAGATCATATCATTAAATTGAGAATCAATCAATGAAGTGATAATGTGTAAAAAATATAAATTCACAAAAAAGTATGGCATAAATTGTAATACAATTAAACTTTATTTCACACATAATCATGGAATACAATAGTAAATTGAGTAGAAGTATGACCTTATTAATGGAAATTTAATTAAGAAAAACCCTACGTCAACTTCGATATCATTTGTATGTGTTCAAAAATAATATATAATAAATATATATTTACTAAAAATATATGATAGAAAAATAATATATATATATATATATCACCTAATATATGATTAATGTTTAACCTTATATCACATATTTATTAACATTTACTTATTAAAATCACTGTTCTGGGTGATAATTGCTTCAATTTTCTTTCATGTTTTGGATCAGTAGTTTTAATCACTATACATTAAATATGGATATATAATATCTACAATTTTAATAATGATATAAATATCAAATCTATCTATTAAATATATCTTTATTTCAATCCATGTAAATTTTAAATGAAAAACAATTTACATTGCTTCATGTAGGTGGTTGCCCACTTGTAAGCACAAGTGATGTTATCATTTTACAATGGATTTGATGGTTAGAGGGCACATAAGATATTATAATTTAATAATGATATTTATTTAATAAGTATCATGTGATTTTATTGTTTTCAACTTTATACCCATCTCTGTAATGTTTTTATGAAAAACAAATTACACTGCTATGTAATGCTAGTAAGCTGTATGTACGTACATGTGATGTTTTCACTTTTTATTGTATGTAAAAGAGATAGAATTTGGTTATAACATAATCATAATAATATTACAATATATTTATTATACTGGTTATATTATTTTAGTATGGATACAATATATTAAGAGTAAGTATAAAAATGAATAAATTGGAAAGTGCCGACAAAGGCAATTACATATTCTTTGCTATACTTCCTTTAAATATACTTTTAAGAGACCTAGGGACATTATTTTGAAAGGTACATGACCTATATAACTTGGAAATGATAATGATATGACAATTTTTAGAATTTTATCATGTTAATTTTCTCAATTTGGTGCAATGAATAGAGAGAAGGGGTGATCTTTTATAAGTTAGGGGAGGGGCATTCTTAAAATTTCGTAAATTATTAAATTTAAATAAATTATTGTTTATTTAATTTTTTTTTTTCAAAATTGATATAATTAGAAGATATTGTTGTATGTATATAAATACTCTCAACCAATATAATATAGACATTTTTTGGTTATGTTTTCGCCTTTATCTTTTTGGTTTAATCCCTAGTTAACCCTTTTGACAACTACAAAAATGTTAAATAATCTTGCTAATGAAGGGTCATAAATTTTACCATAAAAGATAAAATGGCTCATAAAATGAACATTGATGATGTTTGAAACCATATAAAATTAATTTTTACAAATATAACATTTTTATGAATTTCAAAACATTTAATAAAATATTAAATATTATAAATTATCATTAATGTCAATTTTAAACTGTTTATTTTATTTGACTTTATATACATCAAAAGAAAGTGTTAATTTTCATATAAATGTGTAACAAATACAAAAAATGTCATATGTATTTATAAAATTCACATAACATAAATAATAACACAATTTTTATTAATTCCAATATTTTTATAGTCATATATTTTATTTTTCTCTTTATTAAATAAATATTTTGTTTATAGTGTGTAATAATTTAAGATAATTATTCAATCACTAAAATTTTGAAATAAATTATCATGGTAAAAAAACCATTAATATTTAAAATAACATCTTATAACCAAAAATATGTTTTATTTTATAGAAATCACAAATTATTATAGACATCAAAGGAAAAAAGAGACATTTTTTCCTCTATATTTCACTTGAATATCATAAAGGTCAAAATAATATCGTAATGAATAAAATACCATATTTTATAAGTATTGAAGATTATGGAAGAAATATAGCCATCCAGTGAAATTAAGGCAAGTGTTCTGTTGATTTTTAATGCCTTAACACATTATTTTTAACCTTAACTACATGGTATACCTTTTAAAAAATGGATATAGTTTACCACGGTTAATATTAATAATTCATAAAAATAAAAAAATTATTTACCATATTTAAAACTCTTAATTAGAAATATTAAATCCATTTCAAAAAATTTAATTTCAATAAGTGGGAGAAATTAATTTAAAATTAAAATAGAAAACACAAAGAAAAACAGTTTTTTTTCCAGAAAAATACCATTATTAGTATAAAAAAGTTTTACACTAAATAAGACCATGAATTGATTAAAACTTAATTAATTATATTAATACTAATAGAATAGAATTAATTTTACTTTGAAACCATTTATAAAAAATTATGTTTCTAAATGCATGAAACAAGAAAATAGTATTAAATAAAAAACTGTATCTTTACTATTCACTAGAAAATCAAAGTTTTTAGTAAAATCACAAAAATTCAACACAAGTTAATTTTTATAAGATTATTTGAAAAATTATAATCATTTTATAAAATAAGTTATAAGTGTCATAAATTATTTATAATTATGGTAAAATTTAATGTAAAACAATTTTTAAGAATAAAATAAAATTTCTGAAAATTAAGTATTTTTAAATTATTAATATATTCATTATAAATAAAATTGTACATATTTTCATAATGCTTGTAACCATTTTCAAATATACCTATTTAATAGCGAGGTTATAATAGTCACAATTAAATAATAATATTTTCTAGTCAGTTTATGCCCAGCATTTCCTATAGTAAACTATATCAAACATAATATTATTTTAACATTTTAGGGTGTAAAAAACATAGAAAAAATTAGATTTATGTGGCTCAGACTTGATCTTAATTTATGAGATAATTTTTTTATATTTATTAACAATGTAAGTGGAATAATTACAATATTTTTATATATAAAAAGTGACCCCAATCATATATATAGAGACATTAATAGCTCTTTTAATGTGTTTTACAGCCTTTCGATCTTCATGGATATCCCTCTATTTTGGACAATCCACTAACTGTCAAAATGTCTCAACTTTTGAACCATAGTGAATAGTTCAAGCAATATTATTTTCTCTTATAAATACATTTTATGAATATTATATATCCCTTTTCAAATTAATGTTTATTGTTACATTTCCCAATAAAGGTATTCTTATATAGGAAAATTTATTCTCGAGATTTCCATCATCTAGATATGGTTTTCTACTACAGCTTCTATCCACCTCTAGTTCTAGACTTACCTTGTTATAATAATATTTTCTCCACTAGTTTCTGGTAACATACTTCATGAATAGCTCCTATAAATTTTTTTGTCTGTAGCATCTTGAACACAACTCATATGTAACTGAACTCAGTTGGCCAGAAGTCCTAATGAGTGCCTCCCCATATTCCATAGACATCCCAAAAGTAGTAAGGGCCTAGAGTTTGTAAATTGGGAGACTATGCCATCAGGTTAGAGTGTTTTACTATGGTATAAAATAATGATAAATATTGGAATCACTAATAAATAACAACCAGTTGAATAATAAATCTTATGGATAAAATAAAATGAGTAGAATAGAATCAATCTCAAATACCAAAATGATTCTCATGTAAGTTGATATACATAATAATATAATGAAGTATAAAATTACCAAAAGACACATATACTCGAATCACATGCATATGCTCCGTCTTCTACTCCTATAATCCATCCTAGGATATTAATTCAAAAAACTAATGTTGGATGCTTCATTTTCCCATACCTACATTTATAAGGTCCGTTTGGGTAACAAATGGCAGCTCGGATAGGGTGTGACATATACTCAGTAAGCCAACACCAATGGATTATAGAACTATCCGGTCTATGCATATAAAATTATTAGTGTACTGGAAATAATATATGTAATATAATATAATAAATATTTCACATTTGACTGATTTTCTCATAGGATACCCGACCAACACTACCTGCTTCGGTCAATGCCATATGACTCTGAACAAATTTCACCCTTAATGTTTATTTTGATATGTATAATGATATATATTTATATATATTTCAAATATACATAAAAATGAATATTTGGATATATGTATTTAAACATATAAATAATTAGGACCTAATGTGAAAGCCTAAAGAATCCATAAATACTTATAAGGGGTATCATAACTCTCTTGGCATATAGGCATATAGATAAAAATGATATGTAAAAAAAGGTCTAGTAAATATAATTTTCCAAACAAAAGAATTTACATTGGATTGGTAGACATATCCTTACTTTTAATTTATAGGTATTCTAGGTATGTCCAAGGAAATTTGTAAAAAGGAACCTGTGTACCAATCTAGGTTCACTATAAAACCCATCACTGCTAGAGTCCATCCAAGGTGTTTTATATAAGGAACCCATTTATCACTCTCAACATAGTATATAGGTAGAACCCTATGGGTTCATCCATGGTATACCACATTTGGAACTAGGTATCACTCATGGAATGTTATAACAAAATTTTTCAATGATCCCATCCAAGATAATCCACTTGGAAACCAAGTATTTATTATAGTAAATGTAAAGGCATCAACTCGGTGATACAAACTAATGTATTCTAGAAAATAAACCATGTATCTCTCTTAGTGTGCAATAATTTAATTGCAACTTCTACTTGTTAATCTCAATGATCCCATCCAAATAATCCTTAATTATGAACTTTTCATTTCCCTCCACTTGGTTTAAAGGAAAAGTCAATGATATCATTAAACACATACCATTCAACCATACATTTTAGTCATGTTGTCTAATTAATTTAATTTGGTTAATTCAAGCAATAACATGAAAAAAATAGACTATACATATGGGTTACCATTTTACCTTGGTCTAATTAAAAATAAATTACATTCAAAAGGGTAATTCAAATTCACTATAATTAGTAATTCTAATAATATTTATCATATGAGGTTCTAAGGAATTTATGGAAGTCACACACCCGTAGGGGTGACTTGAATTGTTGTGGTCATACTTTAAATTATATTCAAAGGTCCCTATAAATATACTAAGAATAGAAACATCAATTAATTTAATTAATTTTTTATTTATTAGGTATCATAGGAAGGGTCCATCAAGTGGTGCAATGATTGTCCATATAAAACAATAATACATTAGAAAAAATAACTAGACCACATACATTATGGTGGTAGATGACCCACATGTATTTTTTGCTTTAAATCAAACTATAATCGACGAAAATAGAAAAATAGATAAATTTCTTAAAAATAGGTCATATTAGATCACACTAAAACAATTTTTAAGAAAGAGTAAAAAACAAATAAATTAAGGGATAAAACTGAGGATCTTACCATTGGCTCTCTAGAGCAATATATAATGAAGGAATTGAATACCAGATAAAGATCCTATGTAAAAACCTTGGTTGATGGAAGATAGATCATCCAGTCATGTGGTCCATTTTGAAAAAGGGGGAGAAAGATGAAATTATTTTATAAAATAATATAGTGATAGAAAGGTCTATTCAATATTCATTTAAAGGAATCATGGTTTGGTCACATAGTTTTCCAAATTGTTCACCGAATGATGCAGTTACTCTGGTTTTCTGGCACTAAAGGAGTGACATTGAGTGTATAGTTTGGGAAACTATGTGGCCCTATCCTTCATGTTATAAATCCTCATATTATCATGTGGCCTAAGATGAATGGTTATAACTAACCATTAACACCTCTGATGTTTGTAGTTACACACCCATGGTTGAGTCCCATTGTCAGAAATAACCATGCACTACCACTCCTTAGACTCTTAAGAACAATACTAGCATCAAATGAGATGTTTTTAATTTTAAATCTAGTCTCCCTAACACTTTTAAAATGAAGATATGTTACAACATCCACTCTTTAAGATTAATCATCCTCAATTTCCTCTTCCAAGGGTGATAAAACATCATCATAGAAAAGTATTTTCTACTACACATGTACACCATCCTCCCTCTCCCAAATCTCATCCTGAACATGTCTATAGTTCTATAACACCTATACCAGAGGAACAAACCTACTTTAGAGAGCCTTTATTATTTGATCAATTATATGTACTGAATGATCCTCTAAGGATGTGTCTACCTTAATTTCAATATCCTTAGGATCAAATGAATGAGATGGGTCAGAGTAATAACTAAAAAGGTGAGATACATGTAAGAAATAATTCATGGTTTTGTAACTCTGAGGTAAATCCAATGGATAGGTTATTGAAGAGACTCCCTCCAAAATCTAATAATTCCCATGATAATCAAGTGATATCTTTCCCTATATCTAAATCTATCTATGACCCAATCTAGTGAAAAATCCTAGAAAGACCCGATGTGCTACCTCAAACTCCATAGGCCAGTAGAAATGATCATTATATTAATTATTATAGGATTTTTTGAAATAAATACACTCTTCAATGAATGTCACAAATTATGATGTTTTTATAATGAGACAAGGTCCCATTAGTACTGCTGCACCTTCCTCTAACGAGCATTGGGGTGAATAACATGACCAACTATATAAGGCTTTGTAGGGATACATTGAAATAGTTTCTTGAATGTTATTATTATAGAAAAAAATGATGATAAGTATGTGATTCTCCCAAGAACCTCTAAATCATGGACACATTATTGAAACATATCCTCTAATACCCATAACATATGGTTAAATTAGCAATTGGTTTGGGGTGAAATGTTGTACTATAACGAAAATAAGAACTCAAGGATTTCTGTAACACATATTAGAATCAGAATGTAAATTGAGCTTATATATATATGATATGATTGATTGGGTAAAAAAATGAATTAGTAATATATCTCAAATGTAAAACCTCCTGATCGCATTTATAGAAAGGTTATCATTGATTAGAAAGTGCATTCCCTTGGGTAGCCTATCTACTATCACCCATACTACATCACTAACTCAAGGGGATATTGCTAATACAATTATTAAATATATGGTCACATCATCCAATTTTCAATATATAATTGATATAGGATTTATAATTATAGAAAGTCTTAGTGCTTCACCTTTATCTGCTGATAGGATTAATACAGTGGGATAAAACCAATAATCTACTTATTCATTCTTGGACAACAATATTGATGACTTATGTATTTTTATATCTTGGAAATCCAAGGGTTTACTTCCTAAATGGATGAATGAGATTACCTCATTAATTATTTCTGTATGTCTACAAGTACCCAGACACACCCATGAATGTTTAATGTCTATTCCTCATCGATAGACCAACCATGTTGTGGGGTTTCACATGAGACACTCAGCATTAGGTCTAAGCTTGCAAGATCTAAAAGATATCTCATTTAATCCTATTAAAAAAGGGATGATTTAACTTATAATACTACCTTAATAGGTTTCCCCAGATATTCATGATCCTCTAAGTGTATCTATAAAAAGTGGTCCTATAATTACCACTCACTACAAGCTTCTTGGATTGACTATGTCTATGTATTTCTGCTCAGGGCGTCAACTAATGCATTTCCATTACATATTGTATAATAAAGCTCAAATTCCAATGAATAACGGTTCTATAACCATATATTCTACCTTATATTCAATCCATAATATTTAGAAATATATTTGATACTTTTTTGGTCCACGTAAATGAGGAATCTCTCTTCTAATAGGTAATTCATCTAAAAACCTATTTAATGAACCACATATTGTAGACCGAGGTTATGTGTAGAGTAATTATTCTCAAAAGGTATTATTTAGAAGGACCCCTATGCCAAAATTTTATCTCCACGCATCAAAACTACTCCTACCTGTATTCTTAAATGATAAAAATAAACTATATTTATTCTACCCATCTCTAGAATAATTATGATCGGTGATGAATCTTATCTACCTTTAAGCTCCTTAATAGTTACTTCACATGATTCAGACCATATGTACTTCATAGCCTTCATAGTCAATCATATGATAGGTGATTCTATATGTGATAATTCTTTAATGAAATGACTATAGTATCCATCTAGTCCCAATGAACATTATATGTCCAAAACATTATCAGGAAATTCTCTGGAAACTACATCTCTCACTTTATATAGGTCAACTAATACTCCTTATTATGAGATTATGTGACCTAGGAAGGAAATCTTATCTATGTAAACGAGGAATTTTGTGATTCTAGAATAATGCTAGCACTCTCTCAATGTATTGAGTCGGATATCAAGATGTTTTTTCATGGTATATTCAAGAAAAAGAACACAACAGGATATCATCCACAATGACTACAAAAAATGAATCTAGATATGTTTGGGAAACATAATTCATATGGTCTATAAATTGTTTTCATGATTTCATAAGGACGAATAAAATAACTAGGTTCTCACATAATCTATAACATGATCTATGATGTTATACATGGAACATATGATGACCTAACATGCACCTGATGAAATACTTACCTCAAATTGATCTTGGAGAAAACTATCACTCCTCAATGATAGTTAAAGAGATTGTTTATATGAGGTAGTGGATACATGTTCATAATAGTAAGCTGGTTCAGCAAAAATTAATCCATGCAAAACCTACAGGTACCATAAGACTTCTTGAAAAATAGGAAAGGTAATCTACAGGAAAAAGTATTTGTTCATAAAAAACCATTATCTTACAAATCCCCTTGTTTCAACTTTATTTCCAAAATCTCAGTAGATGTCCTATTTTAAGGATGAATTCATGTTGTTTATTTTCCTTTAACTATCTTAATAGTGAACTCTAACTCTCTATAGGGAGGTAGTTCTAAAAAGTCATCTGGGAAGACATCCCTGAAACGATTCACCATCAGAAGGAAATATTTTTCTCAGATCCAGTGATCAATAATAAAGAGACGAGAAATTTTGGTTGTCACTCTACCCAACCCACTATTCTCAAGTCTATCTCGAAACTCTTAAGCATCCCATTCTCTCTTATGAATATAATAGCCACCATATTGTGTTGTGAAAGACACCTTATGGTGACATAAATTAGTTTGAGTATGATAAGGTATTAACCATTCCATCTTGAGTATGATGTTAAACTATTTAATCTCAAGGAAAATTATATCCCATATAGAAAGATAACCACCTATCTCAATGGAATCCATTAAATCAGTGTACACTCTCAATTTAGATCCCAAATAGTTTGTCGAGAGTCGACATGATAGAAAAAGGACTCTATTTCTAATCCAAAACTCCCATAATTTTTGAATATATGAAGTAATGTTTATCTTATATATAAAATAAGGATGATAATAAAGTTGATGATACTAGAATATAATATATAACTATAAATTTTTATGGACTCTAATGCTCGATAGTAGGATGCATTGAGTAGATATAGCCAGGTCCTTGGACCCATGATACAAATTGAATAATCCGGTAGGTCTGCTCGGTTTGCACTATACATATGAATTTTGGCTAATTAATTTAGGGTACAATACTCATCCTAATCATTAGGTAGTAGTATAGATCCCCTATAGAAGTAGAGCTAATAATCTTGTATATAAATTTAGAGTCGTTAAACACACCTTCTCACCATGTATTGGAGGTATTTTTTAGCAAAGAACGCCAAATGTGGATTATCCTACAACAAGATCAACACCCAATTGGGTTCCCCAAAAACATGACCTTCTTATGTTCGAGACCAACTAATCTAGAAAAACACCACATAACTATCAATGCGTTTCATCTCATAGGAACTTCATATGAGGGAATTATCAAAGTGGTGTTTCCTACCGTTAGGAGAACCACCTCCCTGTACAAATATTGAAATTCCCTAGATCACACAACCATCCTCCCTCAGGTTCTTCTTAATGACAGGGGAATAGTTTCCTATCTAAAAAATGAAGGTTAGTTTGAATAAATTCACTTGTGATTAAATGGAATATGTAAGCCCATCCTCAAGCTGAATCATTATCATTAACCCCATTCTGGAAATTGTTGGTTAAAAAAGATAAAGCTAAATGAAATGATAAGAATACTTAACCATATACATAACACCCTACTGTAGGTGTATAAATTCAATAGTGTGGCCAACAATTAGCTGTTTCGGGAAGAAATAATCAAAAAATTCTGTCTAGATTTCGACCCAACCTATCTCCTCATTGGAATAAGTCTTGTTGATAATATCCCATTAACACATAGTAGAATTAAGAAGGAGGAAAGTTTCAAGATTAGCCCTCCATTATGAAGGCATATTTTAAAGCTCAAATATGGATATCATAGCCTAAAGACATGACACTTAAATATTAGTACCAACAAAACTTGAGAAAGTGGGAGGATGTTGCTGCTGATATTCTCACATCAATTATTCCACCATAGGTGTAGGTCACATAGCTCCCAATATAGACTTTATAAAGAATAGGATAATCTCTCAGAACTGAGTATCAAATCATAGATTAGGAATAGTAGGAGGTACCTCAGGTGACACCACATGAGACAATACTAGTGGCTTAGGAACCACCACCTCTTATGTAAGAATGTATCCACCCTCCTAGAACATGACTGAAGGATATCATGGTGAAATAAATCTATAATATCTAAACACACATGCCGGAGAATATTTAACAAAGATAAGATTAAGGAAAATAGAAAAGGATAGGTACATAGCCATACTATAAATGAGTAACACCTATCAACATTATCTTATGGATAGGTTTAGGGGATAATAAAATTACAATATACACTTCCCACTTCCCACCATTAAGGTTGGTTCATGGTCAAGGTATCACATCACATAGTAGAGGCCCTGGTATATAGAGTGTAAATTGCGAGCTATAGAGGAAAATACCCATTAATTTGAAATTTCTATACCCATTTAATAATAACCATTTCTTGTAGGAGTTTATACCCATTTTCATATATATATATATATATATATCATAGTCTAGTTATATGATTCATAATCTCGATGTTATAAATGCATAAGCTTTATAAGTTTCAATTGGCACACCATGTAACTACGACCTCACCCTTACATTTGGTCTCATGATGCAACATGACTTATAAAATGATTTAATTTAATGAATTATCATCCATTATTTTTAAATTACAAGGTTCTTAAATTTCATGTTATCAATATTATAATAAAATCATCTAACATTTCATCCCATGGAACATATAGTCCATGGCCCAGACATGTTATAAGTGGTTAAGTATGGTGTCATAATCATACTATATGACAATAAAACTATTATATTGATGAAAATACTTTAATTAATCTTATTATTATATCTATGGATGAAATTTTAAGACACTTCCATATATATAACTATCATGACACTTATAATAGTCACATTCAATACAAGAAATGAATATAAGGAACTAAAACTATATGGAATGGAAGAATGTTGGACATGTGAATTCTCTAGTGCATATAATGACTCATGATATTATACCTCATGTACTCATCAAGAAAATGTTAATGGAAAAATACCTATAATATAAAAAATCAAAATTCATGTGCATCCCAAAGGTGAAACTATACAATTGTAAGAGGAAAAAAACAAAAATTCAAAAATTCAAAACCAATGTAATTTGGATATCACCACTATGTGGGGAAGATACTCTCATGTATAGGCTCATCAGAAAATTTTGACATGTTCCCAGTCTCTTGTATCATTACCAAATAGTACGATAAAAGTAAAAATGAAATGATACCACTTTATAGCATCCCTGAACCAGTTCAATTGAAAGTAATTGATCATAGTTAGCCACATAGCCTCAAGAATTCCTCCCCATACACCAGATAATAAATAATTATAGTGAGCGCCCAGGTTTTATTATTTTGAAGAATATTCCCTTAGGTATGAGTATAACACAATAATATATAATAATGATAAATAGTGGAAATACTAGTAAATAAATAGTAGAGACATAATAAATCATCTGGATAAAATAAACAAGATGGAACAAAGTCAACCTCAAATACAAAAAATGATTCTCAATAAAATGAAAAAGAAAAAGTGTAACATGAATACATGAATATATATCATGCTATAAAATTTGAAAAAATAGCAAAATATTCCACCACTAGAATCATGAAATTATTCTGAGTCCTATGGTCATATACTCTATCCTAGGATAGTATTTCCGACATTCAAAGTTCGACGCTTCCATTTGTCCCCAACTGCATTCCTAATGTCTGTTTGAGCACCAACCAATGGCCCGAACAATGTGTGATATATACATTGTTGGCCACAAATAAGAATGCATAGAACAATCCTATATCTGCATATAATATGTCTATTGTTCTATTATTAGTAAATTTACTATCATTTAATAAGTAATTCACATTTTATTGGGTTCCTCATGGGATACACCACCCACACTACAAGCTTCAACCTAAAATGGATGTCTCTGAATAGATGTCTCCCTACATGTATATTTAGATATGTGTAAAGGTATATATCTATATATTCCCCATATAAATATAGATTCATATGTTCATATATTTATATATATGTAGTAATAATCCGGATATCAGGCACAAGACAAAAGTGTCTATACATACTTATAAGGTGTTTGATAACTCTTGTGGAATATAAGAATGGAGATAGAACTATTCCATACAAAAAGAAACATAAAAACCTGAAAAAAACCAATGAATGTACATTCATTAGGAGGAAACAAGCCTATATTTAATTTATTAGTATCTGGGCCACGTCCAAGGTGTCTCTTAAAATTTAACCCAAATACAACTCCACAAGAACTATAACACCTATCACTATAGGAGTTCATCAAATTTATTACTTATAAGGTACCCAAGTATGACTATTATCTTAGTATGTGGGTATAAAACTCTTATCCCATCCATGGTATACTGCATAGGAAACCAGTATCACACATGGAATAGTACATCCACATTTCACATTGAGCCCATCCATGTAAAACTACTAGGGATCTGAGTATCACTCATGGTTATTGTAAATGAATCCACCTAGTGAGCCCATCCAAGGTATTATATAAAAGTAAACTTGTATTGATCCTAATGTGTTGTATTTTAATTACAACATATACTTGTTATGGTTTATGATCTCATTGACGTAATCTTTAATTGGGACCCTCATATCATCCTTAGCATGGTATAAAGGAAAATCCATAGCTAGAATTAAAATCATACTATTCAAACATACATTTTATTTATGTTGGATAATTCATTTAATATGGGTAATATTTTGATGAAACATGAATGATAATGGACTATACAATTATCCTACAATTTTCCCATGGTCTGATTTAAAATACATTATATTCACTGTGGAAATTTAAATACAACTCAATTAGTAGTTCTAATTTATTACAAGGAATGACATTAAAAATAAATTAAAGAAGGCACAATAGTAGGGGTGACTTTGTTCGAGTTTTTCATCCAATAATAATGGTTCACATGTTTCTATAATTACACTAAAATAGAAACATCATTTAATTTATTAAATTTGACATCTAAAAGGTGTTTCGAGAAGGGTCCGGGTATATAAACAATGAAGCACCATATAGAAAATGAGATTTTATGTAAAACAAACTAGAGAACCTAACTTATATTTTATACAACCCATCGTTCTTTATTTTCCATTAAATCAATCTAAAACGTATGAAAAATGATAATATAGACAAATGACCTGAGAACAGAGCATATTTTCTTACACCAAAATTTATCAAAAGATTAAATAATAAATGAATATGGGAAGTAATAGGACTGAGGTCCTCACCATTTTATATACAATACAAATAAAAGTAAAGGAGTTGAATATCCAACGATGATCCTATTTCAAATACTTGGTTGGAGGAAGATGGAGCTTCTAGGAATGTGGTCCACTCTACAAAGTGGGAGGAAGAATTATAATTTTTATTAAAAGAATGATAGGGTAAAAAGGTAAATTCACCGTTCATTTAAATGGATGCATGGTTTAGCTGCATGGTTTTTCAAACCCTATTCCTATCTCTACATTTATATTATTTATGTGGAACTATGTGTGTGGCCCTAGGTGTAGAGTTTGAGAAAACCATAGAGCTAATTCCATGAAACTAGAGATCCTTTCATGAATTTGCAACCTAAGGTGCACATTTACAACCAACCATGCTCCCTTATATATTTTTCTTCAGAACCCGCATGGCTGAGTAACTTAAATTAACAATACCCATGCTTTAATGGTGTAGCTTAGTATGTATTTCGAAAAAATTTGGAGATATGGGGTCCAAACAAGCCCTAGAATCTTCAAACACACTCTTTATCCTATTAAGAAAATTACTAACATAAAAATAGACATTCAAAATTGTAAATTTAGTACCCATTACCTCTTAAAAATGGTAGATACATTACAATTTTTTTCCTATCTAGAAATAAATTTTCAATGACCAACCTGATGGAATCAAAAGATGGGGATGAAACATATATGTTCTGAAAACAAAATTAATGTAATTTTATATTCAATAAATTTATTAATTAAATAATAAAATAAAATATTCCAAGAATATATAGATAAAAGAAAAAAAGTAAACAAAAAGAAGTAATCAAGAAATCTTTTAGATGAAAACCCTTTATGACTTCATAATTTATCAATTGATATTAATAAATAAAAATATAAGATACATGAAACATACCTAGAAAATATTGAAACAACATATTATATGTTGGAAATATTCATATATATGAATATTAAAATATTGTTTACAATATTGGAATACTAAATAATAGAGAGAATAAATTAGGGAATATTTACCCTTTCCATAACACTAGACTTACTTAGGATACACTAACAAGTTATTGAATAATAATGTTTAATTTTAGAAATAATTGTTTCATGATTTTTTACTATTTATTTTTAATTTAATATTAAATTTTATGGATTATTCATCTAATTATATATGTAATTTGAAGGGTTTTATTCCATCAGTTCCATAATTACTTCGTTATAATTCTATTAATCTATTCATTATTCAAGAGCATAAAATCAAGAAAAAATAAATTAACATCTCCATGAATCATTAGAAGTTAAATTTTTGTAAAGGTGCACCATAATAGGTCCATTCCATGTTTATAAAATATGTGTTACAAATTTTTTAAAATTATACCGTAACACCCCAAGATTCCACGGTATGATTCTCATTGAATAGTCAAGGACATAATTTATTGAAGGAGGGGAGAATGTAACACCCCAAGCTTCCACGGTACGCTTCTCTTTGAATGATACAATAGCGTGTGTTGTATGCAATACTGAGTTCAAATGCACCACGACTCACCGAAATAGCCGTTCAAAAGTGGTTATGAAAATAATTAACTGAATTTTAAATTTTATATTATCCTTATACATTTAGAATCCATATTATGAGTTTCTAAGACATAATTTAAGAACAAATTCATTTTTTCAAATAAAAGAAGTATTTTTCAAAAAATAAAATTGTTCCACCTTTTAATGACGGAGCCTTTTTAAATCCAATATTCTATTCTTTTATATATTTAATTTGACAAAATAAACTTTTTCATTATAATTGGGACATAATAATTTAGTTTAAATAATGTTTTGGTGTTTTTCTGATAACATTCAAATTTGGGTGAATAGAGAAAAATACTATATTTTAACTGAAAACAAATTTTTTAATAAAATAATTTATATGATTAAATTAAAAATTTTAATGGTTTGGAAGTATAAATAGATTAAATTTTACCCATTTAATCCAATTATGGTTATTGTAAGTAATTTCACTTTGAAATTGACACAAACAAGTGTCAAACTTTTGATAGTTATTATTTCTTAAAAATACGCCTTTTGGTTTTGACAGTAGAAATTAATTTAATAAATGAAACTTTTATGTTTTTAATTTGGTAAAATAGACTACATTTTTGGATTTGTAATATCGAAATTATCTTAGGGTGAAATTTTGGTACTTTTCTGATAACATTCATATTTTGATGAATCGTGAAAATTACTAAATTTTAATTAAAAACAACTTTTTTAATCAATATAATTAATAGTGATAAATTATGAATTTGAGTGATTTTAAAGTATAATTAGATTAAAAATTTACCATTTATTCCAATTTCGGTAATTGGACATAGTTTCATATTTAAACTTGACATAAGAAAGTGTCAATATTTTGATAGTTATTATTTGTTAAAAACACGCTTTTTGTTTCGACAACGGGAATTAATTTTAAATTAATTTCAGCAACTTCTGTTTTTTGAATTTAGAAAAATGGATTCCATATTTATAAACAGAAGGTACAAACTGTGTAAATAGGTAACATTGATTTTTATACATTTTGAATAATTACTTCGGTAAATATTTTATTTACCATGGTTAAAGGGTAAATACGGTAAATAAGGGTAAAACAATAATATTATGATAATACTGAATTATCCTAAAACATGTCTTAACCTTATTGGTTGATACATTTCCGACCATGGGTATCTCTGGGTCGATTTTGGGACCCCATAGAGCCACTTGTAGGTTATAAGGACACTTTATATTAATTAAGATAAAATAAATAAAAAAATGACCTAAGCATATATACTTTAGAAAAACAATTTTTATATAGGGTTATATATGTTAGATTTTAGACTATAAATATCATTATAAAGATAAGATGATTTCCCAAATTATGGTATTTTATTTATAATTTTTAAACATTATATAATTTAATTTATATATGACACAATGATGATGTAGTAATTACGATATTAATGAAAGATTATGATAATTGATATTATAAATATCCAAATAAATGTAATTTGAGACTTTTTATGAATGTAAATAATTTTATAGGTTACTATGACATATTAGTATTGTATATATAAATTATTTTCAAGGTAATAATGCTTTTATGAATTTATCAAAAACACAATACCCAATAGTGTCAAAATTGACATAAATGAGTTTTTAAAACAAATATTATATTAGTAATTTATATTTAATTCTTAAAAATATAAGGATCATCCAAGAGACTTATATCGAGATATTTTTATAATTAATGGACCACTTGGGGGTCTCTTGGAGGTATATAGTATGTTTATTAACTATATAATATAAAAATACAAAGTGACATGGTAAGTGTCAAACTAATTAACTAAGAGTTAAAACTAAAAGATAAGGTTAATATAGTGACCCAAACCTGTCTAAATTCTATTGGTTGAGTGGTTTTATACCAATAGCCACCTTAACCTTTATATAATATACTTTTAAGCCATTAGAAACCGAATATGAATTTATTATAAAATAATATTTCTAGCTTTTACAAAGGTTCCCCTCACCCCTCTTATAAAAGGGCACTCCCCCTTCTCACTAATTCACACATTCAAAGCCTTTTGGTTCAAAAAAACCCTGCCCAAATACTCTCTCAACTTCCCTAAATTCAACTTAGAGGCCTTAGTTTGATCAGAAATCCAACCTAAGGATCCCTTTTGATCAAATCAAAAGGAAGAACCCGAAGAAGAGGTAATGTTTTCACCACCCTCTTTCAAGTTACTTTCTTCTTCAACTTCTTCTTTCTTTGTTATTCCCATTATAAAATAATAACTCCTGTATCTTATATATACTGTGATGTTATTATAAATATGTTACAACCATATTCAGTATTCTATCCATCCTTTGAATGACATGTCACCATACATGCGAACGTACAGCTTACCATCTCCACGCCGTGGTGTAATTGTTATTCAATAAATTATTATTTGGATGGTTATAATAATGATGTGTAATTAATTTAAATAATAAATATAACTTGATAATGTTCCTTTATATATGATATACCATCCAATAAAATATTATTTTAATATCAAAATAATGATATTTTCACTCGTGCGTACGTACGGACTACCGTCTCTATGAACGCGTTGAGATTCATTCCCCATCGTATCCATTCAAGAATAATTATCATTTAATGATTAAAAATAATATTTAAGGGCTTGATATAATTCTAGATATGAATAAGATACAACCTATCCATTAAAAACATGACTTATGTAACAAAACATATAAAATAAAACGAGTAAGTTAACACCCAAAACAATGATAATACTAAGATATTATTAACAAATCAATGTTAAAAGATAATATATGATATCATATTAATGTATATGATTCATGTATAATTTAATAACAATTATTTCATCATTATTAAGGAGGTTAACCGACCCTCAAGCAAGGAAAAGTACAAGGTAAGGGTTTATTTCACAATCTCTTCATTATCCGAGGTTGTTTATACGTAATTATCTACTGGGACCTCATTATCATCCACATCTATATTTCTTAAAAATGTGTTTCAAAACATTCTTAATATTTTACAGAATATGGGTTAAAGTAATTTATACCCTTTTTTGACTTTTTATAAGAAGTTTATAAAGGAATCTTTCTGTCGTTTTTCAAACAAGGACCTTTTTAATCTTTTCGATAGAATTAAGGTAAGAATGTATTTTTTAACTTATACGACGGGTGTGTCTATTTTCTACCATTATAAAATCTTTGATGCTTCCCTTACAAGATTATATGTATTTTTTCAAAGTAAAAGTTTTATTTTATAATTATGTGACTTGTAAATTATTTCAATAAAAGAGATATTTATCTCAAATAGTTTTGATTTCATCTATGTCAACATCCTTTGATGGATTTTAAGCCTATTCAAAGTTTATTTATTATGATAAAAATCATCTATATTGTATTGACTGTTTTGTGATATGTTTGACTGTGGATGTGTTATTTTTATACCATTCATGGTTTATGGAGAAAATATTGACATTTCATATGTTATTTTTAGTACGAATGTTTATGTTATGTGTAAACCTGTTCATATGAAGAAAGAATTGGACTTAATAAGTGACAGGTGGAGCCCGCTATAGCTCCTCAATGCATCGGTAGGTCTCATGAGACAAACAAGTGTCTTGGCACAAGGCCTTAACAAAATTTTATTTGTAATCTTGGCACAAGGCCTTGGCTATGTGGTTATGATAGTCTGACATTATGCATTCCATGATTATGAAAGTGGTTAGTCATATTGTATTGGACTATTAGACTAGTTGAATATCCATGTGAATAAGTAAATGGTATTATTTCATTTTATCTTTTCCATATTATTCTAAAGTTCAATTTTTAAAGGATTTTGTTTTAGTTATACATTTCCTTAAATGTTTATGCTTATTTGTGAATGTTTCCGCTATATTGTTATCCTTACTGAGCATCTGAGCTCAACCCTTTCAACGTTTAATTTTTTCTAGGATGTGAAGAAGTAATCTATGAATGACCTGTAAAGATAATATGAGGGGATATGAAGACAATATGTTGTTGTTGTAGTTTTCACTTTATGATGTAATGTAAACATCAAGAATGTATCTAGTTATTCCAAGGCTACTAGACTAATCGGTCTTTCGAGACTTGATCTTTCTTGTGATCATGCCAATGTTTGGTAATAATGCACCGAATCTTGGTAATTGGGGTTGGGGCGTTACATTTGGTATCATAGGAAGTTTAGTACAATCCTTAGAAGCTAGATTTAGATAAACTCTGATTAGAGCACATAAACCTAAGATAGACTTTGAGGATTAATATAAAATAAATTCCTAGAATTTTGGTATTGTAGAGATTTTGTGAGTTTTCCGAGAAATACATCCATGTCTGGATACGAGCATGTAGAGGCGGCTCTAGCACAGATGTACCTAGGGGTAAAACCCGAAAACACCACTTTGAGCTAAACTCGAATGGGAACCGGTGCATGAAAACGGGCCTTGCTGCACTCTTGGTTATGACACTCTCAGGGGATATGCTTAGGATAATTATCAATTTCTTTACAGACCATTATGAAGGGTTTATGAATATATACATCCTCAAAGAAAGTTTTTTTATGATTATGGATTATATCCATAAATTGTAAAATTTATGTTAAGTGTTTTACAAGTATTGAATTAGGTATTTTGATTCATAAACTAATCTAATTTATGACATTGTTTAAAAATGGTGCCCAATAGAAGGAATGATAACTCCAATAATAAGCATGATCCAAAGAGTAAGAAGGGTCATAACGTTCTTTGTCTTAAGCCAGAATTTAGAAGGGAAATAGTCTCCCACATATTATCATCTTATGAAGAAATAGTATCAGGTGTTGATAAGATAAGTAAAGAATTCTCGGAGTCCTATAACTTTAAAGGGAATCTAGAGAAGGAAAGCATGGTAGAGAGAAGGTTAGATAAAAAGAAAGAAGGTAAAGAAGGATTTTCCCATATTTGATAACTGTGGAAAGAATCACCTTGGGAAATTCTTGAAGGTAAGGGGAGTATGTTATAAGTGTGGAGAAAAAGGACACCAAGTATATGACTGAAAGGGTAAGAAAAAGGTTTCAAATGTACAATGCTTCATCTGCAAGGAGTTTGGACACTATGAGAACCAATGTCCTAGTCATCAGACTATGCCGCAAATGATACTATTGGATAATAATCAAGTTATTATACTACCGAAGATGAAGAGGAATGACTAGTCTTCTTATGTTGTTATTTTGGAATTATTTCATTGAAGTGTTGTATCAATGATGTACTACAAATAAATAATGATTGTACTACAGTATTATTTCATAGAGGATTTGAGATTTTATGGTACTAAGAAAAGTGACTCTACAGCAAGTTAAAATTTTTGGAAACTACATGTTTAAAGGAAAGATAAACCTTAATATAGTCTTAATATTAAGGTACTAATTTTGGAATAAGATATGGCTGATTTGGTAAATTATATTGGATATTCTTAACTGCCTTGAAACTGATTAAAGATTTGTATATTCCATCATTGTTGGAGTTTACAAATTTTTTGATGGATGAAGTATATCTAGTATTCTATAAGGAATGAGGGATCATGAATGTAATCAATAAGGTTTTATGGTAATTCAGGATGTTTCAGTGTTTTAAAAGAGTACATGATGAAGGTATTCACATGCTATTAGGGGGTAAAAATGATATTTATTGTGTTTACCTTCCTTATAAATTTTGTACTACGAGTTTGGACAGAATTATTTTGGTTAATTCTAGTTTGAGATTATTTTTGGACTGCCATAAAAGGACAACCCGGAGGTCGGGCGACAACCCGTTGCGTCCGGCAAGGCCGCAAGACTTGAACCCGAAACCGAAGGGTGACAGGGGTGTATCACCTACCACTGGCCCATGTGATGTCCTAGATTGAATAATGTAGTCTTTTTAAAAAAAATCTGGTAGATGAATTATAAATTCAATTTTTTGAACCCTATACGAATAGGATAAATAGAATATTATTTTTATGTTCTATTATCAATTATAGTGAAAGATGAGTTTGGGCTAAAAATTAGTTAGAGGATGGGAATCTACTTGTCAAGTATATATTTTTCTTCTTCTCTTATTCAATGAAGAAATTAATTCTTATGCTTTAGTGAAGGGATCTGAAAACAAAGAGATGTGTTATCTTAATACCATATGTTTTGTTGAAATGATGGTATTTTAAATCATCGTAGATTTATGAATTTAAGGCCCTCAATTTTACACTTGTTTGTGATTGATGACCTCAATCACTACCTATATATATTTACGTTTTTCCTCCAATTATATGTCTCTAATGGACACCAATTTTCTCCTAATCGAGATCATGATTTGTTGGTGACCCTTTAATTTCCCTTTCCTCTCATTAAGACTAAATTTTATTAACCCAATTTCTGATGCGGGTTTTCCCACAAAGATATTTTCGATTTTGAACCTTTTATTTTCGAAAAATAATTTCAAAGTGCGAGGATGCAATTTATTGAAGGATAGGAGAATGTTACACCCCAAGCTTACACGGTACGCTTCTCTTTTAATAATCGAGGACATAATTTATTTAAGGAGGGGAGAATGTAACACCCCAAGCTTCCACGGTACGCTTCTCTTTGAGTAATAAAATATCGTGTGTTGTACGCAATACTGAGTTCAAATTTACCACGACTCACCAAAATAGCCGTTCAAAAGTAGTTATGAATAGTACTAACTGAATTTTAAATTTTATATTATCCTTATAATTTTAGAATATATATTATTAGTTTCTAAGACATAATTTAAGAACAAATTCATTTTTTCAGATAAAAGAAGTATTTTTCAAAAAATGATATTTTTACGCCTTTTAATGATGAAGCGTTTTTAAATCCAATATTTGAAACTTTTATATTTTTATTTTGATAAAATGAACTTCTTCTTTAGAATTGGGACATAAGAATTTAGTTTCAATAATGTTTTGGTGTTTTTCCGATAACTTTCAAATTTTGGTGAATAGTGAAAAATACCATATTTTAACTGAAAATAACTTTTTAATCAAAATAATTTATATGGTTAAATTATAAATTTTAATGGTTTGGAAGTATAGATAGATTTAATTTTTACCATTTAATCCAACGATGGTTATTGTAAGTAATTTCACTTTGAAATTGACATAAACAAGTGTCAAACTTTTGATAGTTATTATTTCTTAAAATTAAGCCATTTGGTTTTGACAGCGGAAATTAATTTAATAAATGAAACTTTTATGTTTTTAATTTGGTAAAATAGAATTCATTTTTGGATTAGGAATATTGAAATTATCTTAGGGTGAAATTTTGGTACTTTTCTGATAACTTTCATATTTCGATGAATAGTGCAAATTACTAAATTTTAATTAAAAACAACTTTTTTAATTGAAATAATTAATAGTGATAAATTATGAATTTGAGTGATTTTAAAGTATAATTAGATTATACTTGTACCATTTAATCCAATTTTTGTCATTGTACAGAATTTCATATTTAAACTTTACATAAGAAAGTGTCAATCTTTTGATAGTTATTATTTGTTAAAAACATGCTTTTTGTTTCGACAACGGGAATTAATTTTAAATTATTTTCTGACACTTCTATGTTCTGAATTTAGAAAAATGGATTCCATATTTAGAATTAGGAGATACAAATTTTTTAAATAGGTAACTTTTATTTTTAGACATTTTGAATAATTACTTCGTTAAATATTTTATTTAACATGGTTAAAGGGTAAATCTGGTAAATAAGGGTAAAAAAATAATATTATAATAATACTAAATTACCCTAAAACGTGACCTAAACTTATTGTATGATAAATTTCCTACCATGGGTATCTTTGGGTTGATTTTGGGACCACATGGAGCCACTTGTTGATGATAAGGACACTATACATTAATTAAGTTAAAATAAATACAAAAAATGACATAAACATATATCGTTTATAAAAATAATTTTTACTAGGGTTATATATGTTGGAGTTTCGACTATAAATATTCATTATAAAGATAAAAAGATTTCCTACATGATGGTATTTTATTTATAATTTTTAGACATTATATAAGTTAATTTATTTATGACACAATGATGATGCAGTAATTACCGTATTAATGAAAGATTAAGATAATTGATATTATATATACCCAAATAAATGTAATTTTATACTTTTTTATGAATTAAACGAATTTTATAGGGTACTATTACATATTTTATTCTTTATATAAATTTTTTTCGAAGTTATAATGATGATATGAATTTATCAAAAACAAAATACCCAATAGTGTCAAAATTGACATAAAAGAGTTTTTAAAAAAAATATTATATTATTAATTTATATTCAATTCCAAAAAATATAAGGTTCTGCCAAGAGACTTATATAATGATATTTGTATAATTAATGGACCACTTTGGGGTCTCTAGGAGGTATATAGTATGTTTATTAACTATATAATATAAAAATACAAAGTGACATGGTAAGTGTCAAACTAATTAACTAAGAGTTAAAACTAAAAGATAAGGTTAATAAAATGACCCAAACCTGTCTAAATTATATTTGATGAGTTTTTTTCATCCCATACCCACCTTAAACTTTAAATAATCCACTTTGGAGCCACTATAAACTGAATATGAATTTATTGTAAAATAATATTTCTAGCTTTTCCAAAGGTGCCCCTCACCCCTCTTATAAAAGGGCACTCCCCCTTCTCACTAATTCACACATTAAAAGCATTATGGTTCATCCAAAACCGGCCCAAATACTCTCTAAAATTCCATCAATTCAACCTAGAGGCCATATTTTGATCAGAAAGCTAACCTAAGGATCCCTTTTGATCAAATCAAAAGGAAGAACCCGAAGAAGAGGTAATGTTTTCACCACCCTCTTTCAGGTTCCTTTCTTCTTCAACTTCTTATTTCTTTGTTATTCCCATTCTATAATAATAACACAGGTATCTTATATATACTGTGATGTTATTATAAATATGGTACAACCATATCCAGTATTCTATCCATCCATTGAATGACAATCACCATACGTACGTACGGCTTACCGTCTCCACGTCATGGTGTAATTGTTATTCAATAAATTATTATTTGGATGGTTTTAATAATGATGTGTAATTCATATAAATAATAAATATAACATGATAATGATTCTGTATATATGATAAACCATCCAATTATATATTATTTTAATATCAAAATAATGATATTGTCGCTCGTGCGTACGTACGGACTACCATCTCCACGACCGCGATAGGATTCATTCCCCATCATATCCATTCAAAACTAATTCTAATTTAATGATTAAAAAAATGTTTAAGGACATGATATCATTCTGGATATGAATAATATACAACCTATCCATGAAAAACACGGCTTACAGAACAAAACATATAAAATAAAATGAGTAAGTTAACACCCAAAACAGTGATAATACTAAGATATTATTAACAAATAAATGTTAAAAGAACATATATATAAGTCCCCAGCCATAAACCTTACTTAATATTGAGTAATTACAAGATTACACATTGAGAATCTTTTCAGGTTTAGAGTTTTAGATAATTAGAACATAAAACTTGCATTACATTCCACATATAAACAAAGTGGTTACATAAAGATAGTATTCATTTTTCCCATAAATGGAAGCATATTTCAAATAAAACATGGATTCATTCTTGACACTTCCTTGACACTGTCATCATATCATGTACCTTTCCCTTGACCTGTGAAAAACATATCAAAAAAACTTTGGATGAGCATACAAATCTTAGTATGGGTTATAAAAATATGGAAAGGAAACATAAGTTCATATATACATAAGAATGAAATCATACTTTACCCATAAAACATAAGAACATTAAAATAGCTCATCAAATCATGAATAAATCATAAAAATCAAAAGACATAAATGTAACTTGAGGCATTCATAACATTCTTACGTAGGGAGTAACCCTCTTGGTTACGTTTGGAATACCCATCACAATATATTCCCTAAATCTCTTCATAGATACCTTAATGTTTCACTCCTTCGCGTTACCCAATGCATTGGAGAGATATATCGGGCTCACCCGCCCTTAGTTTATCACGGAACCACCCGTCTTCATAATAATTCCAAAGAACCTCAACATAATCGTATCACATAAAACATGCATAAAGGAAACATAACATTTCCACCTTTCAATCACAAGATATCAATACAACACATTGATATAAAAACATTATGAAAATCATTTTCAATACCAAAACAAAAGAAAAGTAAAACATGGTATTTATTTTTCTTTTAAATAAAAGGTATGACTTGTAGAGGAAGCTGAAACTCAAATAATGGTCACAGCGGCGGAGAAGTCATTGTCGCCGCATACGTACGACAAAAACATTCCCTTTTGTCGTTTTGTAAAATGATTCTTATAAAAAAGATTCATTTTGGATAAACGTAAAAGTCAAAGGGTTTTATACACCATATAAAAGAAGGTTGTGTATAAAATAAAATATGCATCAATGAAAGGAGATTGAGACGAGGTCCCATACCTTGGGTCCGACTTGACTCAGTCGTTCTTTAATCTCCTGAATAATAAACTTTAGTTAATTTATACTTGTTTAATAACCTTTTTCACGTTCATTATTCCTTTTATATCACTTATTTCCATTTCATGAACACTATGTAATTATTTAAGTTAATAACGGTCGTTTTAACGATCATTGGTACTTGAGTAAAAAATTAACCCTTTATAATTACAAGTTGTTCATGTATCCATTGTATCCAGAATGGTATTCATGATGTAGATATCATATATTTCATATATATCCAGTACATTCATGCATTTATAATACTATATAATCATTTAGAGGTAAGAAATGAAATGCACCCTTCATTGATACGGTAAGCCGTATGTACGCATGAACACTACTTTCATTTCTATTTCGTATTTTATAGAATGGAATCATAATGATATAAAGGTATATTATAATTACATTTTAATATCATATATAATATCATAACTATATCCTTTATATGTCCCACATATGGTATTAACGAATCAAATCACTTTGAGGGGGCGGTAGTCCGCACTTCCTTAAATGAAGATATCGCGTTTACCCATAATGGAAACCATAAAGGTATGCCCAAAATGAAAAATACAGAAGCTTAAGGAAAACATAAACATATTATATATCATATATAAATATAGTTTCATCTTAATGTCCACCTTTGAAGGTGTTAAAAGAATGTTGAACAATCATCGTTTCGGGAGTCCGAAATTCACCATCCCCAGAAACAGTATGTTCTTTAACCATTATATGTAGGTGTGTGTATGTGTAGCTCGAATCCTTCTTATAAAAACATCCTAGTATATTGAAGATACCGGATTTGTCACAAAATAAATTAATAAATAGAGTTTAGGGGGTTGGAGAAGTAAAATAAAACAAAAGGGCTCAAGTGAAGACATTACCTTAAAATCAGGTAACTCCCTTTGGTTTGAGCTCAAAGGCTTCCTTGGGAAGACTTATACCCAAATTGAGGCTTCAAGGAGTAAGAGAGGGATGTGGAGAGACAAACTGGGCAGGGGTTGGCCGAGAAAAAGGCTTTGGAAGTGTGGGTAAGGAGGTAGAGGTGGGGGCCTTTTATAAGAGGAGAGGAGGGGCACTCTTGGAATGTAAAGAAATGTTACATTATTTTCAAATGGGTTTCGGATTTTAAAGGTCCCACATTGATATAATTCTAGGATAAGGTGATAAGGGTTCTAATTATACCCACTAAATTGGTTTTGGACATGTTTAGGTCTTATAGTTTACATTATCTTTCCATTTTATTTAAATGGTCAAATAATGAGGTAATCACTGCATCATCATGATGTCATAAATAATTTAATTTATTTAATGTATAAAAATTATGAACAAAATACTATGATATAGGAAATATTTTTAGATTTACAATTAATATTTATAGTCCAAAAGATTATATATGTAGACAAAATTAAAAATATTTTACTGAGGTGATACATTCTTTGTTATATTTAACATTCTTTAAAAATAAAAAGATAAAAAGTCACTTTCTCACAAAAGTGACTCCATGGGGCCGCCATGTTTGGCAGAAGGCATCCCATGGTCGGCAATCAGACAACCAGTATCCTTAGGACACATGTTGTGGTCATTTTTGATTATTATGATATTATCTTATTATCTTTAACTACCCGATTACCCATTAATCAAAATAATTAAAGATAATTGTCGTCGTTACTATTCATAATGTCGAAAAACAAAAGAGTCTTAATTACATAATTTGGACCTTTTGATTCCAAATATGTAATCCATTTTACCAAATTACAAACACATTAATTGCAATAATTAATTTAAAAAAACTTCCCATTGTCAAAACAAATAGCGGGTTTTTAGAAACAATATTTATGAAAAGTTTGGTATTATTTTATGCCCAATTCCAAAGTGAAATTAATCCTAATGACCACCATTAAATGAAATGGTAAAAATATATTCAGATTACACTTTAAGACCAATTAAAAAGACAACCTAACCATATAATTAAATTAAATGAAAAAACAGTTTTGATGTAAAATGCAGTATTTTTCACTATTCATTAAAAAAAATAAACATTGTCAGAAAAATACCAAAAATTTATCCAATGTAAATTTCAATGTCCCAATCATAAAGAATATGTTTATTTTGACAAATATAGATTATAAAATTGTCAAAATTTTGTATTAAAAAGGGTTTTCCATCAAAAGGCAGTAGAACAATCATTTAAGAATATTAGTGTATTCCATGCATAAGATTGGATTTATTCTCATTTTAAGCCTCTAAAACACTATATAAATCATTAATAGACATAGATAAAAATATCTATAATTCATTAATTACTTGGGATGTTACATCCTTCCCCCCTTTAGAAAATTTCATCCCCACAATTTTTTTACTTATCAAATAAGTGGGGGTATTTATCCCTCATCACATTTTCAGATTCCCATGTTGCCTCTTAAATCATGTGGTTTTTCCAAAAAACCTTTACATGATGAATCAACTTATTCCGTAACACTTGCTCCCTATGGTCAAGAATCTGGACAGGTTGTTCCTCATAAGATAGGTTCTCTTTCAGCTGAACTACCTCTGGACTCAAAACATGAGATGGATCTGGCATATACTTTCTCAACATCGAAACATGAAAAACATTCTGTACCTGAGATGAAATCGAAGGTAAAGCCACTCGGTAAGCAACTGACCCAACTCTCTCCAGAATTTCATATGGTCCAATGAACCTTGGACTCAGCATTCCTTTCTTTCCAAATCACATCACACTTTTCCATGGTGATACTTTGAGAAAAACATGATCACCTACCTCAAAAGAGAGATCCTTCCTCCTATTGTCCGCATAACTCTTCTACCTACTCTGAGCTGTTCTCATGTGTTTCTGAATCAGATGAACTTTATCTACCATCTCTTCTACCAATTCCGGTCCCATCATCTTCCTTTCACCCACTTCATCCCAAAAAGCAGGAGTTCGACACTACTTTGCATATAATGCCAGAAATGGTGCCATCTGTATACTAGAATGAAAACTGTTATTATATGAAAATTAAACCAAAGAAAGATGTTGGTCCCAACTTCCCTGATAATCTATCAAACAAGCTCGTAGCATATCCTCCAAGGTCTGAATTATTCATTCTGACTGCCCATCTGATTGAGGATGAAAAGCTGTACTAAAATTTAATTCAGTACCCAATGACTTTTGAAGGCCCTTCCAAAAGTTATAAGTAAACCTGAGATCATGATCGGATACAATGGATAGAGGAACTCCATGTAACCTGACTATATCTTTAAGATACAAACGGTAAAGTTGATCTTGAGAGAAAGTATCTCGTATATCAAAGAAATGAGCTGACTCAGTCAAGAGATCAACAATAACCCAAATTGCATTATTACCTCGAGATGTCTTCAGTAATCCCACAACAAAGTCCATGGATATATTATCCCATTTCCACTCTGGCACGGGTAGAGGCTGAAGGATCCCTTTTGGTAACTGATGCTCTGCTTTAACCTGCTGACAAGTCAAACACTTCACAGTAAAATCAGCAATATCTCTTTTCATTCCAACCCACCAGTAATACTCCCGCAGATCTCTGTACATCTTAGTACTGGCAACATGAACTGAAAACGGAGAACTATGAGCTTCACATAACTACTCTCTCTTCAACTTTGAATCACAAGGCACACACAATCTCTTCACAAATCTCAAAACACAATCACTATCAATGTTGAATTCATGCAACTTACCTTTCTGAACCAGCTGTACCTTTTTCTGCAACTCACTGTCTTGCTTCTGTGCTTGCTTGATTCTGTCTGATAGAGAAGATTTCACTGATACCTGAAATAAAATAGAAGGACATCCTATAAAAAAACTTCTATGCCAAAGTTCATCAAATCCTTAACTAAAGGATCATGTTCCAAATTTAACATTGTTAATGAAGCATAACTTTTTCAACTCAAAGCATCAGCCACTTTATTTTCTTTTCTCGGATGGTAATGAATTATACAATCATAATCCTTGATTAATTCTAGCCATCTCTTTTGTCTCATGTTCAATTATTTTTGAGTGAATATATACATTAAACTTTTGTGATCGGTATATATTTCACACTTTACTCCATACAAATGATGCCTCCAAATTTTTAAAGCAAAAAACAACAGCAGCTAATTCCAAATCATGTGTAGGGTAATTTACCTCATGAGTTTTCAACTGACGTGAAGCATAAGCAATTACCTGATCATTCTGCATTAGGACACAACCAAGTCCTTTTAATGAAGCATCACTGTATATAACAAACTCACCATTCCTGGAAGGTAGTGCCAAAACTGGAGCATTCACCAATCTTCTTTTCAGTTCCTGAAAACAATCATCACATTCTTTTGTCCAGATAAACTTAACACCTTTCCGAGTTAGCTTAGTCATTGGACTAGATAATCGTGAAAACTTTCTAACAAACCTTCGGTAATAGCCTGCCAAGACAAGGAAACTACGAATCTCAATTAAATTTGTGGGTCTTGGCCATTCTTTAAAAACATTTTTTTTGTAGGATCAACAGTTATCCCATCTTTAGAAACAATATGACCAAGGAAAGAAATTTGTTGCAACCAAAACTCACACTTTCTGAATTTCCCATACAATTTCTTTTCTTTCAATGTTTGCAAAATAACCCTTAAATGTATTTCCTGCTCTTCTTTACTTTTAGAAAACACCAAAATATCATCAATGAAAACAACCACAAAATTATCCAAGAACTCATGGAAAATTCTATTCATTAATTCCATGAATACAGTAGGTGAATTGGTTAGCCCAAAAGGCATTACTAAAAATTCATAATGGACATATCTTGTACGAAACGCAGTATTCAGAATATCTGTTTCCTTTACCTTCAACTGATGATACCCCGATCTCTGGTCAATCTTTGAAAAATACTGAGCTCCCTAGACCTGTTCAAACAAATCATCGATATGAGGAAAAGGATATTTGTTCTTAATAGTGATGTTATTCAAGGCTCTATAATCAATGCAAAGTCTCATAGAACCATCTTTCTTTTTAACAAATAAAATAGGAGCACCCCATGGTGATGTGCTAGGTCGAATGAAACCTTTCTCTAATAAATCTTGCAATTGCTCCTTCAACTCAAAAAGTTTAATTTGAGCCATTCGATAAGGGGATTTTGAAATTGGCTTAGCATTAGTAACTAAGTCAACAGTAAACTCAACTTCCCGATCTAGTATTATTCCAGGCAACTCATCAGGAAAACCATCAGGATACTCATTTACCACTGGCACATCATTAATCTGAATAGTTCCTTTATTTTCAACGATGTGTGCAAGGTAACATTCACTTGCATCTTTTACATGTTTCTCGGCCTCTTGATATGTTATCAAAAGTAAGGGTTAATTCTTGTACACAAACTAAAAGTCTTTCTGAAAAGAAACTTCTTTAGCTCTACAATCAATCTTAGCATGGTAAATAGAGAGCCAATCCATACCCCGGATAACATCAAACTCTACTAGAGGTAAAACAATAAGGTTTGCAAGTAGGTTCTTTCCACAGATAAGGATGGGAAAGTTCTTATAAATTCTTTTGCCTCAAAATTTCCCCCAGGTGTTTTTACCACAAGTTCAGGAGTCATTTCTTGAGATGGTATTCCCATTCTACTAGAAAAGGTTTCAGAGATGAAAGAATGTGTAGATCCCGAATCAAACAACACACTGGCATAATCTAAAAAAACAAACAAGGTACCCAATACAACCTCATTTGACGGCCCGACATTCGCTGAAGTAGTTGCAAAGGATTTCACCACCCCTTTTGCTTGTAGTCTAACTACTTCCCATCACTCAAGATCTTTGTCGGACACTTTTTTGCATAGTGACCCATCTCATTGCACTTAAAAAATTTCACTAACTATAAATAAAATTTGGACTTACCATCACCTTGATCTTTTTCAGTTTAATCACGAGCCTTATGTCCCATCTTACCACGTTGGTAGCACTTTCCAGAATTTAGAAGACATTCCCCAGCATGCCTTTTTCCACATTTATCACAAACTAGAAACTTAGTTTTCTTACCGTCCGACCTTTTTGAATAATTCTTTCCTTTCTCATGCCACCTCATTCTCTTCTTCTACTTGTTGTTATAGAACACTTGATCATCGGAAAACTCCATTTCCACCTTCTCAGCACATCGAACAAGCTTTTAATAACTTTTTAACTCCCGATAAGCCAATTCCCTTCGATATTTTGGCTTTAATTCTGAGTAAAAACAATTGATTTTACTATCAAGGTATCAGATAAAATTTGGAGCATACCTTGCCAATCGAGTGAACCTCTCTTCATAGGCAGCCACTGAGTCCTCCTCTTTCCTCAATTCCAAGAATTGTTTTTCCATCCTAAGTCAAACAGCCTTAGGAAAATACTTTTCAAGAAACATACATTTGAATTCATCTCAGTCGAGAGCATCAATCTCATCAACGTCCCTGATATTTTTAACCATCGACCACCACTGATCTGCTTCACCCTCCAAATGATAAATTGCAAGACTAACCTTTTGATTGTCTGAACACCCTATGACATCGAAAATATTCTATAGTGATTTAATCCACCCTTCATCTAGCACAGGGTCAGATGATCTTCTAAATGATGGGGGATGTTGCCTCATGAAATGTTCCACCACTGACATTTTCCTCTATGGTTGATCTGGATGATCTCGTGAATGGATACCACCACCATTTATCGTTTGAGTCAACTGCGCCATTATTGCAACAAACTGTTCAGTTCCAATTCTGACCATCTCAGGATGTTGATTCGGAAGGTTATTTCCTTATGTATGCCTTTCTATAACTACTTCCCTATTTCCTTTGCAGAAAACCATTCTGAACAAACATGTCTTAGATGAAGCAACATGGTAATCTTCAAATGCTATATCATTTAAAAAAATATTTTTGGATAATCATTTAATAGAATTCTAGCTCCTAAAGTTGTCTAAACCGACCTTTGATACCAACTATAAGGCCTCGGCCTTAATCCTTACCTAATCATGAGTTATTACATGATTACACATTGAATATCTTTTTAGGTTTAGAGTTTTAGAGAATTAGAACATAAAACTTGCATTACATTCCACATATAAACAAAGTGGTTACATAAAGATAGTATTAATTTTTCCCATCAATGGAAACATATTTAAAATAAAACATGGATTCATTCTTGACACTTCCTTGACACTATCATCATATCATGTACCTTTCCCTTGACCTGTGAAAAACATATCAAAAAAAAACTTGGGATGAGCATAAAAAGCTCAGTTCGGGTTATAAAAATATGGAAAGGAAACATAAGTTCATATATACATAATAATGAAATCATACTTTACCCATAAGACATAAGCACTTTAACATACCTCATCAAATCATGAATAAATCATAGAAATCATAAGACATAAAGGTAACTTGAGGCATTCATAACATTCTTACGTAGGGAGTAACCCTCTTGGTTACGTTTGGAATACCCATCACAGTATATTCCCTAAATCTCTTCGAAGAAACCTTAACATTTCACTCCTTCGCATTACCCAATGCATTGGAGAGCTATATCGGGCTCACCCACCCTCAGTTTATCACGGAACCACCCGTCTTCATAATAATGCCCAAGAACCTCAACATAATCGTATCACATAAAACATGCATAAATGAAAACATAACATTTTCACTTTTCAATCACAAGATATCAATACAACACATTGATATAAAATTATTATGAAAAAAAATTTCAATACCAAAACAAAAGAAAAGTAAAACATTGTATTTATTTTTCTTTCAAATAAAAGGTATGGCTTGTAGAGGAAGCCGAAACTCAAATAATGGTCACAGCGGCGGAGAAGTCGTTGTCGCCGCATACGTACGACAAAAACATTTTCTTTTGTCATTTTGTAAAACGCTTCGTATAAAAAAGATTCTATTTGGATAAACATAAAAGTCAAAGGGGTTTATACACCGTATAAAAGAAGGTTGTGTATAAAATAAAATATGCCTCAATGAAAGGAGATTGAGACGAAGTCCCATTCCTTGGGTCCAACTTGACTCGGTCGTTCTTCAATATAATGAATAATAAACTTGAGTTAATTTATACTTGTTTAAGAACCTTTTTCAAGTTCATTATTCCTTTTATATCACTTATTTCAATGTCATGAACACTATGTAATTATTTAAGTTAATAACGGTCGTTTTAACGATCATTGGTACTTGAGTCAAAAATTAAGCCTTTATAATAACAAGTTGTTCATGTATCCATTGTATCCAGAATGGTATTCATGATGTAGATATCATATATGTCATATATATCCAGTACATGCATGCATTTATAACATTAAATAATCATTTAGAGGTAAGAAATGAAATGCACTTTTCATGGAGACGGTAAGCCGTACGTACGCATGAACGCTAATTTCATTTCTATTTTGTATATTATAGAATGGAATCACAATTATATAAAGGTATATTATAATTCCATTTTAATATCATATATAATATCATAACTCCGTCCTTTATACGTCCCACATATGGCATTAACGAATCAAATCACTTTGAGGGGGCGGTAGTCCGCACTTCCTTAAATGAAGATATCGCGTTTACCCATAATGGAAACCATAAAGGTATGCCCAAAATGAAAAATACACAAGATTAAGGAAACCATAAACAAATTATATATCATATATAAATATAGTGTCATCTTAATGGCCACCTTTTAGGGTGTTAAAATAATGTTGAACAATCATCGTTTCGGGAGGCCGAAATTCGCCATCCACGGAAATAGTATGTTCTTTAACCATTAGATGTAGGTGTGTGTAAGTGTAGCTCGAATAATTCTTATAAAAACATGCTAATATATTGAAGATACAGTAGTTGTTACAAAAGAAATGAATAAAAAGAGTTTAGGGGGTTGGAGAAGTAAAATAAAACAAAAGGACTCAAGTGAAGACATTACCTTAAAATCTGGTAACTCCCTTTGGTTTGAGCTCAAAGGCTTCCTTGGGAAGACTTCTGCCCAAAGTGAGGCTTCAAGGAGTAATAGAGGGATGTGGAGAGATAAAATGGGTAGGGGTTGGCCGAGCAAAAGGCTTTTGAAGTGTGGGTAAGGAGGTAGAGGTGAGAGCCTTTTATAAGAGGAGAGGAGGGGCACTCTTGGAAAGTAAAGAAATGTTACTTTATTTTCAAATGGGTTTCGGATTTTAAAGGTCCCAAATTGATATAATTCGAGTCTAAGGTGATAAGGGTTTTAAATATACCCACCCAATAGGATTTTTACATGTGTAGGTCTTAGATGTTACATTATCTTTCCATTTTATTTAAATCGTCAAATAATGAGGTAATCCCTGCATCATCATGATGTCATAAATAATTTAATTTATTTAATGTCTAAAAATTATGAAAAAATACTATGATATAGGAAATATTTTTAGCTTTCCAATGAATATTTATAGACCAAAAGATCGTTTATTTAGTCAAAATTAAAAATATTTTACTTAGGTGATACTTTCTTTGTTACATTTAACATTCTTTAAAAATAAAAAGATAAAAAGTCACTTTCGCACAAAGGTGACTCCATGGGGACCCCATGTTTGGAACAAGGAATCCCATGGTCAGACATGAGACAAAAAGTATCCTTAGGACACATGTTGTGGTCATTTTGTATTTTTATGATATGATCTTATTATCTTTAACTACCCAATTACTCATTAATCAAGATAATTAAAGATAATTACCGTCATTACTATTCATAATGTCCAAAAACAAAAGAGTCTTAATTACATAATTTGGACCTTCTTATTCCAAATATGTAATACATTTTACCAAATTCCAAACACATAAATTGCAATAATTAATTTTAAAAAACATCCCGTTGTCAAAACAAATAGCGGGTTTTTTTGAAATAATATTTATGAAAAGTTTGGCATTAGTTTATGCCCAATTCCAAACTGAAATTAATCCTAATGACCACCATTGGATTAAATGGTAAAAAATATATTCAGATTACACTTTAATACCAATTAAAAAGATAATATAACCATATAATTAAATTAAATGAAAAAGAAGTTTTGATGTAAAATGCAGTATTTTTCACTACTCATTAAAAAATGAACATTGTCAGAAAAATACCAAAAATTTATCCAATGTAATTTTCAATGTCCCAATAATAAAGAATATGTTTATTTTGACAAATATAGATTATAAAATTGTCAAAAGTTTGTTTTAAAAAGGGTTTTCCATCAAAAGGCAATAAAACAATCTTTTAAGAATATTAGTGTATTCCATGCATAAGATTGGATTTATTCTCATTTTAAGCCTCTAAAACACTGTCTAAATCATTAATAGACATAGATAAAAATATATATTATTCATTACTTACTTGGGATGTTACAATATATGATATCATGTTAATGTATATGATTCTTGTATAATTTAATAACAATTATTTCACCATTATACAGGAGGTTAACCAACCCTCAACAAAGGAAAAGTACAAGGTAAGGTTTTATTTCACAATCTCTTCATTATCCGAGGTTGTTTATACATAATTATCTACTAGGATATATTTATCATCCACATACATGTTTCTTAAAAATGTGCTTCAAAACATTCTTACAATTTTACATAATATGGTTTGAAGTCATTTATACCCTTGTTTGACTTTTATAAGATGTTTATAATGGAATCTTTCCGTCGTTTTCCAAACAAGGTCCTTTTTAACCTTTTCGATAGAATTAAGTTAAGAATGTATTTTTTAACTTATACGATGGGTGTGGCTATTTTCCACCATTATAAAATCTTCAAAGCTTCCCTTACAAGCTTCTAAGAATATTTTCAAAGTAAAAGTTTTATTTTATAATTATGTAACTTTTAAATGATTTCAAAAAAAGAGATATTTCTCTCAAATAGTATTTATTTCATCTATGTCAACATCCTTTGATGGATTTTATGATCATTCGATGTTTCTTTATTATGATAGAAATCTTCCATATTGTATTGATGGTTTTGTGATATGTTTGAATGTGGATGTGTTATTTTTATACCATTCTGGGTTTATGGAGAAAGCATTGTCATTTTATATTCTAGTTTTAGTACGAATGTTTATGTTATGTGTAAAACTGCTCATATGAGTAATGCATTAGACTTAATAAGTGACAGGTGGAGTCCGCTATAGCTCCTCGATGCATCAATAGGTCTCATGAGACAAACTAGTGTCTTACCAGAAGGCTTTGACAAAATCATATTTGTAGTCTTGGCACGAGGCCTTGGATATGAGGTTATGATAGTCTAGAATTATGCATTCCATCATTATAAAAGTGGTTATTGAAATTGCATGTGATTATTCGACTATTAGAATATCCATGTGAATAAGTAAATGACATTATTTCATTTTATCTTTACCATATTATGATGAAGTTCATGTTTAAAAGGCTTTTGTTTTAGTTATACACTGCCTTAAATGTTTATGCTTATTTATGAATGTTTCCGCTATATTGTTATCCTTACTGAGAATCTGAGCTCACCCCTTTCAATGGTTTATTTTTCCCAGAATGTGAAGAATTAATTTATGAGTGACCTGCAAGGATAATATGAGGGGATATGAAGACAAGATGTTGTTGTAGTAGTTTTCACTTTATGATGTAATGTAAACATGATGAATGTATGTAGTTATTCCATGGATACTAAACTAATCGGTCTTTCGAGACTTGATATTTCTTGTGATCATGACAATGTTATGTAATAATGCACCGACTTTGGGTAACTGGGTTCGGGGCATTACATATACTATTTTACAGGACATAATAAATTCATATATATACTATTATACAAATTCTACCTTTCTAGAATCATAAAAATGACATAAGTTAATTCCTAATTATATATAAATATAAATAATATAATTATAAAAATCCACAAAATACAATTATAATTACATGTTGTTCTAGTTATGTATTAAATAAAGATTAATGGGGTTGGGGGATTGAGTCATTTAAATGAAATTAAACTACCCTCTACAGGTCGTTTTAGATTTTTTCATTTCTCTTTCAACTAGAAAATGTAATGGAAATAAATAATAAAATAATTTTGGAAAAACATTGAATTTTTATTGTATTTTGGGTATAAAAATACCTCCCGTAGTTTAATCAACCACCACCTAGTGGAGGTATTGTTATTTTTATTCAGATCCTTTTCATAGGTATCTCATTGTCGAGTTCCCACATCTTACACTTTGTTTTTACAATGTATAATATCATTTACTCAGATATCTCTCCCAAGGATTTTTGAAGGGACTCTCCCCCATAATTTGTAAAATAAGTGTCCACTTATAATAAAATTGAAAAGCATGTAGAAATTTGAAGTTAGTTCAGATCATAGTTGACTCTACAACTAATAGTAATTTAATATTATCCTAAAAATATCTATTCATTGATAAAATAGTTCTAAAGTGACCCTTGGATAAATCATTAATCTTTCATAAAAAGTAATAAAAAAATCTTTGCCTTTCTCCATTATTATATTTATGAATTTTATTCCCCTCTTTTTTTGTCATAATGTAATTTGAAATTGATAGAGTTTTAGTATAACCATCAATATCCTATTTTTTATACAATATTAAATACTTTAATGAACTTCTTATAATATATATATTTTTTCCTAGAATACCCTATTCAATGTAATCCATGATTTTTTCATTAAAATTATTAACGAATTGAATTAAAATAGTACATGATTTTTTCTTTAAATTTTTTTTCACATAACAGTTGTAGTCATTATTTCTAGAATAAAAAATGAAATAATATATGTAAAAAAAAAAAAAAATAAGATTTCAAAAACCAAAATATTCCTCTTAAAAACACACTTCATATTCGTTAAATAATTCTATCAAGAAATATCAAATATAAATACTGATTGAAATTCCTAAAATCATTTTATCTTGAAATATGAACCTTTTTATAAACTTTCTTTCTTATAAAAATATTTGAAATAATCCTCATATTATAAGAACTAAAATTATTACAAGAAAACATTTAAAGATATTAGTTGTTTGGAAATATACAAATCATCCAAGTCTAAATATAAGGTTTCCTTAAAATATATTCATTTAAATCATTCCTGTAAATCAATTTTTTTACACTTAAATAACTCGTTTTATCCAACATTGTATAATTCTCTACCTATAAAAAACATTAAAAATTATGAATTTCAATTTTTAAATCATTTTGGTGCATAATAAAAAATATGAATTGATATAATATAATGTGCAATTAGTGAATCCATTTTGATCTGAATTGAGATAATATTATTTCAGATCAAACACTATTAATTTCACCCCACACAATGATATACATTGAAACACTATTCATAAAAACAAATAAAATAACTAAATTCGATTATCTTGAGGAATTCATGAGTTATTAAAACAAAGGTTTAAATTTGATCATATTTGTTTCTTCTTTCTATACACTTAACAAAAATCACTTGCAGAAAAAAATGGATATATTATGATAAAAAATTTTCATAAGGATAATTTATAGATAGTGATGCTTGTGTAATTTATTTTATTTCCATATATAATGTTTTCTTTAGAGAAAAATCAATATTTAAGATTTCTCCTATTATAAAAAACCTAGTACATAAGATAAATATCTTTGAAAAATTAAATACATAGGATAATTCACTAATACAAAATACACTTACGTTAACAATACACAAAACAATTGAATTAGAGAAACATTATCTAGACATCTAAGGAATATTAATTTGAAAAATACTCACTTAATAAATTAGATAATAATAATTAAAAAAATTACTTCAATAAAAAATATGAGAAACTCAAAATATAAATTCCAAAATAATAATTTCTTTTTAGAAACTCTCATAAATAAAAAAATGATTAATAAACTAACAATGTCAAAAAATTAGTTAAATAATTAAACACAAATAATAAATGTTAATAAAAATGTAACAAGTGAAAATAAAAACAATTAATGACAATAAATAAATAATTAGATGAGAATAGTAATTATCAAAACATACACATCATTGTGAAAGTGAATATGAAATTATTGAGGAATATAAATAAAAGTGATAATCATACACTCAATACTATCTCTTTTTGATAATTTAAAAACATAAAAACACTCAAATCATTTTCTAAGGATCAAAATTATAAATTTTTTTGAGTAGATCATCTAAAAAAACTGAATAAATAAATAAAAAATAATAAGGACATGCAAATTAATTGAATTTATCCTCATTTATTAAGGAATTAAATAGAAATAAATAATATATAGTAAATTAAAATGCATTTGAAGCAAAAAATATGGAAACAATTATCTAACACAATGTTAAAATAAAAAACTCATTAAATATAAAACACCTAATATGTGTATATAGTGAATGATAAACATTAAAAATCATTCTTCTATTAAAAGAAACCCCCCCCCCCTTAATGCAAGATTCCTTCATAAAAATAAATTACAGGGTATGATCTATATTTGGGAACTCCCCCTATATAATACAATTAACTATAAGAATCCACAAAACATGCAAAAAATAAAAAAAAAATTGATAAATAATCTAAACGATTTATATAAGTTACTAGTAGTTTAGATCACAATAGTTGGCCAAAAAATAAATTAGTTAACTCATGATAAAGAGAAATCAAAATTGAACTATTAATTTTTAATCAATATAATTTTCTCAAAGATATACAGGGTATTAAAGAAAATATATCAAATGAATTATGTATCTAAATATTAGCACATACCGTGTATACTAAATGTAATGCATAATACATCACTAAAAATGTAGAATAACTCAAGTTAAAATATTTCATGTAAAAATTATAACTAATTAAGTATAGTTCATAACTAAAAAATATTAGAAGAAAAATATAACATGATAGTAAACCAAATTATAATACATTAACACAAACTCACTTGAAAAAAAATAATTACATAAAAAATAAGATCAATCCAACAAACTAGAAAATATAAATATAAATTGTATTCTTTTTATTCATATAGAAATAGATTATTCAAACTACATTATGTCCCACTAGATTCTATATAGAACCTCTGGGAACCCATCATGCTATCCAAATATTTTAAATAGTTCTACTAAAAATTAGACTTTTCAATTTTTTTCCCTTTAATGATTTTACA
This sequence comes from Viscum album, assembly GCA_963277665.1. NCBI lineage: Eukaryota > Viridiplantae > Streptophyta > Magnoliopsida > Santalales > Viscaceae > Viscum > Viscum album. Next base: position 649,226,111 of record OY728130.1, on the reverse strand, counting down.
TAAGTCTCTTTTCACATTTTTATTCTCCTTTATTATCATATTTACCAATTGATCATTGATTAGTAGAATTATTCTCCTACTTATTGATGTCTCTTTGTGATCGTATTTATACATTCCTATGATATATTTCTTGATTTTCTTTTTATTGTGAAATATTTTCAGTGTAGAATGATTAAATTATGTTTGTAGTAAAAGATTAAAGTGGTATCATTTCTTAATACTTATTTCAGAAAAAATATCATTACCTTAGTCTTGCAATGGAAAAGCATATAGGTCATCTCAAAGTAGTTGTAATAAAAAAAAGATAATATTTTAACTCAAGATAATATTTGATAATATAAAATAATAAATCATCTAGTTAGATAGATTTAATATTATTCAAGTACCTACTTATTATCCATAGAAAAAGAAAAGAAAAATTACATATTAGTAGTTCATGGTTGTGGTAATAAATAGAATAAATTAATAGCCAAAGTAAATAGCTATTTGAATATAGTATTTCTATTTTTCAAGTTTAGTACATATGTAAAATACATATTGATATGGGAATAAAAACATACAACATATAAGAGTTAAAAATAAATATAAATAACAATATATGGAAATCATAAAATAGAAAAATCAAATATACCTCTATATGAAATGATATAACATGTGGTACTTGTATCATGGTGCAAGGGTTAACATAACTAACACTTAAAAAAAATAAGGAATGATAGTTAATATTCACAAGTAGTCTCCCTTTAAATGAAATAGTTTAATCCAAGGTGCCATAAATATATGTTAATATTCAATGAATTTTTAAAAAACAATGAAGTTATTATTGGAAAACATATGTAAAATTAAACAAACATTATTAAAAAATGGAATAGTAAAAATCATCAAAACGTTGAGAAATTCTTCTTAGGTTGTTTTTTAACCCTTAATCATAAATTACTTTATTTATGTGGTCGGATTATATATTTCTAACCAATCAAATTTGAACTAAATTTCCTATTGTAATATCTCCTAATTTGGTTGGACTTCAACAAATTTTTTATAAAGAATTGAAATTTAATAGGCCTTCATACATTTTTCATTCTCACTACTATCCATATAAAAAGTTTCATTGTTTTCTATCTCATTCACTATAAAATATTAAAAAAGTTTGTGTTTTGGAACCCACATAATATTTACTCCAACAATATTATAAATAAGATATTTAAGTAGCATAATTCTGTTTCTTTATATAGGAAATACATCCTTAATGTTCGATAAATATTCCGAAATTAAGGTATTATTAACACTAAAAAAATTATATAACATTGAAATAACAATCATTAGTATATTTATAGAAATACCACAGTGAAAAAACTATCAATAGGATTTTGGTTTTTAAACCATTCACAAAACAATTTCTGTAAATATTTAGCTTTTCAATAAATCATCCTATCACAGGTTCACTTTTAGTTATTTATTTTTATTTCTAGTAATTTTGTTTGTGTAATCCTCTCACATAATAAACGTAGTGTTAGCCAACTTTCGAAGAATTAAATTTGGAAAACAAATCACAAATTCTACTATAATGTGAGACATTATAATATTTAGATTTATGATGTTTATATTTTAATTATAAAATATATTTAGAATAATAATTGTTTTAGTAATAACTTAATATTTTTTTTTGAAATTTGGTTTTTTTAATATTAAATTTTTCTTCATGCATAAATCAAAACCGCTAAAGATCATTACAATAATAATTTTTAGATTAATGAGGTAGGTGGGATAAAATATTGTACCTATTCAGTATGATCCATAAAATACATATCTTATTTTTGATTTAGTTACATAGCTATAGATTTAGATTCATCCCAAAAATCCATAGAAGAACTCAATGTAACCTTTATAGATCTCTTACATTTATTTTTGAAACGTGTTTCTATAAATTGTTATTCTAACTTACTTTCTATGAGTTAAGAGAATTAATGTTTAGTATTACTAAGTTTCTATCATTAATTGTTTTTTGATCTCTTTTGTGTTTACATCATTCTTCTTAAATCCATTAATGGATTTACTAAATCTTTTTACTCTCTTTTTGAAATTGTTTATTCTAATAAAAATATTAGTAAGATCACCAATCAAATTTGAATTTCTATATTCTTTATTCGATGAGTCGGAATATTTTTCCTTATCCATTTTCTCAAACCTTGAATAAGAAAACATAAATATAGAATTTTATTTGTTGACTAAATTTAGACCATCATCATCTACATTCATTTTAGCTTCATAAACCATGAGTGTTCTAAATGAATTCATCATTTCCATATTATTAACTGATGTGGGATATATAATTGAAAAATACACCACTATATTTAGTAGGTACAACTATAAGAACATTTAAATATTAAATTGATTATGGTATAATAGTTCTAAAATCAATAAGATTATTCCATATCGAAGAGATTATTCAAATAATTTGTGTTATCATTTTTATATAAGACATCCAAAAGAACCAAAAAATAATTTTATATTATTTAACATTACTTTTTCTTATATTTTTTTAACTTTATATGAAATACTAAGGGCTTACCATATATCATAATCTATATAACATTACACAACTCTATTAAACACAACATGTTATAACTCAAAAAAAATCATAGCTTTTGGATTTAGATCATAATATATCTTTTGTTGACCACTCCATAATATAGGTTTTATAAAAAGAGTTTTTTAATGTTTAACAATGTTCATGAAAATTTGAAATTAAATATTATTTAGGTAGAGAATCATTCTAGTTTTCCCATCAACATGATTCTCACTGTTTAAATAAGGACCTCTTACCATTGATATATAATATTTTATATCCTCCATGGAAATAAACATTATCATATTATATCTTTATCACTCTATCATTTTAGGGTCAAAATTGTAATGCCTCGACCCCAGTTACCCAGAGTTGGTTCAATATTACATAAAATTGGCATGATTACAATGAATAAAGTCCCAAAAGTCCGATCAGTTTAGCAGTTTTGGAAAATAGATTACATACATGAACGTTAAATTACACATTAGAAAATAAAACACAACATAAATGATCCTTTTAGAACGACATTAATCCCCTAGATTAACCATGATTATCAATCATAATACACTTCTTGTAATCCTGAGAAAATTAAACCATAGAAAGGGGTGAGCTAAGATGCTCAGTAAGGATAACAATATAGAAAGAACTTTTATAAATAAGAACAAACATTTATGGAAATGTATAAGACTAATACAAAAGCCTTTTGAACATAAACTTTAGCATAACATAAAAAAATACAATAAAATAATGACATTTACTTATTCACATGGATATTCTACTAGTCAAATAATCACATGCAATATCAATATCCAATTTCATAATGATGGAATTCATAATGACAGACTTTATAACCACATAGTCAAGGCCTTGTGCCAAGACTACAAATAAGATTTTGTCAAGGCCTTGTTCCAATACACTAGTTTGTCTCATGAGACATACCGATGCATCGAGGAGCTATAACGGGCTGCACCCGTCACTTACTATGTCTAGTGCATTCCTCATATGAAAGGTTCAAACATAATATAAACATTTGTATTAAAACTATCCTACGAAATGTAAATACTTTATATATAAACCATGAATGGTATAAAAATAACACATCCACAGTCAAACATATTACAAAAACTTCAATACTATATGGATGATTTGTATCATAATAAATCAACTTCAAACAAGTTTAAAATCCATAAAAGGATTTTGATATAGATGAAAATGATTTTTGAAACTCTTTAAGAGAAATATCTCTTTTTCATGAAAACATTTAAAAGTCACACAATTTAAAAAATAAGGCATTTAAAGACATTTTTTAATGAATGTTTTCCATACCAATTTGAAAATTTTCAAAGGAATTAACATTTTAAAAAGATTCATTTCCATATAAATAAATCCTATAAAACCATTTTGAAAACATATACATTAATGAGAACGATTTAGAAGAAAAATATTTAAAAAATTTAAAATGTTGTTTTAGTAAAATTTCCATTAAAAAATCCCTTTGAAAAATCTTTAATGAAACATTGACAAGGATAATAAATATGTCCCAGTAGATACTTACATAAAACAACCTCAGATAATAAAGTGATTGTGAAATTAACCCTTACTTTGCACTTTTCTTTAGTAGAGGGTACATTTAACCTCTTGTATGAAGACCTTAGTATTTTATTAAATTATACCAAAACCATATTAATATTTATTATATCATACGTTATTCATTTATTACTTTACACTACCTGTTTAATAATAATTTTCATGTTAAAATAACATTTTGGGTAATAATCGCTTTCTTTATCGTACGTGTTTTAACTTGTTACTCTTGATTGTATCACTTAGATCAAGATTTAAATACATACAGAATACAAAACATGATTTATATATCATATATATTTAGATTAAAATATGTATAATAGACATATATAATAAATTGAAAATACAATTTATGGAGATAGTAGTCCGTACATACACATAAATGTTGTTTCCGTTTTCATATCATATTGAATGGAACTAAGTGAATAAGATATATGTAAGGACACAAACACACACACACATATATATATATCTAGTAGCATTATTATTTCATATATTACATTCTTATTAATGATATATATTTTATAATCATCCATGAGTGGTGAACGTGGAAATGAATCTAATCACGTCGTGGAGATGGTAAACCGTACATACACACGAGCAACAATATAATTTTATTGATGGAGAAATATTATGTAATTGGATGTTATATAATATATACAGAATCTTTGACATGTTATATTTATTATTTACATCAGTTATAATCATTATTATACACATCCAAATAATGAAGTTTTTGAATATGAAATGACACAACGACGTGGAGATGGTAATCTGTACATACACACGTATGGTGAATTTTTCCTTTATATAATGGATATAATAATGAATATGGATGTACAATTTTTCTAATAACATCATAGTATATAGAATATAGTGGAGTTATTATTTTAGAATATAAACAATAATGAAAGAGGAAGTGGAATAAGAAAAGAACTTGAAATATGTGATGAAATATTTACCTCTTTTTCGACTTCTTCCTTTTGATTAGATAAAAAGGGCACCTTAGGTTGGATTTATGACCAAAGGAAGGAATCTATGATGAATGGAGTAATGTTGGGAGGATATTTGGGAAGGTATTGGCCGATCCAAATGGCTTTTGAGCTTTGAAATTAAGAGTAGTGGAAGTTCCCTTTTATAAGAGAGGTGAGGGTCACTTTAGGAAAAGTCTGAAATATTATTTTATAATAAAATCATTTTAGGTTTATAATGGATAAAGGTAGAATTAATTAAAGGCTATATTTGGGATGGGTTTAAAACCTCTCAACCAATAGGTTTTAGACAAGTTGTGGGAACCATTTTACCATATCATTTAGATTTATCTCTTAGTTAAATAGTTTAACTTTTACCATGTCTTCTTGTATTCTAACACTATGTGGTTAATAAACTTACTCTAAACATCCAAGAGAACCTTAAGTGGTTCTTTAATGACATATATAATATTCCTTAAGACTTTTGGATGAACCATATATTTTTAAAAATATTATATCAACCAATAATATAGTATTTGTTTTAAAAACTATTTTATGTCAATTTTGGCATTATTTGGTATTTGTTTTTTGGTAAAAATCATAACAGCTTGATTACTTTGAAAAAAATTGATTAATTCAACCCTAAAGTGTCATATAAAACTATAAAATTAGTGTAATTCATCCAAAGTCTCAAATTACAATTATTTGGGTATTTATAATATCAATTATTTTAATCTCTCATTTATAAGGTAATTCCTGCATCATCATTGTGTCATAAATAAATTTAATTATTTAATGTCTAAATAATAATAAATATAATACAATTATTTATGAAATTTTATTATCTTTCTAATGAATATTTATATTCGAATTTATATTGTGTGTAACCCTATATTAATAATGTTTTAGTAATTAAACATTGAATTTAACTCTTTTAACTCGTCTTTCAATAAAATAATAATAAATGTCCTAATCTAATCCAAATGGATCAAAGAGGTTCATATTTTATTCCTATGGTTTTTTTGGTTGAATTATACTTATCCAATAGAATTAGGAGGCATCTTAGTGTAATAATAATATCATTTTTACCATTAATTACCCTATTTACTTTTAACCATGGTAATTAAAAGTAAAAGGTTACTATTCACAAAAAATTATTTTTATCTTATGGAACCAAATTTTACATACTGATATTAACCATGTCTCTTGGATTTTTGAAATTCAACTCACAGAAGTGGTAAAATTATGTTTTATTTAAATTTTCAAATGCTCCTAGGAGGTGGGTAAAAGACGGTAAAAAGTTTAATAAAATATTTATATATCTAAACTTGTTATAAAATGATTCCAATGAATTATATTGAACACATATGTGTATTATCTATCTATATTACCTAAAATAAATTAAAATAAAATAAATAGATATTTAAATAAAAAGTCAGTTTAACCAATAACTCAGAGTTTTTCACTATTCACCAAAATTGAAAGTGTTCTGAAAAATACCAAAATATCAATCTAAGCTAATTTTGATATTTTGAATTCAAAAATTAATATTATATTACCAAATTCAAGACATAGAAGTTTCATTTATTAATTTAAAATTAATTCCCATTGTCAAAACCAGAAAACGTGTTTTTATGAAATAATGACTAACAAAAGATTGATAGTTGTTTACATTCAATTTCTATGTGAAATTATTTACAATGAATAAAATTGGATTAAATTGTAAAAATATAATCTATTTATACTTCCAAATCATTAAAATGTATAATTTTACACTACAAATTTTTTGGACTAAAAAAGTTATTTTCAGTTAAAATATATTATTATTCACTATTCACCCAGATATGAATGTTATAAAAAAAACACCAAATATTTATTGAAACTAAATTCATATGTCCTGATTATAAAGAAGAATTTTTTTTTGTCGAATTGAAAATATAAAAATTTAAAATATTGTATTTAAAAGGGGTTCTCCATTAAAAGGTGGTAAAATTGGTTTGTAAAAAAATTATTCTTTTATCTGAAAAAATGAATTTGTTTGTTAATTATGTCTTGGAAACTCATAATACGGATTCTAAAATTATAATTATTATATAGAGTTCAGAATTTAGATAATACTATTCATAACAACTTTTGTACGGCTAGTTTGGTATGTTGTGGTGTGCTTGAACTTGATGTTGCGTGTAGTGTAAGTTATTGAATTATTTTGAAGAAATAATGTACTATGAAATCTTGGTGTGTTACATTCTTCCATCCTTCAATAAATTGTGTCCTTGTAATTTTAAATCATTCTTCAAAAAAATAATGTTGAAAATATAAAGTACCTTTGTGGAAAAACCCACATCAGAGATTGGGTTAATAAAATTTAGTCTTTATAAGAGGAACAAAATTATATATATATATATATATATATATTTACATTACAAGTAGAGTTTCGTCCTCCAACTAATTCCTAATACAAACTCATATTTCACTCAAATATATTTCAAATAAATATTCTATTTGTCTTAATCGTATAGGGTTCCTAATATAATGAATTAATAATTCATTTGTTATACTATTTATAAAAAACTAAATTATACAAACCAGAACATCAAGTAGTCTAGTCGTAGGTGATATACCCTTGTCGTTCTTTGGTTGTGGGTTCATGGCTCGTGGATTTTATGGACACGACTACTTATCGCCCAACCTCGAGGTTGTATTTTTTATAACAATCAAAAAATAACCTTAAAAATAGTATCCAATTTCATACTTAATCATTTCCAACCATTAGACTCATCCAAATTACTTCTATACAAACTCTCAGACCAAAATTTATAAGGAAGATAATCATAATGAAAATCCTTTTTTCCAGGTAATAACATGTTAACGCCTTCATCATTTTTTCTTTTAAAACATTGCAACATCCTGAATTACCATAAAACCTTATTCATTACATTCATACTCCCTTACTCCTTATATAATACCAGATATACTCCTTCTATCCAAAAATATTGTAAACTCCAACAATAATGGAATATAAAATTCATTAATTAGTTTCAAGGAAGTCAAGAATATCCAATATAATTTATCCAAATAAACCATCTCTTATTACAAAATCACTACCTCGTTATCATGACCATATTAAGGATTACATTTCATTCAACCATGTATTTTCCAAAAAGTGTAGCTTACTATTACGTCACTTTTCATAGAACAATATAATCTCAAGTCTTTAATAAAATAGTACTGCAGTACAATCCTAATTTATCTCCATAATTAATATAACCAGTATACTGTTGATACAATAATCAAATGAAATAATTCTATAATAACAACATACGAACACTGGGCATTCCTCTTCATCTGAGGTAGTATCATAACTTTATTATTATCCAATAACATCATTTGCGATATACACTTATGACTGGGACATTGATTCACGTAGTGTCTCAACGCCTTGCAGCTAAAGTATTTTACATTTGAAAACGTTTTATTACCCATGAAATCACGCACTTGGTGTCCTTTTTCTCCACACTTATAAAAAACTCCCATTCCCATCAAGTATTTACCTATGTGATTATTTCCACATTTTTCACATATAGAAAAATTCTTCTTTCCCCTCTTCCCTTTACCTATCTTTCTCTCTACCATCCTTTTCTTCTCTTGCTTCCCTTAAAAGCCAGTGGACTTAGAAAATTAATTACTTATCTTTCTAATACATGATATTACTTCTTCATATGTTGAGAAAAAATGGAAGACTATTTGACTTCTAAATGATGTCTTAATACCATGAATGATATGATACTTATTACTCTTTGGATCATACGTATTGCTGGAGTTCTCATTCATTCTACTGGGTGTCATTTCTAAACAATGGCATACACTAGGCCAGTTTATGAATCACAATTCATAATTCCAAACATGTAAGATACCTAATTTAAATTGAATAGTTTATGGATATAATCAATAAACACAGAAATGTTTCCTTTGAGGAGTTATAGACTCATAAATCCTTCACAGTGGTTTGTAAAGAAAACGAGAATTATCCTAAGCATATCCCCCGGGAGTGTCATAACAAAGAGTGCAGCAAGGCCCCTTGTTGTGCACCAGTTCCCATTCGAGTATTGCTCAGAGTGGTGTCCTCGGGTTTTAACCCTAGGTACATCTATTCCAGAGCCACCACTACCTGCTCGTATCCAGACATGGATGTATTGTTTGGAAAACTCACAAAATCTCTACAGTACCAAAATTCTAAAATGTTCTTCTATATTGATCCTCAAAGTCTATCTTAGGGTAATGTGCTCTAATCAAAGTTTTTATAAATCTAGTTTCCAAGGTTATTGCAAAGCTTTCTATGATTCCAACTGTAACGTTCTAACCCCAGTTACCCAAAGTTGGTGCATTATTACATAACATTGGCATGATTACAAGGAATCAAGTCCCGATGGACCAATCCGTTTAGCAGTCTTGGAAAACATATTACATACATGAACGTTACATTACACATAAGTAAATAAAACACAACATAAATGTTCCTTTTAGAATTCAATTAATCCCCTAGATTAACCCTTATTATCAATCATAATACACTTCTTGTAATCCTGAGAAAATTAAAACATAGAAAGGGGTGAGCTCAGTTGCTTAGTAAGGATAACAATATAGCAGAAACTTTCATAAATAAACATAAACATTTAAGGCAATGTATAAGACTAAAAATATCCTTTTAAACTTAAACTTCATCATAATATGGAAAAGATACAATAATATAATTCCATTTACTTATTCACATGGATATTCTACTTGACGAATAATCACATGAAATATCAATAGCCACTTTAATAATGATGGAATGCATAATTCCAGACTTTATAACCACATAGTCAAGGCCTTGTTCCTATACAAAAAATAATATTTTGTCAAGGCCTTGTGCGAAGACACTAGTTTGTCTAATGAGACATTCCAATGCATCAAAAAGCTATAGGGCTCTCCACATGTCACTTACTAAGTCTAATGCGTTCCTCATATTAAATGTTTAAACATAACCTAAAAATTCCTATTAAAAATAGCATGAAAAATTTAAATAATTTATTTATAAACCATGAATGGTGTAAAAATAATACATCCACAATCAAACATATCAAAAAAATTCAACACAATATAAAATATTTTTATCATAATAAATCAACTTCAAACAAGTTTAAAATCCATCAAAGTATGTTGGCATAGATGAAAATTATTTTTGAAACTCTCTGAGAGAAATATCTCATTTTCATTAAAACATTTAAAAGTAACAAAATTTTAAAAGGAAGAAATTTAATTACATTTTTGAATCAAAGTTTCAGATACCACTTTGAAACTTTTCAAATGAATTAACATATTAAAAACATTCATGTCCATATAAATAAATCTTTAAAAACCATTTTGAAAACAAAGACATTAATGAGAACGATTTAGAAGAATATATATTTAAAACATTTAAAATTCTTTTTTAGTAAAAATTCCCTTAAAAATAATCCCTTTGAAAACTATATAATGAAACATGTACATGGATAATAAATACTTCCCAGTAGATACTTACGTAAAAACAATGCCAGATAATAAAGAGATTGTGAAATTAACCCTTACCACACACTTTCCTTTAGTAGAGGGTATGTTTAACCTTATATATGCAGATCGTATTATGTTATTAAATTATACCAGAACCATATTAATATTTATTATATCATACATGATTCATTTAGGACTTTATACTACCCATTTAAGAATAATTTCCTTGTTAAACTTATATTTCGGGTAATAATCGCTTTATTTATCATACATGTTTTAACTTTTTCTTCATGATTTTATGTAACACCCAAGATTCCATGGTACAATTCTCTTTGAATAATATAGTAGCGTGTGTCGTACGCAACTTCGAGATTCTATCACATTGTGACCAATCAAAGTAGCCGTTATGAATAGTAATACCCACTTTTTGAAATTTTATAAAATTTATCTCTCAAAATGGACTACATTTTTGAATTCAGAATATCGAAATTATCCTAGTGTAATATTTTGGAACTTTTTGGATAACTTATATATTTTGTTGAATAGTGAAAATTACTAAATTTTAATTAAAAACAACTTTTTTATTCGAAATAATTAATAGTGATAAAATATAAATTTAAGTTGTTTTAAAGTATATTTAGAATATATTTTTACCATTTAATACAATTTTGGTTGTTGGAAATAATTTCACAATTATACCGGACATAAACAAGTGTCAATCTTTTGATAGTTATTATCTTTTAAAAACACTCTTTATGTTTTAACAACGGGAATTAATTTTAAATTAATTTCTGCTACTTCTGTGTTTTGAATTTTGAAAAATGTATTCCATATTTGGAATCAGGATTTTCAAATTATGTAAATAGGTAACTTTTATATTTAGACATTTTGAATAATTACTTTGGTAAATATTTTATCTACCATGGTTAAAGGGTAAATCTGGTAAATAAGGGAAAAACAAATAATATTATAATAAAAATAAATTACCCTAAAATGTGTACTAACCTTATTGGTTTATACATGTCTAACCATGGGAATATTTGGGTTGATTTTGGGAATCCATGTATCCACTTTTAGGAGATAAGGACAGTTTATATTAATTAAGTTAAAATAAATACAAAAATGACACAAGCATATATCTTTCAGAAAAAAATTTTTTACATGGGGTTATATATGTTGGAACTTTGACTATAAATATTAATTATAAAGATAAAAAGCATTTCAACATAATTGTATTTTATTTATAATTTTTAGACAATTAATAATTAAATTTTTTTGTGACACAATAATGATGCAGTATTTTCCTTATTAATCAAAAAATCAAATAATTTGTATTATAAATGTTACAATAAATATAATTTGAATGTTTTGAGGACATACATGAATTTTATTGGTTAATATTACTTGTTAGGATAGCTTAAATTAATTTTTTTCGAATTAAAAATGTTTTTAAGACTTTAACAAAAATTAATTATTAAATAGTGTCAAAATTGACACAAATGAGTTTTTAAAAAAAGTATTATATTATTAATTGATATTATATTCCAAAAAATATATGGTTCGGCAAAAGGACTTATATTATGATAAGTGTATCATTAATGGACCACTAGGGGGTCGCTTGGATGAATATTGTAAGTTTATTAACTATATAATATTAAAATACAAAGTGACATGGTAAATGTCAATCTAATTAAATAAGAGTTAAAACCAAAAGATAATGTTAATATAATGACCCCAACCTGTCTAAAATATATTGGTAGAAAGTATTTCGACCCATCCCCACATTAGACTTAAAATAATCTTCTTTAGAGACATTAGAAACTGAATATGAATTTATTATAAAATAATATTTCTAGCTTTCCCAAAGGTGCCCCTCACCCCTCTTATAAAAGGGAACTACCCATTATCACTAATTCAAACATTAAAAGCCTTTTGGCACGACCAAAACCAGTCCAAATACTCTCCAACTTCACTGAAATCAACCTAGATGCCTTAGTTTGATCATAAATCCATCCTATGGATCCCTTTTGATCAAATACAAAGGAAGAATCTGAAGAAGAGGTAATGTTTTCACCTCCCTCTTTCAAGTTCCTTTCTTCTTCAACTTCTATTTTATTTGCTATTCCCATTAGAAAATAATCACTCATGTATATTATATATACTATGATGTTATTAAAAATATGGTACAACCATATTCAGTATTCTATCCATCCTTTGAATGACATGTCACCATATGTGTGTATGTACGGATTACCGTCCCCACGTCGTGGTGTTATTGTTATTGAAAACATTATTATTTGGATGGGTATAATAATGATGTTTAATTAATTTATATAATATATATAACATGATAATGATTATGTATATATTATATACCATCCAATTATATATTATTTTAATATTAAAAGAATGATATTGTCGCTTGTGCGTACGTACGGACTACCGTCTCCACGAACGCGATGATATTCATTCCCCATCATATCCAATCAAGAATAATTCTCATTATATGATTAAAAATAATGTTTAAGAACTTTATATCATTATGGATATTAATAAGATACAACCTATCCATAACAAACACGACTTATGTAACAAAACATATAAAATAAAACAAGTAAGTCAACACCCAAAACGATGATATTAATAAGATATTATTAACAAAGAAATGTTAAAAGGTCATATATGATATCATATTAATGAATATGATTCTTGAATAATTTAATAACAATTATTTCACCATTATATATGAGTTTAACCTACCCTCAACCAAGGAAATGTACAAGGTAAGGGTTTATTTCACAATCTCTTCCTTATCCGATGATGTTTATACGTGATTATCTACTGGGACCTCTTTATAATCCACATCCATGTTTCTTAAAAATGTATTTCAAACACATTATTCATACTTTAAAGAATATGGTTTAAAGTCATTTATACCCTTGTTTGATTTTTTATAAGATGTTTATAATGGAATCTTTTTGTCGTTTTCCAAACAAGGTCCTTTTTATCCTTTTCGACAAAATAAAGGTAAGAATGTCTTTTTTTATCTTATATGGCAGGTGTGGATATTTTCCACCATTATAAAATCTTAAATGCTTTCCTTACAAGCTTATAAAGATATTTTCAATGTAAATGTTTAATTTTATAATTATGTGACTTTTAAATGATTCCAAAAAAAGAGATATTTCTCTCAAATAGTTTTGATTTCATCTATTCCATCATCCTTTGATAAATTTTAATCTTATTTGAAGTTGATTTATTATGATTCAAAAATTCCATATTGTATTGAAGGTTTTGGGATATTTTTTACTGTGGATGTGTTATTTTTATACCATTCATTGTTTATGGAGAAATTATTGACATTTCGTATGCAAGTTTTAATATGAATGTTTATGTTATGCTTAAACCTGTTCATATGAGGAATTAATTGGACTTAATAAGTGACGGGTGGATCCCACTATAGCTCCTCGATGAATCGATAGGTCTCATGAGACAAAATAGTGTCTTGGAACAAGGCCTTGACAAAATCTTATTTGTAGTCTTGGCACGAGGCATTGGCTATGTGGTTATGATAGTCTGGCATTATGCATTCCATCATTATGAAAGTGGTTATTGATATTGCATTTGATTATTCGACTAGTAGAATATTCATGTGAATATGTAAATTTCATTATTTCATTTTATTTTTTCCATGTTATGGTTATGTTAAAGTTTAAAAGGCTTTTGTTTTCGTTATACATTGCCTGAAATGTATATGCTTATTTATGAAAGTTTCCGCTATATTGTTATCCTTACTGGGCATTTGAGCTCACCCCTTTCTATGTTTTATTTTTCCCAGGATATGAAGAAGTATTGTATCAATGACCGTCAGGGATAATATAAGGGGATATGAGTGTAGAGACAAGATTTTGTTTAGTTTTCACTTTATGATGTAATGTAAACATTATGGATGTATCTAGTGTCTCCAAGACTACAAACTAATCGGTCTTTTAAGACTTGATATTTTATGATCATGGAAATGTTATGTAATAATCCACTGACTCTGGGTAACTGGGGTCGGGGCATTACAGTTGGTACCAGAGGAAGTTTAGTACTAACATTGGAAGCTAGATTTAGATAAACTCTAATTAGAGCACATAACCCTAAGATAGACTTTGAGGATTTGTATAGAATAAATTCCTAGAATTGTGGTATTGTTGAGATTTTTTGAGTTTTCCGAGCAATACATCCCTATCTAGATATGAGAAGGTAGAGGCGGCTCTGGAATAGATGTACCTTAGGGTAAAATACCAAAACACCGCTTTGAGCTAGACTCGAATGGGAACTGGTACATGACAACAAGCCTTGTGACACTCTTGGTTACGACACTTCCATGGGATATGCTTAGGATAATTCTCATTTTATTTACAAACCATAAAGAAGGGTTTATGCGTATATACTTCTTCAAAGAATTTTTTTTATGATTATGGATTGTATCCATATATATTTCAATTTATGTTAAGTGTTTTTCAAGTATGGAATTCTGTATTTTTATTGATAAACTGATCTAGTTTATGACATTGTTTAGAAATGGTGCCTAGTGGAAGAAATGGAAATCGTATCAATGCACGCACTCCATGTAGTGATTTCCCTCCTACTCAAGATAATTATAGTGGAGCTGGATATGCAACTGGTGCTGATCAGCTAATCACCATTCTGGGACAACTCACTCAGGTTATGAATAAAAACCTTACCCGTATAGAGCACCCTGATCCACTACGTGGAGGATCAATGTTCGATCGCTTCATGAAGAAGCAACCACCAACATTAAACGGGAGTACAAATCCATTAGTAGCTGAGCAATGGATAAGTTCCCTAGAAAAAATATTTCAGGCTTTGGGGAGGAAGAGAATGAAATAACTATGGGTAAGGAAAGGAATGTTCAAATTGAGGATGTGACTATTGTGAAAGAATATGCAGATGTGTTTCCAGAAGATTTATCTGGACATCCTTCAGAATGAGAAGTTAGGTTTTCCATTGATTTAATTACTGGATCTAGACCTATATCGAATACCCCTTATAGAATTCCCACTGTGGAATTAGTTGAACTAAAGATACAACTATAGGAATTGAGTAATAAGCGATTTCTTCACCATAGTGTTTCTCCATGGGGTGCCCCTGTTCTTTTTGTTAAAAATTAAGATGGATCTATGAGGTTATGTATTGATTACAGGGAGATCAATTCTATAAAAATAAATAACAAGTATCCCCTACCTCACATTGATGATTTATTTTACCAACTGGTTGGAGCTCAATACTTTTCAAAGATTGACCTTCGATCTGGATATCATCAGATGTGTGTGAAGAAGGAAGACATTAAGAAGACATCATTTCGAACCAGGTACAGGCATTATGAGTTTACAGTAATGCCTTTTGGGCTGACTAATGCTCCCTCTGTTTTCATATATCTAATGAATAGAGTTTTCAAGGAATATCTCGATGATTTTTTTGTGGTATTTATTGATGATATCTTGGTATAATCCAAAAGATACGAGGATCATGAAAATCACTTGCACATTATCCTAAAGATTTTAGAAGACATGAATTATATGGGAAGTCTAGAAAGTGTGAATTATGGCTACCAGATATTTCTTTTCTTGGCCATATTGTCTCTAAGTATGGAATCTCTGTTGATCCTTTTAAGACCTAGGCAATCCAAGAATGGCCAACACCATCAAGTATATCTGAGGTATGAAGTTTTATTGGTTTAGTATGTTATTATTGGAGTTTCATCTAGAACATTTCCCAATTGGCAAACACATTAACAAAGCTCATACGTAAAGGGGTTAAATTTGTTTGGACAAATAAGTGTGAAGAATGTTTTGAAGAACTGAAGAGAAGATTAGTCAATGCTCCTATATTGACACTGCCATCGGGGAATGATGGGTTCGTTATTTATAGTGATGCATCGATGAAAGGACTTGGATGTGTTCTTATGAAGAATGATAGAGTTATTGCCTATGCATCACGAAAACTAAAAATTCATGACAAAAACTATTGTACACATGATCTTGAGTTAGCTGCTATAAGATTTGATCTGAAAATATGGAGACACTATCTCTACGATGAAAAATGTGAGATATATACCGATCACAAGAGTTTGAAGTATATTTTCTCACAGAAAGAACTCAACATGAGGCAAAAGAGATGGATTGAATTACTCAAGGATTATGATTTAATGATACACTACAACTCGAGGAAGGCTAATAAGGTGGTAGATGCTTTGAGAAGAAAAGATCATAGAGTTTTGAAAAATATAAGAATTGAAAGTGATCCAATTTTCAAGGATCTAGTAAAGATGGACATGGGAATAACCATGGAAGGTGAAACATCAATGCTTTTTCAAATGGTTTCCAAACTATCTTTACGAAAAAGGATTAAGAGTTCTCAGACCGATGATGAAGAATTTCAAAAGAATATTAAAGCTGTGAATGATGGGATATTGAGAGACTTTGTGTATGAAGAAGGAATTTTAAAATTTGGGAACAGACTTTTTGTTCCCGATATACCTGATCTGAAAATGGAATTGTTAGATGATGCTCGTAGCTCAAATTTCTCTATACATCTTGGGATCAACAAAATGTATATAGATTTGAAGGAACACTTTTGGTGGGGAACATGAAGAGGGAGATTGCTGATTTTTTGTCAAGATATTTGGTTTTTCAACAAGTGAAAGCTAGAAGGCAACAACATGGAGGAGTCATGCAACCTCTTCCAATGCCAGAGTGGAAATGGGATAATATTAAGATGGACTTTGTCATGGGACTACCAAAGACTCCTAGAATGAACGATGCAATATGGGTCATTAATGATCATCTTACCAAGTCATCACATTTTCATGATATAAGGTAAGCTTTACTACTTGAACGTTTAACAAGACTATATATTAATGAAGGTGTGATACTTCATAGAGTACCACTATCAATTGTTTCGGATTGTGATCCGCGTTTTACATCATGATTCTGGAAATGTCCTCAGAAATCCCTGGATACTGAACTTCGTTTGAGCACTGCCTACCACCCTTAAACAGATTGGCAATCAGAACAAACTATTCAAACCTTAGAAGACATGTTGTGATCTTTCTCACTTGACTTTGAGGGTATGTGGGATCAATATTTACCTCTGTTAGAATTTTCTTATAACAATAGCTTCCATTCAAGTATTCGAATGGCACCATATGAAGCATTGTATGGAAAGAGATGTCCCACACCAATCTGTTGGGATGCCTTTGGTGATAAAAAACTTTTAGGCCAAGAACAAGTGAAGGAAATAATGGAAAAGGGTAAAGGTAATTTAAAACCACATCAAAGCAGCTCAAAGTTGGCAGAAGAGCTATACCGATAACCGAAGGAAGGATTTGGAATTTTAGATAAGAGATCATGTTTTCTTGAAGGTATATCCATGGGAGGAAGTTATATATTTCGGTAAGAAGGGTAAATTGAGTCCCACGTACATCGGACCTTTCGAAATTCTAGAACAAATTGGGGTTGTAGCTTACCATTTGGCAATGCCGCCAAGTCTCTCCAAAGTTCACAATGTGTTCCACATATCACTATTAAGAAAATACATGCCCAACCCAACGCATGAACTCACTTTCGAGGAATTAGAACTAGAACTCGATCTATCTTATTACGAAGAGCCCGTTTATATTCTGGATACAATAGAGCAAGTTCTGAGAAACCGGACGACTCATATGGTAAATGTTCTATGGAGGAACCATAAGATAGAAGAGGCAACATGGGAACCCGAGGAAATTATGATGAAGAACCACCCGAGCGTTTTCATGCTGTAGTATTCTAGAAATTTCTAGGATGAAATTATTTTAAGGAGGGGATAATGTAAGACCACAAGCTTCCACGGTATTATTTTCTTTGAATAATACAATAGCATGTGTTGTAAGCAACTTCGAGATTCTAACACACTACGGCCAATCAAAGTAGCCGTTATGAATAGTAATAACCACTTTTTGAAATTTTATAAATTTTATCTCTCAATATGGACTTCATTTTGTTATTGAGAATATCGAAATTAGCCTAGGGTAAAATTTTGTAACTTTTCGGATAACTTTTATATTTTGATGAATAGTTAAAATTACAAAATTTTAATTAAAAACAACTTTTTTAATCAAAATAATTAATAGTGATAAAATATGAATTTAAGTGGTTTTAAAGTTTATTTAGAATATATTTTACCGTTTAATACAATTTTGGTCATTTGACATAATTTCACAATTAAACCGGACATAAACAAGTGTCAATCTTTTCATAGTTATTATATCTTAAAAACATGCTTTTTGTTTTAACAACAAGAATTAATTTTAAATTAATTTATGATACTTATATGTTTTGAATTAGGAAAAATGGATTACATATTTGGAATCAGGATTTCCAAATTGTTTAAATAGGTATCTTTTATTTTTAGAAATTTTGAATAATTATTTCGGTAAATATTATATTTACCATGGTTGAAGGGTAAATCTGGAAAATCTGGTAAATAAGGGTAAAAAAATAATATTATTATTATAATAAATTACCCTAAAACGTGTCTTAACCTTACCGGTTGATACATGTCTAACCATGGGCATCTTTGGGTCGATTTTGGGGCCCCATGGATCCACTTGTATGTGATAAGGACACTTTATATTAATTATGTTAAAATAAATACAAAAATGACATAGGAATATATATTTTAGAAAAACAATTTTTTACATAGGGTTATATATGTTGGATTTTCGACTATAAATATTCACTATAAAGATAATAATCTTTCTAAAATAATGGTATTTTATTTATAATTTTTATAATAATAATAATTAAATTTATTTATGACACAATAATGATGCCGTATTTTCCTTATTAATGAATGAATAAAATAATTGGTATTATAAATGTTAAAATAAATATAATTTGAAAATTTTGAGGACATAAAAGAATTTTATTTGTTAATATTACATGTTAGGATGTCTTAAATTAACTTTTTTCTTATTAATAAAGTTTTTATGACTTTAACAAAAATCAATTATTAAATAGTGTCATACTTGACATAAATGAGTTTTTAAAACAGGTATTATATTATTAATTGATATTATATTCCTAAAAATATTAGGTTCATCCAAAGGACTTATATCATGATAAGTGTATCATTAATGGAACACTTGGTGGTCTCTTGGATGTATATAGTATGTTTATTAACTATATTATATAAAAATACATAGTGACATGGTAAATGTTAATCTAATTAAATTAAAGATAAAACCAAAATATAAGGTTAATATAATGACCCAAACCTGTATAAAATCAATTTGTTGAAAGGATTTCGACCCATCCCCACATTATACTTTAAATAATCCACTTTTTAGCCATTATAAACCTAATATGAATTAATTATAAAATAATATTTCTAGCTTTTCCAAAGGTGCCTCTCACCCATCTTATAAAAGGGCACTCACCCTTCTCACTAATTCACACATTAAAAGCCTTTTGGATCGGCAAAACCCTGCCCAAATACTCTCTCAACTTCCCTCAAATCAACATAGAGGCCTTATTTTTATCATAAAGCCAACCTAATGAGCCCTTTTGATCAAATCAAAAGGAAGAACCCGAAGAAGAGGTAATGTTTTCACCACCCTCTTTCAAGTTCCGTTCTTCTTCAACTTCTTCTTTCTCTGATAATCCCATTATAAATTAATAACTCAAGTATCTTATATATACTGTGATATTTTTATAAATATGTTACAACCATATTCATTATTCTATCCATCCTTTGAATGACATGTCACCATATGTGCATACGTATGGCTTACCTTCTCCACGTCTTGGTGTGATTGTTATTCAAAACATTATTATTTGGATGGGTATAATAGTGATGTGTAATTCATGTAAATAATAAATATAACATGATAATGATTATGTATATATGATATAACATCCAATTATATATTATTTTAATATCAAAATAATGATATTGCCGCTTGTGCGTATGTACGGACTATCATCTCCACGAACACGATGAGATTCATTCCCCATCATATTTTCAAGACTAATTCTCATTTGATGATTAGAAATAAAGTTTATGAACTTTATATCATTATGGATATGAATAAGATACATCCTATCCATAACAAACACAGCTTATGTAACAAAACATATAAAAGAAAACGAGTAAGTCAACACCAGAAACGACAATAATACTAAGATATTATTAACAAAGTAATGTTAAAAGATCATATATGATATCATATTAATGTATATGATTCTTGAATAATTTAAAAAAATTTATTTCACCATAATACAGGGGTTAACCTACCCTCAACCAAGGAAAAGTACAAGTTAAGGGTTTATTTCATAGTCTCTTCATTATCCGAGGTTGTTTATACGTGATTATCTACCGAGACCTCTTTATCATCCACATCCATGTTTCATAAAAATGTATTTCAAAAACATTCTTACTAATTTACAAAATATGGTTTAAATTCATTTATACCCTTGTTTGATTTTTTATAAGATGTTTATAAAGGAATCTTTCTGTCATTTTCCAAACAAAGTCCTTTTTAACCTTTTCGACAAAATTAAGGTAAGAATATCTTTTTTTATCTTATACGGTGGGTGCAGCTATTTTAGGCCGTTATAAAATCATCAAAGCTTCCCTTACAAGATTATAAGGATATTTTCAAAGTAAATTTTTTATTTTATAATTATGCGACTTTTAAATGATTTCAAAAAAGAGATATTTCTCTCAAATAGTTTTGATTTCATCTATGTCAACATTCTTTGATGGGTTTTATGCTTATTTGAAGTTGATTTATTAGGATACAAAACTTCCATAATGTATTGAAGGTTTTGTGATATTTTTGACTGTGGATGTGTTATTTTATACCATTCATGTTTTATTGATAAATTATTGACATTTCTTATGCTAGTTTTAATACAAATGTTTATGTTATGCTTAAACCTGTTCATATGAGGAATGCATTGGACTTAATAAGTGATGGGTGGAGCCCGCTACAGCTCCTCGATGCATCGGTAAGTCTCATGAGACAAACTAGTGTCTTGGCACAAGGCCTTGATAGAATCTTATTTGTATTATTGGCACGAGGCCTTGGCTATGTGGGTATGATAGCCTGGCATTATGAATTCCATCATTATAAAAGTGGTTATTGATATTTCATGTGATTATTTGACTTGTAAAATATCCATCTGAAAAATTAAATGGAATTATTTCATTTTATTTTTGCCATATTATGTTGAAGTTCATGTTTAAAAGGATTTTGTTTTATTAATAAATTATGTTAAATGTTTATGCTTATTTATGAATGTTTATGCTATATTGTAATCCTTACTTGGCATTTGAGCTCACCCCTTTCTTTGTTTTATTTTTCCCAGGATATGAAAAAGTATTTTATGGATGACCTACAGGGATAAATTAAGGGGATATGAGTGTGGAGACAAGATTTTGTGGTATCTTTCACTTTATAATGTAACGTAAACATTATGAATATATCTATTGTCTCCATGACTACTAAACTAATCAGTCTTTCGAGACTGGATCTTTTGTGATCATGACAATGTTATGTAATAATGCACCGACTCTGGGTAACTAGGGTCGGGGCGTTACATTTTATCACTTAGATAAATATTTAAATACTTCTAGAATATAAAACATGATTTATGTGTCATATATATTTAGAATATCAATATGTATAATAGGCATATATATGAAAAGGAAAACACCGTTTATGGAGACAGTAATTCGTACATACGCATAAACGTTGCTTCCATTTACATATCGTTTTGAAGGGAACTAAGTGAATAAGATATATGTAAGTGCATATATATATATATATATATCAGGTATCATTATTATGTCATCTATTAGATACTTATTAATGATATATTTTTTATAATCATCGTTGAATGGTGAACGTGGAAATGAATCTCATCACGTCTTGGAGACGGTAATCCGCACATACGCACGAGCGACAATATCATTATATTGATGATGCAATAGTATGTAATTGGATGGAATATCATATATAAGGAATCATAAACATGTAATATTTATTATTTTCATCAGTTATACTCATTATTATATGCATCCAAATAATTAAATGTTTTAATAACAAACTACACCATGACGTGGAGATGATAATCTGTACGCACACACATATGGTAACTTTATCATTTATAGGATCCATGGAATAAAGGATATGGTTGTAACATTTCTATAATAACATCCCAGTATATATAAGATACTGTAGTTATTAATTTATAATGTAAATAACAAAGAAATAGGAAGTGGAAAAAGAAAAGAACATGAAAGATGTGATGAAATATTTAGCTCTTTTTTGGGTTCTTCATTTTGATTTGATCAGAAAGTATCTTTAGGTTGGCTTTCTGTCCAAAAGAAGGCCTCAAAAATTAAGGTAAGAATTTGGTGAGGATATTTTGTAGGGTTTGGATGATCCAAATGGCTTTGGAGGTGTGAAATCAAGAGAAGGGGAGTGCCCTTTTATAAGAGATGTGAGGGTCACTTTAGGAAAAGTTTGAAATATTGTTTTATAATAAAATAATTTTCGGTTTATAATGGTTCCAAAATAAATTATTTAAAGGATATGGTGGGGATGGGTCTTACAACTCTCATCCAATAGGTTTTAGACATGTTTAGGTTACTATTTTAACAATATCTTTTAGATTTAACTCTTAGTTAAATAGTATAACTTTTACCGTGTCATCTTGTATTCTTACACTATATGGTTAATAAACATACTATAAACTTCCAAGGGAACAAAAAGTGGTTCATTAATGACATATATAATATTAATTAATACTTTTATAGAACCATATATTTTTTGGAATATTATATCAACCAATAATATAGTTTTTGTTTTAAAAACTATTTTATGTCAATTTTGACATTATTTGGTATTTGTTTTTTTGTAAAAATTATAACAGCATTATTAATTAAAATAAAATTGATTGAATCAACCCTAACATGTCCTATTAACCTATAAAATTAGTGTAATTAATCAAAATTCCCAAATTACATTTATTTGGTTATTTATAATACCAATTATTTTTATCTTTCATTAATATGGTAATTCCTGCATCATCATTGTGTCATTTATAAATTTAATTATTTAATGTATAAAAATTATAAATAAAATATCATTATGTATCAAATCATTTTAGATTTCTAATTAATGTTTATTTTAGAATTTATATAGTGTGTAACCCTATATTAAAAATGTTTTATTTATAAAAATTTGAATTTAACTCTTTTAACTCTTCTTTAAATAAAATAATAATAAATAACCTAATCTAATCCATGTAGACCAAAGAGGTTCGTATTTAATTCATAATTTTGTTTTTGGTCAAATTATACTTATCCAATATAATTAGGACATATGTGTAGGGTAATAAAAATATCATTTGTACCATTAATTACCCTGTTTACTTTTAACTATGGTAAATAAAAGTAAAATGTTACTATTCACCAAAAATTGTTTTTACCTTATTTAACCACATTTTACTTTCTAATATTAACCATGTCTCTTGGATTTTTGAAATTCAACTCACAGAAGTTGTAAAATTATGTTTTATGAAAATTTACAAATGCTCCTAGGAGGTGGGTAAAAGAAGGTAAAAAGTTCAATAAAATTTGTATATATCTAAACTTATTATAAAATGACTCCAAAAAATTATATTGAAATTATATAGGTATTATGTATATTTTTTTACCTAAAATAAATTTAAATAAAATAAATAATTATTTAAATAAAAATTCTGTTTTAACCAATAACTCATTGTTTTTCACTATTCATAAAAAATTGAATGTTTTCAGAAAAATGCATATATTTCACCCTAAGATAATTTTGATATTCTGAATTAAAAAATTAAGTCTATTTTACCAAAGTCAAAATATATTAGTTTCATTTATTAATTTAAAATTAATTCCCGTTGTCAAAACCAAAAATCGTGTTTAAAAAAAATAATAACTAACAAAAGATTGATACTTGTTTATGTTCAATTTCAAAGTGAAATTATTTACAATGAATAACATTAGATTAAATGGTAAAAATATATTATATTTATAATTCCAAACCATTAAAATGTATAATTTAACACTACAAATTATTTTAATTAAGAAAAGTTTCTTTCATTTAAAATGTAGTATTTTTCACTATTAACCAAAATATGAATGTTATTTGAAAAACACCATAAATTTATTGAAACTAAATTCTTATGTCCCGATTCTAAAAAAGATATTTATTTTTGTCATATTGAATATATAAAAATTCAAATATTGGATTTAAATAGTTTCTCCATTAAAAGTCGGTCAAATTGATTAAAAAATACTTCTTTTATCTGAAAAAATGAATTTTTTGTCATTATGTATATGAAACTCATAATATGGATTCTAAAATTTTAAGGATTATATAATGTTCAAAATTTAGTTAATATTATTCATAACCTCTTTTGAATGGCTAGTTTGGTAAGTCATGGTGTGCTTGAACTCGGTTTTGTGTGTAGTGTATGTTATTGAATTACTTTTAAGAAATAACGTATTATGAAATGTTGGGGGTGTTACATTCTTCCCATCTTCAATAAATTATGTCCTCGTAATTCGAAATTGTTCTTCGAAAATAAAAGGTTGAAAATAGAAAATACCTTTGTGGGAAAACCCACATCAGAAATTCGGTTAATAAAATTCAGTCTTAATAAGAGGAAAAAAATTTATATATATATATATATACTTGACAAGTAGAGTTTCATCCTTCAACTACTTACTACTACAAACTCATCTTTCACTCTAAAATATTTCAAAAAAATATTCAATTTATCCTAATCATATAGGGTTCTAAAAATAAGGAATTTATAATTCATTTGTTAGAATATTTAAAAAAAACTAAATTATAAAAACCAGTACATCACGTAGTCCCGCCCTAAGTGATGCACCCTTGTCGCCCTTCGGTTACGGGTTCTAGTCTCGTGGCCTTGATGGACATGACTAGTTGTCGGCCAACCTCTGGGTTGTCCTTTTTATAAAATTCCAAAAATAACCTTAACAATAGTATCCAATTTCTAACTTAATCCTTTCCAAACTTTAGACTTATCCAAGATACTTCTATCCAAACTCTCAGTCCTAAATATATAATGATGTTAAATATAATTAATATCTTTTTTCCAGGTAATAACATGTGAACTCCTTCATCATGTGTTCTTTTAAAACACTGCAACATCCTGAATTACCATAAAACCATATTGATTACATTAATGCTCCCTTATTCCTTATAGAATATTGTATATACTCCTTCTATCCAAAAATGTTGTAAACTCCAACAATGATGAAATAGATAAATCATTAATCAGTTTCAAGGCAGTAAAGAATATCCAAAATAATTTATCCAAATCAACCATCTCTTATTCCAAAATCACTACCTCATTATCAGGACCATATTAAGGATTACCTTTCCTTCAACCATGTATTTTCCAAAAAAGTGTAGCTTAATATTAGGTCACTTTTCTTAGAACCATATAATCTCAAATCCTCAATAAAATAGTACTGCGGTACAATCCTAATTTACCTCAATAATTTATATAGCCAGTATACTATTGATACAAAAATCAAATGAAATTATTCTATAATAACAACATAATAACACTAGTCATTCCTCTTCATCTAAGGTAATATCATAACTTGATTATTATCCAATAACATCATTTGTGGTATACTATTATGACGGGTACATTGATTCGTGTATTGTCTCAATGCATTACAGATGAAGCATTTTACATTTGAAAACTTTTTCTTACCCTCAAAATAACCTACTTGGTGTCCTTTTCTCCACACTTATAACAAACTCCCATTCCCTTCAAGAATTTACTAAGGTGATTATTTACTCATTTATCGCATATGGAAAATCCTTCTTTCCCCTATTCACGTTATCTATCATTCTCTCTACCATCATTTTCTTCTCTTTCTTCCCTTCAAAGCCATAGGACATAGATCATTCTTTACTTATCTTCGTAACACATGATACTATTTTTTCATATTTTGAGAATACATGGGAGACTATTTCCCTTCTTAATGTTGGATTAATACCATGAATGATATGATCCTTTTTACTCTTTGGATCAATCGTATTGTTGGAGTACTCATTCCTTCTACTGGGGGCCATTTCTTAACAATGCCATACAGTAAGTCAGTTTATGAATCACAAATCAAAATTCCAAACATGTAAAATACCTACCATAAATTGAATAGTTTATGGATATAATACATAATCACAAAAACGTTTTCTTTGAGGAGGTATATACTCATAATCACTTGACAGTGTTTTGTAAAGAAACGACAATTATCCTAAGCATATCCCCTGGGAGTGTCGTTACCCAATGTTCAGCAAGGCCCGTTGTCGTGCACCAGTTCCCATTCGAGTCTAGCTCAAAGACGTGTTTTTAGGTTTTACCCCTAGGTATATATATTCCAGCTCTGCCTCTACCTGTTCATATCTAGACAGGGATGTATTTTTTTTGAAAAATCATAAAATACTACAGTACCGAAATTCTAAGAAGTTATTATATACTAATTCTCAAAGTCTATCTTAGGGTAATGTGCTCAAATCAGAGTTTATCTAAATCTAGTTTCCAAGGTTATTAAATCAACCCTATAATGTCAATTTAACCTATAAAATTAGTGTAATTCATCAAAAGTCTCAAATTACCTTTATTTGGGTATTTATAATATCAATTATTTTAATCTTTCATCAATACGGTAATTCATGTATTATCATTGTGTCAAAAATAAATTTAATTATTTATTGTCTAAAAATTATAAATAGAATATCATTAGGTAGGAAATATTTTTCTCTTTTTAAAGAATATTTATAGTCGAATTTATAATGTGTTTAACTATATATTAAATATGTTTTAGTAATTAAACTTTGAATTTAACTCTTTCAACTATTCTTTAAATAAAATAATAATAAATGTCCTAATCTAATCCAAGTGGACCAAATAGGTTCATATTTTATTCCTAATGTTGTTTTTGGTCGAGTTATAATTATACAATAGAATTAGAACATGTTTTAGGGTAATAATAATATCATTTTTATAGTTAATTACCCTATTTACTTTTAATTGTGGTAAATGAAAGTAAAAAGTTACTATTTGACAAAAATTATTTTCATCTTATTGAACAAAATTTTACTAAATGAGGTTTTACCATGATATCTCTCATAAGAATTTTACATTGAAACTATCCCCAAAATAATTTCAATAAGTGAAAACTAAAAAAATAGAGAGGATCTATAAAATTGATTACAATTTATCTCATAGTTGTCTATACAAGTGACTGTAATTGAATCTTCTCTAGAAAATATATCATCAAAGATGAAATAGTTTTGAATAGATCCTCCACAATATCTTTTATTTTTTTTGAGTACACATAAAAATCCCTAATATTATTATTTCTCATCATTCTCTTTATCACATTTATTTATCACTTTATTTCATCCATATATTATTATAGAATTTATTAATTTAGAAATAATCATGGTATTCATAATTTTTCAACTGAATTGTATCCTCTATTAAACTTCTTAGATAATGTATTTATATACATATTGAAAAACTAAATTCAAAGTAACACATGATTTTTTTCTTGGAATTAAGAAATTACAAAATTAAAATATTCTACGATTATCACCTTGAATGTATAATTTCAAATATTCATTCTTGTATTTCTTAAAAAAACTAAAATAATCTAAGTAGAAATACTTAAAATAAATAATATCTAAAAAATTGATGTAATATTTCTAGGAATTTTCATAGTATCTTTTGATTAATTTATATCAAGAAATTCCTATCAGAATTTTCGTATAAAATTCTGAAAAATATACCTTGAATTTATTTTCGTTGTACATATTTAATTTCCCACCATAATAACTTGCCAATAAAATATAAAAATTCATCATTGAAAACAGTCCTCAAATATATTTCTCTATCTAAATTTCATAAAAAGATACTCATATTTCTATTCTATAAATAAATATTCTTTAAAAAATATCCATTTAAATCCTATTAATTTAAAAACATTAAAAACTTGAACAGACATTATGGATCATTCTTATATAATTATCCATGTGACACAATTCCTCTAAAAATAATGGATTTTGAATTTTTAAAAATTTTAGCTACGCAAATAAAACAATACTTGAAGTGAGTTAATATTACATGAAATTGGTGATTTTTTTTATTTTTACTTAAGCTAATATCATATGAGTTATAATGATATTCACTTAATTTTACATTTAAAGTTACTTTGTAACATTATTCATATAAATAAATCCAATAAAAACATTTTATTCTTACACGGGATTCATAATTCATTAGTTATTCATACATTGATATGCTTTGTATTGGTTTTGATTTTTATTTATTACAAGTTGTGTGATAATAATTAGTATAATAAACTGGCTACATAGAAATGAACACTATCTATGTTAGAATAATTTCATGGTATATCTATTTGTGTAAGTTATAATCTTTACAAATAATATCTTTTTCATAGATAAAAATTTAACACATAATTATTTTCCACTTTCTAAAAAATTGATCATGTAAGATAGTTTCCTTATAAAAAATAAATATATAAAATCATTATTAATATGTATTATTATTTTATTAAAAAAATTTAACATATTTTATTTAGAAAAACCATTACTTGATATATAATAAATATAAATATGAAAAATCATCCTTTTATACATCAGATAATCATTTTTTGAATTTTAAAATTGGTTTTGATTATATTTGATGTTATAATCATTTCAAGGATTTTATTATAAGTGAAGGTGATGTATTGGGTGAAAAAGTGTGCATCCACCCATGAATGAAGTGTTGTTTCCATGAGGAATATATAAAAATGGTAAAGACCACATGTCCTATGACTAACAGGTTAGAAAAATTCCTTGGAACCTAAGTATGAACGGTGAGATGGCTGCTAAATGTTTTCTAAATAGATTTCGTAAACTATGAATAACAAGTTTAAAAAATGTAAAAAATATTTTAAGGATATTTTCTACAGCTGTTGAACCCATATTTGGAGTATAATGTATGTTGGTTTCTGAAATCAGTGTTTATAAATACTATATAAAATTGTGAATTGACCTAGATCATGATTGATTTGAGATGAGGATCACTAAAGTTAGAAGAAAAATTTATATAAATACTCTTCTTTGAGTAATCTATTTATAACAATACCTTAGATATATATTCGAAGGAGTTTCAATGTCTCCTAATATTTCCCAAAATTTTGAGTTTGGATATTCTCTATAGAAAGAATAAGATCATTAAAAGCTACCTAAGGATGTATGCATTTGAGAGTTCATGAAAATGGATAATTCTAAAACATAAGTATTTACCTAATGACCATATGAATTTGTTGAAGAATATAAGGATTTATGTGAGGAATATAATATTTTAAGGTTATCATAATGATTTGATCTTCATTGAATGGATTTTCGAGTCACATGTTTTTTACAACTATATTAATTCATCATAAATCTTCCCTACTATTCATAAGGCTTTATAGTCTACTGAAAATTGACAAAGGAAAAAATCATAAGGCTTCTACCACTAAGTGTGATTCTTTAAATTCATCAATGAAAATATTTGGTTGAGTGTAAAAAATAAATAGTTATAAAAAATTTAAGAATGTATTTGGATCATCATAAGGATTCATAAGCTATATTGTTAAGCATAATGTTTTGAATTCCCTTGAACAAAGCATCAGAACATATAAAAATATTGAAGTTCTACTCGATATAAAAATATGTTTACACATTCTAAATATGATGAAGAAGAAAGGTAAAAGGATATTTAAAGATCTATTCAATTATAGTATAAATATCATTCACTCATATATTAATGGGTGATCCATGATTTAAAGTGAGTGAGAACCAAATCATTATCTATGGAGTGGGAAGAAAAATGAAAAATGAAAAATAGAGTTTAAAAAATATATGAACTTTGTAGAAATAC
Organism: Viscum album; assembly: GCA_963277665.1. NCBI lineage: Eukaryota > Viridiplantae > Streptophyta > Magnoliopsida > Santalales > Viscaceae > Viscum > Viscum album. The sequence goes on along the minus strand of OY728130.1, from coordinate 649,195,383 downwards.
ATATATGAAGATTCTTGTGTTATGATTTCATGTTTAGAATATCATAAATCTTATTTAAGCCATGATCCATGCTTATTATGAGTAAAATGGGTGGTGTATAATGACTATATGTTTTTATTAATGTTGGAATTGACATTATAACTATTTCAAGAATTATTCATATGTAGTTCAATTAAATCTCATGTTTCCTTTTATAAAGTCATACATCACTAGGATCTGAGCTAGCCTGAGTGAAGCTAAGATGTTCCCATGTTCATTTCTAAGATTATAAAGGTTGTAAAATATTTGTGGATTGTTTCATGCATTAGAATGATTTCAGCGGTTCTACATATGTTTTTAGTTTACCTTTTATATAGTAGTAAATTTTTGAAGTGTGTATTTTATAAAATATTTTAAGAAGAATAAGATTCTACTATATAATAATAAGAGAATATTTTAATTGAAATCATTTCGTAACTGATGAGGATTTAATGAGGGTAATCATAGAAAAAACTACGAGTAGAAAAGAAATATAAGTAAACTAATTTGTTCCCAATTTAATGGTCAAATGGATTATATTTTTAGTTATTAGTTTCCCATTTAGATTATTCTTTATTTAGCCATGATATATTATACTATACACAACCCTTACTAGGTGTCTGAACTCTTGCATATTTTGTTTTCCTTCCACCAATATATGAAGAATAGATCATTAAATTATTTTCAAGTACGTTGAATATTTACTTTCTTAATAATATATGTTTTTTTAATTTAAAATTGGAATAATGTTTGAATAATTTTCTTTATAATTATTAAACCGATCGATCCATACTGACGTGATCGCTTAAATCTAATCATAATGTAATAATTTATACATTGACTCTAATTTTCTTGAGTCTTGGTTGTTACAATGACACAACCCATAGTTATTTTATAATTCATGAGAACTAGTCTCAATCCCATGGGGACTATTAATGTTATTTGGGCTTTGTCAGGATTCCTTGGGTTGAAAGATAGTTGGGTAATTTGGGTTAGTTCATGGAAATTTGGTATAAAAGGTTGGTTTTTCTATTTATTTTTTGAATATACCATTTTGGGATTTTTTTCATATATAGGGGATAATAATGTGGGGATATAAAGGGTAGGTTTTGAGAGAGTGCATCAGTAGCTCTCACATTGATGACATTTAAGTTACCATGAGATATTGAGAGATGTTTCACTAGGATTAGATTGTTATAATCCCATCATTTTTTTCTCTTATCTCATTAAAATTATGATTAAACTTTATTACTTTAAAATCCAATTGATTCTTACTAATCTTGTTTTAATGTCACATTTTCAATTGATATTTTGTATTATGTACCCCAGAAGTCTTCTAGTGATTCCTCAAGAGGGTGTTGCTGATGAATCATTGTTTGTAAATCCTCTAGTTGATCAGAATATATTTCAAAATATCGTGTAAATGGTTTTATATAAAGAACTTGGTGTGAAAAGTTTCACCATTAAGGCTAGGAAGGTGGAACCTTGAAGGGATGTGGACAATAATTAGGCTAAGGAATTTCATCGCTAGAAACCACCATATTTGCCAAGGATGAATGATCCATTAGAGGTAGGGGAGAAGTTTTTGAGAATTGCGGAAGCACATGATTGGGCATTATAAACTAATAGTTTTTTGTCATAATTAATTATTAATATTATAATTACATGAGAATAAAAATCATGATCAATAAAAATGAATCAAATAATAATTGATGATTGAAAACTAGGACCAAGATAAATTATCGTCACATATTATTTATAATTAATTTAAACAATTAAATATTTACATTGTGATTAATCCTTTCATAGTTATTGTAAAATTTAACATACCTATATTGTACCATTGATTCATTGTAAAAATCTATAGGATGTTCCCTTAATATCTGATCCACATGTTTCCAAGAGAACTATGAATGTTGGTGTTGGAATCTCTCAGTAATTGTGAAGTGGATCATGAAAATTTCAATGTTTTCATTTTATCAACCCTAGAATTTATTTAAGAAGGATTCTATTTGATCAGTCTCAAATAAAGAGTGCTGGTGGTGGAGGATGTCTCTATTTTATTGGGAGAATTCCTGGAGGGGGTCTCTCTAGGGCTTCAAGATAATTATCTCCAAATTTCATTGTGAACAACAAAATTAAATTGATAACCGCTAATGAAAATGATATAATTGGATTTATATAACACTATAGTTAGGAAATTAAAATTTATCAATAACTATATTATTTTTATTAAATCATTTGGGACTCTATTTCATTAATAATAATAATAATATCTCTTGACATTCAAAAAACTGAAGAATGAAATTAAATATTATTTCATAAAAAATTATTCCAATTATATTACTTCTTTTCAGACCGTTAATCTTAGTCCTCGATTCCTCCAAAAAATTTATCAAACCCTAAATAATTACTATTTATTTAATTAATAAATTTCATTTCATTATTTTCCAATAAATAAATAAATATTATATTCAATAAATAGAAAGTAACTATCTATTAAATATTCTAATCACAAAATATTCTCACTAATAACTAGTGATATAATATATGTGATCAAGGAAAAAAGAATAATTATTTAACATTGTGTAGGAATAATATTTATTCAACTTGTTAAATAATAAATAATATTAATATTTAACCAAGGTTCTAGGAATACTTAGATTTTGATCCTCAAGGACTCTTCCTAAGGGGATCTGTGTGAAGCGTACCAAATTCCATGGTTAGAATCTAGAAATATTCCAAGGAAACCATAGGGAAATAAGGAAATATAATAAAAATATAATAACACATAAGAAGTCATACTATTTAATATAAACCATTTACCTCAATATATATAATCTAGAAGGTTTCATGCTAGTGCCATCAACATATGTTCTCGCTGTCTCTTTCTCTGAATTTTTGGAAATTGAAATTTCTTAAAGAACACCATGCCCAAGAATGTAATTAGGCTATATAATTTTCATCAAAGGTATTAATATATAAAATTCTGTTCAAAATAGAGGGAAATAATTTCATTGATAGTGAAATAATACTCGTGATGCACCCAACATATTCTACTTCACTGAAAGCATATGTTGTCACAGTTTTGATCAATACATCAAAGTATATGAATCATAACATCCATTTATAATAATCTCAATGTATAAGTACCAATAAACATGTCTATATATTTAAATGTATATTGAAACATATAAATGATGAATTCCTACTGGCTGGTATTCTATTTATAATGTCCTACATTGGAAATTACTATCCGAATACACCACGAGAAGGTACCTCAAAGGCCTATAGTCACCACCGTTGATATCATATATCATTTTTGTCCCCCAAATAATTTGATCCCTATATAGAAAATATATTTAATTATATTATTAGGGATTTTATGGGTTCTCATTATAATGAGGAACTAATATGACCATTTAGTATGATAGCTACCAAATGAACATTATTACATTTTATTTAATGTAAAATAATAATCTTGATGTGAACATAATCTTATTAATATTAATAATAATAAATACACGTTATCACAACATACACATAATTTTCTTCTAGGGAACCAACCCCAATATACTCCTAATTTCACTATACCAAACTACAAACAACCTTCAGGATACTAGATCTCACATGATACTAATACTTCTAGAATGATAGGACATTAGTCATGTGTCCCTCAAAGTTTTCTACTATGGGATCTATTCTTAAAACAACTTCCCCCTTATAGGAAAAATCCCCCAATAGGTGATACTTACAGAGTATATGATTTATCTATTAGTGTGACCTTGGATATTTTGAAAGAGCCACCACTACAATATTATCACAACACAATATGATAGGGTATTTACTACTAGGTACCACATAAATCCCCATGATGATGTTTAGTATAAAAAATTTTCTTTCATCAACATAAAAAGATAATATATATTTAGAATTTTCTATAGAATCAATGAAAACTAGATTCTTTAAACTCTTCCAACTCATAGCTCCTCTGTTGGGACATAAAACATATCCTGATTGTGACTTTAAATCATTATAATTTGTTTGAAAACTAGCATAAGAATAACCCCCGAGGACTATTTCCTCGTCTATTCTATACAGTAGTAAAATATATTTATTTATTCTAATATACATATTGATAGATTTAATAAAAAAACATATCATGTTATCCTCGATCAACTTGATATCTTCCCACAATGATCAACACATAGGAAACATCAAGTATTGTACATAACATGGCAAACATGATTGATCTTTTTACCAATGAGTATGAGATCCTACTCATTCTATATTTATCTTGTTGTGTCTAAGGGAAAAATTTCAATGATATATGTACACCATGTGACATTGGAATCAATCTACTCTTGTATTTTTCTATTCCAAATCACTTTCGCTTCTGGTCAATATGTGTACCTTGACATAGTCCAAGAGAACTCATGTACCTATTACAAATTCTCTTGATCCCTAGAATATAGGATTCTTTGAAAAATTACTACATTGAAAAATAAGCATTTAACTGGTCATTAACAGACCATAAGTCTGGTATGTCATTTAAAATAAGTAATAAATCATAAATATTTACTACTAAGATAACAACCACTGGCCCACTAAAATTTATGTAATCATATGGATCATATTAATTATTAATGAAACCAAAATATTGTATAGATTAAACAATTCAAAACATCCATTGATTTGATTCTTTATTCAATCCATTAATATATATCTACAACTCCCATATCTTAATAGCATCATCTGGAGTCACCAACATTTCTATTTGTGTCATGTAGGCATCTCGCAAAGGGTTCCCATTAAATAAATATGTTTTGACATTCCCCTTTCAAATTTCATATTCATGGTACTATTTTTTAGAAATTAGATTTATGATAGATTTAAGAAATAAAACATATGAAAAGGTCTCATCATAGTCTATTCCATGAAATTGTTTGAACCCATTACCAACTAGAATCAATTTATAAGTACTTAGTTTACCTTATATGTCTAGTTTTCTATTGAATACCCATTTTCACCTAATAGGATTTGCATCAACTAGAATATTGACAAGGACCGAAGATTGGTTTTGATAGATAGAATCCATTTAAGAATTCTTGTCTTCCTCCCATCTTACAAAATTTGATCTCTCTAATTCCTAGTAATAAGGGAGTGGTTCATTATTGTCAAACAATAATGTATTACCACATTTAAGGACTAGAAAACCATATATCTCTGGTTAACTTACATATCTAGTTATCCTATATAGTACTTTTTTATCAATAACAACTTCTTCCATAAGGACATATGAGGTATGTTCCTATTTCACCTCTTTTGTATCTTGAACATTAAATTCCTCCAAATCATTCATTCTCCAACGATTATTCATTCGGATCTTCTCCCTCCTAAGAAATATCACTGGTTTGGAAATACCAACTCTCTTCTATGAGGAGATGTATTGGTTTTTCACCTTTTTCCCTTTGGATTCCCTATAATAAAACATTGTTCCATAGGTTGACTTTTTTTTCCTAATAAGGCTTTAACTAATAACTTGAAATCCCATACACATGTATGTGAAAGAACAAGTTTCTTTCCTCTCCATAACTCGAAAAAAATTCCATTTTACAGTTTATTTGGTACTCACTTAAGTTTGTATACTATATTTTGTAATGAATTTACCCAAAAGGACAATGTTAGATTTCTATGATTCATCAGCAACCACACTATGTCTATAAAGGTAAAATTAATCCTTTCACTAACACTATTCCACTATGTTCTGTAAGGTGGTGTGAGTTGAGATTGAATCCAAAAAACCCATATAATGTTGAAAAACTCATAGTTAATACATTCAACACTATGATCTGATCAAATAAACATTCTGTTATTTTTTATTATACTTATTCATTAATTCTTTGAATTTCTTAATGTACGTGGATGTATACACCATCTTGTATACATAACCATATCTACTGAAGTCATCAATAGAAGATATAAAGTAAGAATACCCACCTATAGCTTCTATTAGAAATGGTCTACGCATATTAGTGTGAAATAATCCTATAAACTCTATGGCCCTCCCACCCTATCCCCCGAATGGTGGGTTGGACATTTTTCCGCATAAACAATCATAGAATTTTTCATGTGAGTTTATCTCAAAAGTGACTAATTAAATCTTGATAGATCATTGTTAAATACATCTCATTTACATGACCTTGGTGGGGATGGCACATCTAGGTATTATATGATTCATTTGAAATTGATTTATTACGAGTTTCCAATACTTATTTTTGGTAATTTAATATATAAATACCATTTGTTAATTATTCACTAACATACCATACATCATATTTATAAAAGAAAAAACCTGAAATTCTTAATTGAAAAATATAACCATATATTTATAGGTAGTATATAGAAATAATGTTCTTGGTAACAATATATACATAATAAAAATATTTGGAAACCATTATCATCGTATTGGAAATGGTAGGCTATAATATCCATGGGATAGATCATCTATCCTCACACAATTAGTGTCCTTTAAATCCACCTATCCTCTAGAAATCATTTAAAATATACATGTTTGCTACTGTTGGACATACATGTGAGCACCAAAAGAAAAATTTAATAATAAAAGGGTATACTTTGAATTATTACACTTAATAAAAAAGAACATTTAGTTTCCCCTAAATATGTGTAAACTACCTATTTTAGGGGCCTCTCATTCCAAATGAAAAACATAATGATTCATTTTGATTACCCTTATAATGGATCTTCCTATTCTTGAAATTATGGGGCTCAGGATATTTATACTATTATGAGTTATAGTCCCCCTTTTCATGTTCTTACTTTTCTTATTCCTCATAAGTACTGTGGGTTTTTCATGATCCATGTGTTTTTCAACATGGAGAATTAGAGTATGAATTTCTGAACAGATCTACTCATTTTGGAAATTACTATAATTGTAAATAAAACAAGGGAATGTCTTGGGTAGTAAGGAATTTATGAGGTATTTGTGCAACTCATCTGTGAATTTAATCTATAATATTTATATGCATTCAATGTAGCCAATATTACTGAATAAATGAGGTTCCTCAAACAGGAAATATCCTAGCATGGTTCTAAATTGATTATTTTAGATATCATATCTCACTTGTCTCGCCTTCTCTTGATAGTGATCCTAAATGAAAGAGTTCATTATATTTTCTTCCATGTACTCATGTTCCTTCAAAACAATATTTTTCTTTAATGATATTATGCAAAACTGTTCATCTATGGAATCATTAAAATGCTTCTTATAGAGAGATAACTGTTCCCCACTAGCCTCTTTACCAGGCACATCTCGAATTGGTTCTTCAAACACAAATAATTTCCTTTCATGGTGTAGGATAAATTGTAAGTGAGTCTTACACTCTTACAAATTTATGATAGTGAGAAGGTAATAATTATCAATTATGGATCATAATGATATGTTTTATGTCATATTTATTTCTATTTTTACAAATAGGAAATCATAATTTATGCACATTGTCTGATAAAATTAAGCAAATAAATAAATATTATATATATTAATCTTCCACTATTTTATTAAAACCCAATAGGCCAAACTATTTTCTTAATAATAACATTTTTATTTGATATTCTAGTATAAAGGATCCATAATCCCATTATCATCACATTGAATTTGGCTAGTGAAGCAATTCTAGGGGTTTTAGCTAGGCACTCAAAATTCTAGCTACATTTACTCACAGGTCCTTGATAAATTGAGTGTAATTTCTATTCATAAAATACATAAATTGGATTTCTTCAAACATATCATATTAGTTACAACAAGTCCTTATTTTTTAGAGAACCATTTATTTGAAAAATGTAAATTCATCCCAAAACATCATGTTATACTTCCATGATAATCGAAGTACCTCAAATTTGGACAGTCAAACACTTTAAACTAAGATGTGATTTTACCTTATGTAGTGGAAGAAACTATTGAATTAGTATATATAATTGAAAAATTTTATCTTTATGAATCAGTTGTCTATTTTATATTTGTTACATTATTATTAATATTAAGTGGATTAACTCCCGTGATTAACCATGAACTAAATAATATTAATGAAAAATAAAATTTATTTCAGTTACATCTTAAATTCATTTTAATTCAATAATTCATGCAATCATGAAAAATCATCCATATTGAAATAACCATTTCTTTTTATAGAAATAAAATGGTAATGTGGTATGATCATGAGCTTTTTCTACTGTTTAGATCATCTAGTAGATGATAAACTATCTATTGACCTAGGGGAAAAACAACTTGAACCATTTTATGGTTAGTGTTGCAGTTTTCCTCTTATCCAACCATGTACCTAGTTGATTAGTTTCATCTAGGATCTAAACATAAACTACCTCCACTAGATTTGGAGCCCCATACATTACATAAAACATTACTCACATGCAGGTGAGGGGAAAAAGGGATTGGTTTAATCGGTTTACATAAAAGAAACTGTGGGATCGTAGGACCTTAAATAATGAGAGGTGGTATGAAACACATTCCATTAATTTAATATAATAATAAATTAAATGGAATATAATAAATATAAATGCCTTTCCAATCTTCATGATCATTTGCATACATGGAATAAAATATAATTAAAATAAATTTCTTCCAATTCTAACCATTCTTATTTATGCTAAATCGTGTTCAAATCAAATAATTATCTTCTATAATCAATCAATTATTTTATATTAATTATCATCAAGAAATTTATTAACATTATTATTAATCATATTTTTTAATAAATGAAAAATAATGTTTTTCAAAATTATCTATGTGAAAAGAATATACCTTGGAGGAAACACAGTCAATGCCCATATGAACTACCAAACATGTCTTATATTCGTATATTGATTTCTCACGATACATGTGGAATCCACATCTTAACACATAATATTAGGTCATGTACTATCAAATCAATGAACACATGGAACACACAGTATTTAGGTAGCATTTTATGTTTCAATGTGCACATAGTAATTACTGTATTATGAATTATACATGATATGAAGCTTCAAAAATTATAAAAAAATAATTATACATTTAATATATATATATATAAACTATTTCATGGTATGGACTATAAACGTAATGAAGACATGAAACACATGTTGATATGGTTTATTAAGTATAATAAATTAATTTTTATTCTACATAATTTGGTAATATTCAAGATGTATACATTTTTTCTCACTATCTTTCAAGGAAACACACGTAAGGAAATGGAGTTTAACTATTCCATGGAATTTAATTGAGTACATGGTGTGTACATGGGATACATGTGTGTGTTCTCTGAGATAAATGGTCATTATTCATGTATACCATGTTCAAAAATATGTGGACTATGTTTGAATAATGGATAATGCATCATGTCTAGATGTTACACAATGTGTAGACTGGATGACCACGTGCCAGGATGGCCCCATCAGTATGTGGTCTATTTTAAATACACACCACATGTATTAAATAGACATGTCTTGAATTAATTCCAAATTAATTCATGGTACATTCAACATGGGTACACCGTCTATACCAATGTGACACATGGTGTGTAGTCTTGTGCTATCCCAACAAAATCCTCAGAACCTTCTCATGAGTTCTTGTAATGTATTTAAATCATATAATTTATCAATTATAATATGTTTTAATGAACTATGAAAAAGAGTATATATTGTGGTTCAAATTTAAGAAAAATCAAATCATAATTGAAAACTAATTATATATACGTTAATCACTCTATGATCTTTAAATAACTTTAAATAATTGTAATTAATCATTTGATTTCTATGATAATATTGTATGGTTTTATGTTTACTGGAAGAACTGGATGGGGAATTCCCTTAACATGTTCTTTTTGTAATCGATGATTGATATGAGATTTTCACGATGATAATTACCTTGATAAGTGGTAATAAATGAATGAATAATTTATGACTGAACACATAAAGAAAGATAACAAATCACTACATAGTATTTATATTTATTTTAAACAATTAAAGAAATACCTTGTGATTAATAATTTATTCATTGAGGGATTTTATAAAATATCTACATCATACCTTTATTTCATTATAGGAATCAAGGGTATATTTCCCCTAGTAGTTATTCACACATGATCCATGAAACTCCAAACATTACTGTATGAATCTCTAGGTTATAGAGTAGTATATCTGGATTCGTGCATCATTCAACATTGTTCAGTCCAAGAATATATTTTATATGAATTATTTTCATCTCTATATACTTAAGAGTGGTGGAGGAGGATGATCACTCTATATTCACGAGAGAATTCATGGAATGGGAGCTCTCTAGGGATTTGAGTTAATTATATCTTGATGTTACTGTGAACAAAGAAATGAAATTGGAAACCCCTAAATAAAATAATATAATTCTATTTATATACCTCTAGGGTTAGAAAATAATAACTGTTCATGAAACCTTATTATTATTCCCAATTCTTATAGAGCGCTATGTCAATAATAATAACATTTTTATTTCTTGACATGCACTAAACATGAAAATTACATTAAATAATATTAATTAAAAAAATAAAATATATATATTATTTTATACTATAACATTAATCTCTGTCCACCATTACACCACAATATTTATCGATTCTTGAAAATTAATGTTTATTTAACAAGTAAATATCATTCCATTATTTTATAATAAATAAATAAATATTGTATTCACTAAATAGAAAATAATTATATATTAAATATTCTTCTCAGTGAATTTGCACCCAAATAATGGGTTAGAGAATATATGTGATCATGAAAACATAAATAATTATTAAATCACACGGGTGAATAATATTTATTCAATTTTTTTTAATAAAAAAAATTATTTAACTGATGTTTTAGATATACAAAGTATGTGAACCTCTAGGATTATTTCTCAATGACTTTTATATAAGAAGACCAAAAGTATGTGTATAGTATATGAAAACAAGCCAGGATAACCATAGAGAATAAATTTAATGTTGTAATGAAATAAAACAAGATAAAAATTAATAATATGTAATATAATCTCTTTACCGCATTATCTCTAATAAATATGGTTTCTTGTTGAATCCATCAATCCATATGCTCAATTCCTCTTTCATTAATTTTTTGAAAATTGTATATTCTTACACAACACCATGGACATGGTTTTATTTAGGATATAAAATTTCAATCTATGGTCCAAAAGAAATAAAATAAAATTATATAACATAAAATAAAAATTATTTCACAAATTATTAATTAGTAAAATATTACTCACTATGCACCCAACCTATCCCACTAGGTCGTAAACTTATATCATCATAGTTTTCATCAATAAATCAAAGTACACAACTCATAAATTACATTAATAAGAATAATAAAATCTGAGGAATAATGCACATATTTATAGATTGGAACATCCAATAATAGATATAAATATGGATTTTATACTGGTGGCTCCCATTCTCATCATTTCTTACACAGAAAATTACCAAGGGCATAAACCAATAGAAGGTGTATCAATATCCAAGGAGTATCAACCCATGATAGAATATATCATTTATGTCCCTCAAATTATTGAACCCAATTATAGAACATATATTTAAGAATACTATCAAGGAACTTATAGGTTCTCATCACAAAGTGGAAATACTATGACTATTCAATGTGATATCTTCTTTTAGGAGATTATTATATACCATGTCATGTATAAAAATAATCATGTTATGAAACAAGTTTATTAATATAAAAAAATGAGTACATGTTATATTATAGTGAAAATAATTTGGTTCTACGGAACAAAACCTAAATAAGTATTTGTTAGGAAATATCTATTGGTTTTTGGAATTCTTAAAGACACATGATTTAGAAAAATTGATGTTTTTCATCTTTATGTTTGAAGGTATGAGCCGAAATTGAAGGGACACAATTTTACTGACATAGAACCATTAAATATTGGAGTGGAAATGATTCATTGAGAATTTTAATAAGTAATTGTACATAGAATCAATATCCCTGGAAAAATAAATGTAGTTTCTAAAGATTGATCAATAGAATCATCCAGTGATGAAGTACACTAGTTGCTTCATAGATCACTCCTTTTTTTAATATGTGGTTATTCTAATGAGAAGATAAAGGTTCAAAGGACTTATATGGATCTTTTTTTGATATCTAATCACATGTTTTCATGTTAATTATTTACCAACTGTGTTGTGGTGGTGGATTGGGTGTTGATGGATGATCTTGAACTTGTGGGTATGTTAGGGTTGACTAGATCTCCATTTTCATATGGTGATGGCTCTGATGGACTATATGATGTAAATATGAATTGGCATGAGTTTCATGGATGAAATAGTGGAGTTTCTTCGCAAATTTCCCTTCTTACACCATTAATAGTGTCTAGTGTCTTAAAATGTTACCATTTTGGACAGTTAAGACACATAAAGGGATTTTCCCATACTTCCAATGGTTTAAAACTCATGTGGTTCAGATGGTAACATAGAATTTTTTTTACAATATTTATCTTTTCATCTCATTGGTAGATCCTTGTTGAATACTAGGGATCTACAGTATGGTCATATTATTCATGGAATATTGGGTTCCAGACCTAGGTCTTTGGAATTTATTAGTTACTTGTAGTGGAAGAGTCTCATATTGAAGTTGATGTGGGTACTATAGCTATGAGTGGTCACATTTATTTTATTTATACCTTGTAAAATACATTATCTGATATAGGTTCCCCTCACCTCTTTTTCTAGACTATTATGGTGAACATTTTATATCTTCCAATGGATTTCGTTCCATTCATTATGGAATTAGAGACACCTCTAGGAAAGGCGCAAGGTCTCCATTGTCTGTCATGATTTTTATTTATCTTTGTGGTAAATAGAGTTTGTGTTTTATTACTTCTGGAATTGTACCTATTTGATGTGACTATTAGGATGGATTCGTTGATCTCTCACAAGGCTTTAATAAACTTCAATAATAAACGGGTATGATTCAACTCTTTTAATGGAATCTTTCATGTGTTTTGGGAGAATAAGATCCAATGTCCAATTAGGTGTCCCCATCTATTCTATATATTATTAAGTAAATATTTTTATTTATATCCAAGATGGGTCAAAAATATAGTAGTTGTACCCTTCCTTCTATAGTTAATTATTTTTGAAATTTTTTTCTAGTGGATTACTTACTAGAGTGGTATGAGAAATTCTAGATTGAATTAATGGAAAAAACATGAATGGTGTCAATTACATAAAACTATATGGTTATATAAGATTTTAAAGAGATTAAAAATTAGTTGGATGACTTTAGAGATAAGTTAATTATATGACCTATTGTATAATTTTGGAAATACCCAATGAATTTTTCTTAGAAGGTTGATGGAACTATTGGTTAATGCATCAATTTTACAATGATCAACTCAGTAACAGTCATGAAAAAGTATCCCTCACCACACATTGATTGTCATTTTACCAGAAAAAAAAGTGAATTGTTGTTTTCTAAAAATAATCTGCAGACCATATATCCCCAAATTAGAATCAAGAAGTCATATATTCCAAACAATTCCTTCAGGAGTATTTACAGACAATTCATGTACATTGTGATGACATTTTTACTAGAAAAATATCTTTATGTCTTCATGAAATTGATGAAAAATATCCTCTATTAGTATCTTGAATCTTTTTAAATGGTGCTTTTGGATGATATCATGTTCTAATCTGTAACCAAATATTATCATGTGTGTCACATAAGGTATGCTTTGGGAATTTTGCGGGATCCCTGTTTTTTTATAAATTATCAAAGTGATAATTCTAGGTATGAGAAGTTGCGTTATTATGATACATGATCACATAACATGGTATCTGAGTTGATCCAAAATGGTGATAACAATCATTTAATGGGGAGAAAAACAAAATTTCTATGAGATACAAAGATTCTTGTGTTTGGAAGGATATTATCAAAGATTCATAAATTTATTTCTCAGAGGTTTTATCCCATTTCACCATTCTCTTTTGAAAAGGGGGTGAATTTATTTTGGGATTCGATGTTTCATACATATATTTATGATTTAAAGTATTATTTGACCTTAGAAATAATTCATACATCAGGAGTAAAATTTTTGGGCTATGTGGTTAACTGTGATACTTTAGGTTTAGTTTTTGGATGCATCCTTATATAGGTAGACCATATGGTGTCTTTGGGATAAAATCTACATCATCATCAAATTTGGAATTATCTAACTCCTAATTTTGAAAATACATCATTTGTCTGTACCATTAAAATTTTGTGTCACCATTGGTTTGTTGAATGTTTTATATTTTCATTGAACATAAAAGTATGGGGTCTATATTTTCTCAAAAGAATTCAAACCTCAATTACGGTCATTTGGTTGAGTACATGTAGTAGTTTAATATTGTAATTTCTTACACTCTTGGAAATTATAATGTTTTTTCTAAAACTATTAGCAATATGTTACCTCCCTAGGATCTGAAGGAATCAAATGATGAATGGGACTAGATGTGGTTTTTTTAAATGCACTATGCATTCAAGGAAGGGGAGTCTCATAATATTCTAGTTAGTGTTTATGTGATATAATATTTAATTTAAATTATTCTTGATGAGTAGTATTATGATAAATAGTTTTGAAGTATCATGGGTTCTTTCTATGGTGGGGATACCATTAGTGAGTGTTCTATCTCCTAGGAGGGTATTGTTTTCTTAAAGAACATATATGTCATCCCTTTATTTCTAAGAATTGCTATGTTTAGATTTTTTAATAATTATTTATGGGATTTATACCATGAGACCAAAAATATGTTTATGACATGAAGTGTTAGTTTAAGTGTCCTGGTATGAAATGAGACATATCCAATATTGTATCCTAATGTTATACTTTACCACAGATTAAGGATGAGATCCAGATACCTTCTAGTTTTCTTTACCCTATCCCCTTTAAAACATAAATGTGTAATGAAATTTAAATTGATTTCATTATTTTTTTACCTTAAAATCCCCTAAGTAAATAATTTCATGTTGACCGTTGTTTTACCTGATTGTTTTAGAAGGTCATCTTGGAGGTAATGGGAAATTTTTCTTGGTTAAAAAATATATCATCATTAGATGGATCAGATAATCAGGTTCTAGAACATATACTTCATTCTTTTCTCTTTGACATTATAAGTTATTAGGATATACATTTGAGGTTGGTTTTATTTTTATAACAATATATTCCATTCATCCTTTAGAATAACACTATTTAAATCTTTTTATCATCGATAATAAAACTCTCCTATCTATTGGTCCATGGTAAGAGATAATTCCTTAGTTGGATTGAGTTTGGTTCATTATAAAAGAGTGATGACCCTGTTAGTTATTCCGAATTTGGTGACGGCTAAAATCTAATATAATTCTTATATATATAATCTTCATCATACATTAGAGTTTTTAAATTGTGATCATGTGTTCTTGAATTACTCATCCCATTTGGGTCATTTACAACTCAGGAAGGATGGAAAGATCACTACTAAGTATGTGAGAGCGTTTGAGGTTATTGAATAGCTAGGAAAAGTTAATTTTCACTATAATTTACCCCCAAAATTATCTTCAATCCACAATGTCATCCATGTATCTGAAATAAATAGTTACCATTTTAACCTGACTCATGTTATGAATTGAGATGTTCTTGATATGTAACAAGATATTTCTTTAACTAAACAACCACTTTGGGATAGTGGATCTCATGTGGATGTTCTTCAAAGAAATTATATGCCATTATTTTGAGTATTATGGTTACATAGTTATAATTTTCATGAGACGTGGAAGGAGGAGTCTTT
Organism: Viscum album; assembly: GCA_963277665.1. Classification (NCBI taxonomy): domain Eukaryota; kingdom Viridiplantae; phylum Streptophyta; class Magnoliopsida; order Santalales; family Viscaceae; genus Viscum; species Viscum album. Next base: position 649,179,496 of record OY728130.1, on the reverse strand, counting down.
GATGAGGGAGCAGTTTCCCCATCCCTTTTTGGACCAACCTTCTTCAACTTTCCTTTATGGGGGAAGAAATAAATATTATGGGGAGAATTATAATATCCTATATTTATTTGTAGCTTATACCATATTCATGCTATGATTTCTTCTTTCTTTTTCCAATCTCTACTTTTTTCTAGTGTTTTAGTTTTCTACGGTGGATTATAGGGTTGTTTTCAGATGTTGGTGTATTGGAACTAAATTGTATAAAAATGTATTCGTTTTAAGCTGTAGATGATATGAATAAATTTTGGTTTCGGTACCATGGAATAAGAAAAAAATTTGGGGGTTCTTCCAATTTTTTCACAATTATGATATGGAACTTGGGATAAGACACCGAGTCTTGGAAGTTTGAACAGGATAGTTTTTCTTATTTTAGCATCAATATGTCATGGGGATAGGATGTGGGGTAGCTTTATTCATATATCCATAATTATATAGTGTATTTTTTACATTTAATATTAGTCCCTCTTTCATGGTTTATTGGATAATTCCACTGAACATAAAATGGAATCTGAAAATAGGTTTGGCTGGGCTTGGTTGTAGCATAGTCCCTCACCTTAAACTATTGTTTTGTTCTGTATCAATTCACCATGAGACATGTAGTGTTTCATGAACTATGGTATTATGTTTACTATTTTTCTATATAAATTCACAAATTCTATGTTTTAATTCTTAATAATCTTATTTCAATATTAATATGACCCATTTGATGTTAGATACTTCTCTGGGACATCTTTGGCTCTCTCAACCTAATTTATTATTTGATCAATTAATTAGTCAAATATGTGGAATTCTCTTGGTATGTTGATATCAGATTTGGTCTTTTATATTCTTATTTATTCAATTCCAATTTTTTCCCTCAAGAGATCAGCTTCATCAATGATTGAAATTATTTTATATAGGTTTCTAGACTTAGTATTTCTAGATACATTGCTAAATATAGGGGTACCAATTAGATCACCAATGCTCATGGTTTGTTGGTTGACAAATTTGGCAGAAAGTGATAAAATTTATTTTATTCATTCTATTACATGTCGATTTAGATATTTATTAATGGGAATTTTTAATATTGGATCCATTATAGGTTCTAAAGTTTATTATCTCATATTGGATTATAGTTTACCATTGGAATTGTTATCCTGCATGTTTCCAAGTAAGAAGTTTCATGATTCAACATTATTCTACAAACCCTTTCTTGCTTGATCTTCTTAAAAATGGTTTTAAAATTGATTTAAAGTAGTTATTATAGATTTAACTTGGAATTGTGTTTTTAAATAGTTTCTAAAGTCATTAATATTTTTTCGTAGAATTTATTGGTTTTAAAAACATTTGTGAAAATTGATTTCTTCATTGGAGTAATTAAAAATCTATTTTGACAACAAGTTTTGTGTGTTTTCACAAATGTAGATCCCTGGTATGACTCTAATATGTTAAAACTAATTGTGATCAATTATGTGGAATGAATGCATTTTGGAGGTAAAACACTTTCCCCTACACCTATTCTGCTAGGGTAACGAGTGCACTAGGATTCCTAAGTTGTAGAAAGGGGCCATTTTTGAGAGTATAGTCATAACTCCAAGACCAATTATTCTATGTTAATGTGCACAAAAATAGAATTTAATTATCATAGTAGTGTAATTATTATAGAAATTATCCTGTAACTATTGATACACTAGGATTTCCCCCAATGAATATCATTGAAAAGTAAAATTTGGATGTTTAATGACATGACTTGGAAAACAATTTATTGGTGTTATTTATTAAATTTTAAAAAGTGTGATTTATTCATTCCTTGTTTGAAAATATGTCTCATATATTTTTTAAAATTATTCGAGAAAAATTGATATATTTTATAACATATGATTTTGAAGCATGTAGTGGGATCCTACTGTATACTATTTCTAACACACTATATACACATTTAGGTTTTTATAAATCATTATTTAACTAATACGGGTAAAATAAAGGTGATATATGGTGGTGGATGGTTTTTAGCTGGTTGTTGGATTATATAGGTTCCATCATGTCAAATGGATTTGGGTCATATCAGTTTTTGAGTGATTAGGTTTTTCACTGTATTTTGGATCTTTTTTTCTAATAATTTTAACTTTTATACTGTTGTCATTTTTTTTGAAATAATTAACATATTATATAACTCTCTACCACCAAAGTATTGTTTTTTATAAGAAAATCATCTCCAAAATTAATTCTTGATTATTGGGAGCTAATCACCAGTTTGTGGGGATTATAAAATCTATTCATGTTATTTTAGGACAGATTCAGGTTAGGGAAAGTTGGGTAGAGTTGGTTGATTTAGGAAAAATTCCTAAATAAGTCATAATTAATATATTTAAAAACTTAATTCCCCTTTCAAATATATAATGTTAATATCCACTCATCAATCCATATTCAATTTATATGGTTAATTATTTATGCTATTTTTTCATTTGTGACTACAATCCATGACATCAAATTATCTTACATTTTGTCTAAACTCCATAGTTAGTCTTACTTATGTATAATCTATGTATATTAATTCATATCTATTGGAATATATATTATAATGTTCCACATGTTTATATATATATGAATCAATCTCCATTCTTTCTATTTATACCATCCATTAGTAACAATAATAGATTTTTTCCATCATTTACACAACCCTCACAATGAAAAATATCCATCGGCCAACCTATAGTAACAATATATGAAGTGGAATTAATTTATAATTTAATTAAATACAACCAAAATATTATTTTATCTTTTACATTTCATTAAAATAAAAATAAAATAAATTAATAGTGATATTTTCCCATTTCCATTATGTTCTATGTAATGGTTTCATCAACCACTTATACTACCACTAATCTTCCTTAACTTATTAGAATACTAAGAACTGTTAAGTATATTCTATAATATCCTTATTTGAATTATTTTATAAGGAGTTATACTAGATATTAATGTACATATTTATGATTCCTAGTTGGAAAATAAAAGATATGTTATATGCATATTACGATAGCTCTTTCTTAATCCATGACACTTATGGAATATATAATCTTGGCCTAAATATAACGCATTATTCTTTAAATTATAATATATTAAATATATTTATTTTATTAAACTTATTTTATAATTTCAATAAATAATTATTTTCCATATTAATCTTCTCAAATATTGATGATTAATAATTCCTTTTGGAAGTGTAATACTTTGAAAATATATTTATGATTTACTAGTCCATAATTTACATATCCATGACGATTTATCTCTTATAATCCTCATCATAGATAAAGTAACAACATATTTTCTATTTAGATCATGATCCACCATTTTCACCATTCTAGTACAATAATATATTGATAATACATAATCCTTGATAAAATTTAATTATCTTTATTTATGGGTCTTAATCTCATTTTGTGTTTTTTTTATGATTAAAATTTGTGCAATAAATATTAATACATAGATAATTCCTCAAAATACACTACAAAAATATTATTATTTCTAACTACAAATCACATTACATGTAAATTTTTTTATCATTATTTAATTCACATATCACACACAATATCACCTTATCATTTTTCATGAGGATACAAGAGAATAACTTTATAGAGGAATCATTTTATATACCAAACCCTTCTCTACTCTGGGGTAATATTAGTAATATTACAGTAATATGAAAATTATTATGTTATTTGAAATTATATATACATTCTTCAATATATAAAATATTCATTAAATTTTCATTCATCTTGGTTAATTAGTTATAATATCAAGGAAAAATTATCATAAAACAACCATATTAAAATGGTAATCTAAGAAAACATTGGATCTCCATATCATAAGTAATTTTAGAACATTCTTAAATCTCATTTATCCTTATGGATCAATAGATATCTCCTTAATTTTGATCACATTCCCTATGGTTGTGAATTACTATATTCTAAAGCCACATTTTAAATTATTTTAAAATATTATCTCTCTGAAAAGATACTTTAAAACAATTCAAAAATTTCATTTTTTCATTTTATATTTTTGAATATATTGAAATTTGATTAATAAATACTACCAATCATTTATTGGGATAATATTTAAATTATCTATTCATCTCATCTATGAATATTGTTATATAATATTTGATTTCAATGAAAATAATATAAATGTATTGCATATATATCTCATGAAAAAAGATTAATTTGTAATATATTCCATTTTATAATTTAGTTAATGATATATTTACTGATAATTCTATTTTGTAAGTTATGAGACACCAATATTTGACAGAATATTCCATTTATTTGTGGTAGAGGTTAATCATTCTTTGTGATTAACTTTTTAAGATATTAAAAATCCATGAAAACATAAATTAAATCATTTACCTTGATAAATATGATCATTTAACAAAAAATATATAAATTTTTTTTATATAAACTCTTTTCCATATTCACTTATATTTATTTATTATGTTTATCTAATATTAACATGAAAATTATATAGGGACTACTATCTATAGGAATTTAACCATGTATAATTTTTATTGGGAACTCTACCACACAATATGAATTAAGAAAAAAGAAATTATTTTAGGAATACATTATTATATAGCCAAAAATATATTCGTGTCTTCATAGTTTATTTTTTTCTTTTTTATCGACATTTTTAATAAATATTCATATTCATTAGATATCAATACTCATACTTTTTATAGAGTTTCTAAAGAAAATTTAGAATCTCCATGAAATTATATATTAATATATGGTGTTTTGGGGTGTTTATTGATATTTCCTCTCACTATATTTGATTATGGTTATGTATGAGAATTTTTAATCCATTACCAATACTATATTTAATTTTGATAAAGGATGAATAAATTGAGTTTTTGGTTAAACTTTCCCAAAAAAAGTTTATTTTGAAAGAATTATATTCTTACGATGTATTGATTTCACCATTTTTTGTTTTTATTGATATATCATCATATATGTCATGTGTTAGATATTGAATATATCAAGATAACTTTTGTGATGTTTAAGAATGTATTAAAATAAATTCAAATAAATTAATCTATATTTATAGATCAATAATGAGTGTATCTATATGAAATTGATTTTTTTGGTCAATTATGACAGTGGTTTTGAAGTAATAACATCATGTATATCTTATATTCTATATTTTTAAATATTTATTATCATCAAGGAACATAGGTTTAGTAAATTGATTTTTATGATGACCATATTCCTTAATGTTAAAACTCTTGATCATGGGTGGTTCATTAAGAGGAATTATTTTTTATCTATCAGTTTTATTAAACAATTTATATCCCTTTATAAATATTAAGTTAAGTTCCATACTTTTAATCATTTGAAGGATTTATATCCTCTTTTAATTAATTTTCTTATGTAATTATTCCAAAATTTTAGGTATTTGAACAATTATATTTTTTTTCCACCTTGAGTTTTCTAGGTTGTAACTCCAACATGAAATCTATTTCTTATTTTCATAGATCAAATACTTTAAGATATTTGAGACTCAACAGTCTAAATTTTTAGTTTTATATTTAATTAAAAAAATTCTTTACATATTTCAAAAGTCCTGGATTTCTGAATATTTACACAATATTTTTTATTTAATAAGGAATCAATAATTTTTCTTAATGTCAATGAATAATATATTGGAATAAAATTCATGTATTTTGAATCTTTATTCATAATAATATATTTATTTTAACTTCTTTTATGGGGTCCATGTAGATATCTCAACTTTTTATAATGGTTTCTGGGAAGAATATATTTATTGAATATTATTTTCTTGAATATATCTCGTCGTGTCTTGTTGATTTAAAACATTAGTTTGTGGTTATTTATTGGTTTTCAACACTTAGAAATATATACTTATTGATGGTATACATCTATGATAACATTTTATTACTTTGAAAATAATATCACGAAAATTATCTCCTTAGTGTAATTAATTCATAAATATTAAATTAATGTATCCGAATATCCATAAAAATAATATGTTAGTTATTTTATAAATTACTCAACCACTATTTTGTTATTATTTAGAAAAATATTATTCACTACATTATTCATTTTCTTATTTATAAAAAGATTCATTTAATTTTACATCACCAAAAAGTTTTCTTACTCAATATACAATCATATTTGATATATAATTTAATTATTATTTTTCATTGTCCATCACATAAGATATAAGAATTATTCCTTTAATTTTGATCCATTTACCCAAACATGAAAAGTGTAGTATTAAAAAAATTATTACAATTAAGATATTTAAATGGCCATTTAGAAGGAAACATATACACTCCAAATATTTAACCCAAAATCTCAGATATTATATAACTCCTGACACACTTAGTTTAACCAGGTATGTTTTAAATTTATTTCATATTATATTATCAAGAAAACACTAAAAAAATTTCATTAAAACCAATTATAACAATCCATTACTCATAACTATATTTTTTAAAGATAATAATTAAAATATGTTATACTAAAAATAACTATATATTTCTGTGTTCTGATGTATTGATTGAAATTGACTACACACTCTACCTGAAACTACACTTCCCTCTTATGTCGAGTGAGCTCGCAACCTTTGGTTCCACTCCACTCTTATTCATGGACTCCTCAGACTCGTCTTTAGTGAATTACACATTCTCTTTCTAGATTATTCTACTTCTATTAATAATCATTCATGAAAAAATAAATCCTTGATATCATAGTCACAACTTTATGAACATATACCTCACTTCCATATGTAATGTCTGTAGGTTTTGGGGGCAGTGCAAATGTGCGATGGGAAGTTCATAATAATATTTTTTACAAAGATCAATGATCAATCCAAGATTTACACAACGATAACCATCATGATATACATAATTGAATCAACGAAGATATATATGGTATATAATTATGAAACCAATAGAGAGGACCGTCACATATTATTTATAATTAATTATCCAAATAATGAAATATCATGATAGAATTATTTCTTTATTGTTGTATCTGACAATATATATATGTTGTTGTTTTAATGTGTTGTAAAAATAAATGTAGATTCCCTCTAGGGATGATCCATACATGTTCCACAAATCTTCAAATGTCGCTATTGGAATCACCACATTCTAGTACAATAGATCCTATCACATTCATCATCCACGTCTGATCGCCTCGAGAACCACTTCCAAATAGTTCTCTTGGTTCTCTCTTGACATTAGGTTTTGAGGTGGAATAATATTTCTCTCCATTCATGGGAGAGTTCTTGGAGAAGAGATCTCTCTTGTTCTTAAAAGGATTCTATAAATCCATTCTGCATAAAATAATGAATTGTCTTATTGAGAAAATAATATAACTGAGTTTACATATCACTATAGTTAAAATAAAATAATTGAACAAGTTCCCGTTATTATTTATTTAATCTATAATAAATTACATTCCATATAATAGTAATAACAATATTATTTCGTGAAATTCACTTAAGTTTAGAATAATTTAATAAAATAATGCTAAATATTTATTATTTCTCATCATACTATTAAATCGTTCCAAATTTCATCTATAATATTTATTGAACATTGAATAATGTCTATTTATTTATTAAATTAATATCATGGTATTATTTTACAATAAAAAAATAAGTATTATATTTATTTAGTAAAAAATAAACATTTAAATGTGATCAAGCATACATGAATAATTTTTAAACCCCATGCATGAATAATTTTTATTCGTCTTGTTAAATAATAAATTATAATATATTATTTAACTGAGATTATGAATACACATAGTGTGTGACCCTATAGGACGATATCTTAGTGGCTTTAGGAGGAGAAGCCTAAAGTCCATGGTTAATGCCTAGAAAATTCCTAGTCACCCATATAGAAATAATTTAATGATAAAATTACATGTCACTTCATACATATGATTACTTTGTAATACAATCCCTTTATTGCAATATTTATAATGAAACAAGTTTCATGTCGATGACATCAACCAAATTTATCAATGTATCTTTCAATGATTCCATGAAAAAATATCTTTCCTATTGAAAACTATGTCCAAGGATTCATTTAAGTAATATATTTCTATAAAAGGGAATGAGATATCAAAATCCTTTAAAATATAATGGAAAAATATTTTCTCGTATTATTCAATAATTTAATATTACTCATTACACACTGAACATGTCCTATCTCTCCACAAACATAGTTCATCATGTTTTTCATCAATATATAAATGTACACAACTCATATAATTTATTAATAATAATATTAAAGTATAAGGATCGATACACATGTCCGTATATAGGAATATAAAATGACACATAGAAACGTAGATTTCCAACTAGGGGGCCTGATTATCATAATATCTTATAAGATATTACCAAGGGTTTACACCATGAGAAGGTTCCTAAAAGTCCTATGAGTCTTCTCCCCTGATATCCTTATCATTTATTCCCCTCAACTGATATCAACAAGATATAAAACATATATTCAATAATAGCTTGGTAACACTTCTGGTTTCTCATCATAGTGGGGAACTACTTTTACCTTTTGGTGAGACACATATTCTTTGGACATTAGCACATATAATGTCATGTAAAGGAACAATCATAATGTGATAATTATTTTATTAATATTAAAAAAACTAATAAATTTTATCATAAAGTACGCATACGTTGGTTCTGGGGTACAAACACTATTAGTCTCCCACTTACACTAGATCCAACTCCTAACAACTTTCAGTTGGCTAGCTCTCACGTGATACTCATATTTCGGCTGAGATTTTATTTTTGTTAAGGGGAAGTCACATTCTATTCCATGGGTACTCTAATTACCTCAACTTCACCCCTCTTATGAAAATACCTCAAGAGTTTATATGTTAATATTATATTATTTGTCTATTTGTGTGACCATGGACATTTTGAAATAGCGATCAGTGCAATATTATCATAACAAACTATGATGGTATCTTTATTTATAGGTACCACATTAATCTCTTAGAAAAAGTTACAAATCCCAAATACGTCTTTGGTTGCATCATAAGACTCTATATACTTAGAATCCATTGTGGAATTAGAGATAACTAACTTCTTTGAAGACTTCCATCTCATATATCATCCAATGAGCTAGAAAACATATCCCTTTTATTACTTTAGATCATTCTCCATCATTTGTAAAACCACTGATGACTAGCCCCTTATTTCCACCAAACACCATGAAAAAATAATTAGTTCTTCTTAGAAGAAAAATTATATAATTAACAGTAATCCAAAATAGTTTTCTTGTATCTTCTTGATATCTTCCTACCATGCCCAATGAATAGAAAACATCAAGTATAGTACATAATAAGGAAAAAATTATTGATGATATTACTGAATCATATGAGATTTTACTCATTCAATCATTATTATGTTTTGTATGCCAACACATTTTCGTAGAAAGATATAAACCATGTGACATGATAACCAATACCATATTCTATTGTTCCATAAAAAATATCTTTAGTATTCAGTCAATATATGTATTTTGACATAGTTGAAGAAGGCTCTGGTTTCTATCACCAATGATCGTTATCCCCAGAATATAAAATTTTTTACCTAAAAACATTATGGAGACACACATGTTTAACAAACCTTAATAGACTTCAAGATCGGTACGTAATTTCAAATATGTAATATTTTGTAAACATATACTACTAGGATAATGAGTTTGTTCCCACTAAAACTTTTATAAACACATGTCTCACATTCATACTTAATGAAACCAAATTATATTTTGGATTAATCAAATCAAAAGTTCCATGAAATGGATGCTCTCTTTAATCCATAAATGGATTTCTATAACTGAAAAATATTTTCAGAATCTAATAGATTTAGAAACCCTTGAGGTTATGTCAAATTAGAATCTTCGTTAAGGTTCCCTTTAAGGAATTCAGTTTTGAAATCAATTTTACAAGTCTTGTTGTTATGGTATGCTTCCCTAAAAAGTACAATAATGATGGATTTAATCGTGGAATCTAGTGAAAAGGTTTCATATTATTCAATTCATTGATTCTATTTAAACCTTTTAGGTACTAGATTTTATATATAGGTATTTACTTTACCCACCATGTCTAGTTTTCTCTTGAATAACAATTTCTATCCAAAAGGATTTACATCAACTAGATCATTGACTAGAACACAATGATGATTTTAATACATTGAATTCATTTATAAATTCAATGATTCATGCTATCTTTAATCATCCTAGATCTAAAATGACTCCTTATATAAGGTATTTTCATCACTTCCATCCTATAATGAGTCACCATATATGGTGATTAGAAAACCATATATCTCAGGTCCTCTTACCTCTCTAATTATCCTATGTAGTACATTTGTTTTTGAAATTACATATTCCATTGGGACCTGTGGAATCTATTACTATACAAAATATAGTGTATCTGGACCATTAATTTCATCTAAGACAAACTTTCTCCCACTATAATTTTTAAGTATGTGCTCCCTCTCAAGAAAGAAAATTTTCCTAGAGATAGTCACTTAATTTTATAAGGGTTTTATAGGTACTATCCCTTTGTTTCATTAGGAAACCATATAAAGATACACAGTATTCCCTAGGGTTCTATTTTCTTTCATAATAAGGACTTAAAAAATTCCCCACAACACCATACATGAGTGTACAACAAAATAGGTTTCATTCAACTCAATATCAAGAAAAATTTCCATTTTCTGCTTTAGATAGATCTTGGCATAACGTGTATTCCATAAATTATAATGAATATTCCCAAAAGGACGATGAATGATCTGCATGACTCATCATCGACCTTATAATGTCTAACAAGATACTGTTTCTACAATTAGTAACACCATTCCACTATGTTGTGTAAGGATAAGTGAGTTGAGATAAAATCCCAAACTCCTATAGAAAGTTTATAAGTTATTATTTAGTATATTCACCACCTCGAATAGATTAAATCTTCATTATATCATTTCCAAGATGATTATATACTCCATTAATAAATTCTGTAAATTTATCAAAGGACTAAGAATTATACCTCATTAAGTATACATAATCACATCAACTCAAGTCATTAATATAATTTATGAATTTGGAATATCCACCTCTAGCTTATACAGAAAATGGTCCACTCAATAGTCTGTACAAATCCTAGAAGCTCTATGGCCCTTTCACCTTATCCACAAATGGGTGTTTGGTCATTTTTCCTTACAAACAAGAATTAAATATTTTTAATTGTTTTAGCTTAAAAGTGTCTAAATAGCCATCTTGAAAGAGATTTGTCAAACACATTTCATTTACATGACCAAGAATATGATTCAATAGTTGGGTGTTATATGACTTCTGTGAACATGATTCGCTATCAATTTCAAACACTTGGTTTTCGTACATTAATACATTATAACCATTATTTAAATATACCCTACCATACCATATGTTGTATTTATAAAATATATAAAATTTATTTCCAAAAAATGAAAATTTACACATCTATATCTCAACATGATAAAAACATTATGCTTCTAGTAACCATAGGTAAATAATAAGAATATTTTTAAAACCAAAATTAATCTTTTTGCAAATGAATGTTGGCATTCTCCAATGGATAAACCTACCATACTAACTCCATTATTAGATATCATATCAACCTATCCTATAGAAATAAATAAAATCTATATGGTTCCTATATTTAGATACAGATCTTATCCCTAAAAGATATATCTAATACCAAATGTGTAGATATATAATGATTACACTCAATACAAAATGCACCATTAGCTTCCATTTTCTCCTGGTTGATGTTCGTCTTCTAGTTATATGACTTGACACATACAAAACATACAGCCACATTTTCATTGTACTGCTGTTGGATCTTCTTCTTCTTAGAAGGATGGTGCTCGGGATATTTATCATTTTTATGAGCATTGGGCTACTTTTCATTGTTCTTAAATTTATTATCCATCATAAAAACTTCAGGTTTATTATGCCCCCTTTCCTTATCCACTTGGATAATGAAGGATAAAATTTCGAAAATACTCTTCTCATTGTTTCTCATATTGTAAATAACATTAAAAATTGAGAAGGTTAGGGTTAGGGATGAATTTATGATATCTATAAAAAACAAATTTAGGGATTTAATCACTAAGATGTCTGAACATTCAATATAGAAAATAATCTTCACTTCATAAGGCCCATCTGGCATGGACTCTCCATGATTATTTGTAAACAAATCATTGCTCTTCTCATACCTTTATTATATCAACTTCTCTTAATGGAGGTCCCAAAGGTGGCACATCATGCTATATGTCTCCATGTTCGCATGTTTCTCAAAAATATCATTATTCATTAATGATAGCAGGAAACACTAAACATGTATAACATCATTCAGATATATCTCATAGAGTTTTAACTCTTTATCACTAGCCTCATTTCCAGGCACTTTAGAAAAAGGTTCTTCCATGACATATAATTCTTATTCATGATGAATTATGACCCATAGGCACATTTTCCATTCATGGTAATTTGTGCTAGTGAGAAGGTTTTTCTTATCATGTATGTATCAAAATGATATGACTAATGTCATTTTTTTTGTTTATACATATAATATAGGAAGTGTTTTAGCAATTTATAGGATAAAATTTAGACAACTATATAAATAAATAAATATTATATTTATTAGTATCCCACTATTTATCAAATCCCAATAGCTCTCACCATTAGCTTTATAATATTCTACCAATTGGATATTCATGTTTTAATGATCCATATTCCCCTTCTCATAACCCTATCTTTTATTTGATAAGAAACATGAATGGTTTTAGGTAGGCATTCAAAATATAAACTGCATTAACTCAATGTTCCTTGATATAATGAGTATCTTGAAATCCATAAATTGTATTTCCTCATCCCTTGCATCTTAGATACACAAATTTCTTATTTGTCTACCAATACTTTATGTAATCTATGTTAATTCAACCCAATACTCCAAGTTATAATTCCCAAAAAATTGAAGCACACCAACTTTGGCTGGTCAAGCACATTGAACTATGGTTTGATTTTAACTAAAGTAGTGGAAGTCTATACTGAATTAATATATATATATATAGGTATTTTATCCTTTTATGTGTAAATTTACAATTAATCTTTATAATAATATTTTTATTATATATGGGTTTACATAACTAATTAAACATTTATTAGACAACAGTTATTCATAAGAAAATTAATTTTAGTTCTATCTTGCACTCTCATTAATTCATTAAATATGTTATCACAACAACAAAAAACCCATAATGGAATAACCATGAATCTTTAATGAAATTAAATAATAAAGATGTATGATAACAGACGTTACTAATAGTTAGTTAGTCAAGATGTTGATAACCTAACCATTGGCCTTGGGTAAAAACACCTTCAATCGATTAAGGTTCAGGTTACAACTTTTCACTTGTCCACCTATGTATCTCATGGGATTGGTTTCTCCTCAAATATGAACGTGAACAACCTTCACTAGCTTCAAAGCTCCATATTTTATATATTCTATTTACTCCCATATAGTTGATTTGAAAATTGTATTACATAAAAGAAACCATGGGAATGAAATCCCTTATATAATAAGAATAGAGAAGGCACACAAGACAATAATTTAATTTAATAATAAATTAAATGAAACCAATATCATACCATGGTTTGGTCTATTCTCATGATCATCCACATGCATGAAATGAATCTTTAATTTAATAAAAATAGTATTCAATTATTAATCATTGTAATTTAAGATAAATCATGGTTGAATAATTTTATTATTATATTTAATTAATAAATTATTTTATCTGAATTATCATCATAATTTCCTTGAGATTCTCTTCATTTATAGTTTCAAACAAATTAACTAAATTTATTTGAAAACAAATTTTTAAATAAATGTACCATGTATGAAACATGGTAAATACCCATCTGATTATAACCAAAATGTATTATACTCATATACTATTTAATATGATAACATATGTAACACACAACTTATGATATAATTTCATGATATGTACTATCAACTTATTGATTACCTGAATTTCATGATTTTTTTGTCACATGTTATGCTTTAATGCACACAGAGTTATATTTGCATTACGATTTATACAAGATATGAATATATCACCATTATAAAGATATTAATTAAAAAAATTTATATATAAATATTAAAACACATCACATGGATAGTAATATCAACTTAATTATCACACATATTAACATGTCTCAAGGTTTACATAATAAAATAAATAAAATTCAAATCTATGTAATTTCGTATAACTACACAACATGTACATGAAATCTATGAGACATGTATGCATCTCACCTTCTATCCGAGGAACATTCCTAAGGACTCAACATGTAAATCGTACTATGGGAAAAGAAGTACATGATTTGTACAATGGTATACATGCCATGTGATCCTCGAATTACATGGTCACCAGTCAGGTATCCAATGTATTGTAATACATGAAACATTTGTGACTTAAAGAGACTACACGCTATGTATGTGGGCTAAATGGAATGTACTTCAGATGACTATATGCCAATATGTCCCAATCAACACACGATGTGAGGTAATAACTACAATGTGTGTCATCAATGCATACAACAAAATTAATTTTGAATTAATTCTTGATGCATTGAACACAACTACACATTGTGTAGCTCGGGTTACATTATGTGTACATTTGTGTTAACCACCCAGAAACCTTGGAACCTCTTTCTGAGATATTCAATTTTAGTTTATTCAAAAAACTAATCATATTGATTAGACCTATGAGAAATGAAGGAAGAATAAGTAGATATAGGTATTCAGATTAAATGAATGATAAACATGAATTAAAAAACTAGATTAAAATGTGTAAATTACCAATGACCATGAAATAATTATAAATAATTATTTTACCACACTGATAATACTTATAGGTTCTGAGTGTAGTGGAAGTGTGCGATGGGTAGTTCTTAAAATTTCTCTTCTCCATGATAGAAGATTACTCATATATATTTCAAAACGATGAACATTGTGATCTATATAATGGAATCAAAGAATATAGATAAGGGATAGAAAACTATAAAAAAGAGAGAGGTTCATCACAAATGATTTATTATTAATTTAATTAATTTAATAGTTACATTGATGAAATTCTTTCTTTATTGATGGATCTGACAACAGATATGTGTTTTTCATTGATATGTTGTAGGAATCAATATAGATTCCCTCTAGAATCGATCTAAATGTGTTCCAAAAATCTATGAATGTCTTGAAAGGAATCTACATGTGCTAGAACAATATATCCTAGTGCTTGTGTTGCCCATATTTGATCGCCTTGAGAAGTACTTCAAAAATTTTCTCCAAAATATTTCTTGACTCAAGAGTGGGTGGTTGAAGAAGATCGATCTCCATTCTTGGAAGGGTTCTTGGAGAAGAGAGCTCTGTAGGTCTTGAGATGATTCTTGAAATCCATTGTGATCAACCAAACAAAATTAATTGTATTATTTTTAAAATAATATAACTGGGATTATATATCACTAGGGTTGAAATAAAATAATTTCCTAATTTTCCTTTATTATTTATATAATCCTTGAAAACCCCTATCTCAAATAATAATAATATTATTTTTATTTTTATTTCTTGACATTCACAAAATATGCGAGTTAAATTAAATATTATTTAATTAAATAATAGTCAATATTTATTATTTATCACTATACCCTTATGCTCGGTGCACCATTTATCCAAAATATATATTAGACCTTGAATAATACATATTTATTTATTAAATAAATATCACTACATTATTCACCAAAAAATAAATAAATACTCTATTTACTGAATATAAAATGAATAATTACATGCGAGCAAGAATACATGATTAACTATTTAACCACATATGGGAATAATAATTATTGAAATTGTTAAATAAAAAATAATAAGATATTATTTGATTGAAATTATAGATACACTTAGTGTGCGACCCTCTAGGCCTCTTTCTTAGTGGAATTAGGAAACACAGCCTAAATTCCAAAGATATCATCTAGAAAACACCAAATGAACCCATAGAGAAATAATTTAATTCCTCTATGAAATGTTACATCATATGGATGCTTACTATGTAATATAATCCATTTATCATGATATCTCTAATGAAGAAGGTTGCATGTCGTTGCCATCAACAAAAGTTCCTGAGTCATCTTTCTCCGATTTCCAGGAAAATGAACTTTCTAATTGAACTCCATGAAAATGGATTTATTTATGCTATATCATTTCCATAAAAGGAAAAAATATATCAACTTCTATTAAAACTTAAATGACAAATTCTTTCCCACATTATTAATTAACAAAATATTACCTGTGATGCACCGAATATGTCCTACCTCTCCATGAACGTATGTCATCTTGGTTTTTGTGAATATATAAAAGTGTGTTACTCATAATATTGAATAATAATAATATTAAATTCTAATGATAAATAAACAAATTTACAGATAGGAATATCCAATGACATAGAGAAATGTGGATTTCCTATTAACATGTCTCATTCTCATAATATCCTATTGGATATTACTAAGGGTGTACACCATGAGATGGTTCCTCAAAATCTTATGAGTCTCCACCCTTGATAAAATGTATCATTTGTGTCCCCCAAATGTTATCATCTGCATATAGAACATATATTTAGGAATAATGTCATAGCACTTATGCGTTCTCATCATAGTAGGGAACTGCGATGACCTTTTTGTGAGAAATATACTCTTAGGAAATTCTCACATACTATATCATATAGAAGAAAAATTATTATGTGATAATTAGTTTATTAATTTTTAAAAAAATGAACAAATTTTATCATAAATTATACATAAGATGGTTCTAGGGCACCAAATACAATAAAATTTGTCACTGTAATTCATCCAACTGTGACTTGAGTGATGGTCCCCCATCAAATTGGTCTCTATTCATGTCATCCAAATTCTCTGACTTGCAATATAATTACACCCAAATGTTTTGTTGAGTACTCTTATACTATCCAAAATAATTCCATAATCCCCTTTAAAAAAATTTTACCTTGAAAATACACGGATAACAAAATTTAAACCCCATTGTCCTTGTAATATATTCAATATTTGATCCTTCAATTAGATGATTTCTAGGTGTAAAACATATAATTTTTAGATTGTGTCATATGGGATCATCTCAAAAGTTGAAATTACCCTCCTCTTTTTTGAATTAGAAATGAATCTAGGACTCCTCCATCAATCAAGGTTTGTATGACTCATGGATATTGGTTTTCATTAGACTTGGGAAATGTATTTCATTTGGTCCTATATTCCATTAAATTTTATTGAACACATTTTTATGCCAACATTGACCATGGGGCAGGATTTATTATCATATTCCCTACTTGGGCTTGAGTAAAGTGGACAGAGGCCTTAATTTGTGGGAAAATGTGGAATTGGGCCTAAATTATTCTAGACTAGGTCTAGGATAATATAAATTAGTGGAAAATTTCCATTATCTTCCTATATATCATCAATGGATACTCATAATCTAAAATTTTGTATTCAATTTAATTTAAAAGTCACACATTCTTCTTATATAGTCTTATAATCAATATACTAGATCTCAGACTACCAACAAACTTAATTAAATATCATTCACTATGTTGAAAATTTATTATATGACTCCAGCTCATTCTCATTTGTTATCAGCTCCATCTTCTAAAAAATTCTATTCCTAGGATAAAAATCCATCGAAAATAATTCCAACTACCTCAAAACACATCCAATTTTTCTCAAGCATCACAAAATAATCACATGTAATTAATTATCAAGATCACACACATCACACCCATTCTCCTTTCAGAAAAATAAACAAGTATATAGAGTGAAATCTACTTCAAAAATTTAGATTAAAAAACAAGAGATTGAGACCCCAATAATAATCTTCTGACAGTCAACTATAAAATTTCTAAATCAACCATGAGAAGAATTAAATAAGCCTTAGGCATGTTCCAGTCATCATTAACCAAAAATATAAACAAATTTTAAGAATTTATTGATTTCTTGGATATGATGGAATATATATTTCATCAATATTATTATATGCACTAGATTTTGGGGTATAATCTTCATATTTCCATATTATTAATTTGATGATCATTGGTTTTGAGTTGTAGATTCTGATGCTTGGGTTTTGATGTCTTTCTTGATCGAATTTGATCGACATCAAATATTTTCTAGTTGGATATTTTCTTTATCCATAGATAACAAATAATATTGGTTTTATTCCCAATATTAGGTTTCAAAATATAAAATTCCACTTGAATTTTATCCATAATTTGTAGATATTTGATCAAGGATTGTAGATCAGCTTCAGGTTTTCTTCCTTTAATATATGGTTCAGTTTCTATTTTCCAAATAATATAATATCATGGTAAAAAGTAAATTTAATGCCTGGTAGATGGTGGAAGGTAATGGTTTTACAATGTTTCCACATTTATAAGAATGTCTGTACCGGAGTGGCATAGTTTGAAAACCATTTTTTAGAACAACTGAAGGTGGATTGGTGGACACTATTATGTTGAAATGGATATGAATGATCATTGCATATTTCTCTCTCAAAGTAACTGAAATCATCACAACAAGACCTCACATTCATATAATCCATGATAGATAATAAATTTTAAGCTTTCTCACAATTCAGTCTATAAGAAATCATGTTTTTTGGTCTTAGATTATATAGTTTTATCTTCATGGTATCACATAGATATATCATATTGAGAATTAAAGTCTTAGTAAAAATTATAAATAAAATATTTCTCTAAAAATTTAATCAATGAGTTTACAGATTGACAAAAAAATGAATTCCATAATTCAAATAAAATATTAAAACAAAATTATTTTTTCAAATAAAACATGGAATTAAATATTGAATTTATTGCTTCAATCTATTATATTATAAAATGAATTTAAAAAAATCAACGTGAATGAAAAATTTATGATTCTTAATGTATTTTTAAAATAAGAGATATAAATATTTGGCCAATTAATTACCTAAAATACACCTTTTTATAAACAAAAATCAAATAATAACACAAAACCTCACAACTCTACAAAAATTAATAAATTCTTAATTAAAATTCAAATTTAACATAAAAACATGAATATTTCAAAAAAAATAGACATGAAAAACATATTAAAATTATTTCACATCAAATTCACCCATACCAAATCAATTTTAACTCCAAAAAAATTGAATTGATTTTAAAAAAGTAAGTCTTATAAGACTTACTTACTCAAACTATTGAAGAATAAATCACAAATCCTCATTTTCGTATATTACCACACCTCTTTTATGAATTACGATCATTGAAAAACATCCATCTCAAAATATTTACAAGTTAATATTTTCTATAAATAAATAAAATTAGAATTTAAAATATAATAATTTGATCTTCTATTTTTCCATTTATCTTAATATCATCAAACCAACAGTCATGTTTCCACTTATTATATATAACTAAAATTAGATCTCTGTAATTAAATTATCCCATTATTCATTTAGGTTCAACATTCCTATCACCTTAAAGAACTCATTTTTAAAAAATAATAAATTTATTTGTTAAATTATTTATTTTTGAAGCCTTTATTTTGAAAATGGCTTATTTGATGGACAAATAAATTTTCATGTTTTTAGTGTATAATATGTAAAATATTTATCATGGGATTCCAATTTTCAATTTTATTCAAATTTATAAGGAAATACTCTATATTTAGTTGGAACCTTGAGGTTTTATATTTGAAAAACATTATGATACCTTGAATTAAGTTATCAATTCTAGTGAACTAATTTTATATTTCAAATTATATAATGATGTAACTACTATTTTTAGTTCTAGATCCAAATATATATGTATATAGTGATAAAATTTCTCAACAATAATTTATTTTACACAATTTAAAAGATAGGGAAACCCATCCCACACTATAATAGTAAATGATATAATAATTGAAACATTGAAATTTTGGTTCCCAAATATTTTTGAGTTGTTATTTATCTGTAAAACATGGAATCACAACTAAAAAAAGTTCAAAAAACACTCTCACCTACACTTCAATCGCATAATTTTCTTAAATGTTGATTCCAAATATGGGAGAAACATTTAAGGGGTAATTTGGTTCCTAATAGAGTTATTTTTTAGTTGTGAAGGTATGTCTGAAAGCTCTAGTGAAAATTCCTAAAATATTTTTCCACACAATAAAAGAGTATCAACAACCACAAAAATTATTTTTTTCACTACTAAATCAATTCAGACCAAATATTTCTATTATAAATGAAACATGCTTGGAATTTGTTAATTCAACAATGATTTAGAAAGGATCATAGAAAACAATTGGAATATTCTCTATTCAAGATACCTAAATAGTTATGAGTATAAATAGCGATCCCACTTAAAATTATTATATCTTGCAACAAAGAAGTTCCAAAAATTATATTTTATTAGTGAATTCAATGAAAAAAAAATATTTAAATACATTAGAGGGTGTTAAAAAAATTAAATCAATTAAATGAACCATCCCCATTTCGATTTTAAAATTATGATCCAAGCTATTGTGAGAAACTGGTAGAGTAAATATATTTAATCACTCACTGGCCTCTTAAAGTCATATTTGTGTGATTTTTATATTCAATATTTCATTAGATTGAAAATGGTTCATTATTTCATTGATTTTTAGGATTTTATTCTACAAAATCGGCACTATATGTTTCTAGGAAGGATAGTATACCTTTGGACAATAGTTTTATTTTGTAGAAACATCCTATAATAAAAACACTACTCTCTAAGTGGATGTTAATTGGCTCTAAAACGTGAGAGTGTGTTTCATATATATGAATCACTCTCTTCCTAGTTCATTTATGTTGTGATATTTGGGATAATCAATCAAATATATATCATTTCTCATCAGTAGTAATGTTTGAAAAATCTCTATCAATATAATGATGGACTAGAATTTGGTTATAATGTGTAATATCATTAAAGAAGTTATCCATTGTAAAATGTGGAGCCATTAGGTTGTTGGGAAATTCTCTAATTAAAATATTAAACCAATCCTAAGATTCATGAAAAATGTCTCCCTAATCATGGAAAAATATAGGAAATATGTGACTAAAATCAATTATTGTATCAATAGGATAAGAAAATATAAAAAAATAATTGAAAAAAATATCCTAGGTATTGAAAATATCCTTATTGTGGTTCTGATACCAAATCATATCCCTACCCTAAGACTGAATGGAAACACCCTCAATCTTTGTTCCTCTACACTCAACCCACACTAATGTAGATGTTGAATAGAACCATATAAATATCTTATAAAATACAGTGAATCCACAATGAGAAAATCATTTAATAATGTAAGCATTGAGAGATTTGATTAACTAATATCATAAGTCATAGGCCTAAGGGAAATCCTAATGTATAAAGGATTACTATACACTGATGGAAACTGGACACCCTATATTTCACACTCTCGGAGGATGGAACTATAGGTTTTATAGGATTCATGTTCTGATGATGATTTTGATATCCTTAAATATCCAAATAATCTATTTCATCTTTCTTATTTTTATGGTTTGTATTTTTTTAATTATACTTTTTTTTAATTTAGTAGATAATGATTCCTTAGTGTGTATATTGTGAAAAGTGTAAGAGTTCAAATATAAAAAATATAATAATAATATTTCCAATTTTTGTTTCAAAAAAATTCTTTTTATAACATATTGTTTTAATATTTTTTGGATCATTAATGGGTTTTTAATTGTCTCTATGTTCCTTCATTAGTAACATCCTAAAAATTTAACATGTAATTATCTAGTTCATTTACTAGAATTGTATTAAATTTTCTATTTGTAAAACCTTCTTATAACTAGTACTATGGTAAGAAGGGTCAAACCATGGAGAAGACTAATGTTATGACCGTACTCAAAAACAATACAAAAAAACAAAAACTAATCAATAGAAAATATGAAGTGATTTAAGTAAAATAGTGAATATGTGGTACAATTAATAGTTGTTAGAGTTGAAAAAAAGGGGGGAATAAACAAAGAGGGTGAGACAAGGAAGTTGATTATGTCAGGGTAATTCATCTTGATGTAATTGAAGGAGATTGAAAACTAGTCCTTAATTTAATTAATCAATTCGGTAATGATGATCTGTGAATATAATTATAATAACAAATTAAAATTTGATAAAATAAACACAAAAAATATATCTATTGAGAACAAGTTATTTCTTGTAGAACTCCGGAAAATAAGGCTTCCCCATGGAGAAGTGAGAACCACATAATTCTCCAGAAATTACATCAAATTTGTTTCTATGGAAAAAATAGCTATACTATTCACCTGTTGGTACATAGAGTAGAGTGAAAATATATTAACGAGTTAGAGAATTTCCTAACACTAGTTTAAATAGATAATAAATCTACAATTTAAAGAAATACAAGAATAGATAGTAAAATAATTCAGTATATCCAAACCAATACACATAAACTATTTATTTACGCATGGTAATCGCAATAAAAACAATAAAATTCATTGAAAGACAACTCAATAAAAGAAAAAAAAGAATCAAGAAAAGGGCGATGAAGCTCCTATGGTGTGATAGGCCTAATCCTATAGCTCAAACTCCACTCCCCTCGACCATTGAGTTTATCCTAACAACTAGTTTTTCTCCACTCTTAGTTGTACACTCCCCTACATTTAATTTGACATCCTCATTATGGATTATCCTTTTTCTATTAATAACCATTTATGCATGAAATCCCGACTTGATCTCATAGTCAGAGCTCCATGTAAATATTCATAGATTCCATGTGATATATATGTAATTATACCTAATCATACCAATGTCACTAGAGTGAATCTCTCTCAATAAATTTTTCTCATCAAGTGTGGGATTGCTTCCCCAGGTAGCAACATCATTACACCCAAAAATTTGTTCACGTGATCTAGTTTTCTCTAAAATCCTTCCAACATCTCATTGACAACTCTTATTTTGAAATCCATTTGTTTTTGAAATTAAAATACTATTCTACTAATAGAAAATTCATGATTTATTCTATCAAATAGATGAGATTCACATGTATAACATAGAAAGAATAGATAATATCAGTTGGGTTTATCATGAAAGTACCAAATTCCCTCCTCTTAATAGAATTGTAAAAGATTCAGGGACCCACACAAACAATCAAGGACTATATGTCTGATGGATAATAATAGTTATTAAACCTAGGACATATTTTCTAATTGGTACTGAACATCATTACATTTATTCGAACATATTTTTTGTGTCTCTAATTGTATTAGGGGTGTGGGATTTAACCGAAAGGCCATGCATAATCTTGGGCTAAGTGTACTTGGGATATTAACATGGAATTAGGCTTCCAAACTTATATGAATTGCATGATTGATGGAAATTAGTAGTGCATGATCATTATTGTTAAATTAATTATCTATGAATACTCATCCAATAAAATTTTGAGTTCAATTTAATTAAAAATATAATAGTTATTCATTCATGGTCTGAGAATCAACAACCCAGATCTCAAAATACCATTTATATTAATTTTAATTTAATTTATCAAGTTCAAAATCTATGGTATAACTCTAAATCAACCTTATAAGTGATCAGCCTTGACATCTAAAAAATTCCAAACTCTGTATAAACTCTCATAGCCAAACAATCATTACTACATTTAGGCTTAATCGACTATATTTGAGAATCTCAAAACCTTCTCCCAGAAATAATAAATAGTATCACAGAATTCAGACTAATTTTCCCCTCATGAATATCAATTGCCACATAGGGTGCACTCTACTCTAAAAATACAACTACAAGAGACTTTTTCTTAAGACCCGACCATCACCTTAATCCCTTTAATGTTAGTAATCGTGAATAAATATTTACCTAACATTGAGAGTCCTCATCTATATTCCTATCATCATCAAAAAAATTCATGAGGAATTTTAGTAAGTTGAAGAGGCCTTGTCCAGACTCAAATTTCATGTTTTTCACTATTCTTATACACACTTATGCTCAAGGTTTGATCATCACACCCCCTACTCTCATTTTTTGAATCATCAGTTTTATGTTCTAGATTTTTTATTGTGTTTGGTTATCATCATCAATCATCTCTGATTGATCTTTAAATATATAACATTTGTCTAGGTTAATTAGCTAAAAATCTTGAAGTGTACTAATTATATTCCCGATATTTGGTTATGAAATAAAAAATGTCACTAAATATCATCCCAAAAGTAGCATAGTTTCAATTAATGACTCTAGATACTCTTTGGATGACCTTCATTTTACTTCCCTTATAGTCACCATATATAACATCATGGCATCTCACAGTCAAAGGGAAGTTGGATGCATGAAGTATGGGGTCAGGGAATGACAAATTATGTTTTCACGGTAGAGAGTGGGGTTCTAATTCAGCGGAATTATTATATAATCCTTTAGATAAATGATCGAAGTTCCATTCATGGATACTATTTATTTATAATATATAGGCACAATCCAAGTATATTTTATCTCATGGTAGTAAACTTCATGGAAGCAAGATCTCATGGTCAAAAAATTCATAGTCACTCTAAAAGTTTCATATTTTTTTCATTCCAATCATTATAAAAGAATGCTAGATTATCTTAGGATCCAGAGTCTCACCATCATAGTCACACCTAGACCTAAAATAGAATGAATTATAATCATAGTAAAAAATGTAAATAATTTATTTCAATGAAAATTTACATGATTAATTCCCATAATTTGATATATATGAATTCCAAAATTTATTTAAAAAAGAATTTAAAAAGTATTTAAAATAAAAAACATGGAATTAAATGAAATAATGGATTTATCTAATATATAATATTATATAATAAAATTGGAAAAAAATAAATTTGAATGTCAAGAACCCCTCCCACCATGGATACCACAATGGAACGAGTGAGATAATGACCACATGAGTACATCCTCATATAGGCCTTGGGTAAGAAAATAACACAAAGTTTATAAAACAATATTTCTTTAATGGGAGGAATTACATTCTATAATAATAAAATATAAGAAGATTTTAAAAATAAACTATAATAAACTTCAACACATAATATTATAAAATTGAAAAAACCATCACTTATGCATTTATAAATAATATAGGTATAGCTAAAAGTCTCCAAATTAACACCCAAAAGAGAAGATAAAGTAGTTACATAGAAACATTCCAAGGGTGTGACCTAGTAATTTTATACGTAGTCCATGTAACCCTCTTAGAAATATGAAAATTTATATATATAAATATGGTGATAATTCAAGTATCATCATTAGGAAAACTGAAATCACTCATGCACATGTAAAAGAAGCATACTAATGAACTCATGAGAAAACAACAAAACCAAAAATACAAAAAAAGGTTGAATAACTAATTCATTAATTAATAGGGATCGCTCACCAAATAACATAATCCAGGTATATAACATAATAATAATCATATTGATAAAGGTTACCCCACAATAATTTCCCACTAATTTTCTACCCTCAAACCCAAATGTTGTAATTCCTAACGCTTCAATCACTTCTGTATAACATATTCTGCAACACACAACATGGTCACATCACATATCTACAAAATAATCCTAGGATATCACATCACAACTATAAATAGAGTATTAGGAAACCATGAAAATGGAGTGAATCAACCTCACAACCACCTCTTAACATGAAGAACCCCCACAATAAGTTTCCCCACAGTATGGTCACATCAAATATCACATGAAGACTTTTAGACCACCTCCCCACATCCCTATGACATTACGTATTATCCAAAGAAATATAGGACACCATCCCACATAATAATCACATTATGTATTTTTTGAAGACACTTGGGAAATCACATTGTGAACTATCAGACATCCAACAATTGTAATTTCCTAAAAGAGGGAGTAGGAATGTGCAGGTAGACATCTATCGATATTCCTTACTAAGATGTTGGACCCCCCCCCAATTTTAATTTCCGTGTGTTAGTTCATATTGCTAAAAATGGGTGGGGTGAATGTAGATATCACAAAGAACATACAATGTATATATATATCCACACACACAAGACCAAACTCTAGGTATAAAATAAGGCACTAACCATCTCACAACATCCCCAAATTCACTGCAACCTCTAAATGAAAAAAACAAAACAAGACAGAAAAATGATACCAACAAATACCATTTAATCATCACATTCCTTAAAATATTTATCATCAACCTCATTTAACCTCACTTCAAATTTTAATTAATTAATTTATTATATCCATCATATTATCCAAACTATCCCTATCCATTTAATACATTACTAAATATTTACTCTGTCTATTACAATGTACCAAGAAAAACGCAACAATCAGCCACAAGCCAATCACACATCAACTCCCCAAAGCATAGCCTATAACAATTATCTCATCACCACCCCACAATAAGGCCTCACAATCCCATCACATCATAACCCCACAACATGACCTCATACAAACCACACATTACCACCCCACATCCTGACCAAACATTATAACACATCATAAAATGTTTTACATATTTAGTATGAGTATTTATATAAAATTGCACTTATTTATATAAGGGTATTCTCACCAAAGGCATAAATATCCAGGAAACCATTATATTAACCAAATAAAAGTGATTTTTCAATTTCCATTTTGGGGTAATATACTGATAACATGAAATAAGTTTTCTATATCACCATTATTATAATTAAAAAAATGTACAAAACAACCATGATTTTCAATAGGGGCATCAAGCCTGTCAATTCCAAATATGAAAATAATGTTATCTAAGATATGAATAAATATTCTGATCAAACCCCTTTCCCCTTAAATTTCAATTAAATGATTAATTTATCTTGACTAGGAAACCTAAAACATCCTCGTATATAATAAATAGAAATCCCCTCCTACACGATACCACAAATTTATAAATGTGGGGTTTCCAACCTCAATGAAGCTTTATAATGTCACTTTACACCATAGAGTGAAGAAGAAATTCCCTCAACCCACAACCGCAGGAAAAAATCATTGATCAACCGACACAACATCAAGGGTAATCAAATAAATACACCAGACTCTCCCCAAACCAAAACACCGCCACCATAGAGGATCTCCAAGTAAAAAAACGATAAAACACTAAATAAAATAGATTTCCTTGCCACATATTTCTAATGATCATCCAATAGAACCACTTGATCGATTCAAGAAAAGGATGAATGGAAAACATTTACAAATTTCATAGGGTTATTCAAAACAATAGAAATTTGTGAAGTATTAATCGGAATGAATCATCTAAAAAACCTATTTATGGCCTATAAAATTTATTTCTAATGATGAAAATTGCACAGTTATGTTTTAAGTTTCATGAACCGTGGATTTTACAATAGAAAACACACTTTTTCTCCATAAATACATCATAACTCCAAGACAAAAAAAAGGAATATAGGTATGCATTTTTCATAAGACCTAAAATAAATTTGTCTGCTGAAGACACCATATAAGAACATACCCTCTCTAATAAAAAGCTACAATGTAGCTGAAAAACAATCCGTAAACCACCATCTAACATTGTAAGACCATCATTTACAGAAAAAAAATCCAACTGTATTTTTACTATATATCTACTTCCTCATAACATCAACTATTCTTTTATTAACACCTCTAAATATGTCAAATAAGAATCCTAATAGGCCATTAAGACACCTGATGTTATATTGGAAATCATTCAAATGGGTCACTTCCTCAAGAATCAAAACAAAACTCGAAGAAAGATGTGTCCAATCAACCTCCCAGTGAGATAACTCAAAATCTCTCACTGAACATACAATTTTACCACTAGACATAATATCTAAATGAAAAACCCATAAACACCTCAAACAACCACATCACCATAATGAAACATCACTATGAAGACACATCACAACCTATTATCGGTAATAACACCACATCATCTGATACAATCCATGAACTTCCAAATAACTACACAACTATTGGACAAACACCTCTCCCCATTCATTATCACAACATTCCATTACCATTTACATAACCATCTACACAAATATCACAACTTCCCTACTACCTAGCAAAAAACTGCCGAAACCACCAAACAACATAGCCTCCAACACAAAAATTAGGGAATCCCATATTCCATGTCAAGATATTATCCAATTTTTGTAGCAATAACTCCCCCAAAAAAATTTATCAGATGAAATTATAATGATTGCATATTAAGATTCATATCAACCCCTTTTCATGTGCTGAAATTTTTTTCACACATGAATCATTACGTAATAAGAAAATAAAATATCTCATAAATCACAATGATCCAAAATCATTGTAAAGGTCAAAACTAAGAAAAAACATAAAACAACTTCGAGTACTAGGAATACATCTTCATCTCATGCCCTCGAGTACTCTCTTATGGGCCAACGTGACATCACAACACACATATCGAGGGAATGGATCATCCAAAAAATACTTTCTCCTCAATGAAATTTTCATCATCCTTGATATATAACTCTCCCCAATCAATTACATGGGAGTAATCATGAAGATACTATTGAATATGAGAGGCATAGAATATATCATTGATCTTCTCCATCCATAGTGGTAATTCTAACCAATATTCAACCTTTCCAACTCACCATAACAACTCTATGGTCTAAAAGAATGTTGTATAAAGAAAACTCCCCATGTCAAACCTCTACTACCCACATCGAGGGGAGAGCATCAAGAACACATGTTATCCAACCTAAAACTACATGGGTGTCCTCCTGTTATTTGTATAAGACTTTTGCTTGTCCTACTCTACTTTTCTCCCGTCATGTACAAGATAAATCCTTTCTATCATGTTATTCACCACATTGGGACTATGAATATTTACTACAAAAACCTCCATATAGAATAATATATAATGGAATTATATCCTATAAAAATCCATAAATTAATCCATTCCAATATGATTGTGATAATTTGTTTATATAAAAACTCATTCAAATAGAGGTGACATACTCACAATCGATTAAATCCTAGGATAGATGAATGTAACAAATACCCAAGTGTCTTTATTGTCCAATCAATCTACCCATATGTTTATGGGTGTAAAGAATTGATGAGGCGTAATGGTGTTAAAAATAATTCTATAATCCCTACTAGTATAAAGATATATAATGTGATTCCTAATCTGTGACTGTGGATCCTAAAATTCTATGAAACCAAACACATCATCCACAAAACTATTACTCAATACATTTATGACCCCAAGATCCCTGATCTCTTATAAGTGAGCCAGTTTCCCCAATTGATCCATGATTACCCAACTATGTCACAACATCTATGATAATTGGGTAACCCTTTGTAAGGGTCAATCGATATGTCATCCCATTACTACCATCGAATATCTGAGGGATATAAAAAACCACTAGGAACATAGTTCTAAGGTTTTACTTAATGGATAGCCAAATAATGATACACAAACTCTTCCACCACTTATTTCATATTTTTCCACCAAAGGTGATATATAAATCTCAAGAATGACTTTATCATGCACCTCTTTCACAAAAAAACCTCCCCTAAAAAACATTTAGTTTCAAACATCCCTCTAGAGCATCACTATGTCCAACATGATAAAATCAAAACCTCCACCTCCAACTCTCCCTACAGAGACACCTCAACCATCTTTTTTATAAAATACCACACTTTCATATAATAAAGGAAACTATAGCCACTACTCTCTCCAATGTCATTATGTATCATTGAATGCTCCTCTATCCCTTTCCAAGCATCAATAGAAACATGATCAAAATCTCTCCAAAATTTTGTTCTCAAAGCATCTGTCATAACATTATCCTTTTCTAATGAATAATAGATATCAATATTGTGATCCTAAATAAACGACATCCACATATGTTTCCAAAATTTAGATCACAATGAGAATAGATATGCCTCATTCTCTTATGATATGTGAAGACCATAAAGCAATTCACAATGAGGTAATGTCACCATAACATCAACTCAAATAGAAATACTACTAGATCTCGATCATTGGTACCATAGTTATGGTTATAGGGAAATAACATCCTTGACTAATAAGAGAACACCACACTTTTATGAATTAACAAGTATCAAAATACAAGATGGTAATCATCACAATAAACATTAAACATCACCCCCTACTTTAGATTCCTGAGCATTGTAGACCTATCCTATTTCCCATTATGTAGTTGAACACCACTTGGCACTAATTATTACATAAAAATAATGGTCCTTCTAAGAAAACACTATTAATGAGGATGTAACTAAAGATAGACAGAGAAAAAAAACAAATAATAGACTGAATGACTGAGGAAAATATAAAGCTCCTACACATTACTAGGTCCTCCCCATGTAACATCTGCCTTGTCCTTCAGCAGGCCTAATTCCAGACCATGTCAAGATACTATTTTTCAAAATTAAATTCACCTATCATGTCAAAAACATACACTTGGGAAAAATTACATACATATAGTAGAATTGAAGAGCCAAAAAGATATATTTGAGATGATCGGCATTATCCTTATATTACATTGAGAAGAATAATATGTTGTCAATGAACATCACTCTGAATTGGTATAAGATGTTTTGTAACATGGAGTTCATGGGCCCCTAAAACACTCTTGGTGAACTCATGAAACTAAAAAATAGAACTACAAAATTAATTTTCCATACTTATATGTGATGGTAGTATTCATGTTATTCTGATCCATCACCCTCAATAGGTGATACATAGACCATTGGAGGATGTATGAAAAAAAACCAATCCCTTAAACTGGTTAAAAATACTATTTATCCTCATAATGTTAACAGTTCTTGACAATTATAGATTCAAACCATCTTTTTAATGTGAAACCTCATACTACCATACACATTCATGGAAAACGACATTGACAACCCCAAAAATAAACAATGGGTTAGATAAATCCTTTCTATAGTTGCCCATCCACCTATAACCTTAACTCTCACAACTCCATAGACAACATCTGATATGGATCAATCAAAAATTAGATAATAACTAGGATACAAGACTATCTTAATCTCAAAATGCATTGAGGTGGTAGTTTGATAAAATCCTCAATTAAAACATCCCAGAAATATTTAAAAACCTTGGAAACATATACTATCTCAATGTCCACTAATTACAAATTCAACTCATACATTAAGGAAATAAGGGGTTCCACATGTTGAATGCCCACCAGACAACACGATTCACCAACAAAAACCAAAGGATGATCATCCTCATCTGATAACACAAGTGTCCTAAAAATGAAGTGGATAATAGAATATAGAGAATATGAATATTCATTATTGATAATAAAATCTCATGAATACATATGAAAAAAGAACAATTACCCACATGAATGATGTGGTCCTATCACTAGTCTACCACCTAAAAACACATCGAATAAGCTTGTATGGACTCTAAATTTCATGGAAAAAACCATTGCCATTGGAATCCTCTCTATGTCTATTCCAATAAAATGGACTTGATAGGAGAAAAATGGAGTAAAAAGTTCTTGAATCAAATAAGGCATATAAAAGGGTCTATGAGAAAGAAATCCTACCTCGAATGATCGATGGACCCTCTATCACTACTTCCTACACTTCCTACAAAAAACCATTGTAATATTCCCTACCTATTTTCAAATGTCCACACCCATGGACATGCTCAGTTTTAGGTTTCAGAAAATAAGGAATGTCTTTAGAATAGCTTCCAGCTACTCCATCCCCTGCCTCAATGGTTCGTAAGACTACATTACCTATAACTAAAAGGTTCTAAATTGAAACTATTAATGAGGTTTGTATTGAACCTGAATTCCCCTAAAAAAGTAATATTAGAGACCTATTGTGAATTGTTTCTAGATATTTCCCTAAAACACACAATCAAAAGAAACTATACTGAAGTCCTGGGGAAAATAAAAAAATACACTGGCCCTAGATGGTAATAAAAGTGACTTTTGAGGTAATTTTCTTATTGTTTGAATCCTTGAATTCTATATCACGTGATTCATACCACCAAAAACTCTACTCATTAAGGAAAAATTTGACACTGCCTCTTGGTAAACCTCCTCATGAATGCATCCACTTGATCACGTGTTCTGTATTCTTAACATCTATATACATTGGAAACATAAAGGGATTAACTTCATATCGGATCAATGGATGATGTTCCTAATCAATATTTCCCACATGAGAAATCTCATATTGAAAAAGATCTTGGGGAAAATAGAGAATGTCCTAGAAACTGATCCCAAACCCCCACATTAAAAAAACTCCACTAATAAAGAGAAATTAGATCCTTACTCTTCACTATCTTAATGGTGGTCGAATGGAAATATTTCTAGAACTCTCCCTGAAATTTGATCTGTAAGACATATGCCTCTATCTACTTACCCAGATACAACATCTGCACCTAACATGCATCTCCTCACATCTAAATGACTGCCAAAGAGACCTGGTACTCCATAGGGTCCCAAATAAAATTGGGGGTGATCCCACCTCCTTCCAGGCATGAACCCCACTATAAGCCACCCCAAAACAAGGATACATGACATCTCATATGAAAACACTATGGGAATCACATCACAACAAAAACTAGATTAGTATTGTATTGCAAACATGAAGGAAATAAATACCAGGAAAACCAATTACCATACATCAACCCCAGCATAAGCTTCCCCACAACACGGTCACAACACATCGCACCTGAAGACACATGTGGCACCATCCAACAATATGGTCACATAGCATATCTCCAAAAGAGATAGAGACCAACATCCCACAATATGGTCACATCTCATCTTTCCTGAAGACACCTGTGTTATCACCTAGTGCACTATCATACCTCCATCCATCACATACTGTGTATATCTAATCACATGGAACAGAGAGTAAGAAATTTTGGGTAGCTATCTATCTATCCTTATAACTAAGATGTTGGGTTTCATCATATAGTACACTATGCCATTTCAATGTGTATATAAATAAAGATAATCTTATAAGGTATATATATATAGCCCCACACAGAATCCCCAACTATGGTTTCACAATTGGGAAGTAACTACTTCCATGAATTCCCACCATTCATGTAGTATCTAAATACAAAAATCCACACAACAAGAAACTAGAAATATTACCATAAATTTTCATTTAATCATCCAATTACATTCATTATTTATCAAATACAATGTTTAACCACACATTCTATATCAACAAGTTCATTAAAAATTTATATCCCAATTAAAAAACCAACCCATTCTATTTGAAACATTATTAACCTATTATTCAATAACTATTTGGGAATGTATCACAACAAAACCATATATTTCACGCCAACCACACGTCGTTTACCCATGATAAGGCCTCAAAAACTCATCATATCACGGCCCTAAAACACATCCTCAAAATAACCACACATCATTATCCCATATCGTAACTACTGATCAAAACTCATCATAGAACATTTTATAGATTTATAAAGGTCATTTTTATCACATTCCTCTTCTTCATTTATATGTGTTCCCACACAACCCATAAATCCTAGGGAAACCCTTATATTAACCAATATATGTGGTCATTCAATTTCCATTTTGGGGATATATCCAAATAACATGAAACACATTTTCTATATTTCAAAGGATGTAGTGTAAGAAAAGGTTCCCAATATTCAATATTTTCAGTGTATCTTCAAGCCCATTAACTTATAATATTAGGAAATAATATCAAAGACCTAAATGCATGTGGATCAAACCCCCTTCCCATTGAATTCAAATTAACCAATTTAATTGTATTTATTAACCCTTCACAAACCATCCCATATAGATAAAAAAGTGTAATATCCTCCCACATGATATAAAAATGTGAGATGAGAGGGGTTCCATACCTCAAAAGAAGATTCCTAATATCACGACGCACTGCATAGTGAATAAAAAACACCCACAAACCACACTCACAAAAGAAAACCATGGATCAACCTACACCACATATAATATTATGAAAAACATATCCCAAACTTCTCTACAAACAAACAGCACACCACCTTAGTGGGTCTCCATGATAACAATGAATGAAAACAACCAATAAGAAGTGAAGGGATTATTTTTTATCTCCAATGGTAATCCACTATAACTAAAGAATCAATATAGAATAAATAGTCTTGGAATATCCTTCAAAATAACCTATGGTTCTTCTAAAAATGATACAAATAAGGAATATCTAAATGGGAAATAATCATCCAAAACCCTTATTTAAAACCTATAAAACAACTTCCTTAAACCATAAATTTCATTGTTACAACAAAAGTTCCATGGGAAATTGATTTGATACCATAAAACCCACCATTCTCTATAAAACCCTAAAATCCAAAAAAAATACAGAAGAAAATGTCACATAGGGATCTAGTTACCTTAAATTATAAAACATCATCTTATAGTATAAACACCACGCATGCCCATTCCCTCACAAAAAAATACATAAACCACATAGAGAAACAAGTTGTAAACCACATATTAATCAATAAACACCAATTTTATGGTATAAAAAACCTATTATAGTTTTAGTATAGTTCCAACTCCACCAAACCTCTTCTTATCTCATTTAAACAACTCTGACTACCACAAAACCCAAACTGTTTCCAAAAAATTGTAAAGAATGAAAAATGAAATATTTAAAAAAGTTAATAAATTAATCATTAAAATACATTTTCAAACATAAAATAATATTATTTTAACAATAAATATGTGAAAAAACATACAAAAATAATTTCTCATCAATTTCTAAGAGTTATTCGTGGTGGCATGTAAAAGTTCATAAATTCTTTAGTAAGGACTTTTCATTAATTCATATTTAAATATACAATTTTCAGGATTCATCATAGTAACATGAAAAATTTAAATGAGTTTTTTATGGAACATTATTATTGATATTAATCTAGAATAACAGGGTGTCTTACATGTTAAGTATTCCATTCCTTATGAATCATTAATAGGTATCATGAGAAACTATAATGGGAATAATTACACCTACAAAAAGACATACATTTAATTATTTTTTATGTATTGAGGATAGGGTATTTATTGTGTCATTTTATCTTATAAAAAAGTCCATTATTATTATAAAAATTCAAATTGAATTTTTTTTTGGAATAAGATAATGACTTCTTGAGATATAATGTGATCAGTTTAAATATACATTGATAATCGGTGTCCGGTTAGACCATCCAAAAAAATTATTAATAAAAAGTAAGAGTAAAAGATTACACAATGAAAGTGTATTGACAAAGTATAGAATGAGACACCTCTTACATGTCATCCCCTACTAAAGACACACAAAACTTAGGGATCCTAATGGACCACATGGAAGTTATTTCCATGACATCTCTCTATGAAAGGGAACCAACCACTTGATTCACCTCCCTATAAGAATGTGTGATTCTTGTATCAAGATTGTTTACCTGATCAAGACATTCAATGAATTGTGGCAGAAGCTGCCATAATTCATCCCTAGTCTTCGTCCAAAGATCATTAAATGCAAGTTTGGAATCTAATTCAAAACAACTAGTATTCCATCGGAGATAGAAAGAATTCTTGACAGTATAGATGATTGACCATAGTGCCACTTCATATGCAATTCCCATCATAATGAAATGGTCAAAACATCCTTTAACAAAGCCACAATGGGTGCGAAATACCCCAATGTATATTGAGAGTCCAAATGATACCGACACAACACCATCAACATTAACCATAATGGAGGGAAAATGGGATTATCCATAGGATGTATTTAATCATGACTGGTGGTTTCAGTTTACAAAAAACTCCCAACATCCAAAGTGATAAAATATTTGAGTAGCTGTTGTCCATGGGTCCATTTTGTATAATGGTGGTAGCATAGAAATCCTTGTGGATTAAAATAAGACTAGCATTGAAAGAAGGGACCATGGTATCAACAAGAATATCATATCTATCAGTTCAAATAGCCTAAATATCTATTGTAACAACAACAATCATCAAATTCTGCAACAGTTCACTCCTCCCAACATTGATTATGCTTCCCATCAAGTCAGCAACCTTCCAATAATAGCAAAGATTCATGATAAAGATACCACTAATATATCTCTATATCTTCTGAGAAAAAGATCAAGAAATAAACAATAACTGCTCATTATCAGTATCCTTCAAATATAAATTGCTGTCAAATAAAATACACTTACCAACCTTCTGTAGTTCATCTTGTGTGGGTAGCCGATTCTTCCAAATCCTCCAGAGGAGGAGAAACTGGTATGGTTAAATAAAAGGAACTGTTAATTTATGAAACCATGAAGGATATTTTACCACACTAGCAAAGTGCAATGTATAGAACTCTTTAATGATAAATTGGAAAATTATGTTGGTCTTCCAATTAAGCATGTCATTGTCCAT
This sequence comes from Viscum album, assembly GCA_963277665.1. Lineage (NCBI taxonomy): Eukaryota > Viridiplantae > Streptophyta > Magnoliopsida > Santalales > Viscaceae > Viscum > Viscum album. Next base: position 649,142,832 of record OY728130.1, on the reverse strand, counting down.
AAAAGAGAATTTTTGAATTACCAAATGATCTTGAGAAGACACAATGAGTTCATGGTTTCCTCTTTGATCTAGAATCATAGCCACTGACATGTCCAAAAAAATAGTGGGTAAATTACCCACATGAAGAGGATTATCCATCCATGGCATTCACCAATAGTTTAGATAGTATTGTCAACTAACAAGCCATCTTGAATTATTCATAATTTCATTTTAAGAATATCTATGAAAAATCCACACATAAGAAGAGAACTAGTGATGATAATAATTCATAATTTTATATCTAATCCTCCATGAAAAGTCAGGACCCGTCCTTGGGGACCGTGTCGTGACTACCCCAAGCCCGCCTTCTATAGGATAGGGGCTGGCGACTAACACCAAAGGAGTAATTCCCATTAAAAGGGAAGGCATTGCCTTTATATAGGTAAACAAACACAACAGAGTACGCTAGTTGGAGTAAACAAAAAATAAACTGAGGACAAAAGTAAGTGCCGGAAAGTAAATGGGCCAGTATATAGACCAAACTGAAAGTAAAGTACAACTATGAAATAAAGTACAATAGGTGAAAAGTAAAGCTGCAACCACGAAGTCATCCTCCGGGAATCCCACCTGAAGGGTGGGTACAAATAGTCTCATCAGTACCTCGGGTCCGTCTGTCTGTTTTATGTACGTCCTGCTAGGTGGTCCACCTCCAGATACCGTCCCGCTCCACAAGCCTCGACCACGATCAATGGTGTCCGTCATCTGCAACAAACACAACGTAATGCGGGAAATGCCCATGTAGGGGTGAGTATAATTATACTCAATAGGGTCCCTACGTCCCCTGAAAGTCTCCCAAAATCCACAAAGGTTTAACCATAAAGCAAAGATACTAACATGAAGTATCAACCAACTCTACTAAGGTATATTCCCATACATATACCTAATTCATCGATCTCAGTACGGCTCCAACTTCCGAGCCCAAGCACAACCAGTCCACATAGAGAAGAAGTCAATCATACCAATAATAATGATTGAAAATCAAGACTCAGCTCACACAGGTATACTACTCACGAAGAGGGGTGGAGATGATTAGATGTAGCCTCTGAATCATCTCCTCTACCGAACCCATGTAGGATCCAAGTACAGAAGTCGTCGATGCCGAACCCACGTAAGATTCAAATACAGTAACCATCGCTGCCGAACCCACGTAGGATCCAAGTACAGTCATCATCACTGCTGAACCCATGGAGGATCCATGTACAGTCGTCTCGTTGCCGAACCCACATTGGATCCACGTACAGTCATCATCATCGTCGCAGTCGCAGCCAGCTCTAGGGTTCCCGCACACAGCATGCTCGATTCCGGGAGGGTCCACTCCATGAGTCAAGAGGGTCGATACATAAACTATCACAAAGTCCATAGTTGATGTATCCCAAATTTTTGTCTCTTCAATAGGAACTCATTGTGGCAGACTTCGCATCAATCGGACGGCCGGTCAAAGATATGATGGCTTTTCTGTTCCAGCGACCTAGTTAGAAATACGATTGATTCTAAAATGGCTGATATCCATATTTGTCCAAAACTCACATAGAGTATCGCAAAAGAATAGTCTCGTCGAAAGGGTCCTAGTGCCGCATACGGAGCGTCGATCGGACGCGTGGTCTTTAAGTTATTCCCATTTAAGTGATTAACAGGCCCGACCCGTTTAGCCCAATGGGCCGACGGGTCGGGTTAACGCAGTTTGACGGGCCCAAACCAGTTGGGGTGTCAGACCAGTCCGATGGAATACAAAACTCGGCCCAATGGGGCGCGGCCTGGCTTGAAGTGGCGTGGCCCAGACCGGCGAGGCGCGGCTCGACCCAGTGGGGTGCGGCCTGGTCCGACCCAGTGCAGCCCGGCTCGGCGATGTATGGCTCGGCCGGGCCCGGCTGGGAGCATGGCCCGGCTGGCTCGGCCGAAGGCCGAGCGTGTTCCAAGTGGGGGGGGGGTTTGGTTGTCCGCAGCGGCGGTGCCAAGTGGCACTGCCCTTCCCTAAACCGGGCGGCTAGACCGGTCGGCCTTCTACGCACGCGGCCCGCATGGGCAGGCCGCTGGTCTTCCAGTGCGGTGCCCTCCTGGCGTCGCGGTCCAGCTCCGCCTGGCCAGCCGACGGGCTGACCGCTTCCTCAGCGAGGCACCCTCCAGGGGCTGCAATTCGCCTCCGACCAGCCAGCTGATGGGCCGGCCGGTTCTTCCGCTGAAGCGGCCCGTGATGTTTGCCACGGTTCCTCCCGCACAGTCGGCGCGACGACGCCGGCTTCCTTCACTATGTTCCCGGCACGGTGCATCGGCGTCGTGCTTCCTTCACCTCCAGTTTCCAACTAGAAATGAATAATTTCCATAGGAGGGTCGTCAGGCCGTGTTTGTTTGGCCCGCGCCCTCCGCATTAATCGGTAACAAATAGCCAAGAATGCATGAGGTTCACGAAACAGAACAAAAATTTTATTTTCAGTAAACTTGAATCAAATCACCCTACCTCGAAAAAGGTTCAAAGTTGACAAGCATCGTGGTTGACGGTGTCGTTACCATCTTCATCGGTGTGCAACCGAGAAAGTGGAATCTCCTCTTTTTTCATGGAGAGAAGAATAGAAGATGATGAAGAACCTATGTGGCTGAGTTGATGTTCTTTGTCAGTGAGTTGGCATTCTTCCACAATGCAGAAATACCCTTTCTTCTTCACTAGAGTTCTCTCCATAAATCCCCACACAACAAGCCAACCAAAATAAAATAAGGCCACCCCTTATTTTAATTGAACATGCCATGCTTTTCAAAATACAAATTTCAACACTGAGTTCGTTTCATGATGCCTCAATTTCCAGAAAGTGAAGGCAGATCACTAGGTACCTGCAGTCTTGGTACAACCCTTAGAGGTTCTAGAGTGGAAGAGGGGCGGGTTATCCATGGATCTCATAACGGGGATCCCACGTACTTCTAGAGGAAACAACTCCATTTGGGTGATCATAGACCGACTCACCATGTCGGCCCACTTCCTACCGATCAGAGAGAAGGGCTCAGTTGAGATCTTGAGACGTCTCTAAACTCAGGAGATCATACAAATTCATGGTGTGCCATCATCTATCGTCTCCGATTGAGACGATCGCTTTACTTCCCTGCTTTGGAAGGGGTTATAGGAGGATTTTGGGATGAAGCTATGCCTGAGCACCGCCTTTTATCCTCAGACGGATGGCCAGATGGAGAAGACCATTCAGACACTCGAGGACAAGCTCTGTGCATGTGTCATTGACTTTGGTCGTAGTTGGGAGGATCACCTATCCTTGGTGGAGTTTGCGTACAACAACAGCTACCACTCCACCATTTAGATGGCACCATTTGAGGCACTATATGACCGACCTTGCAGATCACCTCTGTGCTAGACTGACCCTGGGTAGTCAACACTCGTAGGACCAGAGATGGTTCATGCTATGACGGGGAAGGTACAGATCATCTAGGAGAGGATGAGGACTGCACATAGCAGACAGAAGTCCTATGCTGATAGGGGCAGAGACCACTGGAGTTCGAGGATGGCGACCACATTTTCTTACGGGTCGCACATCAACATGGATTACAGAGATTTGGCTAGGGTGGAAAGTTATCTTTGCGCTTCATCGGACCATTCCAGGTCCTTAGCAGGGTAGGAAATTTGGCTTAATGCCTGGCCCTCGACCTCAGTTCCACCGGGTGTATGTCCTCTTCCACGTATCTCAGCTGAGGAGATACATGCATGACCCGACACATATCATCGACCACTGGGAGCTATAAATCAATGACGGGGCTACATTCACAGAGGTCCTGGTAGAGATCGAGGATCGACAGGAGTGGGTCCTATGTGGACGGTTGATTCCTCTGGTGCACATTCATTGGCATCACAGGAACCTCTAGGAGAGCACATGGGAGTGGGAGGATCAGATGCGTGCTTAGTACCCTCATTTTTTCCCTGGTTTATGATATATCTTTACAGGGATGTAAAGCCCTAAGGTGGGAGTAATGTAAAACCTAGAAATTTCAAGGAAAATTTTTTCTTAAATACTTTGGAATGTTATGAGTCTGTGTCTTTTGACGGAACCTGATTCTAAGGCCCGGTGTGCCCAAAATTAATTTTCAAAGTTTAGCTCGAGTACGTTCAGTGAACGAACGAGTGGGTTTTTATATCATTTGAACCAGTGCTCGAAATTGGAATCCAAGGGAACCAATGAACTCGGAATGCTGGTAATTGCTTAAGGGGACTTTACTGTGGTTTCATTTTCACGTGAGGAGAAGTTAAATTTTTTTGGATTAAATAACAAGTGAATAAAAATTATGGAAGAATTTTTATTTTTTATCTAAGGTTGTTATATCCTACATGGGGGAGTTGGGGTGGAACCCACAAGCTCCTAACTACCCATGTGAGGATAATTGTGAGTTGGGGACCACAGGATCCCCAAACCTTCACATTCCATAACTCCTTAACCCCTTTGAACTCCCATGTTAATTACATGGCAACTCCCTTTTAAATTTTTTAACCTTTTCACTTCCCCAACTAAACTCTTACCAACACACACCATAATTAATTAATTGAAACTCTTTCATTAATTAATAAAGTGTTTGAAATTTTTATTTTGAAATGCATGGCATGTTCAATTAAAATAAGGGGTGTCCTTATTTTATTTTGGTTGGAATGTTGTGTGGGGGTTTGGGGAGAGAAAAAAATTTAAAAGGGAGTTTCCATGTAATTAACATGAGAGTTCAAAGGGGTTTATGAGTTATGGAATGTGAAGGGTTGGGACTCGTGTAGGTCCCACCTCACAATTATCCTCACATGGGTAGTTAGGAGCTTTTGGGTCCACACCAACTCCCCCATGTAGGATATAACCACCTTAGATAAAAAATAAAAATTGTTCCATATTTTTGTTCACTTATTATTTAGTCCAGAAAAATTTAACTTCTTCTCTCGTGAAAAATAAACCACGGTAAAGGTCCCCTTAAGAAATTATCAACGTTGCGAGTTCATCGGTGCCCTTGTATTCCAATTCCGAGCACATGTTCAAAAGATATAAAAACCTGCTTGTTCGTTCACTGAATGTACCTGAGCTAAACATCATAAACTAATTCCGGGCACACTAGGCCTCAGAATCAGGTGCCGTTAGAATCCACAGACTCCTAAAATTCCAAATTATTTAAGAAAAAAATATCTTTGAAATTTACATGTCTTTACATTAAAAAATCCCAAGATGTATCAGAAGAAGATAATATATTTCAAGTGAATGTATTGATAATCCAATCATTTAAGATCATGAGATCCTTGATTCCAAGGCCTCCCATTTCAATAGGTTTTGTACAATATTTCTCGGAATCTGTGATCAACCTCTTATCACTGAAAAATATTGTCCAGATGAAGTTTTTCATCATGCATTGAAGTTCATTGAATAATCTCCTGGTCCATCTATAAATTGGGAAATAGTAGACCAGTTTTGATGTTATCATTGAGTTAAAAAGACACACCATCCCAGCTTGAGAGAGATCTTTCCCTTTCCAGCTGGACATCAGGTTAATGATGCCTGTATAAATGCTATCAAGACACTGATTATGAACCTTACCACAAAAAAGATGGACTCAATGTAAAATGAATGGTAGGGAACCCTTCTTAACACCAAGAGACCCAGTAATCATATTATAGTTACCCACTATTAGTCCATCACCAATGACAATGAAAAACTTGTTACAATTAATGTGTTACCTATAAAATGCCTTTTAATGTAAAAAAGAGATCCTTTATCGAATAGATTGTCCCCTGGGACAATTTACCAAAGATGAGGATATCATCCACATATAATAAATGGGTCTGAATGTGATTACCTCTACCTACTTTAATCCACCTAAATAAACTGATATGAGAAAGTTCATTAAGACATCTACTCAAATATTCCTCATCATTGGCAAAAAATCCTAGAAAGTGGATCACCTTTCCAAATTCCTCTTGTACATAAAAAATATCCCCTTAGAGAGCCGTTTAAGAGAGTGGACTGCCTTGCCCAACTGAGAATGAAATTGATGAGCTTGATAAATTAATTTTATAATCCAAACCTCCTAAGGACTCCAATGATGAATTCCAATTTTAATGTCTCAAATTCTTTTGAAATGTCGAGTTTGATGGAAAAATTACCTGACATGGTATTCTTTCTCATCAAATTGATACTTTCCTAATCAGTGAAGAAGTAGTTATGAGTGTCCCTAGTAGGGATAATGACAAACTAATTTGAGGAGACATGCTCCCCTATAATGCACCCCAAACTCATTATATATTTTTACTGGTGATCTTGGGATTGGTATTTTCAGTAGCCACTGGCCTGAAGTCTTTAATCTCGATAGCGTTCTCTTTCATAGGAAAGAGAAATATAAAAGTTTAATTGGATCTATATGGAATATATGCTCGAGTAAAAAAATCACTGACCACATTATTTCAAATCAACCAACACAATAACCCAATAAAGCATGAATAACGTGTTAGTGAATCTATCTGGTCCTATAGAGTGGTCTATTTTTAGCAAAAAGAGAGGGTTTTGGATTTCTTCCCACAAAGGGGCCATTGTAAAGGCCTTATTTTGATGATCCTCAATATGGGGGGTAATATTATCCAGCAACTTCTGAGTGTTGTCTAAATCATTATCTGAGTAGATATTGGTGAAGTAGTTCACCACCACAATTGATATCTCATTTTATCAGGTGTAAAGGCATATATCATTAATAATGTCCTTTAATATAGCCTTAACTCTTTTTTCCTTGTGAATTTTATGGACAAATTTCTTATTTTGTTAACAATCCCTCAACCATTTTACAGTCAGATGATTTTGATCTAAACAATCATTCATAGAGAGGAGGTAATCTAGCATTTTAAGATCATGAATTTCCTCCCTTGAGGGGATGCTAAGGTGTTGTGTGGAAAGTAGAAAACATCCTAGATGTTCCTAAATAGCCTTAATATGGAGATCAAGGCTATAGAAAGAGTTCCTACTCTAGTACCTTAAGATTAGTTTAACATTATTTAGTTTATCAGCCAAAATGTGAAGTGGGAGTCCATGTTGACTGTGATTCCAAGCCACAATAATGAACTCTCTCCAGCCATGGGTCATAAACTGGCCATTATTTAATTGTAAAGGATGAAGACCGAACATGGTAGTTTGAGAGGTAATTTCAAAAAAAAATAGTATTGTGATCCAAATGTTGTTTTGGAAAAGTGTGCCAAGAAAAATAAAAATAAGCACTATCATCATCTATGTGAAAAAAACATCTATCATGATTACATTACTCTTTCCCATTAAATGTGTACCTACCCCAAGTGAAATCAGCCCCTAAAATTTAGATTTCATAAAAGTGACAATTATCAATGTAGGAATTGAATTAAAAAGAGGAAACTCGATTAAAATTATTTTTATGTTTCCTTTCAGGTAGTAGAATGGTATAAAGGTCACTCAAAACTACCCATATGTTAGTTCCACTTTTAGAGAAATTACCAAGATCACAACAGAGATGCCTTATCCTAATAAAGGAAGAGGAAGCATAAAAAACATCGAGGTTATAACCATGATAACTGTAGAAAATATAAATCTATTTTGATTCCCTAATATAAGAGTTAACCTGTACAAAATCAGGCACAAAAACCCAATGTTGGTCCATATTTTGATCATGGGAGTTTTGAGTAATAAATTGATAGCTGATATAATTCTACATGAACGCCTTCCACATGTTAAATGAAATCTTTGGTTCTTTAATGCCAATTATCATAGGCTTATATGTTAATAGAAAATGTCTAAGGAGCTTGAACATTGGGGTATTCACAAGACCATGAAAATTCTAGTATAAGAGCATCATTGGGAAAGGGTGTGACTCCTTGTCAAAGGCCCTTCTTCAGTTGGAGAAACCTTTGAGCCCTTGCCTTTTCTGCCGCCCCCTTTTTCCTTCTTTCTAGAAGGATCATGTTGGACTATGGACTCAATGGTGGGGATAGCAGGATGGTCACTAGGTGGAACACCCTCAGGTTCTGAAGGAATAGTATCATGTTCAGTAGGCTGGTCACCGGGTGGCACATGCTTAGGATTTGAAGGAACAATATCTGGGTCGGCAGGTTGAGGATTTTCATTGGGGCCCATGATTTGGTAGATTGGTATTTTCACATTATTTGATATATTGGGACCTCTTTTATTTATATATTTATCTTTTTCTTTTTTAAGATAATTATTCTATTTGTTGGGTCATCTTTGACCACCCTTTATTTTCTTTTTTATTATGATCATATTTGACTTATTATTTTGAAATGTGATTTTTACCAGAGTGATGAGTGTCTAATATGGTGGAATCATTGATGTTGGTAACTAATTAGGGTTATTAATATTATTATTACTAGGTTTTTAATAATGAGTTTAGTGTAAGTTTTTTTTTTCTATTAATAAGTTTAATTCACCCTTAGATTAGTTTTTGTCAAAATAATTTTAGTTAATCTATATTTTTCACATTGTTATTGATTATTATCTAAAATAAAAACCTACTAATTACATATTACTCACCTCTTAAGGATATTTATGAGTTTTATTTCATGTTGATGGATTAATTTAGTCAATTTTGGAAAGATTTCATAGTTGGATTAAGAGTGGTTGATGAGGATCAATATATATTATGATATGAATCTAAAATATTTCGTTGATTTTATTTTTTTATTCGTCTATTAATTTTAACGTTATCTACATAAACATTCTCCATTTTGGATTTATATAATTTTTCAAAATTTTGACATTTTCATTATTAGTGGAAAATGAATCACATAATTGTATGCACATACACCTGGTAGTGGAGGGGTTCTTCGATAGGTGAAATTGGGAGACATTTTCAGAACAACCTCTTTCATTAATGAATAAGGAAAGTAATTTCTCATGGAAATTTGACCAAAATGGATAAGTAAATGAGATAGTATAAGGGGAGGTTAATAAATCCCTAATAATCTCATTTATATGTATTATCTAGGATATTTAATGTATTTACCTCATAGTTAAACCATTTTACATCATTTACTTTTACCACGATTACTGGATTTTTACCTTGGTAACTTATTTTTATTTGTAAAAATGAAATAGACCATATTTTATAATAATTAAATTATAATTCCAAATTTTAAAATAATTTTATTTTAAGAAATTTATATAATTTATAAAATATAATTTTAAAATAATTATTGAATAATGGATTTTTTTAGAAAAATATATTTTTATCCCAAAAATAGATTTATTATTATTCCATAACAAATAATAATCATTAGATGAATTGAAATTTATTTGGATATATGAATATATAATAAATTTCATTAAAAATAATTCTTTAATAATGATCTATTTAATTTAGTAAAAGTTCCAAAAATAATGAAAAACAATACTTTAAAAAGTATCCATTGTAAAATGAATCTAATAGTGTTATGTTGTTTTTGTCATACAATTCACTTTTATAAATTTATAAATAATATAATAATTTATTTAATTTTATAAACGCATTATATGATTTGTTAAAAAAAATATATAACGAATAAAAATACACATTTTTATAACAATATATTAAATTTATTTATTATTTATCATTTATTTTCTGAATTATTTATTATATAAAACTTATTTTATTTTTAATTTGTTACAAATATTTAAAAATAATCAGTGTATATATTGGATACAAGTATATACTATGACCATATATCCAATAAAAATATGTCCAAAAACCATATATCAAATGAACATATGTCTAACAGTCATTTTTCCAATGAATATACGTATAAAAAACAATACATTCCTATATACATCCTTACAAACATCTATAAAATCATTCAACCCATTTATTTATTTTTCCCCAAAATTTTTATTATATTTTTTAATTTATTTCATTCAATGGTAATAATAAGAGGTATGATATTTAAAGAAAACCATGCATAAAAATATTTCATGTTCGCAGTTTTTTTATTTTATTTTGGTTTTATTCCTCATATTATTATTTAATGAATTTTCATATTTCATTATAAAAATATATTATGGTTTATCTTACATTATTATAATTTATCCCAATAAAATATATTGTGATTTATTTCATATCAAAGTTTCATATGAAATACAATATTTAATACATTAAATGAATAAAATATAGGATTTCATATTATAACCCATTAAATGAATTTATCCCATTAAATTTCATCACATTGATAGCATATTCTGTGTACTTATGCCACATCACATGTTGGGGTTCACATTTTTTTCCCTAAAACCTTTTTTCACTCCAGAGAAATTTAACAATATGAGTGGGGTTGTTTCATTATATGATGTCTCAATAAAATACTATTTATACCTTTTATTTATCATAATAGTTATCATATTATAGTTTCACTACCTATGATTTTAGTATATGTTAAGGTTTAGGTATTTATTTTCTCCAAATAGGTACATGTAATACATCATGCACTTAAGAGTGGTTTGGTGTAGGTTCTAGGTGATAGGATACCATCCTAGCATGATCAATAATTTCTAAAGGTCCATTGTTTCTTGGACTGATGTTTAACTTCTTCTTGAATCTCATAACCATCTTTCATGGTGATATATGAGGGAATATATTATATCCAACACTAAAAATAAAATATCACTGATTATTATGACTATATAACTTCTTTTTCCATTATTTTGTTTTAAAATGTTGTTGAATGGTTTGAATAATTCTTGATAAATATATGGTAACAATAAAGAATTATCTTTAAAATTTCCTCACCATGTAAGAGTTCTACATCTCTTACCAAACTATGCCTCATATGGTGTCATTTGAATGATTAAATAGGGAATGATTTTATGTGAGAACTATAACAGGATAAGGAGTTAATCCCAATTTCCATTGTAATTTTTTGAAAAGGATCCCATAATATCCTCTAGGGTTTTAAAGGTCATTTTAGATTTATTATTAGTCTGTGTATATAATTCATTGAGGAAGATCAAATCTACTTTAATGGATTATTGCATACCTCTCTAAAATTTCAATGTAAATATAATATCTTAGTAAGATAAAATTGATATTGGTATTCCATTTAGCTTTAGCACTTCTTTCATTTATATATTTTCATGTTGATTGAGAAATAAATATTTTGTGTTTAAAAATGAAATATTCTATCTATTTTTGGAGGCCCATTACAACCCAAATTGTACTATAACCATTATACGTATTAAGGAGTTCTAATATGAAATTCATGGTGATGTTCTTTCATTTCCATATAGATGTGGGTAATAGTTTCATAATCCCCATATTTATTAATTAAATATTAACTTACAATCATAACAATTATTGAGATTTATACTCTACAATATTCCTCCTAATGTTGTACCACCAGATATTCTTCTTGAGATTTCTATAAATCATTTTCACTCAAAGGTGAATCAAGAATGATGAGCTATGTGCATCATCCAAAAACATCATTAAATCTAGTATTTAGGGCACACAAATTCATTTCCAAACTTATAATTCCCTCAATTTCATGATTAAACTCTAGAATATTCCTTACATTCTTATGAAACTCCAAAAGTCCATTCTAATGCTTTTATATTCGCATGGTTGGATAGTGAACCAATCACTGGGGAAAAACTAATTTTCTACCTATCCCATATGATTTACAAATAAATCCATTAAAAATTAATGAGTACTATTTATTATTAAATCCTAATCACAAATAAGGTCTCATTACATTTTCAACTCATAGAATTAGACACCTTATTTTTCTTCCCAGGGAAGTAATGTATTGAGCAGTCATAGTCTTTGATAAAATCATGTCATCTATTTTGGTCAGAGTTCAACTCCTTCTATGTGAATATATGATTTATGATTTTTATCAATATATATATATATAAAAATTTTAACCATAGAGATAATTGCTTTATATATTTATCAAATATATTAAAACTGCTAGCTCTAAATCAAGAGACATGTGATTTTTCATAATAAAAAATAATTAATGCATGGTATATGCTACAATTATGACTTTTTAAATGTGCGAAGAACCCAATATTTTATTTGATATATCTCAATGAATCAAAGAACATTCTCTTATATTGGGTATTTGGAGTATTTTTGTAGTGACAAAACATCAATTAAAATACCTAAAAATTATATTCACATTCTTCTAGCTACATCAATTTCAAACACTTATATGATATATTGGTTAGAGTATTTGACAATTTTGATAAATTTTCTACAAATATTTGATAATTTCTAGATAATATAATAAAACTATAGATCTATATTTTAAATTCTTGACTATACCTTTCTTTAATAACCATTTTCATTGAAGGATCAATATATATACCCCCACTTGTGATTATATTCTCTAAGAATGATAATTTTTATAGCCAAAATTCACATTATTTGAACTTTGCACGCAAATTATCCTTTTTAAGGCTTTAAAATTTATAATAAAATGTTCATTTATATAATTTTTTTCTCATATAATTGATGATAATATCATCATTATAGAAATCAAAAAAAATTCAATGTAATATTTAAAGGCACTATTCATCATATCTATGAATATAACAAAAGAATTTATAAGTTTGAATGGAATAACTATGAATTAATAGTTTTCATATATTTTGTTAAATGATGTATTTGTCATATTCACTCTCCTTACAATATATCTATGGTATATAGATCAAATATCCCTCTTTTTGATGTATTCATCCCCCACTAAGATATCATGATATTGTTAGGTTAATGTTAATAAATATGGTTACACATAAAAATATATTTATTTTCAAAAAATATAACTTGTTCTAACCATGATGAAGAATATGGTAATATAAACAGTAAAATAGATTTTACAAGACTACCATCATCAATTTCTTCGATTCAGTCATATCCATCATATTTTGAGCCTTTAATATAGGCACAAAAACAATGATGTTATCTATTTAATATAATAAATCAACATCTATGGTAAGAACATGAAACTATTTTGGGGGAAAAATAAACAAATTCATTCACAATTGGAATATCCTCAATATTGAGGTTCTACCCAGTCATTTGATTGAAATAACCCTAATGGATAGGTATAAAAAACACATATATTGGTAGTAATTTCAATAGGGATTTTATAGTCATCCTTTTATAGATAAAAGATCATGGGTGGATTTGGGATTTGAATGTGAATTCCATATCCCTAAAATTAATACGGTCTTTATGTTGAAATAACAGATCCTTCCCCAGAACAACATCATATTCTACTAATGGGGTAATAGTACAATTTATAGGAATAAAAATCCCCTAATCATATATTGAAGAAATGTTATATACTTGGGTTGAAGTCATTAAACTAATATATTTTTCACCAATAATCCAATATAAAATCTTTGGTGATATAAAGTAATAGAATGAGATTTTTTTTTTGAACTTGAATGAATTCATAGAGCTAGGATAAAATAATATAGATTCAATGAGCGTACCTATCACCATACCAATCGCCTGATTATATATTTAGTCCCTTACTAACACCAAAATATTTTATAAGATTATCATGAAATAATAATTGTAGTAAGAGATCATATATTATGGTTAGTCAATCCAAACATGTTTTTTATTATAAAAAATTTATTTTGACGTTTTACATTTTAGGTTCTTCCTATATCAATTTTGATTTAACATAGGATGTTTTATGTTCAATAATCTTATGATTCATAACCTAATCCAAAAACAAAACTCACTATGATTCCAAATAATATGACCCATACTTAATATACATACATATTGTTTCATTTCAAATGAAAATTATTTACTTCTTAGAATAAATTACAACCCAAAACTAGTTGGTTTATTATTCTTAGTGGTCAAACACTTAACAAACATTTGTTTCAAACATATTTCATCATCTCTCAAAAATAATGATAACAAATGACATCCTTCAAGATATATTATTCAAATTAATTCTCTTAATTATATATAAAATATAAATCTAACAAAAGGTCAACGCTGATTCTATGTAAGGGTGGAACGTAAGAGATGTCAATTGAAGATCATAAGTGAGTTTATGATAAACATGTTTGTATAAGAACAAAATAAACGTACATAAAAATGACATAATTAAATTATATAATATAAAAAAATAGATCATAAAACGTGATTCAAGACATTATTTTTTTATAACATAATAATTGAGTCATTATCAAGTTGAAACTCGAGTAAATAATCATAAAATTGAAATATCGCATAGAATAGTGTTATGGAATAAGAATGTGGAATATAAATTTCCATAAAAAATATTTCATTATGATGAGTATCACTTCCAAAATCATCATATTATAGTGGATATCATCCCATAGTAGACTTTTTTTACTCACCAATTCTTGAAATGTATGCTCATAAGATGTTCAGCTATTCCCAATTCATTGGATGGATATATAATTCTATGACCACCCATCTATTAGGTGTTTGGGTTTACTCCTCAATACCATTCATATAATTATATAAATTTATTTAACTAATGAATTAGAGGACTATATAATTCTTGTTCCACTCATTACGCAATGAAGAAATGTGAATTGGTGTTCCATGTGAACATAAATGCATTTGATATTCTATAATAGCTTATGTACATAATGGGAAAGAAATGTGCTTCATGAGATCTATTATAATACATGATAATACTACATATATATAAAGAATATGGAAGATATATTTAGACAATATAAATAGTAAAGTATAAAAAACATTAATGGTGGTGGATATAGTTTAAATAACCTTTTAAGATCATGTGAAAACTATTTTCAATAATATAATGAAATATCAATTAAGTCTGGAAATATTTCATTTTTAAAAAAATTATAAAACAATAAGAATAAAAATAAATTTCAGAAAACATGATAATTTAGAGGGGAATATTTATAAGAAAAATGGAATATGATGACGGGGAAATTAGATTCTATGGAAATTATTAAAATAGAAATTTCATTCATATTTTTGCAATGAATGTAAAAGAGAATTGTTAATGGACAGGGTATGAAATGTAAAAATAGAATTATAAAATTATTTATATTGACTGTGAAAAACATAAAAAAATTAAATTATGAAATTATATAAGTATAAAAAATAATATTTATTAAACAAAATGAATAATATTAAAATGGGAGGGGGAAGATTCCTGACTGAAAAGATGATATAAAGTTGGCTCTACCTACACAGAGCTTTTTAGTTAAATTGTGAAACAAGGGAAGATAAAATTATAAATATATATTTTAAACATGGAAATAACCATAGGAGAAGAAAATATACGAGTTTTTAGAGATAATGATAATATAATTTTCCTAAAAAAGATGTTAGACACTGACAATTGAAATTTCAAAGTGATATTGGAAAAGAAACCCATATGGAATTGGTGACATTTAAATCAAAAGTAATTGAAAGAGAGAACAAAATATAAGCTATTAAGTCCGTTAAATTGTATTAAATTTTCGAAAAAATAAATTCATGGGTGTTATATACATAAAAATATATAGGTAAATATGAATCATATCCCAACAAAGGGAAATTGAGATGAGAAAACCTTACCCTGGAATTTTTCATTGTTGGATACACTCTAAATACTTATAAAATAAATTTAGGCATATTATTAATATATATTAGAATCATATTTTTATTATAATTACTTTATAACATTAATTTATTGTTTTTTATTACCTTTTCATTGATCATATTTTTTTAAAACTATGATTTAGTAACCAATTATCCCATTTGTTTTATGTTTGACTTAGTTTGGTCGTACTAATCCTTGATCTATAATCATGGTTTTATCACCTATATAAGGTTCAAGAAGATATATTTTTTTTGATATATTGTTGGATTCTCAAGGTAATTTTATGGAACATATGATGACAGTTCTCATGGAATGCTAAAAAATATTATTTTCACTAATTATTCAATTAATAAATGTATTATATTTGTTGGTGAATATGATTTGATATATCACGAATAATTTTTTTAATACATATTAAGTCGATAATTATCACATTATATTACCAATTTTAAAATTTTCTTACTCATTCATTTCATATATTTTAAAATATATTTAAAATTGTTTTCACAACCAACCCTAAGAGGAACATGTTATAACAACTGAATGAGTAAGAACATATTTTTTTATAGTTATAATTTCACTTTTATGAATTATAAATGATTTAAAATGATTTATATTATAGTGATAAATAAGAATTAAAAAAAGTAGATGAATAATATAAGGAATAATTTTTAAGGATATGATAACACTTATATTGAATATTTGATTCTTCCATTAGAGAAACTCATAAAAATAAGTGATTTGGGAATATTTGTTAAAAATAATGGTTTCAAAAATGGGATATGATTTTTATGGAGATAATTTTTTATGTACTCAAGATGAAACTGAATTAAAGGTTTCTGTTGAAGTGAGTATAAGTGGGGTCCTTTTATTGGCAAGCAAGAGTGACATTTTTGAAAGTACTTATTCCTGAATGAGTAAGGAATTTATTTTATTTGGAAAAGAGGATACAAAGTAGAAAAATAATTGATATTAGACAAGTGGATATCATGAATCGCCATATCAACACATTTAAATATAATGTTTTATGACATTTTAGGTATTAATACATTAGTTAAACAATTTTACCTCATTTTATCATTACTATGGTTACTCAATTTTAATCTTGATAACATTTTTCTACCTAAAAATGAAATTAAACTGATTAAAAAAATTTACACAAGACTATTCCAAATAAGAAAGAAATTTCTTGTTTTAAATTTTAAAAAAATAATTTAAAATAATAAATGTATAACACATAAAAAATGTTTATTTAGAAAATTTATATATTCCTTATAAAATATTGATTACTATTTATTACCAAATCATTATCATTATATTGATGTATGGTTTTTCTCATGTATACCAAATATAAATTTCATTAAAATAAATCTTTAATAGTTATCAATTTAATTTAGTAATACAATAATACCCAAAGTAATCAAAAATCACTATTTCAAATTAATTACTTCTAAAATAAAAAAATTGCAAAAGATTATTTATCATATAAAAATTAATTTTTTAGTTTAATCAATATTAGAATACTAATTTTAATTTTACTAACATGAAGAATCATTATTTATAAATAATAATTTATAATGAATAATAATACATGTTTTTATAATAAAATATTCTAATAATTTATTATCTATTTATTCCATTCTAGAATTCATTATTATATGTGAATTAATTTTTTTTAATTTTTTACCGATAATTATAAAACAAAATGTATCTATTGGATACAAGAAATACAATGACCATATATATATATATATATCAGAATCCATTTTTTTATTTTCAAATGAAACTTTGAAAGGCTAAGTGTGAACCCTAAGAACTTAAACCAAAACAAATAATTAATAGGAATGTCATTCTAGATAAAGACTAGAAGACATGCCCCTCCCCAGTGATAACAAAATTATTGAAAGCATCCACCATTTCATGACCGCTTGGCTAGCTATCTCATGCAGGGTTTCACAAACCTGGTACCGATGATAAAAGTCATACCCTCTCGTTCGTCCAAATCTAGATGTCCAAATTCAGATGAATGATTCTAATTTGATTCCTCGTCTGAAGATGTTCTATAAAGAATTTCTAGATGATTTTACATTCCAAAATCTAAATATCCCCAATTATCAATGATGAAAACCATAAAATATTCATGCACATGTAAGCTCTAAAATTTAAAATTCAAAATCAGAAGGGCCATCGTATCATCGGGATCCCACCAAAAACCAAATTCATCCACAAAACATTAATAAAAGATGTAAACATGATCCCATTATAAAGAAATTCTCCTCTTGAAAACCTTTGATCACCCAAATACACAATCCCAAAACCCCCATGAAATTAGCCCACTAGACCGACTAAGAATGGAGCGGTGAACCAGAACGTCAATGAAACCTTGAGTAGTTGAAAGATCGGCATAGGTCCATGCCTTGGAACCCAAAAATGTACTAGAAGACTTGAAATAAACAATCAAAAACCAACAAAACCAAAGAGAAACATCAATGTCAAATCCCCGTAGCAACCAGAATCAAAATATAAGCCCCCGATGAAGATGTCAGAGGAACCCTCATAGTAGCACTCACCGAAATCACAAAGAGAAACAGAGCCCAAACTGTAGTGCTGAAAGATGAGAGAGAGAGAAAAAAACAAGGATATGAAACATAAGACATTGATGAAGATGTATGAGGAAGAAAAATTAGATCTCAATGCCACAACGAACAAAGAAACCGGAGCCACACAGTAGAGGAGCAGAAGCCGACGAAGAAACCCTTTCCGCTACAAAGACGCTGAAGATCGAGCTCAAAGAAACCATGATGTTGATGCTCGAAATGCTACCAAAGAAAAATAATGAGTAATAATAATCATAGCCCAGAACCGTAAGGAAATAAAGTCACTATCACATAAGAGTCTATGGGAGCCTGCTACCACAAAATTAAAACCCTAGAACAGGGATGTGAAACTGCAGTTAGAGGAGAGAGTCGCGGCTGATGCCACCACTCTTTCCCATTAATGACCATATATATACAATGACCATATTTCCAATTTCAATATGTCTAATTACTATATGTATATTGACTATATTATAATATAATATATAACCTTGCATACACATATAAAATCATTATTCATATTCATTTACTAATTTCTCAAAATTTCTAATTTATTTATAATGTTTTCATATATCTTTAATGTTATAATTTGAGGTATGATTTTTTTTTTAAAAAAACCACCAGGATACTGATTTTATATTTTGGGAGTTTTTATTTATATTTGGGTTTTTTCCACTTGTTGTTTTATTAATTATGTTTCAAATTACATTACCAAAACTTATTAATGATTACCTTTCATTGTAATATATTATATAAATAAATAAATATCATGGTTAATTTAAGTTCTACGATTTATGGGAAATAATATATTCATCATATTAATGGAAAAATCATAGGATGTTATATTATTACACTTTTAAAATAATTCTTCCTTATAAAATATTTTACAAGGATTAGAAAATTAGGGTACTTCGTCCTCATTACAACTTTGGGTTCTCATGTAGCATCCTCAAATTTATGATTCATGAAAATATATTTAACTAGGAGACATGTATATTTCTAGTTATTTACTTCTACAATATAATATTTTTAATTTTTTACATTTAAGTGAGATTATTTTCTAGCAGTACTAACTCTAAATTTAGTACTTATAAAGGGTTAGTTTTGATCATTCTTAAAAGTGATAAATGGAACACATTAAGAACATTTGATTTTTGAAGTTTATGTTCACGGTGATGGTTATGGATTTTTAACAGGTTAAATTATTTAGTGATCAATTATTGAATCTTCTTAAATATCATAATACTATTCCATGATTATATTGGAAGGAACACCATGCCTCCATATGAAAACTCTAAATCACAATGACAATTATCACCATGGATCTTTTAAAGAATTTTTTTACAATTTTGAAATACTACATAATGGTTTGAATCTACTCTAAAATAATTTTATAATTGTCTATTTATATTATATGACACTCTATAAATTCATTATAACATGTTTGAGTTATGAATCTCTTCCAATATAGTGCCTCATATGTTTCCCTTTAAATTCATTATTGGAAACTATTTTTATATGTGAAATCTACCAAGGTAATGTATTGATCTGAATCTACTTTGAAGTCTTTTGAATAAAATCTCAGTATATATTATAGTGTATGAATAGAATTTTCCAATTAACCATTATATGAGGATGAAAATAACTTACGATGTTTATCTCTATATCCAATGTTTCGTGATGACTTATTCATAATTTCTAGGTAAGGCTTAGGACATGTTCAGATACATTTTGGTTTTTTATTTTGTTTATCTTTCCACTTCCTTTATGTATATCATGTAAAGTTTAATCAGAGAAAATATTTTCAAATTACAATAAATTGTTCTAAAATTTTAAGGTGAACGACTGCGAACCTATTGGAATTATAGTATTTCTATTTATTGGGGGTGATATGAAGAAATCCATGGTGAATTTACCCAATTCCTATATGGGCATGGTAGATGGTTTCATCATCCCCTTGGACTTATGAAATTCAGTATTTACTTATATTCATATTAAAAAAAAAATACTCTAGAATCTATATTTTAATATTACCCAACTATAAATGCGACTTGAGATCCCTGTACATCTTTGTTCTTATGAGATGAATAAGGAATAATGAGTTATATGCATCTCACAATAACTCATTATTAGATTATTATATAGAAGTCAAACATGTGTGTTTCCAAAACCTTATAATTTCATTAATTCCATGGTTTGAATATAGGATATTTCTTACCATATTTTATATCTATACATTCTCTTTATACTCCTATTTGAAATTCACATGGATGAGTGGTTGAGTGGCCACCTGGGAAATATTTGATTTCTTCCATTAACCTATGGTTTTCAAATATATAATTTTCAACAACATGATTATTACAAATATTTAAATTCACATCATCAAAAATGTAACATGATTTTCCAACTCTTAGTATTATCTACCTCG
This sequence comes from Viscum album, assembly GCA_963277665.1. Taxonomy (NCBI): domain Eukaryota; kingdom Viridiplantae; phylum Streptophyta; class Magnoliopsida; order Santalales; family Viscaceae; genus Viscum; species Viscum album. The sequence goes on along the minus strand of OY728130.1, from coordinate 649,122,194 downwards.
TTTTTGTTTGAAAGGTGGAAATTTATTGTGAAATAATTTTTTTTGTTCATCTCTGACCATATCCAATTGGTCATGTTCATCCCTATCTATTTCAATATATAATTTAATCACTTTAGATCATTATATATATAAAAGTTTTTACTATAGATATGATTAATTAATATTTTTAATACAAATCATACCACTGCTAACTCTAAATCATGAATCGAGTAACATTGCTAATGGACCTTTAATTTACATGGGATGTATTCTACCACCATGCCATTTTTCATGGGGACATATCCCAATTAAATAATTAATGAATCTAAATATATTAAAAACCCTTCTACATGTTATGGTGCTATGTGTAATGATACATCGACTAAAATTACCTTAGATAATTGAAATTTTCATTATATTCTTATATCTATAGGAACATTACTGAATTGATAATTATGATAAATATATCAAAAAACATTGATAACAAACAGGTAACAAAAATTGTTTCGATATTTGTTATATATAATTATTGTGGAAATTCATTAAACATATTTTTCATTAATGTATTCACATATATATATATATAACTTCACATGTGATTTCATCACCCAATAATGATACGTTTTAGAAAAAATTCACACTTTCTGAATATATATTTCAACTTCTCCTTTATGTCATTGTTAGAACAATCCTAAAATTCTATTCAATTTCCTTAGTGATCTTTAAATAATGGAAATTATAATTAGTAAAACAATGGAAAAAATTCACGGTAATATATAAAGGATCTATTGAATATATCTATGAATATAACATGGGAAAATGTATGTCTAAATAAAATCACTATGAAATCCTAGAATTTATATATTTTTAGTAGTTATTTCATTTGAAAATTTTCTATATTTACCCTTAATTAATATTTTCTAAATTAAACACCCTACTTTTAGAATCACTAAGGATATCTTAGTTGATTGAAACAATCTTGAATATGGGGTGGGGGATACGTTTCCTTGAACATATTCATGTTAAGTAAATGATAATATATATATGAATATTTATGTTTATTATTTCTTAATAAAGAGAAATAGTGATCCCTATGGAAAATAACATTGGTTTATGAAATCCTTATCCATATTCTCATTGATTTTCTTCATTAATTCCTTCAATAAAATAGAGTCTTTTCAATTTTGTGTCTTTGATATAGGCATATAACCAGAATGAGTTCAATAGAAAAATGACCCTTACAATGAAGGGGAAGAACATGAAACTCTTTAAAAACAACATCAGTGTACTTATTCACCAATTGAGTGCACATAATATTGAGTCTTTTACCAAATATTGTATCTAAATATCCAAGAATCATAGGTGTTAAGAGCCATAAAATGTAAGTAACTTTTATAGTGAGTTAAAAGTTATCCTTTCATTCACAGATGATTTTATTTTGATTTGGGATAAGATATTTGATTTCCCTATACAAAGAATTAATATGATCTCTTTTTTAAGAGGGCCAATAAATTCCCAAAATAACATTTAATCGATTAAAGATAAAACAATATGAATTATAGAAGGAAAACATCTAGAAAATCTGGTCAAAGTGGAGTTGTAGACTTACTATAAAATCAAGACACCATTAAAATTTGTTCACCAACAACATAATATCTATCCGTTTGGAATATTAATTAGTAACTTTAGATAATTTTCAATATATTAATGAATTTATGTAACTAGGTTCAGATAATATGTTATCAATAACAACCATACCAACATAAACCCCAGTTTTAGGATTCTATATTTAGTTTCTTACAAAAATTAAAATGATTAGAGAGTGTATGAAGTAATAATAACTAGAATAAGTGATCATATATTAAGATATATCAATCCTAAAAGGTCCTATGTTCTAATAGAATTATTTAAACCTAGGACATTTTAGGTTTATCTTATATCACTTTTAATTCAACATATGTTGTTTTTAGTTCAATCCTCTTATTCATCAAAATCTAATCCCAAAAATTAACTAAATCCCAATCTAATACCAACTAAGATTAACCAACCATTACATAAATACACATTAAACAATTTTATATGAATTTTGATCTCATATATTGTAATGACACAAACTTTAACATTCCTCTTGATATAATTAAATGTATTTTTACGTGAAATGGTTATATAACATAAGAACTTATTTGGTTTGGGATTTTAAAATAACGTTAAAAATTGTGACCATTACAAATATAGTCATTTAATAGTGAACAAAGAATTTGTATAAATATAGGGCTTTAAAAAATCCAATTTACTTAGACAAAGGATGTGATAAACTCATCTTGTAGACTTTCCCCATATAAATCCCATTTGTCAGAGCTCAGAAAGGAGGTGGAAAAATTGGGCTTCTCGCTTGACCAAGTCCAAGCCAAGGATGAACACATTAATCTTAAGTAGAACTGTATATGGGAGAAGTGGAAGTTGATATAGATTACCACCAGAGCGATGTTATCCAAGCCACCACAGGAGTCTATGACTATCTTACACCTTACCATTCGGTCTTATGCAGGTGTTATAATGGGTTATGTAACAAGACCATAGCACTATGGCTATGTGTGATTTTTTATATAATAAAGAATATACACTCATTTTATTGTTACATTGTAAATTGTTTTTAAAGAGTAAAAAGTATTTTTAGTTAATATTCAACTAAGAAATAAATTTTGATAAATTAATGTATTTTTGAATTAAATAATATTTTAAAAAATTATTATTATTTTTAAATTACTATCTACTATTTATTATTGATTGTATAATTTTTATGAATATAATTTTAATTTTTGTTATGATTTGAAAGTTGTTTTTTGTCAAAACCCATTAATTTTCGACATATGCCAGTTTTTATATTAAAAGTGATAATTTAAATATTTTGAAAATTATTTTTATAAAATTAATATTATTTTTGGAATCAGGACATAAAAATTATCCAAGGTTGAATTCATCATTATTTTTTGAGATAGTAAAATTTTTGGGTAAAAATTAAATATCGTTTAAATATATAATGTGTTTTATGAAATCATAATGACCCAATAGTGGTGCAATAAAATAATATAAATGATATATTTGTCCATTATATGTTTTATCCTTAACACAATGTGATTTTAGATTATTTTTTGATTAATTTTATGGTTCTTTAGTGGACCCTCCAAGAATTATAAAACATTTTGTATTTTTTAATTGGTTTCCTTAAGAGTGTGACACACCTCCACATAATTAACCCTATTATTTTAAAACATTTCAACCATTTTCTTTATAAAATATTATTTTCCACTACCCTTGGGAAAAAACCTTGGGCAAAAACAATGAGTTTGTTTGTGGTTTTGATTAGTTTAATGTGTGGTGCCCAAACCTAAATAATAATGAATTCCCTCTCCATTCCTATATAAACCCACCCAAGATCCCACTTCCTCTTCACTCAAAGCCTTTTCAGTTCTTCCATCCTCTACCCTCCTCTCTATGGAAACCTCTACAGGTGCCCTATGCTCCCATTAAGCCTCTCTCATGCCCCTCCGAAGCCTTTGGGATCATACTTCCATGTAAGGGATTCATTCCCTTTTCATTTTTCCATGTTTCTTAAAAATGTTATGCCCTTTTATTTTCAGTTAAAAAAGATGAGGTATGATTTCGTACCTCCCCCAAAATTCCCTATTTATGTTTGAATGAGGATAGGCCCATTTCTCTCTCATTAATTCCTCCCATGTACACCCATTACTATGCCAAAATTCCGTAAGGAATTTGTCTCTCCTCATTTACATTCAAGCAACTATTTTTTATTATGAATCAAATTCTATTACATATATTGGGACATGTGTCTATATGACCTTTGTACTATCAATTCAATGTACATATTATGAGAAGCCCCTTTATCTATCATCAACCATTTTTTATTTAGTCACGACATTATGTGGCCGAAGTTGAACTACAATTTTCCAATCCAATGTCACTATGTAGTGAATACCATGTCCATTTATCTATCAAGGGTATTCACCATTATAAACATTTACATATTGATTATAAAGATTCATGTATGTATTCCACATCCCTTTATTGCAGAATAAATGATGATAAATGATTCCATGTTGTATGATCCACGTGGTAAACTTATGCATGAAATGAAATGTTTAGGAAGGGTGTTCCTTGATAGCTCTCCAATGCATTGGGTAAAGATTAATATCATGATACGTAAATTTCAATGAGGGATTACTAATGATAATTCAAGTGCAATGAGGATATAATCATAAAACTTCATGTGAAATATGGTTTTACTCATGCTCTGTGTGCAATGAGCCTTGGCACACGCTAATACCATGTTAAGTGTTGTTTCCACTTTCCCATGTTATGATAATCATGCTATATCATGCCTTTATTTTCATGTTTTTCTTATGCTCCATTGATATTCCTATTTCTGAAAATTTATTTTAATCTTCATGTTGTTCCTTGTGTACACCCTTACTGGGCTTTATAGCTCACCATTTGTTTATGCATGTCCTTAGGTTATCCCATTTAATGATAAGTGCGAGTGAATGTTGATGTTATGTAAAGTATGTTTTAAATAAATATGTTTTTTGTTATATGTTATCAGTTGTTATGTAATGTTACTAATACCCAAATATAGTAGATGTCTAAATATTTTATGTTGTATCAAGTTATGTTTAGGTAATAAATCATTTTTGTGTAATAAAGATATGGGTAGATATAGTTGGTATTAGAGGATAGGTTTAGTTATTTTTGCATTAGTATTAGAAAACCCTAGTGAAAACCTTAGGTATATGACTAAGTATAATAAAATCATCCCCAAATTTTGGTGATTTTTGGGTAAGTGGTTTATCAAGAAAATACAGCCATTTATGGATAGTATAAGGTTGAGGCGACTTTAGCACATATGTACCTAGGAGGAAAACTCTGAAAAGGAGTTTTGGGCTTGAACTAGGTATCCTAGTACACGACAACATGCTTTGTGGAACATTTGGTTATGACACTCCTAGGGGATATGGTTTGGGAAATTCACAAGCATAGTATTAACCATTATTAAGGGAAATAAAAAATATACTAAATGTAACACCCCAAGCTTCCACAATACGTTTCCCTTTGAATATTGCAATAGCTTACACTGTACGCAACACTGAGATTCTAACACACAATGACCAATCAAAGTAGCTGTTATGAATAGTAATACCCACTTCTTTAAAATTTTATAAATTTTATCTTTCAAAATGGACATCATTTTTGGATTTGGAATATCTAATTTATCTTATGGTGAATTTTTTTACATTTCTGATAACATTCATTTTTTTGATGAATAGTGAAAATTACTAAATTTTAATTAAAAACAACTTTTTTAATCAAAATAATTAAAAGTGATAAATTATAAATTTGAGTGATTTTAAAGTATAATTAGATTGTACATTTACCATTTAATCCAATGTTGGTCATTGGACATAATTTCACATTTAATGTGGACATAATCAAGTGCCAATCTTCTGATAGTTATTATTTTCTTAAAAACTCGCTTTTTGTTTTGACAACGGGAATTAATTTTAAATTAATTTCTGCCACTTATGTATTTTGAATTTATAAAAATGGATTCCATATTTATAATCAGGAGGTCACAATTTTGTAAATAGGTAACTTTTATTTTTAGACATTTTGAATAATTACTTTGGTAAATATTTTATTTACCATGGTTAAAGGGTAAATCCGGTAAATAAGGGTAAAACAATAATATTATATTAACATTAAATTACCCTAAGATGTGTCTTACTCCTATTTTATGATACATGTATGACTATGGGCGTATTTGTGTCAATTTGGGTAGCTAATGGAGAAACTTGTAAGTGATAATGACACTTTATATTAATTAAGTTAAAGTGAATACAAAAATGACATAAGCATATATCTTTTAGAAAAAAAAAATTTACATAGGGTTACATATGTTATATTTTTGGCTATAAATATTCACTAGAAATATAAAACGATTTCCTACAAAATGTTATTTTATTTATAATTTTTATAAATTTAATAATTAAATTTATTTATAACACAATAATGATGCAATATTTTCCTTTTTAAAGAAAGAAACAAATAATTTCCATTATAAATGTTAAAATAAATATAATTTAAAAATTTTGATGACATACACGAATTGTATTGGTTAATATGACCTGTTATAATTTCTTAAATTAATTTGGTTTGAATTAATAAAGGTTTTACAAATTTAACAAAAATCAATTATTAAATGGTGTCAAAATTGACATAAATGAGTTTTTAAAACAAATATTATATTATTAATTGATATTCTATTCCAAAAAATCTAAGGCTTAGAAGAAGAACTTATATAATGATAGGTGTATCATTAATGTACCACTTGGGGGTCTCTTGTAAGTATATAGTATGTTTATTAACAATATAATATAAAAATACAAAGAGACATGGTAAATGTCAAACTATTTAACAAAGAGTTAAATCAAAAAGATAAATTTATATAGTGATCTAAACCTATATAAAACCTATTGTATGAGTGGGTTTTTACCTATAACCACCTTAATCTTTAAATAATACAATTTTGAGCCATTAGAAACAGAATATGAATTTATTATAAATTAATATTTCTAGCTTTTCCTAAGGTTCCCCTTACCCCTCTTATAAAAGGGCACTCCCCCTACTCACTAATTCACATCTTCAAAGCCTTTCGGCTTGGAAAAACTCTACCCAAATATCCTCCAAACGTCCCTCACTTCATCCTAGAGGCCCTTCTTTGGTCATAAATCTAACTTATGGAGCCCTTTTGATCAAATCAAAACGAAGAACCCGAAGAAGAGGTAATAATTTCACCACCCTCTTTCAAGTTCTTTTCTTCTTCCACTTCTTCTTTTTTGTTATTTCCATTCTAAAATAACAAATTTTGTATCATATATATACTATGATGTTATTATTATTATGGTAAAACCATCTACATTATTCTATCCATCCTTTTAATGACATGTCACCATATGTGCGTACGCACGGATAACTGTCTCCACGTCATGGTGTAATTGTTATTCAATACTTAATTATTTGGATGGGTATAATAATGATGTGTAATTCATGTAAATAATAAATATAAAATTATAATGATTATTTATATATGATATACCATCCAATTATATATTATTTTAATATCAAAAGTGTGATATTGTTTCTTGTGCGTACATACGGATTACTGTCTCCAGGAACGCGACGAGATTCATTCCCCATCTTATCCATTAAATGTTAAATTTCATTTGATGATTAAAAATAATTTTTAGATACATGATATAATTTTGTATATGAATAAGGTACATCCCATACATAACAAACATGGCTCACATAACAAATAATATAAAGGAAAAAGAATCTGTTAACACCCGAAATGACGATAATACTAACATATTATTAACAAATCAATTTTAAAAGATCATACATGATATCATATTAATGTATATAAATATTTTATAATTCAATAAAAATTATTTCACCATTATACAGGAGGTTAACCTACCCTCGACTAATGAAAAAGTACAATGTATGGTGTTTCTTATCTCACTTTTAATTCTCTGAGATTTCCGTTGTTCACCACTAATTTATTACATGTGGTGTGTGTACAGCCCATGATTGTATTCATTGTGTTATATACTTTAATTTATGGATACATACATCATCATTGTATGATGCTTCCTTCATGGTTGTATATTTCATAAGTTACCAAATCGATAAGGGAATTTGAAATTTCAATTTCCACCCATTGGGCTTTCCACATACTTCATTGATTGTTTTACTCCATGATTTTGTGTGGAATCACAATTTATTATTTGTGTATTAATTTAAACTCCCTATTATATGGATATACTATTGATACACATAATGACTCCATTGATAAATTCTCAAGTCATCGATATGAACTTGATAAGAGTAATTTTAACTCAATCTCCATTTATTGAGTAAAACATCCAATTCATTGGTGTAGTTTTTACAAGAATATGTGTGAATGTAATTTGATTGATTTAAACTGAATATCCAATCATATTGAGTGTTTTTATATTTTTCACACATAATTATGTCGTTGATTTATCCTTCACCTAAGGACATGGCCTTTATAAGAAACTTCTTGTCAATTTACATCCCATTGAGTCTTCTTTGTCATTATACACCAATTCACTTTTATATGGTGTATTTAATGTACTTTGACAAAGTGTATCATGAATCCCTTTATTCTCATGATATTATAATGTTATGATTACATCAATTATTTATATTCAAGTTTCTAAATTTTTGGTTAGGAACTCTAACTAAAATATCATTTTAAATGTTTTAAAGATTTAATATTCTAAATCGTTATCATTAATGTCCATGATTTAAAAATTGGTTTAAGGATTTCTTTATATGTACATTAACGTTTTAAAATTAAAATTCTTTTTAAAAGTTTCAATGTGGTATGGGACACTTTGATTAAAAAATCTATTTATAAACGGCTTCTTGAAAAATAGTGTGACATTTAAAATTTTTCAAGAAAAAGGGGGACATTTTTCTCAAATAGTATTGATTATTTTTTTCATCTATGTCAATATCCTTCATTATTCTCGACTGAGGTTAATATGTTACAATAAAATCTTCCATATTGTATTGAATGAGTTATATTTGAATGTGGATGTGCTATTTTTATACCATTCATGGTTTGTGAATAAAGTATTGACATTTTGTATGCTAGTTTTAATACAAATGTTTATGTCTTGATTCAATCTTTTCATATGAAGAATTCATTGTACATAGTAAGTTACGGGTGGAGCCCGATGTAGCTCCTCGATGCATCGGTAGGTCTCATGAGACAAACTAGTGTCTTGGCACAAGGCCTTGACAAAATCTTATTTGTAGTCTTGGCATAAGGCCTTCACTATGTGGTTATGATAGTCTGGCATTATACATTCCATCATTATGAAAGTGGTTATTGATTTTGCATGTGATTATTTGACTAATATAATATCCATGTGAGTATGTAAATGGAATTATTTCATTTTATTTTTTCCATGTTATGCTGAAGTTCAGGTTTAAAAGGATTTTGTTTAAGTTATACATTGCCTTAAATGTTTTTGCTTATTTATGAAAGTTTCTGCTACATTGTAATCCATACTAAGCATATGAGCTCACCCCTTTCTAAGTTTTATTTTTCCCAAGATGTGAAGAAGTATTTTATGACTTAACTGAGAGGATAGTCTAAGGGTATATGAGTGTGGTCTATGGAAACAATGTTGTTGATGTTTTTCATTTTATGATGTAATGTAAACCTTATGATTGTATCTAGTACATCCAAAGTTACTAAACTAATCAGACTTTCGAGATTTGATCTTTTCCTATCATGCCAATGTTATGTAATAATGCACCAACTCTAGGTAACTAGGTTTGGGGCATTACAGTTGGTATCAGAGAAAGTTTAGTACAAACCTTCGAAACAAGATTGAGATAAACTTTGATTAGAGGACATAGACATAAGATAGAATTTGAGGATTAGTATTGGTGAACTTCCTAGAATTTTGGTATTGTAGAGATTTTGTGAGTTTTCTGAGAAATACATCCCTCTCTGGATACGAGTAGGTAGAGGCTGCTCTGGCACAAATGTACCTAGGGGTAAAACCCGAAAACACCGATTTGAGATAGACTCGAACGGGAACTGGTGCACAAAAACTGGCCTTGCTGCACTCTTTGTTACGAAAATCCCAAGGGATATTCTTAGGATAATTTATATTTTCATTAAAAACCGATTTGAATTATTTGAATATAATATGAGAATAAATGACCTTGGTTAATCTTAAGGTGTTTCAAATTAAGAATATGGTGTCAAGATATTCTCTAAATGATTTTATGACTACTGTTACTCAAAAAATACTTTCTAGTTTTAGTCAATGGATAGATTCAATGGAAGTCATAGTAACATTAATATTGATGTACATGGTCGGAAAGGTGGTGGAAATGAGTAAAAAATGGAATGTTGACAGTCATAAAAGATATCGTGTTCATTCCAAATCAGTTTTCCAAAAACATGATCAACAACATATATATTAACCAACTCCTGGACACAACAAAGAAGAAGAAGGTGATGAATGATAAGAGCTCTAGTAGTGGAGACCATAGAGAAAAGAATCCTCAATTTCCATCATGCAGGAAATGTGGAAGGAGACTCCCAGAAAAGTGTCTCAATAGAACAAAGAAATTCTTTACGTGCGGGAAAGAAGGACATAAAGTGAAGAATTGATGAGGAAAAATGAAGAGTACTATGGAAGAAAAAAATGGTTCCAAGAATCCATTTGCAGTCATTTTCTGTAAATTTAGGGGACCTGGCCATTACCAAAGTGAATTCCCTATACTCTATGATATTTTCTTGGTCAAAGAAGAAGCTATGTGGAAATAAATGGTTAGAGAAATGTTTAATAGTCTTAGTGCTCCTTGTTGATGGGATTACTTTGGAATAATTTTACCTTGTATTTTTAACCCTGTAGTTTTCCATGTGAGAATGATATTTGAGGAAGATTTATCTTTTATATTGTGGATTTAGTTATAAATAACCATTTGGTTTTATATGATCATTGGGTTTGAGGAAATTACAAGTTATTATATTTTGCGATGAAAATGCAAGGTTTGAGATAACATTGGCGGTTAAATTATGTTATAGTTATTTTGAGGAATTTATCTCATTTTGGTAATGTTATAAAATATAGTTTTTGAAAAAGGACAACACATAGACCGTGGGACAACCTATCGCATTGGACAAAGCTGTGGGAATTGAACCCACAACCAAAGTGCGATTCGGATTTATCACCTACCACTGGACTACGTGAAGTACCTGGTTAGTGTGACAAATTATTTTTAGTTAAATTATTTTATTGATCAATAATAAGTTTATTTGGGATCTTATATCTTATTAAATGAATAGTCTTAGTATAGGAAAATGATTTGGAGATTAAGTGATATTTTGGAAGATGTTTTCTTTTTTGGGAACACTATTTTCCCTAGGAAAATACAGTACTATTGGATCTTTTTTAAGGAGTAATACTGGATTTTTATCTATGTTTTTATTTTGGATTTATAGTGATTTGGGTTATTTATGGAAATGAAGAACTTATAATAGAGAATATGTGATGAGGTTAATTACTTTTATATATGTGACTTTAAGAGTAGTTGATGTCATTTAAAGATACAGTTTAACGTGGAAGACTACATAACCGAATTATTCTATGTTTTGGGTTTCAATATTAGTTTGGATTATATTGAAGGATTTTATGTACAATTGTTTATGGAATGGTATTTATTTAACTAGGGGGTATAGTTGGTTTAATATAAGAAATTAAGATTAGTGTTTCTTTATATAATGAAATATACTTTTGGGGGATCATCAGATCTTATACTAACCATTCTGGTTTTTATTAATCTCTAAAGACAAGGTAAGTATATAGTTTATCCTTTGTGGATCATGTTATTATTTAGAATTTTATTCTATCTCTTACAGTGTGACCAAGTCTTCTTGACTACTCATCGTTTAAAAAAATGAGTTAGTGGTTGAAATTTATTAAAGAATGAAACTCTACCTAAAAATTTAGTATATCACTTTATATTCTTATTCAATCTCATAAATTAATTCCTCATCTTCATGTAATGTAACTTAAAACAAAAAATGTTTTCCATTTACTTTTCCTACTGGGAGACTAAGGACCATTTGTCCCATCACATGTTTTTGGTTTTCTTGTTGTTAAATTTCTCCTGATCATGTTTTTTATCCATATCCATCAGAACTTGACACTTATTTTATCTTCCATGTCTATGTTTTCCTACATGGAATCCTAGTATGGGTTATCTTGGGTGACCTTTGTACTTCTCTTTCTTTCTTTTAAAGTGATAGTTTTATTGATTGTTTTCTAATGTGGGACTTTCCATTATATTCCCAAGACCTATTTTAAAAATTTCAAGGAAAAAATTTATTGAAGGAGGAGATAATGTAACACCCCATGCTTCCACGATACATTTCCCTTTGAATAATGTAATAGCTTGCACTGTACGCAACTTCGAGATTCTAAGACACCGCGACTAATCAAAGTAGCCGTTATGAATAGAAATTCCCACCTTTTGATATTTTATAAATCTTATCTTTCAAAATGGACTTAATTTTTGGATTTAGAATATCTAAATTATCTTAGGGTGATTTTTTTGTACATTTCTAATAACTTTCATATTTTTATGAATAGTGAAAATTACTAAATTTTAATTAAGAACACCTTTTTAAATCGAAATAATTAATATTGATAAATTATGAATTTGAGTGATTTTAAAGTATAATTAGATTATATTTTTACCATTTAATTCAATTTTTGTCATTACACATAATTTCACATTTAAACTAGACATAAGCAAGTGACTATCTTTGGATAGTTATTATTTCTTAAAAACACGTTTTTTGTTTTAGAAACGGGAAGTAATTTTAAATTCATTTCTGCCACTTCTGTGTTTTGAATTGAAAAAAATGGATTCCATATTTAGAATCATGAGGTCCAAATTTTGTAAATAGGTAACTTTTATTTTTAGACATTTTGAATAATTAATTCAGTAAGTATTTTATTTTCCATGGTTAAAGGGTAAATTCGGTAAATAAGGGTAAACAAAATAATATTATAAAAATATTAAATTACCATAAAATGTTTCCTAACACTATTTTTTGATACATGTCCGACCCTGGTCATATTTGGGACGATTTGGGGACCCCATGGAGCCACTAGTATGTGATAATGACACTTTATATTAATTCAGTGAATGTAAATACAAAAATGACATAAGCATATATCTTTTAGTCAAACAATTTTTTACATTGGGTTATATATGTTATATTTTTGACTAAAAATATTCATTAGAAATCAAAAAATATTTCCTACATAATGGTATTTTATTTATAATTTTTATACATTTAATAATTAAATTTATTTATATCACAATAATGATGCGGTATTTTATTTATTAATGAAAGAATCAAATAATTGTTATTATAAATGTTAAAATAAATAATATTTGAAAGTTTTGATGACATACACGAATTTAATGGGTTAATATGACATTTTATAACTTCTTAAATGAATTTTGTTCGAATTAATAATGTTTTTAAGACATTAACAAAAATCAATTATTAAATTGTTTCAAAATTGACATAAATGAGTTTTTAAACCAAATATTATATTATTAATTGATATTAAATTCATAAAAATCTATGGCTCGGCCAAAAGATTTATATAATTATAGGTGTATCATTAATGGACCTCTTGAGGGTCTCTTGGATGTATATAGTATGTTTATTAATTATATAATATAAAAATACAAAGAGACATGGTAAATGTCAAACTATTTAACTAATAGTTAAATCATAATAATAAAGTGAATATAGTGACTAGAACCTGTCTAAAACCTATTGGTTGAGTGGTTTTCATCCAATCCCCTCCTTAACCTTTATGTAATTTACTTTGGAGCCATTAGACACCAAATATGAATTTATTATAAAATAATATTTCTAGCTTTTCCTAATGTTCCCCTCACCCCTCTTTTAAAAGGTCACTCCACCTACTCACAAATTCACACCTTATAAGCCTTTTGTATCATCCAAACCCTACCCAACTATCCTCAAAATTTCCCTCAATTCATTCTAGAGGCCCTCCTTTGGTCATAAATCCAACATAAGGAGCCCTTTTGATCAAATCAAAAGGAGGAACCCGAAGAAGAGGTAATAATTTCACCACCCTCTTTCAAGTTCTTTTCTTCTTCCACTTATTCTTTTTTGTAATTTCAATTCTAAAATAATAAATCCAGTATCATCTATATACTGTGAAGTTATTATAAATATGGTACAACCATCTTTATTATTCCCTACATCCTTTGAATGACATGTCACCATACGTGCGTACGTACAGATTACCGTCTCCACGTCATTGTGTAATTGTTATTCAATACTTTATTATTTGGATGGGTATAATAATTATGTTTAATTCTTGTAAATAATAAATATAACATGAGAATTATTCTTTATATATGAGATACCATCCAATTATATATTATTTTAATATCAAAAGAGTGATATTGTTGCTCGTGTGTACGTACGGATTACTGTCTCCACGAACGCGATGAGATTCATTCCCCAGCGTATCCATTTAAGACTAAATTTAATTTTATGATTAAAAATAATGTTTAGAGACATGATATAATTCTGGAATTGAATAACATACATCCCATACATAAAAAATATGTCTCACATAACAAATAATATAAAGGAAAATGAATCCGTTAACACCTAAAACAACGATAATACTAAGATATTATTAACAAAACAATGTTAAAAGATCATATATGATATCATATTAATGTATATAATTATTGTATAATTAAATAAAAATTATTTCACCATTATACAAGAGGATAAATTACCCTCGACCATGAATAATGTACATGTAAGGGGTTTCTTATCTCACTTTTAATTCCATGAGATTTCCATTATTCACCACTTATTTATTGCATGTGGTGTGTGTACTACCCATGATTGTATTAATTGTCTAATATACATTAATTTATGGATACTTACATCATCATTTTATGATCCTTATTTCAAGGGTGTATGTTTCGTATGTCTCCAAATTTGATAAGGGAATTTGAAATTTTAATTTCCACTCATTAGGCTTTATGCATACTTCATTGATTGTTTTACTCCATGATTATGTGTGGAATCACTTTTTATTATTTTTGTAGTAATTGAAAATCCCCTTTCTGTGGATATAATTTTGATACACATAATCACTCCATTGATAAATTCTCAATTCATCGATATGAACTTGATAAGAGTAACTTTAACTCAATTTCCATTTATTGAGTTAAACATCCAATTCCTTGGTGTCATTTTTATAAGAAACTTTGTGAATGTACTCTGATTGATTTACACTAAATATCAAATAATATTGACTGTATTTATATTTTACACACATAATTATGTCGTTGATTTATCATTAACCTAAGGATACGACCTTAATAAGAGACTTCATCTCAATTTACATCCCATTGAGATTTCTTTGTCGTTATACACCAATTCACTTTTATATGGTATATATAATGTACATTGACAAAGTATATCATGAATCCCTTTATTCTCATGATATTATAATGTTTTTATTACCTCAATTATTTTTATTCAAGTGTCTCTCTTTTGGTTAGGAACTCTAACAAAAATAAGATTTTAAATGTTTTAAAGATTTATTATTCTAAATATTTCTCTTTAATATCCATGTTTTAAAAATGGGTTTAAGGATTTATTTATATGGAAATTAATGTCTTCAAATTAAAATTTCTTTTAGAAGTTTAAAATTGGTATGGGACACCTTGATTCAAAAATATATTTTTAAACGGCTTCATGAAAAATAGTGTGACTTTTAAATGTTTTCAAGAAAAAGGGGGAATTTATCTCAAATAGTTTTGATTATTATAGTAATCTATGTCAATATCCTTCATTATTCATGATTGATGTTAATATGTTACAATACAATCTTCCATATTGTATTGAATGAGTTATGTTTTAATGTGGATGTGCTATTTTTATACCATTCATGGTTTGTGAATAAATTATTGACATTTCATATGCTAGTTTTAATATGAATCTTTATGTTATGTTTCAAAATTTTCATATGAGGAATTTATTAGACTTAGTAAGTGACGGGTGGAGCCCGTTATAGCTACTAGATGCATTAGTAGGTATCATGAGGCAAACTAGTGTCTTGGCACAAGGCCTTGACAAAATCTTATTTGTAGTCTTGGAACACGACCTAGAATATGTGGTAATGGTCGTCTAGAATTATGCATTCCATCATTATGAAAGTTGTTATTGATATTTCATGGGATTATTAGACTAGTATAATATCTATGTGAATAAGTAAATGACATTATTTCATTTTATTTTTTCCATGTTATGCTGTTAAGGTTTAAAAGTCTTTTGTTTTAGTTATACATTGCCTTAAATGTTTATGCTTATTTATTAATGTTTCTGTTATATCTTAAAACTTACTGAGCATCTGAGGTCACCCTTCTCTATGTTTTATTTTTCCTACTATGTGAAGAATCAATTTATGAATTACCCGTAAGTATTGTCTGAGGGGATATGAGTGTGGTATATGGAAACAATATTGTCAAAGTTTTTTATTTTATTATGTCATTTACACCTTATGAATGTATCCTGTACTTCCAAGGCTACTAAACTAATTGGACTTTTGAGATTTGATATGTTGTGATCATGAAAATGTTATGTAATAATTCTCCAACTCTAGGTTACTAGGGTCGGGGCATTATAGTTGGTATCAGAGGATGTTTAGTACAAACCATTGAACCAAGATTTAGATAAACTCTGATTAGACCGCATAGACCTAAGATGAACATTGAGGATTAGTATATAAGAAATTCATAGAATTATGGAATTGTATAGATTTTGTGAGTTTTCTAAGTAATACATCACTTTTTGGATAGGAGTAGGTAGAGGCGGCTCTGGCACAGATGTACCTAGGGGTAAAACCCAAAAACACCACTTTGAGCTAGAATCGAACAGGAACTGGTGCACGATAATGGGCCTTCCTGCAATCTTAGTTATGACACTCCCGATGGATATGATTAGGAGAATTTAAATTTTCCTTCTGAAACAATTTTATTTATTTTAATATAAGATTAGAATAAATGACCTTGGATAATCTTAAGGTGTTTCAAATTGAGAACATGGTGTCATGATATTCTAAAAATTATTTTATGACAACTGTTACTCACAAAATGCATTATGGTTTTAATAAATGGCTAGATTCCAAGGAATTCATGGTAAATTTTAGAATGATGTACAAGGTGGGAATGGTGGTGGAAATGAGAAAAAAATGGAATGTTGATAGGAGAAAAAGGTATCGTGTTCATGCCAAATAAGTTTTCCAAAAAGCATGATCAACAACATTTATATTAACCAACTCCAGGACTCAACAGAGAAGAGAAAGGTGATGAATGATAAGATCTCTAGTAGTGGAGACCATAGAGAAATGAATCCACAATTTAAATCACGTAGGAAATGTGGAAGGAGACACCCAGGAAAGTGTCTCAATTGAACAAAGAAATGCTTTACATGCGGGAAAGAAGGACATAAAGTGAAGAATTGCTAAGGAAAAATGAAGTGTACAATGGAAGAAAATAAAAATGGTCCCAAGATTCCATTTACAGTCATGTTCCGTAAATGTAGGGGACCTGGCCATTACTCAAGTGAGTGACCTATTCTATAAGATATTTTCTTGGTCAAAGAAGAATCTATGTGGAAATAAATGGTTGGAGAAATGTTTAAAAGTATTAGTGATCCTTGTTGATGGGATTACTTTGGAATTATTTTCTCTTGTATTTGTAACCCTGTAGTGTTCCATGTGAGAATGAAATTTGAGGAAGAATTATATTTTCTCTTGTGGATATAGTTATAAATAACAATTTGGTTTTATATGATCATTGGGTTTGAGGCAATTACAAGTTTTTATATTTTGGGATAAAAATGCAAGGTATGAGATAACATTTCTAGTTAAATTATTTTATGGTTATTTTGAGTAATTTATCTAATTTTGGTAATGTTATAAAATATAGCTTTTGAAAAAGGAAAACACAAAGACCATGTGACAACCCGTCGCGTCGGACAGAGCTGTGGGAATTGAACCCACAACCAAAGTGCGATTGGGATTTATCGCCTACCACTAGACTACGTGAAGCCCTTGGTTAGTGTGACTAATTATTTTTAGTTAAATTATTTTTTTGATCAATAATAAGTTGATTTGGGATCTTATATCTTATCAAATGAATACCCTTAGTATAGGAAACTGATTTGGTAATTATGTGATATTTTGGAAGATGTTCTCTTTGGTGGGAAAACAATATGTCCAAGGAAAATAGAATACTATGGGATTTCATTTGAGGAGTAATATTGTATTTTTATCTATGTTTTTATTGTGGATTTATAGTGATTTTGGGTATTTATGGAAATGATTAACCTATAATAGAAAATATGTGGTTAGGTTAATTACTTTTAAGTATGTGACTTTAAGAGTAGTTGATATCATTTAGAGATATAGTCTAACCTGGAAGACTACATAACCAAATACTTCTAAGTTTTAGTTTTAAATATTTTTTTGGATTATATTGAAAGATTTAAGGACAATTTTTTATTGAATGATATTTATTTAACTTTGGGGTATTGTTGGTTTAATTTTTGAAATTAAGATTAGTGTTTCTTTCTCTAATGAAATGTCCTTTTGGGGGATCATCAGATCTTATACAAACTATTTTGGTTTTGATTAACCTCTAAAGGCAAGGTAAATATATAGTTTATCATTTTTGGATCATTTGATTATATAGATGTTTATTCTAGCTCTTCTAGTGTGACCATGTCTTCTTGAAAACACATTGTTTAAAAAAATGAGATAGTGGTAGAAATTTATTAAAGAATGAAAATCTACTTAAAAAGTAAGTATATATCTTTATGTTCTAAGTAAATCTCATAAATTAATTCCTCATCCTTATGTAATGTAACTTAAAACAAAAAAATGTTCTAAGTTTACTTTTCCTACAAGGAGACTAATGAACATTTGTCCCATCACATGTTTTTGGTTTTCTTGTTGTTAAAATTCTCCTAATAATGTTTTCTATCCATCTCTATCAAGAACATTACATTTTGTTTATCTTTCATATCCATGTTTTCATACATGGAATCCTTGTATGGGTTATCTTGGGTGACCTTTGTACTTCTTTTTCTATCTTTTAAAGTGATATTTTTATTGACTATTTTTCCGATGTGGGACATTCCATTATATTCTCAAGCACAATTATAAAAATTGTGAGGACATAATTTATTGAAGGAGGGGAGAATGTAACACCCCAAGCTTCCACTGTATGTTTCCCTTTGAATAATGCAATAGCATGCACTGTACGCAACTTCGAGATTCTAACACACCACGACCAATCAAAGTAGCCGTTATGAATAGTAATACCCAATTTTTGAAATTTTATAAATTTTATCTTTCAAAATGGACTTCATTTTTTGGATTTTAAATATCCAAATTAGCTAAGGGTGAATTTTTGGTACTTTTCTGATAACTTTCATATTTTTATGAACAATGATAATTACTAAATTTTAATTAAAAACAACTTTTTTAATCGAAATAATTAATAGTGATAAATTATGAATTTGAGTTATTTTAAAATATAATTAAATTATATTTTTACCATTTAATCCACTGGTGGTCAGTGGACATAATTTCACATTTAAACTAGACATAATCAAGTGCCAATCTATTGATAGTTATTATTTCTTAAAAACACGCTTTTTGTTTTGACAACTGGAATTAATTTTAAATTAATTTCTTCCACTTCTTTTTTTTGAATTTATAAAAATTGATTCCATATTTAGAATATTGAGGTCCGAATTGTGTAAATAGGTAACTTTTATTTTTACATATTTTGAATAATTATTTCAGTAATTATTTTATTTACTATGGTTAAAGGTTAAATTCGATAAATAAGGGTAAACAAATAATAATATTATAATATTAAATTACCTTAAAATGTGTAGTAACCCTATTGGTTGATACATTTCCAACCATGGGAATCTTTGGGTCGATTTTGGGACCCCATGGAGCCACTTCTAAGTGATAATGACACTTTATTTTAATTAAGTTAAAGTAAATAAAAAAATGACATAAGAATATATCTTTTGGAAAAACAATTTTCATATTCGGTTATATATATTATATTTTCGGCTATAAATATTAATTATTAATCTAAGAAGATTTACTACATCATGATATTTTATTTATAATTGTTATACATTGAATAATTAAATTTATTTATGACACAATAATGATGCAGTATTTTCCTTATAATGAAAGAATCAAATAATTGGTATTATAAATGTTAAAATAAATATAATTTGATTGTTTTGATGAAATCCAACAATTTTATTGGTTAATATGACTAGTTATAATTTCTTAAATGAATTGGGTTCAAAATAATAAAGTTTTTATTATTTAATAAAAATCAATTAATAAATAGATTCAAAATTGACATAAATGAGTTTTTAAAATAAATATTATATTATTAATTGATATTATATTCCTTGAAATCTTACGGTCAGCCAAAGGACTTATATAATGATATTTGTATCATTAATGGACCAATTTGGGGTCTATAGAAACTATATAGTATGGGTATTGACTATATAATATAAAAATACAAAGAGACATGGTAAATGTCGAACTACTTAACTAAGAGTTAAATAAAAAAGGTAAAGTTAATATAGTGACCTATCCCTCTCTAGAACCTATTGGTTGAGTGGTTTTATACCTGTAACCAACATAACCTTTAAATAATCCACATTGGAGCAATTAGAAACAGAATATGAATTTATTATAAAATAATATTTCTAGCTTTTCCTAAGGTGCCTCTCACCCCTCTTATAAAAGGGCACTCCCGCTACTCACTAATTCACAACTTCAAAGACTTTTGTATTGGAAAAACCCAGCTATAATATCCTCTAAACTTATTTATCTTCATTATTTAGTCCCTAATTTGGTCATAAATCCAACTTAAGGATCCTTTTTGATCAAATCAAAAGGAAGAACTCGAAGAATAGGTAATAATTTCACCACCCTCTTTCAAATTCTTTTCTTCTTACACTTCTTCATTTTTTTTTATTTCCATTCTAAAATAATAACTCTAGTATCATCTATATACAGTGAAGTTATGATAAATATGTTATAGCCATGTTCATTATTCTATCCATCCTTTGAATGACATGTCACCATACGTGCGTACGTACGGATTACCGTCTCCACGTTAGGGTTTAATTGTTATTCAATACTTAATTATTTGGATGGGAATAATAATGTCATGTAATTAATGTTAATAATAAATATAACATGATAATGATTCTTTATATATGATATAACATACAATTATTTATTATTTTAATATCAAAAGAGTGATATTGTCGCTTATGCGTACGTACGAATTACTGTCTCCACGAACGTGATGAGATTCATTCCCCATCGTATCCATTCAAGACTAAATTTCATTTGAAGATTAAAAATAATGTTTAGAGACATGATATCATTCTGTATATGAATACGATACATCCCATACATAAAAAATATGGCTCACATAACAAAGAATATAAAGGAAAATGAATCCATTAACACCCGGAAAGATGATAATACTAAGATAATATTAACAAATCAATGTTAAAAGATCATATATGATATCGTATTAATGTATATAATTATTTTATAATTCAATAAAAATTATATCACAATTATACTTGAGGTTAACCTACCCTCGACCAAGGAAAAAGTACAAAGTAAGGGGTTTCTTATCTCACTTTTAATTCTGTGATATTTCTATTGTTCACAACTTATTTATTGAATGTGGTGTGTATATTGCCCGTGATTATATTCATTGTGTAATATAATTTAATTAATGTATACTTACATCATCATTTTATGACCTTTCATTTGTGGTAGTATGTTTCTTAAGTTACCAAACCGATAAGGGAATTTGAAATTTGAATTTCCACTCATTGGGATTTACGCATACTTCATCGATTATTTTACTCCATGATTATGTGTGGAATCACTATTTATTATTTGTGTAGTAATTTCCACTCCCCATTTCTATGGATATACTTTTTATACACATAATCACTCCATTGAAAAATTATCAATTCATCGATATGAACTTTATAAGAGTAGTTTTAACTCTATCTCCATTTATTGAGTTAAAAATCCAATTAATTAGTGTTGTTTTTACAAGAATATGTGTGAATGTCCTCTGATTTATTTACACTGAATATCCAATCATATTGAGTTTATTTATATTTTTCACACATAATAATGTCATTTATTTATCCATAACCTAATTATATGCCCTTTATAAGAGAATTCATCTAAATTTACATCCTATTGAGTCTTATTAGTCGTTATACACCGATTCACTTTTATATAGTGTATATAAGGTTATTTGACAAAGTATATCATGAATTCCTTTATTCTCATTATATTATAATGTTTTTATTAACTCAATTATTTATATTCAAGTGTCTCTCTTTTGGTTAGGAACTCTAACTATGATATCATTTCAAATGTTTTAAAGATTAATTATAACAAATCTTTCTCATTAATGTCCATGTTTAAAAAATGGGCTTAAGGATTTATTTATATGGACATTAATGTTTTAAAATTAAAATTCCTTTTAAAAGTTTCAAAGTGTTATGGGAAACTTTGATTCAAAAATCAATTTTTAAACAGCTTCTTAACAAATAGTGTGACTTTTAAATGTTTTCAAGAAAAAGGGTGAGATTTCCCTCAAATAGTTTTGATGATTATTTCAACTATGTCAATATCCTTCAATCTTCTCGATTAAGGTTAATCTATTACAATACAATCTTCAATATTGTATTTAATAAGTTATGTTTGACCATGGATGAGCTATTTGTATACTATTCATTGTTTGTGAATAAAGTATTTACATTTCATATGCTAGTTTTAATACGAATGTTTATGTTATGTTTCAAACATTTCATATGAGGAATGCATTGGACTTAGTATGTGACGGGTGGAGCCTGCAATAGCTCCTCGATGCATCGTTAGGTCTCATGAGACAAACTTGTCTCTCGGCACAAGGCCTTGAAAAAATCTTATTTGTAGTCTTGGCACAATGCCTTGACTATGTGGTTATGGTAGTTTGGCATTATGCATTCCATCATTATGAAAGTGGTTATTGATATTTCATGTGATTATCAGACTAGTAGAATATCCTTGTGAGTAAGTAAATGTAATTATTTCATTTTATTTTTTCCATTTTTTTGCTGATGTTCAGGTTTGAAAGGCTTTTGTTTTAGTTATACATTTCATTAAATGTTTATGCTTATTTATGAAAGTTTCCACTATATTGTAATCCTTACTGAGCCTCTGAGCTCACCCCTTTCTATGTTTTATTTTTCCCATAATGTGAAGAAGTATTTTATGACTTACCTATAAGGATAGTCTGAGGGGATATGAGTGTGGTATATGGAAACAATGTTGTTGTAGTTTTTCATTTTATGATGTAATGTAAACCTTATTAATGTATCTAGTACTTACAAGGTTACTAAACTAATCGGTCTTTCAAGATTTGATCTTTTGTGATCATTTCAATGTTATGTAATAATTCAAAGACTCTCGGTAACTAGGGTTAGGGCGTTACACAAAGAATATATGTTAGAAAGTAGATCATGGATAACATAGATTGAATCCTATATATTCATAAGTTAAGGAAATAATAGTTATTCATAAGTAATCCATTTTATCCTTGGAATACCTTTTATGTGTTACCCCTAACTGTACATTTATTATAGCCAATGGATGGTAATCAGAGGACTCGAGCTAACAACCGATGCGAAGACCAATACGAAGACTGTTCGAATGAGATGCCCAATCTGATGGGAGTAGGAATCATGAACATTGTCACCATACGATCTCAGTTAAATCAATATTTGAATTAAATAATGTGTCAATAGAATCATTCAAAACCCCTAAGAAATAAAAAGTTTCTATTGAGAGCTCCGTGAGACAAATGCCTCCTACTTTTAATATATTATATGATCCCTCAATTGCCGAACAATGGATCAACTCCATTGAAAAGATCATTCCATCCTTTAATGTTCTGAACAAGAGAAGTTTCTTCTACCTGCTTATCATATGGAGGGTAAAGCCAATCAATGGTGGAAATTGATAAAAAATATGAAGCATGAGAAAGAGATCGAGGAATTTAAATCGAAGGATTTTTGGAAAGTTATTTTCGATAAATATTTTCCTCGAACCCTCCGACATAATATAGAAAGGTACTTTCTTGTCTTAAAGAAAAAAGAAGACAAATCCATCAGAGTGTATGAGGAAAACATCACAAGGATTTTACAATATGCATCCGACTCTATTGTTACCCCTAAATACAATGTTGACCACTTATTTGGTGGGCTGAAACCTAGTTTGCAGAAAGCCCTGGTGATCCATGACTTAAATAGCTTTGAGGAAATTTTCAGATGTTCCCTCAAGGTCGAAATAAATATTGGAGAATCTCAAGGGTATCATGGGGATAAGTATCATAAGGTTGACTTCAATTCTGGCTGTTTGATGAATAAATCCAAAGGTTCTATTAAAATCTAGAACCTTACATTCCAAAGGTGGGGAAAGAATCACCTTAGAAATGGTCTTAAGGGGATGAGGAAATTATTTTGGTGTGGATGGGAAGGGATCCTAGCCATGAACTGTGGATATGAAAAACCCGCGGCTGCGACAGAGGAGAGGAACACTCCGCTCAACCCTCAATGTTTAGTTCACAACATCAACTGTAAATAACTAGGGAATCTTAATAATTAGTGCCCTAATACATGGGTTATCGGAGGCAACCAACAACCTCCAAGGCAGCGAGGGTGGGATTTTTCCATCACCACCGTCGAAGTGAACCCCCCAAAAAAGTGGTGATAGGTACGCTAGTTATTCATCCAATAATAGAGAATGTACCTTTTGATTCTGGTTATATGCATTATTTTATGTCCCCAATGTTTTGTAGAACAATCCCATAACCACAAAAAATCATGGAATTAAAGATGTCAGTGAGTACGAAAAATGGGTAAATCATTTAATCCCATGAATATAACTCCTCTACTATCATAATAATTGAATTGAACTTACTGTTGAACCTCATCATACTCCCTCTGGTGGAATTTGATGCAAATCTCAGCATGGATTAACTTTCCTTATATAAATCCAACATATATTACCATGAGAGGGAAATCACTTTCCATATAGAGAATTGACCCCTGATTCTGTACAAGTGAAAGGAGGAAGATGAATCTTATTTAGCACCATCATCTGAAGCGATGATATTACAGCCCTATAATCACAAGTATCTAGCTAAGATGATTGAGTATAAGGAAACCGCCATCCTTGAAGACATGCCTATTGTGAGGGAATTTGCTGAAGTGTTTCCTGAGGAATTTTCTGTTATTCCTCCTAAAATAGATGTTGAATTCTCAATTGATCTTATTCCTTGGGAAATGCCAATATCCATGAATCCATATTGAATGGATGTTGTGGAGCATGAGGAGATAAAGAAAAAACTACAGGAGAATCTGGATAAATGGTTTATACAGCCAAGTGCTTCACTATGGGGTGGACCAGTCCTCTTTGTCATGAAGAAGGATGGGTCAATGAGCCTTTATATTGATTACTATGAGCTTAAAAAATCATTATAAACAACATGTATCCTCTCCCACGAATTGATGACTTGTTCGATCAGCTGTGTGGGGCACAATACTTCTCTAAGGTATATTTTTGGTTGGCATATTATCAAGTATGGGTGAATAAGGAAGATATCCCCAAGGCTTCTTTCTGTACAAGATACGGGCACTATAAATTCATAGTAATGCCTTTAGGACTCACTAATGATCTAGAAATATTCACGGACATTATGAATAGAGTCTTTATATATTACCTTGACAAATTTGTGGTAGTCTTTATAGATGATATTCTAATATACTATAAAACCAAGGTGGATCATGAGGAGACTCTATGAACTCTACTAGAGACCTTTAAAAAGGAGAACCTAAATGCAAAGTAAAACAAATATAAGTTCTATTTAAATGAGGTATCATACTTGGGTCATATCATCACAAGAAATGAGATATCTGTACATCCCTTGAAGATAGCTACAATAGAGGGATGACTAAGGCCAACATCAGTAATGGATATCTATATCTTTTTGGGTTTAGATTGATATTATCAATGATTTGTGAGAAATTTAACATTATTGTCCAACTCTCTTACCAATATAACTCAGAAGGGAGTAATGTTTTCATGGATTGATGACTGCGAAGAGAGTTTTAAAGAGTTAAAGAGGAGGTATATCACTGCACTTGTGCTCACATTACCTATTAGAGGAGAATTTTTTGTGGTATTTAGTGATTCTTCAAAGAAGGAATTGGGTTGTGTGTTGATGCAGAATGATAAAGTAATAGCCTAATCCTCAAGGAAACAGAAAATATACGAGCAGAATTATCCCACGCATGATATAGAGTTGGCAGTTGTGATCTTTGCATTGAAAACCTGGATGCATTATATCTACTGGGTGAAGAGCGAGATATATAATGACCACAAGATCCTCAAATATATATTCAAAAAAATGGATTAATATGTGCCAATGTTGCTGGATAGAACTCATCAAGGATTACGAGTTCTCAGTCCACTACCATCCTGGTAAAGCAATCAAGGTGGCAGATTCTCTAAGTAGAAAAGATCCTACATCAATAATAATGATGAAAATTTAAAAGTATCCAATATTTTTAAATTATTAGA
Organism: Viscum album; assembly: GCA_963277665.1. Lineage (NCBI taxonomy): Eukaryota > Viridiplantae > Streptophyta > Magnoliopsida > Santalales > Viscaceae > Viscum > Viscum album. The sequence goes on along the minus strand of OY728130.1, from coordinate 649,095,717 downwards.
GGATAGAAATGGGAATCATTAAGGGAGAAACATCATAAATCCTCTCTCAAATTATTTCTCCACCATCATTCATGGAGAATATAAATAATTCAAAAAGAAAGGATGTGGAAATTTTGAAAAAGGTTGAATCTATTAGAAATGGGAAATCCTAAGAGTTAATTATTTACAAGGATGTAATTGGGAGATTTGGGTCATGATTATGTATACCATCCGATTCAGAGATAAAGAAGCAGCTTCTGAGTGACACACATAGATAGACCTTTTCTATTTACCAAGGGAGAAAAAAGATGTATCGAGATCTCCGAGAAAACTTTTGGTGGGACAATATGAAAAGGTATATTGTTGAATATACATCGATTTCCACGTTCTATTATCATGTGAAGGCTAAGAAAAAAAGTGTAAGTGGATGATGCCACCAAAACCCATACCAACATGAATGTGGGACAAAATTACCATGGACTTTGTCACTGGACATGCAAGGAAATTCAGAGGAAACAATGCTATATGGGTCGTTCTGGATCATCCAATGAAGACAACTGACATTATCGTGATTCGAGAGGACTTCACAATAGATCTACTTGAACAGATTTACATCAAAGAAGTGGTAAGGTTGCATGGAGTACCACAATATATTGTATCCGATCGTGATATGAGAATCACCTTGATGTTATGGAAAAGTCTCCTATGATAAGCACCGAACAATACTTCAGTACGGCCTATAATCCTCAAACTAATGGCCAATCAGATAAAAATATTCAGTCACTGGAATATATGTTGAGATCATTTTAAATGGACTTCAATGGAGGATGGGACCAACATCTTCCACTATTTTAATTCTCCTACAATAATAGTTTCCACTCGAGAATCCTAATGGCACCATATTAATCCCTTTATGGGAAAAGGTGTAGAACACCAGTGTGTCGGGATGAAGTCGGTGAGTGTAAGCTGCTAGGACCTGTAATGGTCGAAGAAAGGGTGGAGAAGGTGAAAACCATTCAGCATCATATCAAGGTAGCCCAAAGTCTCTAGAAGAGTTATGAAAATGACCATCGACGAGACCTTGAGTTCAACGTTGGAGACATGGTATTTCTACGCATATCTTCATGAAATAAGGTCATGAGGTTTGGAAATTAAGGGAAGTTAGGTCCTAGGTACATCATCCCCTTTTAGATTCTTGATCGTGTCAGGGTAGTGGCCTATATACAAGAACTTACACCTAACATAGAAAAAGTACATGATGTCTTTCATGTATCCCCTTTAGGAATTAAATACTAAACCCTTCTCATAAACTCTTTTCAGAGGTAGTACAGATAGAGGATGAACTATCTTACGAGGAGCAACCAGTGACAATCCTACATCATAGAGAAAATGTTCTTCAAAATAAGACAATACCCCTCATCATGGTGCTATGAAAAAAACACAAGTTTTAAGAAGCAACATAGAAATTTGAGGAATAGATAAAGCAGAGTTAACCAAATTTCATTTAGTATGGGAAAAGGATATTTAGAGGGAAAATTTTCTTAAGGGGGGAAGATTGTAACAACCCAAATGTTTATTAATGAGAATTTATCTTGATCTAATAAAATTTATTATTATGTGAAATGTATATATAACATATGAACTTATTGGGTTTTGGATTTTAAAATACTATTATGAATTCTGATCGTTGCTAATACAGTTGTTGAATAGTGATCACATGATTAGAATAGATATAGGGCTTTAACAAATCCAATTTACTTTGACAAAGGAAGTGATGGCCTCATGTAGTTGAATTTACACATATGAATCAAATTTTATGGAGATCAAACAGAAGGTGGCATCATTAGGCTTCGTCCTTGACCAAGCCTAAGCCGAGCTTGAACACATTAAACCTGAGCAGAGCTTCCAACAAGAGAATTGAATGTATATAGATATTACTTCCCGGGAAATGTTATCCTAGCCACCCCAAGAGTCTATCACCATCACACACCTTACCCTTTGGTCTTATACTGGTGTTATAAGGGGTTATGTAACATGAACATATCACTATGACTATGTGTATTATTTTTTTATAGAATAAATAATATACATCATTTTATTATCACATTGTAAATAATTTTTAAAGAAAAAATAGTATTTTTAGTTAATATTAAACTAAGAAATATATTTTAATAAATTAATGGATTTTTGAATTAAATAATATTTCAATAAATATTTAATATTTTTAAATTAATTTTTATTATATATAAATGATTTTATAAGTTTTATAAATACAATTGTAATTTTTATGATGGTTTGAAAGTTTTTTTGTCAAAACCCATTAATTTTCGATAAATGTCATTTTTTATTTTAAAATTAAAAATTCACATATTTATAAAATAATTTGGTTAAAAATATTATTATTTTGGTAATGATGATTTTTAAATTAACCAACGGTGAATTTTTCATAATATTCTGAGAAAATCCAGTTTTTTGGTAAAAATTATAAATCTTTTAAATATATAATGTGTTTTATGTAATCATAATGAACAAATATCAATGTAATAAAATACTATAAATTATATTTTCATCCAATATATGTTTTATCCTTAATGTTATGTGATTTTTAGATTTTTTTGATTAATTTTATGGTTCTTTAGTGGACCCTCCAAGACATATAAAACATTTTTCCTTTTTAAACTGTTTTCCTTAAGAGTGTGACTCACCTCCACATAAGCAACCCAATTGTTTTAAAATTTTAGGAAATTGGTCAAATAAAATATTGTTTTCCTCTTCAATTTTGCAAAAACCATGGGCAAAATCCTTGGGATTGTTTTCGGTTTTGATTAGATTAATGTCTGGTGTCCCAAACCTAAATACTATAGAATTCCCTCTCCTTTCCTATATAAACCCACCCAAGATCCAACTTCCTCTTCACTCAAAGCCTTTGGAGTTTTTCCAACATATTCCCTACTCTCTCTATAATCCTCCCAAAGTACCCCATTCTACCAATAATTCTCTCTCAATACCCTCCTAAGATTTTGGGATCACACTTCAAAGTAAGGGATTCCTTCCATTCTCATTTGTTTCCATGTTTCTTAATAATGTTATGCCCTTTTATATTCAATTATAAATGTTGGGGTATGATTTAATACCTACCCCATACTGTTTTATTTATTTTTTAATGATTAGAGACCCATTTATCTCTCATTAATTACCCCATGTACACCCGTTAGTATGCCGATATTTTGTAAGGAATTTCTCTCTCCTCATTTACATTCAAGAAATTATTTTGTATTATGAATGCTAATTCCATTACATATGTTTTTGAAATGTATCTATATGACCTCATTAATATCCATTTCATGTACATATGATTATACTCCCCTATTGCTCTCATCAACCATTTTTTCTTATGTCACGCCATTACGCTGCCAAAATTTCACCGCGATTTTCCATGCCAATGACATTATGTAGTGAATACCACACCCATTTCTCTATCAAGGGTATTCACCTTTGTGTACATTTAATTATTAATTATAATGCTAAATTTATATATTACACATCCCTTTATAATGGAATAAATTATGTCAAATGATTCAATATAGTTTGATCCACATGGAAAACTTATGCATGAAATGTAATGTTTATGAACGGTGCACCCTCATAGTGCTCCAATGTAATGGGTAATGATTTGTATCAGCATAAGTCAAGTGAAATGAGGGTGTAATCTTGAAAATTAAGGTGGAATGAGGATTTACTCATGAAAATTCTTTTGCAATGAGGTTTTACTCGTGCTCCATGTGCAATGAGCTTTGGCTCATGCTAATACTATGTTTAGTGTTGTTGCCACATTCCCAGGTTATGATAATCATGCTATATCATACCATTATGTTCATGTTTCTATTATGATCTTTTGATATTACAATTTACTAATATGTATTTTACTCTTCATGTTAATCCTTCTTTACTCCCTTTCAAGGTTTTATAGCTCACTCTTTTCTCATGCATGTCCTCAGTTTATCCCATACAATGCTAAGTATAAGGGAATGTTGTGGATATGTAATGGATGTTTTCAATAAATATGTTGTGTGTATTATGTTCTAAGTTGTTATGTAATATTCATAATCCCCAAATAGACTAAACCTATCGATCTTCTATGTTTTATCAAGTGAAAGTTTTGTAATAAATCATGTTTAAGTGTGTAATAAAGAGATGGGTTGGTATATATATCAATAAATCACATCCCAAAACTGATAGGTTTATTGTATTTTATGATTGGATTGTTAAAAAGAATAGTTTTGAATCATTATTTAATATCAAACAGAAATAATATCCACACATGATACCAATCTAGACAACTCACACATTATACTCTTCTTCATTACCTGTGAAATGGAAACATGAGAATGAGAGATCTCTAATTCTCAATAAGGGAGGGGCATGAAATATATAAATCAAATTTCATTAGTTAGAAAAAAATGATCATTTAGGAATGAGAACATAATCATGGTACAAGATCATAAAATAAGTTAATAAACCCCAATAAAGCACAGATCATAAAATGTAATTCATAAAATTAAATTTTTGTTAAATTATAAGAAGTGAGATATTTGTGTATAGAAGCATGATTCAATAATGATAACTAAGGAATTTTGTATAAAAATACTTCATTTAATATGAATGTGGATTATACATAAGAAAAAATACACTACTTATGCAAATGATGACTACCATGACTATTATCTTGTAATGGAAAGAGTCCCATGGTCGAATGGGTCTACACCCAATTCTATGACATGTTTGATTATTATATGTAAGGATTTCCCCATTGAATTATAGGGATATATTTTTCATTCCCACCCAAACCACAGGGTTTAGTGTTTACCCTCCATTCCCAATCATGTATTGAGATATATATCATTTCACAATTTATTAAAATGGTATATAATTCTAAGCCCATCCATCATGTAGTGAAAATGTATACATAGGTGTGCCACATGAACAGTAAATCATTTATAATTCAATCAGACATTAATTACATTAAGAGAAAGAAATATGTTTCATGAAAACATCCATAATACATGTAACACCCCAATATTTCAAAGTACGTTATTTCTTCCAAGTAATTCAATAACATTCACTACACGCAACACCGAGTTCCAGTGCACCACGACATACCAAACTAGCCGCTCAAAAGCGGTTGTGAATAGTATTAACTGAATTTTTAACTTTATCGAATCCTTATAATTTTAGAATAAATATTCTGGGTTTTTATGCATACTAAGAACAAATGAATTTTTTTTTCAGAAAAAGGATGTATTTTTCAAAAAAAATGCACTTTTACAGCCTTTTAATGGTGAACCATTTTTAAATAAAATATTTTAAAATTTTTGATATTCAATTTGACAAAATAAAAACCTTATTTAGAATCAGGATATAAGAATTTAGTTTTAATAAATTTTTGGTGTTTTTCTGATAACATTCATATTTGGGTGAATAGTGAAAATACTATATTTTAACTGAAAACAACTTTTTTAATCAAAATAATATATAGTGTTAAATTATAAATTTTCATGATTTGGAAGTATAAATAGATTATATTTTTACCATTTATTCCAATGTGGGTCTTTGTAAGTAATTTTACTTTGAAATTGGAAATAAACAAGTGTCAATCTTTTGATAGTTATTATTTCTTAAAAATACGCCTTTTGGTTTTGACAATGAGAATTAATTTTAAATGAAACATATATGTTTTGAATTTGGAAAAATAGAAATAATTTTTAGATTAGGAATATCGAAATAAGCCTAAGGTGATGTTTTGGTATTTTTCAGAAAACGTTCAATTTTTGATGAATAGTGAAAAACACATAGTTATAGTTTAAAACTGAATTTTAATTTAAATAATTATCAATTTTATTTAAATTTATTTCTGGTCAATATAGATACATGAAACCTATATATATTAAATTTAACTCATTGGAGTCAGTTTATAATAATTTTAGATATATAAAGATTTTATTGAACTTTTCACCGTCTTTTACCCATCTCCTTGGAGAATTTGCAAATTCATATAAAAAATAATTTTTACACTTCTGTGAGTTTAATTTCAAAAATTCGAGAGACACAGTTAATATCAAGAAGAAAAATGTGGTTCAATAAGATAATAATAATTTTTGGTGAGTAGTAACGTTTTACTTATATTTACCCCAGTTAAAACTAAATAGGGTAATTAAGGGTAAAAATGATATTATTATTACCCTAACACATGTCCTAATACTATTGGATAAGTTTAATTCTACCCAAAATTACCTTAGTAATAAAATATGACCCTTTAAGTCCACTTTTATTAGATTAGGATATTTATGATTATTTAATTTAAAGAATAGTTAAACGATTTAAAATCAAAGTGTAATAACTAAACCATTTTTACTATAAATTTTTACATAAGATAAATTCTACGATAAATATTAATTAGAAATATAAAATAATCCCTACATAATGGTATTTTATTTATAATTTTTATAGATTATATAATTAAATTTGTTAATGACACAATGATGCAGTAATTACTGTATTAATGAAAGAATCAAATAAATGGTATTATAAATATTAAAATAAATATAATTTCAAAGTATTTATGACATTAAAGAATTTTATAACTGAATATGACATGTTAGGATTGATTAAATGTATTTTTTGTTATGTAATCATGCTGTTTTTATCTTAACAAAAAACAAATACCAAAGAGAGTCAAAATTGACATAAAATAGTTTTAAAACAAATATTATATTATTTATTGATATAATGGTCCTAAAAATCTAAGGTTCGGCCACAAGACTTATATAATAATATATATGATATTAATTAACCAATTGGGGTTCTATTGGTAGTATATAGTATGTCTATTAACAATATAGTGTAAAAATACAAGAAGACACTATAAAAGTTAAATTATTTAACATAGAGTTATATCTTAATGATATGTTTAAAATGGAAACCTAAACTTGTCTAAAACCTATTTGTTGAGAGGATTTCAACCCATCCCCACCCTATCCTAGTAAAAAGTCACTTTGGAGCCATTATAAACCAAATATGAATTTATTATGAAATAATATTTACAGTTTTTCCAAAGGTGCCCCACACCACTCTTATAAAAGGGCACTTACCCTTCTCTCAAATTCACACCTCCAAAGCCATTTGGCTCGGCTAAAACCTTCCCAAATATCCTCCCAACTATCTTAAATTCATTATATAGGCCTTCCTTTTGTCATAAATTCAACGTATGGATACATTTTTATCAAATCAAAATGAAGAACCTGAAAAAGAGGTAATGATTTCAGCACCCTCTTTCAAGTTCTCTTATTCTTCCACTTACTGTTCCTTTTTTGTTTCCATTATAAAAACATAACTCCAGTATCTTATATATATACTTTAATGTTATTATAAATATGGAACAACTATATTTATTATTCTATCCATCTTATAAATGATAATGTCACCATGCGTGCGTACGTACGACTTACCGTCTCCACACTGTGGTGTAATTTGTTATTCAACAGTATGTTATTTGGATGGATATAATGATAAGAAAAATGTATATAAATAATAAAAATAACAAGCTGATGTCTCTGTAAAATTAATATACCATCCAATTCCACATCTTCAAAGAAATGATTTTGTCACTCGTGAGCACGTACAGATTATCGTCTCTATGACGCAATGAGATTCTTTCCACGTTCACTAATTATCAACGATTTTAAAAATATATAATTATGTAATATAGAACATAATAATTATATTGGATATATATATATATATATATGTACTTACATATATCTTATTCCCTTTGTTCTATTCTATATGATATGAAAATTGAAACATCATTTATGCGTACATACAGACTACCGTCTCCATAAACAATGTTTTCCAATTCATATTTATGTCTATTATACATATATATATTCTAAATATATATGATGTTTAAATAATGTTTTATACTCTGGAAGTATTAAAATCTTGGTCTAAGTGATACAATCAAGTGTAACAAGTTAAAACACTTTAGATAATGAAAGCGATTATTAACCGAAATGTTAATTTATCATGGAAATTAATATTAAATGGATAGTATAAAGTCATAAATGAATCATGTATGATATAATAAATATGAATATTATTCTGGTATAATTTAATAACATAATATGGTCATTATACAGGAGGTTAACCTACCCTGGAACAAGGAAAAGTATAAGGTAAGGGGTTTTCATCTCACTCCTTATTCTCATGAGATTCATGCCATATTTACACTATTAACTTTTGTGTAGTGTATTTACTTCCCATAATTGTATTATTTGTATAAAACACTTTAATTTATGTTTATTTACATATTCATTGTATGATACTTCTTTCATATGGTGTATATTTCATAAGTTACCAAATTGGTAAGGGTTAATTTTACAATCTCTTTATTATCTGAGGTTGTTTTTACAAATGTATCTATTGGGAAATATTTATTCTCTCTGTCCATGTTTCATAAAATAGTTTTCAAAGGGATTATTTTAAGGGAATTTTTACTAAATAATCATTTTAAATATTTTAATGATTTATTCTTCTAAACCGTTATCATTAATGTCCATGTTTTCAAAATGGTTTTAAGGATCTATTTAAATGGACATGAATGTTTTAAAATGTTAATTACATTCAATAGTCTAAAAGTGGTATGGGACACTTTGATTATAAAATGTATTTAAATTTCTTCCTTTCTAAATTTTGTGACTTTTATATTTTTTCATTAAAAAGGGATATTTCTCTCAAAGAGTTTTACAAATCATTTTCATCTATGTCAAAATCCTTTAATGGATTTTAAACTTGTTTGAAGTTGAATTATTATGAGACAATTCTTCCATATTGTATTGAAGGTTTTGTGATATGTTTGACTGTGGTTGTGTTATTTTTATACCATTCATGGTTTATGGGTAAAGTATTGATATTTTTTATTCCAGTTTTAATACGAATGTTTATGTTATATTTAAACCTTTTCATATGAGGAATGCATTGGAATTATTATGTGATTGGGTGGAGCATGCTATAGCTCCACAATGCATCGGTAGGTCTCATGAGGCAAACTAGTGTCTTGGACCAAGGCCTTGACAAAATCTTATTTGTAGTTTTGGCACAAGGCCTTGAATATGTGGTTATGTTAGTCTAGAATTATGCATTCAATCATTATGAATGTTTCTATTGATATTGCATGTGATTATTCGACTCGTAGAATGTCCATGTGAATAAGTAAATGGCATTTTTTATTTTATAGTTTCCATATTATGCTGATGTTTATGTTTAAAAAGGTTTTTATTTTAGTCTAATATATTTCCATAAATGTTTATGCTTATTTATGAAAGTTTCCGCTATATTTTTATCCTTACTGAGCATCTGAGCTCACCCCTTTCAATGTTTTAATTTTTTCAGGATTCCAAGAAGTGTATTATGATTGATAAACAAGGTTAAACTAGGGGATTAATGGTGTTCTCAAAGGATCATTTATGTTGTGTTTTATTTTCTAATGTTAATGTAACGTCCATGTATTTAATCTATATTCCAAGACTGCTAAACTGATTGGTCCTTCCGGACTTAATCTTTTGTGATCATGCCAATGTATTAAAATAATGTACCTACTCAGGGTAATAGGGGTCGGGGCTTTACAGTTGATATCAGAGAACGTTTAACAATAGCCTTGGAAGCTAGAGTTAGATAAACTATGATTAGAGAACATATACCTAAGATAGACTTTCCTAATTAGTACTGAAGGACTTCCTAGAATTTTGGTAATGTAGAGATTTTGTGAGTTTTCCAAGAAAATACATCCCTGTCTGGATACAAGCAGGTAGAGGCGGCTCTGGCACAGATGTACCTAGGAGTAAAAGATAAAAACACCGTTTTGAGCTAGACTCAAATGGGAACTGGTGCACGACAACGGGCCTTGATGAACTCTTGGTTACGACACTCCTGGGGGATATACTTAGGATAATCATAGTTTTCATTACAAACCACTATGAAGGGTTTATGAGTATTTACCTCCTCAAGGAATACATTTTTTTATTATAGATTATATCCATAAACTATTCAATTTATGTGAGGTATTTTACATGTTTGGAATTATGTATTTCGATTCATAAACTGACCCAGCATATGCCATTTTTTATAAATGGTGCCCAGTAGAAGGAATGAGAACTCCATAAATACGTATGATCCAAAGAGTAAGAAGGGTCATATCATTCATAGTATTATGAAAAAATTTAGAAAGGAAATAGTCTCCCACATATTATCATTATATGAATAAATAGTATCATGTGTTAATAAGATCAGCAAATAATTCTATGAATCCTATGGATTTTAAGGGAAGCGAGAGAAGAAAAGGATGATAGAAAGAAAGATGGATAAAGGGAATAAGGGAATGATGGATTTTACAATACATGATAAATGTGGGATGAATCACCTTGGTAAATTCTTGAAGGTAATGAGAGTTTGTTATAAGTGTGGAGAAAAAGGACAGCAAGTACGTGATTCCACGGGTAAAAAAAGTTTTCAAATGTAAAATGCTTCATCTGCAAGGCGTTGAGAAACTATGCGAATCCATGTCCATTCATAAGATTATACTGCAAATGTTGTTATTGGATAATAATCATGATATGATACTACCTTAGATGAAGATGAATGACTAGAATTATTATGTTGTTATTATAGAATTATTTAATTTGAGTGTTGTATCAACAGTATAATGGTTACATGAATTATAGAGATAAATAAGGATTGTACAGTAGTACCATTTTATTGAGGATTTGAGATTATATGGTTATAATAAAAGTGACTTAATAGTAAGCTACACTTTTTGGAAAATAAATGCTTCAGGAAAGTTAATCCATAACATGGTCCTGATAATGAGGTAGTGATTTTGGAATAAGAGATGGTTGATTTTGTTAATTCAGGATGTTGTAGTGTTGTAAAATAATACACAATGAAGGCGTTCACATGTTATTACCTGGAAAAAAGGATCCTCATCATGTTTAAGTTCGTTTTAAACTTTGGGCTGAGAGTTTAGATATAAGTATTTTGTATAATTATAAAGGTTGGAATGGATTAAGTTTGAAATTGGATACTATTGTTATGGTTATTTTTGGATTTCCATAAAAAAGGACTACCCGGAGGCCATGCGGCAACTTGTCATGTCCGACAAGGCCGCGAGACTTGAACCCAGAACCGAAGGGAGGCAAGGGTCTATAACCTAACACTGACCCACGTGATGTCCTGGATTGAATAATGTAGTTTTTTAAAGGTTCTGATGTGTGAATTATAAATTCATTATTTTGGGAACCCTATATTATTAGGATAAATAGAATATATATATTTTTGAAATCTTTTAGAGTGAAAGATGAGTTTTTGGTAGGAATTAGCTGAAGGATGAAACTCTACTTGTCAAGTATATATAAATATATATATATACATATATATATATACTTATATATATATATACATATATGTATATATATATATATATATATTTCCTCTTATTTTATAGATAAATTAATTATTAAACATTAGGGAAGGGATCTGAAAACCAAAAATGTGTTATCCTAATACCTTACATTTTTTTGAACCAATGGTATTTTAAATCATCATAGATTGGTGTATTTGAGGCCCAAAATTTTACAATTGTTTTTGATTGATGACCTCAATCACTCCCTATAAATATTTCTATTTTTCCTCCTATTATGTGTCTTTAATTGCTACCAATGTTCTCCTAATCGAGATTAGAATTTGGTGGTGGCTTTTTCATTCCCCTTTTCCTCTTATTAAGAATAAATTTTATTAACCCAATTTCCAATGTGGGTTTTCCCACAAAGTAATTTTCTATTTTCAACCTTTTATATTAGAAGAAAAATTTAAAATTACGAGGATGTAATTTATTGAAGGAGGGAAGAATGTAACACCCCAGGATTTCATAGTATGCTATTTCTTCAAAGTAATTCATTAACCTTCATTACACGCAACACCGAGTTCAAGCACACCATGACATTCCAAACTAGACATTCAAAAGTAGTTATGAATAGTATTAACTGAATTTATAACTTTATATAATCCTCATAATTTTAGAATCCATATTATGAGTTGTTTATACATATTGTAAGAACAAATTAAATTTTTTCAGATAAAATAAGTATTTTTTTTAAAAAAATCACTTTTACAGCCTTTTAATCGTGAACCCTTTTTAAATACAATATTTGAATCTTTAATATATTCAATTTGACAAAATGAACATCTTCTTTAGAATCAGGACATAAGAATTTAATTTTGATAAATTTTTGGTGTTTTTCTGATAACTTTCATATTTTGGTGAATAGAGAAAATAAAATATTTTAACTCAAAACACCTTTTATAATCAATATAATTTATAGAGATAAATTATAAATTTTAATGGTTTGGAAGTATAAATAGATTATATTTTCACCATTTAATCCAATGATTGTCATTGTAAGAAATTTTACATTGAAATTGGACATAAACAAGTATCAATCTTTTGATAGTTATTATTTTTAAAAATACACCCTTTGGTTTTGACAACATGAATTAATTTTAAATGAAAATTATATGTTTTAAATTTGGAAAAATAGACATCATTTTTGGATTCGGAATATCAGAATTATCCTAGAGTGAATTATTGGTATTTTTTGGAAAATGTTCAATTTTTTGTTGAATAGTGATAACACTAAGTTATAGTTTAAAACTGAATTTTTTTTTAAATAATTATCTATTTTATTTAAATTTATTTTATTTGAAAATAGATACATAATTACTATATAAGTTCAAGGTAATTCATTGGAGTCAGTCTATAATAATTTTATATATATAAAATTTTTACTGAACTTTTCACCGTCTTTTACCCATCTCCTAGGAGAATTTGCAAATTCACATAAAACATAATTTTACCACTTCTGGGAGTTGAATTTCGAAAATCCAAGAGACACATTTAATATCAAGGAGCTAAATGTGGTTCAATAAGATAAAAATAATTGTTGGTGAATAGAAACTTTTTACTTTTATTTACCACGGTTAAAAGTAAATATGGTAATTAAGGGTAAAAATTATATTATTATTACCCTAACACATGTCCTAATTCTATTGGATAAGTGTAATTCGACCAAAAACAATCATAGGAATAAAATATTACCCTTTAGGTCCACGTGGATTAGATTTAGACATTTATTATTATTTAATTTAAAGAAGAGTTAAAAGAGTTAAAATCAAAGATTAATAACAAAACCATTTTTAATATAGTGTTATACATAAGATAAGTTAGACTATAAATATTCATTAGAAAGGTAAATTACTTTCCTACATAATGGTATTTTATTTTTAATATTTAGATATTAAATAATTTAATTTATTAATGACACGATGATGATGCAGTAATTACATTATTAATGAAAGAATCAAATAAATAGTGTTATAAATATTAAAATAAATTTAATTTCAAGGTTTTTATGACAATAAAGAATTTTATAAGTGAATATGACATGTTAGAATTGATTCAATGTATTTTTTTTAAGTAATCATTTCGTAATTATTTTATCAAAAAACAAATACAAAAAAGTGTCAAAATTGACATAGAATAGTTTTTAAAACAAATATTATATTATTAATGGATATAATGGTCCTAAAAATATAAGGTTCGTCCAAAAGACTTATTTAATAATATATATGACATTAATGAACCAATGGGGGTTCTATTGGCAATATATATAATATTTTTATTAACCATATAGTGTAAGAATACAATAGGACACTGTAAAAGTTAAATTATTTAACTTAGAGTTAATTCTAAATGATAAGGTTAAAATGGTAACCTAGACATGTATAAAACCTGTTGGTTGAGAGGCCTTCGACCCATACCCATCCTATCCTCGACATAAGTCATTTTAGAGACATTAAAAACCAAATATGAATTTATTATAAAATTTTATTTTTAGATTTTCCAAAGGTGCCCCTCACCCCTCTTATAAAAGGGCACTTACCCTTATCTCATATTCAGACCTCCAAAGCCATTTGGCTCGGCCAGGTATTACCCAAATATCCTCCCAAATATTCTAACTTCATCCTAGAGGACTTCCTTTGGTCATAATTCCAACCTATGGAGCCCTTTTGATCAAATCAAAAGGAAGAACCCGATGAAGAGGTAATGATTTCACCACCCTCTTTCAAGTTCTATTATTCTTCCACGTAATCATTCTTTTTTGATTCCATTATAAAATAATAAATCTAGTATATTATATATAATATGACATTATTATAAATATTTAAAAACTATATTCATTATTCTATCCATATTATGAATGATAATGTCACCATGCGTGCGTACGTACGACTTACTGTCTCCACGTCGTGGTGTAATTTGTTATTCAACACTATGTTATTTGGATGGATATAATGATGAGTAATATGTATATAAATAATGAAAATAATATGATAATGTCTCTGCAAAATTAATATACCATCCAATTCCACACCTTTAAGGAAATGATATTGTTGCTCGTGCGTACGTATGGATTAACGTCTCCACGACACGTTGAGATTCATTTCCTCGTTCACCATACATAGACGATTATAAAAATATATAAGTGTCTAATATAAGAAATAATAATTCCACAAGCGAGATATATAGATATATATATATATATATATGTACTTACATATATCTTATTCACTTAGTTCTATTCCATACGATATGAAAACAGAAACAACGTTTATGCGTACGTACGGACTACCATCTCCATAAACGGTGTCTTCCATTTCAAATTTTTGTCCATTATAAATATTTATATTCTAAATATATATGATATATAAATCATGTTTTATATTCAGGAGTTATTTATATTTTTATATATGTTATAAAATCCAGTGTAACAAGTTAAAACACGTATGATAAAGAAAGTGATTATTACACGAAATGTAAATTTAACTTGGAAATTATTATTAAATGGGTAGTATAAAGTCATAAATGAATCATGTATGATATAATAAATTTGAATATTGTTCTAGTATAATTTAATAACATAATACG
Organism: Viscum album; assembly: GCA_963277665.1. Lineage (NCBI taxonomy): Eukaryota > Viridiplantae > Streptophyta > Magnoliopsida > Santalales > Viscaceae > Viscum > Viscum album. Next base: position 649,080,644 of record OY728130.1, on the reverse strand, counting down.
GTCATTGTAAAGGAGGTTAACCTACCCTCGAACAAGGACAAATACAACGTAAGGGGTTTTCATCTCACTCCTTATTCTTGTGAGATTCATGCCATATTGCCACTATTACCTTTTTTTGGGGTATGTACTGCCCATAATTGTATTATTTTTGTAATAAAATAAAATTTATGTTTATTTACATATTCATTGTATGATACTTATTTCATGGGGTGTATGTTTTGTAATTCATCAAATTGGTAAGGGTTAATTTCACAATCTCTTTATTATTCGAGGTTGTTTTTATGTAAGTATCTAGTGGGACATATTTATTATCATGTCTATGTTTCATAAAATAGTTTTTAAAGAGATTTTTTAAGGTAATTTTTACAAAAACATTATTTTAAATGTTTTAATGTTTTATTCTTCTAAACCATTCTCATTAATGTCCATGTTTTCAAAATGGTTTTAAGGATTTATTTAAATGGGCATGAATGTTTTAAAATGTTAATTACATTTAAAAGTTTCAACATGGTATGGGACACTTTGATTTAAAAATGTATTTAAATTTATTCCTTTCTAAATTGTGTGAATTTTAAATGTTTTCATGAAAAATGGATATTTCTCTCAAAGTGTTTTACAAATCCTTTTCATCTAGGATAGAATCCTTTAATATATTTTAAACTTGTTTGAAGTTGATTTATTATGATACAAATCTTCCATATTGTATTGAAAGATTTGTGATATATTTGACTATGGAGGTGTTATTTTTATACCATTCATGGTTCATGGGTAATGTATTGACATTTCGTATACCAGTTTTAATATAAATGTTTATGTTATGTTCAAACCTTTTTCATATGAGGAATGTATTGGACTTAGTAATTAACGGGTGGGGCCCTCAATAGCTCCTCGATGCATCGGTAGGTCTCATGAGACAAACTAGTGTCTTGGCACAAGGCTTTGAAAAAATATTATTTGTAGTCTTGGCACAAGGCCTTGACTATGTGGTTATGATAGTATGGAATTATGCATTCCATCATTATGAAGCTGGCTGTTGATATTTCATGTGATTATTCGACTAGTAGAATATCCATGGGAATAAAAAAATGGAATTCTTTTATTGTATATTTTCCATATTATGCTGAAGTTTATGTTTAAAAAGGATTTTGTTTTAGTTTCATACATTTCCTTAAATGTTTATGCTTATTTATGAAATTTTATGCTATATTGTTATCCTTATTATGCATCTGAGCTCACCCATTTCTATGTTTTAATTTTCTCAGGATTCAAAGAAATGTATTATATGATTGATAAGCAGGGTTATGCTACGGGATTAATGGCGTTATCAAAGGATCATTTATGTTGTGTTTTATTTTATAAAGTATAATGTAACGTCTATGTATGTAATATATTTTCCAAAACTGCGAAACTGATCGGTCATTCGGGACTTGATCTTTTGTGATCATGCCAGTGTATTAAAATAATGCACCGACTCTGGGTAACTTGGGTTGGGGCATTACAATACAAGATCATAAGCCATCAATAGATAGAAGTTGGATGGAATATTTATATCATATACCTATTAACAAATGAAATACATTAAATCATATTTTCATAGATGAAAAATAAATTTTAAGGTAATTTGAAAACTACTTTGAATAATATGATTAAATATCATTTACTTATGAAAAACAATTAGTTTTTTTTAAAAATAATTTATAATAACTTTGAATAAAAAATACTTTTAATGACTCTGGAAATTAGTAAATGAATATTTATAAAGAAAATTGATGAACATGGATGAAAAATATAATCATTTTGAATGAATTAAAAAGATACCCCTTTCACAATTTTGTAATGAAGATAAAGACAACAGAAAATGACCAATGTAGAAAACTGGGAAAATAAATCCCTTATATTATTGTTTTTATTAATTAATAGTAAATATAAAATGACGATAATAAATCATATAAGTAAAGATAAAAACATTAATAAAAAAATATAATTTTTACATGGAAGAGAAATATTCTTAGTTCAAAAGTTGATATAAGTTGGGATCCATTAACAAGAATTATATTAGTTAAATTGTGATCTAAAGGAAGGTTAAATGGTAATAAGACATTTAAAAAATACAAATAACTATAGGAGACAAAATTATATGATTTTTTAGAAGAAAGTATCATACCTTTTCCCAAATTATAACTCATGTATAGACAATCATGATTTCAAAGTGATATTAAAAAGAAACCCTTAGAAATTTTGTTACTTGTAAATAAAATATACATAAAAAATTTATCCCTAGATGGTTATTTAAATAACATAATTTTTTTATAATTAGGATAAAAAGGAAAAAAAGAAATTTTTATACACCAAACAAATATGAAAAAGTGGTAAATATGAATTATATCTGAAAGAAGAGATATTTAGATGAAAATACATTACCTTATGCATCTTTTCAATCGAAACTGATCTAACTCCCTTTAAAATAAATTTATTTCAATTATTTATATATATCAGAAATATAATTTTATTTATTTTTATTTATGATATTTATTTATAATTGCATATTATCCATTTATTAAAAATTGATTGCTAAAATTAATATTTGGCTGTTAATTTTCCTCTTTTTTCCATTTTGGCCTATGTATGGAGGTTCCAACATTTACACCTTGATCATGGGTTCATTAAACACAATGAATTTAATAGGGATTTTTTATATCTATTTTATATAGTTCTACAGTCCCATTATCATTTCATAAAACTTATTGAGATAGTTCACATAGGCCACTAAAAAATCACTTTGTTTGCATTTATTGAATTTGTTTGTAAATATAAATTATAATATTAGAAGTCTTGAATTAGGAAAACATATTAAATATATCATTATTACTTCTTACTAGTAGTATATGTCACAAACACCTCTTTTAAATTATTTATTTTATTAATGTTTTTGGTCATCAGGTAGTTCGGGTTGATGTCCGACTTAAATTATTTTGGGTTTTGTTTAAAAATGCAGATTTTGGCCTTGACAACATTCAGCCTGCTACTGTTGAAGCTGCGCGGCCTCACCTGGGTCCCCGTACAGCCTCGCACAGTTCCCAGCATGCCTTCCTAATGTTCTACTAATTAAATAAAAGGAATTAATAGTAAACAAATAAAATTAGAGTGATAGAAAAATAATAATAAAGTAAATGAGAAAATGGTGATAAATATTTTAATGAATTGTTTTAATGGTAATAATAATGTAATTATTTTGGATTATTATTATTATTATTATTATCATTATTATGATTATTATGATGATGATTATTATTATTATTTTTAATATTATTATATATCTTTTTTTATTCAAGAATTTTTATTACTTTTTTGTTTGGTTTTATTTATTTATTTAAATTCTTTTATTGGGTTCTTGGTTTTCCTTCTCCCTTATCTTTCTTTTCTCCCAAAGCGCACCCAAAACCTACACGGCTCCTCCCCAGTGCGCCACTACCCTTCCAGTCGCACTCCCCTCCCCACACCCTATGTCCGTCACACCCACCAGCTGTGACTCCCCTCCTCTTTCCCCTATTCTGGTGCATGGCCCTCCGACTGACCGGGTCCTATCAACAAGAATCACCCTGATGCCCTCTTCCCCCAGGCATGACCTCCTTGCTGTGCGGAGCTTCTCCACATGACATATCCCTCTTAGGCGACCTCCCAGCCAGCTGCGCACCTCTCCGTCAAGCCACCACGCACCCTCTAGTGGTTTTACACCGTTCAGTCTCCCAGTGACGCTCCTGCCCTACACCGACCAGCATGCAACACTCTTAACGACACCCTCCCACTAGACTCTCCCACCTCCAGACACCTCACCACCCTAGCTCCACTCTCATTATCCCCTGTAGCCACCTACGTTCCACACCACTCTCCTTCCCTTCATGTGCATCACACGTCCACACCCACACAATCCTGAACCACTGCACTTCCAACATGAGCCCCCGCCCTTGTAGTGTGAGCCCCTTCCCTTCTAGCTTGAGCCTCTTCCCTTGCAGTGTAGGAATCCGCCCTCCCTTGGTGTGTCAAACCACTAATTAGTGCCTCTATCTTTAGCGAGACCTCTTCTGGCTGGCAACTACTCTGGTCAGCTCATCTACAATGCGAATTCTCCCAACCAGTCCCCTCTACCAGCATCACTATTACCCCACCATGTATCCCCCTTCCATGCCAGCCGATCATGCCCCCCCACTACATGCATCGCTACGACTATCCTATGCACGAGACCTCATCTCGCCGGTGCACCCTATTCCCTTCGTTGCACCCTCCTACTGCGCCTTTTGCTATTCCCGATATGTACCTACCATAACTATGACTCTCACTACCCCGGGTAGCCCTATCAGTGTGACATACACATTTTACAGGCCATCAATTCCTCATGTTAGCCTATTTTTTCAAGACCGACCCTCCCTTCCAGTGTGTGCTGCCCCGTTTGGAATGTCGCCTAACTCCACGGATCGAGTGTACCCTACAAAAACCCCATCCGCATTAAATTTAGGGGTATTTGAATTCTTGTTTTACTAAATTTCATTTCATATTAATTAATTATTTTTAGTTTCAAGTATATTTATTTTAGAAGAAATTATGTTTTATCGTAGATAATTTTTTTAGTTAATTTTTTCACGCAAATTACTGATTTTGGCATGGTTTTTGAAGAGTTTGTTTGGTGAAAATTATGTTTTGAAAACCATGTAAATATGGTTGTTTTGTGCAGTTTGTTCTTTGGGATTGTTTTACGTCCTTGTTTCTGTGTTTTAGATTGTATTACTTTTGTTGTAGTGCATTGGTGACGTAATTCCGTGACCCTGTAGTCGTCAGCTTGCATGTGTTTTTGCTCATGCTCAAGGCATGTTGTGTCATTGTGTTTGGACTGTGAGATGAGGGAGGTCACCCTATACACTCACATTGAAATTTAGATTTTATTAATTGCTTGATATTTCATTTATTTTAATAAATGATAAATAGAATTAGATAATTAATTTGGAATAATTGATTAATGTAAATGATGCAATTTATTTTATACATGTCACTTGAATTATTTTCTTTATGAATTGATGCACAATATTGAATGAATGATGGTTTGGAATTTGAACACAATTCACATATTTTCAAGTGTGGTTCTGGTTTGTTGGTAAATGTTTTCTTCTAACATGTGAAAAAATGGTTTGGTTTCTCTTGAGAAATTGTGTTTCTTTTAAAAGGTGCATCAGGCCTGTTTGGAACTTTGATAAAATCCATTATTTTGGGAAAACCTTCATTATGGTAACTCATGGGTGATCTTGTTGTGTATTTTGATTGATTGAGTTGTTGTGTATAATTTTTGTGCATCGTGACGGGAAAAATGATTGACATTGTGGAGTCACCAATTTTTATTACACGAGTTGTCATGGGAACCTGGCATAGTAAGTGAATCTTCTAAGAACGATTGTAGTACTAGTTTTGACCACACATTAGATAGTGTCACTTAGTATAGGATTTTCTATGTTAGGGGGTCATTTCCCCCAGTTAGGACTGGTAGGGAAACAAGGAGCATTTGGGTGTTTTGATGTCATTGAGAGTAAGAATTCCTTCCAGATGAGTCACACGTATAGTACGTTATCGATTGTTCATTAACTCCAAGGTTCGAACCATGTTTTCATTATTACTTATTCATATGTGGCAGACAATTAGGAGGAATAGTTCAGTTACTGGTCCCTGTTTGCTATATTCCCATTTCCCTTATTGTGTGTTGTGTGTTATGTGTGGTTTTCCATTTTATAAAAAACAAAAAATTGGGTTTTTAAATTGTTCTGGAAAATGTTTTTAAAATGTAACTCATCTTCTATTTTCAAACATTAATCTTATTTTTAAATTTAGAAGGGAAATTGACTGTTAATTTTTTTACAAATTAATGTGTGTGTGTGTAAACCCATATTTATATAATTTAGTTCAAACATGGAATTGGTAAATTCTTTGTTTAAAGGCAGAGCTTTGGGAATATATCTTTGGGCATGCCTACTGAGTTTTAATACTCACGCCAATAGTGTTTTCATGTTTTTAGTTTCTAATGCAGGTTCTACTCGAGCTTTCTCTCTATGGGAGAGAGTTGGTTATGGATTGGTGAGCGACTCTCCAGGTCGTGAGGAGTTTTTTTTGTGGTCAGGTTAGTATGTGTTGTTGGTTGTTCTTTCTATTTCGTTTTGTTTATTTATTTTCTGTTGTTCTATTTTATTTTTATTGCTTAGTTCATTTTTATTGGGAGAAATTGTTACCCTGTTTTACTCTATTGATGTCCTAGCATTTTTCACTAGCCCATGAGGATTGGGAACACCTCTCGGGCTTTGCTGTAGATCATCTTGGGTGACCGGTTCAGGGTCTACCTGGGTTGGTTCGTGACAAAATGCTATTATAGGGGAAGTTTTTATCTCTTAGGTCGTGTTATTTTGGGATACAGATAGGTTAGACCAATATTAAGGGTGTCCGAACTTGACGTTCTAGCTACGAGCAAAGTGCCTGGCTAGCACACCTCATGGAAGGACTAGAATTACTAGGGTAATTTGATGTTTTTCTGAATATTTGGTCCGTGGGGTTTATCTTGGTTATGGGAAATGAAAAGGGAGTAGGTTTAGTGGTCCCTATGAGCTTGAAGTGTCTGACAAGCCACGTGAATCTGGGGGCGCTATCCTAGAATAATTTATGTGGTGGTTGTGTTATTTTTGTATGGCTGACAACCATATATTCTAGTCACCCACTAACACTAGTCTTCTCTTCCATCTTCTCTCGTATCGTTGTTTTGAATTCGTGAAATTTGGTTTTTATGTAAAAATGTTTTGGTTTTTTTATAATCGATGTTTGTTTGGTGTGTCCTTGTATTTTGGAAATGTTGGATGTGAGGCGTTTGGAACTGAGAATACTTTTTGAATGATTTGTGTCTTGAGTTTGAATTTTTATTTCCGAGTTGGTGTGAAAAAATGTGTTTAGTGGTTTCTTTAGAAAAGTTCTTTGGGAAGCCCCTGCAATAGTTCCCACTGCACATTTAGTGTTCTCTTGTGAAATATCTTGGCCATTGGACCATTTTGATTGGGTCCATGGTTTTCTTTCTTGACTAGTGCATGCCCCCCATAAAGAGTTAACAAGAAAATAGAGTGCAACCACATGAAATTATCTATTGGTCGGCCCTTCAGTTCGTTGAAGGACCCTCTTCTTGAATTCTATAATTAATAGCACCTCTCCTTATTTTATATCTAAGTGGATACTCTCATAGTGAAATGACAGATGTGAGGAGAGTGGAAGGGTATTTTGGTCACTTTGAGTTATTTGAGTCATTGGGTATGAAGTATGACACCGTTGTGTTTGAGGATTCCCCTTGGAAATTGGGAAAGGAATTAAAGAGGGGAATGGTGGAGGTGGTTCTCGAATATCGGTGTAGACTAATGGATTGAACGTCATGTGGTGCTTTCATCGGTCGCAAGGATCATGATTCTTGATGTCTTACATCATGATTCCTCATTGAAGTGAAAGGGTGGATTTTGTAGAATCCTTTGGGAAGGCCAGTTTTCATAGGAGTGGGTCCTCTTAGGGTGTTCTAATTTTTTTGTTCAAAGGGGAGTGTTTATTGTGCATCATTATTTATTATGATTCTTATTTAAGGTGAAGAGGAGATTCATGTGGATCATTTAAACCCCTGTTTTGGTTGATGTGCTGTGAGTGAATAGTTTTTGTTGAGGTTTATTGTGTCGGTTGATATTGTCTCAGTTGTGGTGTGGTAGCAAGTGGCACCAGGAAAAGAAGTTCCATTTAGGGGTTTCTATAGCCTGAATGTGTGACCGGAGATGCTTCAAACATCAAGGCTTCAAGCATAGGCCTCAGAGTGAAGCTCGAACATGGTCAGGAACCCCAAGAGTGTATGGGACCCCAACATTATTTCTATCATCGGTATTCAAGGTGAAGGATGTATAAATTTTTCTCTAACATTGTTCTATTCCAAAAAACCCATTTGGGTGCATGCGGTCTCCCATGGATATGAGGAGGCATGGTATTCTCATTACCTTAATATCTTGGAGGGTGTATCCCACCAAAGGTAATTACTTTTAGTGGACATAATGAGGTCTGTTTGGGAGAATTGGTCTCAAATATGAATGATGCTCTTCCAGGGATATGGAGATGTTGGTTTTTCAACGGTTGTGGTATTTGAACCCCAGTAGTTTGTCCCTTCCCTCCCTACCCTTGTGGTGGCGTGTTTGGTCTCTGTCGAGAAATTTTCAAAGTTATGTACCTTCAATCATTTCTAATGGTGGGGAGACCCATGATGGATCTCCCACGAATGTCTCTAGAATGAATCAGTGTTGGCCATTTCCTTAATGTTGAGGAGTCTGCCCAGACCACCCCGTGTCCGTTTTCCAGTCTCACCTTGGGTGTTGGTAGGTTCTTAATAGTTGGGATCCCCTTTGGCTTCCCCATGTCAGCTTTTAGTTCTGTTCCTAGATATGGCTTGGTGGTATGCGATAAGAGTGTTCTTATATGTTTGTATGATCTTGTTTGTTTACTCTAGTTAAAGGAAGTGGTTTTAATTCTTTAGTTCTCAAGGTGTTTCGGTTTCTGATGTTGATTTCTATGGGTGTGAGAGTTCCTATACTTGATTAATCAACTGGAGGTGTCCTAGATCCTTGGTGAAGGTGACACATATTGGAAAGTCTTTTCCGAGTTTATTGAGGTTGTTATTTAAGTCACTTTCTTTGAGCATGGTGCATTGTCCTCATTTTACTTGTTTTTCTTAGGGATCCTTTTTGAAATTTAAGGGGGTATCAATTGCTTCTTTGGGGATCTGTCTTAGTTGTGGATTAAAAATGATGGAAAGCGCTATGGTGGGGATAATTGCCGCAACCTCCTCTTTTAAATTATTTACTTCATTAATTTTTCCGGGCATCGGGTAGTTCGGGATGAAGCCAGACTTAAAATCTTTTGGGTTTTGTTTAAAAACAAACATTTTGGTATTTAAAGGGTTCAGTGTGCCACTTTGGAAGACTCTTAGGCTTGCTTGGGTCATTGCGTGGCCTTGACTGATTCCCTACATTCTTACCTGATGCTCAACTAATTAAATAAAATCAGTTACAAATAAAGAAACAAAATTAAATGGGTGATAAAATAATAATAATAAATTTAATGATAAAAGGGTGATAAAAATTAAATTAATTGTTTTAATGGTAATAAAAAAATAACTATTTCATAATAATAATAATAATATTATTATTATTATTATCTTTATTTTATTTATTAGGGAATTTTTATTAATTTTTTTGGTTGGATTTATTTATTTATTAAACTTTTTTAACTGGGTTCTTAGTTTCCCCTCTCCCCTATCTTTCTTCTCTCCCGTAGCACACCCCAAACCCTACGCAACACATCCCCGGTGCACCACCACCCTTCCTATATCACTCCCCTCCCCACACCCACTATCCATCACACCCACCAGCCATGACCCCCTCCTCTTTCCCCTCTTCTAGCACAACACCCTTCGGCCGAATTAGCCCTCTCCACAAGCAGCACCACGATACTGTCTTTCCCGGTGTGACCTCCTTGCTGTGAAGAGCATATCAACTGGAAATCTCTCTCTTAGGTAACCTCATAGCCAGTCGTTCCCCTCACCGTTGATCCACAACGTGCCCTCCAGCATCCCTGCACCATTCGGTCTCCTACAAACGCTCTTTCCCTGCACCAGCCAGTGCCCAACCCTCTTGTCAGCACTCTCATGCTGGCTTTTCCTGCCTCCAGATGCCGCACCACGCTAGCACCACTCTCATTATTCCCCTTAGATACCTTCACACCACACCACTTTCCTTCCCTTTAGGCGTATAACACCTCCACACCCCCTCAATCCCAAGGCACTTCACATCCAATATGATCCCCTTCTCTTCTAGTGTGATCCCATTCCCTCCCAGTGTGAGCCACTTCCCCTCTAGTGTGTGCCGCCACCCTCCTCTGGTGTGTCGCACCACCCCTTGGTGCCTCCATCTTCGTCCAAACCACTTCTGGTCGGTGACTCCTCAAACTGGCTCATCTCCAATGTGACTTCTCCCAGCATGTCCCCTCTACCGACATCCCTCTTACCCATGTGCGTAGCTCCAATCTTCACCATCCATTTCGGCCCCCCATACCTACACCGCTACCATAGTTCGACACGTGCGACCTCATCCCGTTGGTGAACACCATTCCCTTTACAATGCCCTCCTACCACACCTTCCTCCTTTTCCAGCATGCACCCACCATAACTATGACTCATTCTACTCCGGCCAGCCCCACTGGTGTGACGTGCATGTTTTCTCAGCCAGTGATTACTCCTGTCATACTCTATTATGAAAGATGACCCGCCCGTGTACCACACTTATTTTAATATCGCGCGACTCCACTGATTGAGCGCACCTCTCACTGACCCCTATCCCTCTATATTTATAGGTATTTTAATTCTGGTATAACTTACATACATTTAATATTAATTAATTATTTTATGTTTTGAATATACTTATTTTGGAATAAATTTTGTGGTATTGTAGATAATTTAGTTTGTTTACTTGTTTTTCCTAAATTACTAATTTCAATATGTTTTTTGAAGATTTAGTTTGGTGAAAGTTATGTTTTGAAAAACATGTTGAGCTAGTTCTTTTCCGTTGTCTGTTCATTGGGATTGTTTTAAACCCTTGTTTCTATGTTTTATATATTTTTTACTTTTGTTGCAGTGCATTGGCATGGTAATTTCGCGATACTATGGTTGTCAGCTTGTGTGTGTTTTTTTGGCCTGCTTGAGGCATGCCATGTTATTGGGTTTGGACTACGAGCTGAGGTAGGTCCCCCACTGCACTCAACATTAAATTTAGAATTTATTAATTTCTTGATATTTCATTGATTTCAATAAATTATAAATTGTATTAGATAATTAATTTTGGAATAATTGCTTGATGTAATCAAAGGTTTTTATTTTATAAACCACCTTTAAATTATTTTCATAATGAATAGATGGGAAATAGTGAAAGAATATTCATTTGGAATTTGAACATAATTCACAGATTTTAATGTGGGGTTCTGGTTTGTTGGTAAATTTTTTCTTCTAACGTGTGAACAAATGGTTTGGTTTCTCTTGAAAAATTTTGTTTTTTTTAAAATTTGCATCAGGATAGTTTGGTACTTTGATAAAATATATTATTTTGAGAATTTATTTGGGGTAACTCAGGGGAGATATTGTTGTGTACGTCGATTGTGTGATTTTTTTGTGTAATTTTGTGTATCGTGACCAGTTAATTGATTTATATTGTTTACTCACCCCTTTTTATTATAGGTGTTGACATGGGGACTTGGTATAGTATGTAAATATTCTGAGAACAATTTCTATACTAGCTCAGACCACATACTAGATAGTGTCCCTAAGTACAGTCGTAGCTATGCTTGGGGATTGGGCCCCTCAGTTAGGCCAGGTAGGGAAACACCGAGGGTTTGGGCATTATGATGTCATTGAGAGTAGGCATGCCTTCAGGATGAGTCACACGTATAGTACGTTCTGCATTGTTCACGAGCTCATAGGTTCGAAAATTTATTTCTTTAGTTCTTATTTCTTATCTGGAAGATGATTGAGAATCCTAGTTTGGTTGATGGTCATCATTTGCTACTTTCATATTTCCCTTATTGTGTGTTGTGTGTTATGTGTTTTTTCCCTTTTTACTGACAACTAAAATTGGGGTTTTTAAATTGTTCGCGAAAATGTTTTTAAAATCTAACGCACCTTCTCCATTCAAACATTAAACTTGATTTTAAATTAAAAAGGTCTATGGACTATTAATTGTTTTAGAAATGGATGTGTGTGTGTGGAAACCCATATTTTATAAAATTTAGTTCAAAACTAGGATTAGTAAATTCTTTATTTAAAGGTAGTGCTTTGGGAATAGATTTATGGGCATGCCTACTGAGTTTTAATACTCACCCCTATAGTGTTTTCCTGTTTTTAGTTTCTGTTGCAAATTCTACTAATGCTTGCTTTCCCTAGGAAATAGTTGATTGTGGATTAGTGAGCGACTCTCAAGGTAACAAGTAGTTTTGGTCATGGTAAGGTTATTATGTGTTGTTTTTCGTTCTTTTACATTCATGTCATTTATTTATTTTTCATTGTTATATTTTCTTTTTTTCTGTTTAGTTAATTCTTATTGGGAAAAATCATTCCCCTGTTGTACTCTGTTGATTCCATGCCACTTGTCGCCATCCCGGTAGGATCGAGAACTCCTCTCGGGCCTTGTCGCGGATTGGCTCGGGTGACTAGTTCATGGTTGACCCAGGTTGGTTGATGATATTATCTAAGTTATATTACTCATTCATGATATTAAAATTATAACATCATTCATGTAGGTGGTAATATCTACCCAAACAGGAACATGTTATAACGATCGAATGTTTATGAAAATGTTATTGAATATAAATAAAATCACTTTTAACTAAGATAACTATTTCAAAAGAAAATTATTTATTTTATAATTAAAAAAATATGTGCATAAATATGATAAATATGAATAATAAATTATTAAAAAACTCATATGGTCAGGACATGATTCTTCTCTTCAACAATAACAAAGACTTGAGGAATTTCAAACTCCATGTTGTTAAGCGTGGTTCACAAACATGGTAAAATATATTTATGGATATAATTTTGGTAGGTATTCAAAATTAAACAAATTGAAACATTTTTGTTGACGTGGGTAGTGGACATGGTACTTTAAAAGGCGATTTTGAGGGTAATGTTTACAAATACAAATAACATTATTAATAAAAAATGGAATTTATCATTGAAAGTGGAATGAATGTTGAAAAAAAATTGAGATAACATAAGTTTATCTCATTAATTACCACAAAAATTCAATTAGATATAATAATTTTATGATATTTTTGGTCTTTAACGCTTAGCTTAACCACCTAACAATATTTTACATTTACCATTGTTACTCAATTTTTACCATGGAAAATTATTTGTAGGCCTAAAAATTATGTTTTCCTAATATAATATTATATAAATTATTATTCAAAATATGAAAACCATTTTATTTGCTTCAATTTCAAAATGTTCTAAATATTAATTTTAATTCAAGACCACATAATGTATAAAAATAATTTTTTTATAAAAATATATTTTAAGCATAAAATGGATTTATTCTAATTCCTTATCGATAAAAATAATTAGAAGAATTATAAAAAATATATTATTTATATAAATAATACATTTCAATAAAATAATTATTCAATAGTGATCAATTTTATTTATTAATAAAAAAAATTCTCAAAATAAAAAAAACATTTAAAAAATTCATTTTTACATGAATTTATAACATCAAATTTTTTTAATTTATAACCATTTAATTTTGTCAATCCATCATTATTAGAATCTTTATTTGAATTTTATAAACTTATCAAATCATTATATAAAAATAATTAAATATTAAATATAAAAATACATATATTTATGATAAATATTTTTATTAATTTTTAATTTTTGAATTTTTATTGAATTAGTTATCATATATAAATTATATTTTTTTAATAAAAAGTTTAAAAGATTCAACGTACCTATTGGATTAAACTATATACAATGATGATATATTTGATAAACTTATGTTCAATGATAATATGTCTAAAGACTATATACATAAATATCGTACTAAATTACTATATAGAAGATAATATACATCTGCAAAACCATTCATCTAAATTATTTACTTCTTTCTAAAAATGGAATTTGTATTTAAAAAATTTTCCATTCATTTGTTACAATTGAAGTTATGATCTCCATGGAATGTAATGAGGAAAAAGAATCCATGTCTATGGTTTTTTATTTACCTATGCCTTTATTCCTATATTTATCTCATTAATGATGTTTCACCTTAAATTATCATAAATTAATAATTTTTTTCTTCAATTATGATATGTTATCTTAGAAAAATATATCATAGGTTTTTTATTTGGTCATACATCAGAAATAATCCATTAATCACATTAGGGGAAAAATGACTAGTGCTAGGAGCTTGCTATTGAAGTTGGATTTTCATCTACTTCTTATATATGTAATTTTGAAATTGATAATTGTGAAATTGATTGTTATTATTTATAAATGTATTAATTATTCCAAAGAAAAGTTAAACTATGTTTTTTTATTTTTTCTCCCCCAAATATTCTCTAACTTTGGGAATTATTTATTGGTTTAGTTTCCAAATTCAAAATATATTCCTTGTAGATATATCAAAAGTACAGAACTTTTTATTAAAAACTATAAAGCATTTTTAAAACCTTATATAATGGAGATATTCATGAAGACACAATTTGCAATTTGTTTTCATTATTTACTCAAGATGAATACATATATACTAATTTAATTCTAAATGTTTTTTATATAATAAATATGAATTAAATACACTTACTTATGTTCCAATAATTACCAAATAAAAAATTATTTTATCTTCACTAATATTAAAAAATAAATATTGATAATATAAAATTAACATAACCCCACCCCACTAAGACCCATCTTTGGATCAACGATAAACTTGAGAGTTTCACCGCAAGCATACCAAAAATAGTTTAAGGGTTGATGACTAGAATTGAGAGTATAAATATTCTCTAATAGAAGGAATTACCCATATATATAATTAATTATTGGAATAATGAAAAACTAAACCATATATAATATAAGGATCTATAATTAAATAGATCTATAATCAATATAAATGTCATGAACATCATAAATGCAGAGACAACCACTAGTGGAAGAACAAACACATAAAACAAACTAAAAAGATAATTAGTCCCCAATAAAACACTATATACAAGTTAGTGGTAAATATAAATAAAACATCTAACTCTAAACTCCATGTAATTCTAAGGAAACATCATTTGACAAAAAATACAGCATGATCTTGATAATTTATAATAATAATATTAAAATTATAGGTATATATAGAAAAAATAAATAGTATAATCTTACCCTATAGCTCCCAACTATGTGAAGAGATTATAATAATGAAATTCTTTTAATAGATAAAATAATAACATCTAGTTGTGTCTTGGAAGTAAGTATTACACTAGTTTTAAGGTTTATTAATATAAAATTTATATTTTCCCCAAAAAACAATGTATTTAGGTGACTACCATGGGAGGACTATAAGAAGTGTATAGAAGAGTAAAAATATTATCTAAGTATTTTTAGTTAATAAAAATGAGATATTGGGTGGTTTTATATTAGAAAAGATATATATATTTTTTTTTTGGTTTTGGATTCTACATAATAAAATGTCTAAAACCATAAACCATATCATGGTTTTTTCCATGGTTTTTGACAAAGTGGAGTTTTTTTTATTATTTTAGATGGAAAATGGCTGAACTTATTAAAATATTACACTTGGTGATGGGGAGTTGAATCACACTCTTAATGAAATGATTTTAAAATATTAAAATATATTATAAGTCTTGGAGGATTCATAATGGATTTATGAAATAAATAAAATAAACATAAAAGAAAATTATTTTAATTTGAAAAACATATTTCGTCGTGGATCCTATTTATATAACTTATTACATCACTTTTGGATTATTGTGATGTGAAAAAACACAAAGTAGCTTTACATGGTATTTAATTTTTACCTAAAAATTCAGTTGTCTCAGAAAATTTCAAAAAATTAACTTTTGGATAATTAAAATTCTATAATTCCAAAAAATATTCATTTTATATATATTTTTTCTATATATTTGATTTTTTATGTTTAAAATAAAAATATATAATTATTGAAAATAATGGGTTTTTTGACAATTTTTTTAACCCATAAAAAAATTTCATTTGACTTCAGAAAAATTATATGATAATTTATATTTTATAAAATTTAATTATGAATAATATTTTATTAAATTATTATTTGTTTTAAAGATACCTTAATTCGTTGAAATATATTTCTTAATTGAATTTGAATAATACCAGTAAATACGTTTTTTGTTTTATTGAATCATAATAAAAATTACTAAGTAACAATAATATGATAGAAATATATTCATTATTATATAAAAAAATAATATTAATAATCATATTTGTTTGGTCTTGTTACATATCACTTCAATACACCCAAACATTCCTTAAGGGTAAGGTGCGTGATGGTGGGATTTCATAGGGCGGTTCGACGAACATAGTTTGGGCCATGATCTCGATGAACTTGAACTTCTCCCATAAAGAGTTTCTCTAATTCTTATGTTGTGAGATCTAATCCCGAGACTGGTCTTGAGAAATACCCAGAAATTATATCTACCTTGGAAGATTTGATAAATGGGCTTCATAGCGTAAAATCTTACTTGTTGAGGCCATCAATTCATTTGTCTCTGTCAATTGGATTTTTTAAAACCCTATATTTATACTAATCATGTGATCACTGTTCAATATCTATATTATCAACAACAAAGATACTTAACTATCATTTAAATCCAATTGGTTATAATAAACCAAAAGAAATGAATGTGTTTCATATAACCATATTATATAATAAGACATTTAATAAAAAAACAAGGAGAATTTTATTTACTATAGTTTGGGTCATTATATTTAAAATTTCTTTTTAAGTTATTTCTTTTACGGGGTATGCGACTCAAAAGTTACTAAAGTAGTAAGGGTTTAGGTAACAATCTCATTTTTCTTTGAGATTGTATATTCTAAATTTATATTAAGGGAAATTATATGATCTTTATATTAAAAAAATTCTTTTTATTATCCTCTAGTTATTTTTGGGGTTTTAAATTATTAGTACTATATTTCTCTTATTGGTACTAAAAAATTACTTAAAGGATATTTTAATGAAATGTTTACCAAATTTATCCTTCTCGTCGGGAAAAATTTTCATTCATATCCATATTCTTAAAAATTATATTATAGAAGTTTTATAATAACTATAATATTTGGTAGAAGAATTTTCAAAAAAATTTCAATTTAGTTACAAATTATTTAAACGAATATTTTCAAATATTTTCCAAATATATAACTTTTCACTTTTTACAAATGTAATAAAATAATATTTTTCTTAAACATCTACAATATGAGAATATTGTCCCACATAATTTACTTCATTATTTATGAATATTCCTCTATAAGTTTCAAAGGTTTTAAAAGAAAATACAATTTCTATTTCCATGGGAATTTTAGATTTAAAATTTACTAAAAGAAAAATGACATTTTCTCATGATTTTCAAATTGTATTTGAAATGATTAAAAAAATAGATTTTAATCAATTTCACCATACTGTATGAATTGATATGATTCAATGGGGGCATAATATTATGACACCATACAATTTATTTCTCTAGATATATTATAATTATGATGACGTTTTAAGTATGATTCTATGAAACTTATTAATTTCCCATGGGTTAATTATGTTACTGTTAAATCTGTATGAAACCTTTTCATTTTCCATAGGTTATCCTATGATGAATATTATTATGATATTTTGGAACACTTTTGTATGGTTTTAATTGTTTGATAGGTGAGACTATAATTATATATAACTCTAATTTATTAGGTAATGTATTATATATTTTGAGATTAAATGGAACTTGAGTGGTTAGATTAATCCCAAGTGGGTATATAAGTATTTATCCCAAGACCATCATTGTTTATGTATGGTTATCCCATTCCTATAATGTGATGATTTTTTTAGTCAGTATCCTTGACATAAAATCTAATGAATTTCTTGGTGGGTATCCTTGACATATGATATAATATTATGAATTTCTTGATGGGTAACCTTGACTTATGATGTGATGAATTTCATGGTGCTTAGATTTGACATATAGTTTTTATGATTATTTTTATACTACATTCTTATGTAATATTATTATTCCTAAGTTATTATCTCATTCCATATGATTATTTTATGCTATAAAATATTTTAAATTATGTAATATCTCATGAAAAATATTTATTACATGACTCATGATTTGATATTTATGTCTTTGGGTATGATATTTATATATAATGAATATGTTCTCTTACCCTTATAAAAATATTTCTAAGAAGAGAAGAAAACGAAACTGAATGAACTATGAATATTCTGAGTTTAGATAATGGTTTAGAGTACTTATACTATGAGTATGAATGTTACCATCAAAATAATAGTATTAAAATTAAGTATCCTCAATTAGAACTCCTAAAAAATGGATTTTTGGAAAGCAAAATGCATGTGGTGAAAATCATGGTAAATTAATTATTGATGGAAAGTTGAATCTCACAACACCATTGTAAATAAGTGGGAGAAGTGGATATGTAAAATTATAATATATGATTATGTATTCTATCTATAGATAATATTCCATATGAAATGTGGCATGGAATGGGGCCCTCATTGAAGCATGTTGGAGTGTTTAGTAGAAAATTATCTATTTGGAATAAAGTGTGTAAGCAGTGTAAATACTAATTTTTAGACGATGAAAGTGTTTTTTAGGCTACAAATTAAATATTAAGGGATATAAGTGTTACAATAAAAGTATCAACCGATTTTTGAGATCATTTAGGTGAAGGTGGTTTAGTATAATGGTAAATAAATTTCTGAAAATATTGTTCCTAATGAAGTGTTTCAAGAATATGAAAATATAATTTTAAATTCAAGAGTATATCAAAATATTAATATTGATGATGATTCTATAATTTAAGTAGTGACAATGTGAATAATAGATTCAGATTATAACTCAATAAATATGGAAAATAGTTTAATTTTATTTGAACAATATTATTCTAAAACAAATCTACTCTTAAACATACTCGAAGGATGAATTGAATGGAGAATAATAATATATTTTTATAAATATAACCAACTTAATTTGGATAAGTAGTAATGAAATAATAGTGAGTGAAATCCAAAAATGTTTAATTGGATCAGATTGAAAAGGATCAAAATTGGGAGATTGTGGATAATTTAGATATCAAATTGCGATTGGTACAATATGGGTCTTCACAATAAATCTTGATCAAAATGGTAAAGTAATCTAGAATAAAGAGATGATGGTATGTAAATGTTATAAACACATTGAAGGAATTAATTTTAATGAAACATTCACACCGATAGAAAGAATGGTGTCTTCTATTCTTTTTCCAGTGGGTTCTACTAAAAGAAAGATCATATTATTCAAAATTGATGTGAAGATGTCATTTTTAAATAGGGTCTTGAACCAATAATATTATATATCAAAATTAATTGTAGTTTTTATTTGAAATAATGATTCAAAAGTGTAAAAAATAAAAAATGGTTTGTATGGACTCAATGAAGTACAACTTGCTTGGTAAATGTGATTGTGTATTTTCATTCGGAATTTGAAGTTTAATAGAGGAGGGTTTGATCAAAAACTTTATATAAAAATATTTGGAGAGGAATAATTTATATTTATTGTGTATATGGATGGAAACATATTCAAATCCAACCATAAGAATTTAGTTGATAAGTTTTCTCAATTAATGTGTTAAAAATTGAAGATAATGTTTATTTGAGAATTGAATTACTTTTTGGGGATGAAAATATAATAAAAATAATAATGAATATTCATCTCAATGTTAAAATATACAATTAATTATTGAAGAAATAATGGATATAAGAGTAAAAGGAATTTCAACTTTGATATAAGTTTGAACTATAATTGAAAATAATGAGGATTATGTGGAAGTAGAATCAAATTTGTTTAGAAGAATCATTAAGAGTTTACATTATCTTATTGAAACAAAGCCATAAATTTCCAATGCTACATGCTTTGAATCATAGTTGTAGATTTTTCCTAAAAGAGAGCACTTTATAATAATTAAGATAATAACAAGGTATATTCATGAAATAATTAATTATATTTAGGTGTTTTGGGATACAAATGTTTTGGGTTTATTATACTATATAGATAGAGATTAA
Organism: Viscum album; assembly: GCA_963277665.1. Classification (NCBI taxonomy): domain Eukaryota; kingdom Viridiplantae; phylum Streptophyta; class Magnoliopsida; order Santalales; family Viscaceae; genus Viscum; species Viscum album. The sequence continues at coordinate 649,060,707 of OY728130.1, read as the reverse complement.
CTTGGTGAAATTATAAATCAATCATCCAAAAGTGGTGAAGAATTTTACATTTGAAGAAACTATGTTTTCTAGATAAGCATGAAAATGGATTCTCTTTCTTTGAGTATAAGTGAGGTAGAATAAATTTCATTTACTAAGGCCTAGACATAGTTTATGTGGATAAATTAAGGGTGGAAATATCTTAGTGAAGTGGTCTAATGGCCAATGTAAATTCATCATGAATAAAAGATGCCATTGTGTTAATGAAGAAATTATTTCAAGAGTCTCACATGAATTATTTTGAGATTCTATAATTTTTTATAAAGGATAATGTGGATTAAAATTTTGTGTAACTATAATAAAAAAATAGAAACAAGTATAAGATGTCTTTATTGAACTATGTTGGGGTTGGTGTCCTAGGACCAACAAATTGTAATTTAATTACATATATATATGATTAATAGAATATTAATAGAAATTATTATTATATATTGTTCATTTTTCTACATTAATTTAATTTAATAATGTATTATGGTATCTTTCATACTAATAAGGTAATAGTATTTCCCATCTATTATGAGAAACTTGAAGTCATATGATGATATTTTTTGATATTGTTCTATAGTTGGATAACATAATATGATTGGTAACATTGTATTTAGAATTTTATGTGAAAGTACACTTATGAGAATGAGGCTTATTCTAATGAATTTCTCACTTGGTAATCTCCAAGATGGTAGATTATGAGAACTGACCCACAATTAGGAATTCTGCATGTTTTGGGGTCATCTGATATTTCTATCTGTGAGTGTGGGTAATGGTACTTAGACTATAATATTATCATTGATTCAAGCCATGAATCATGTACTTAGATTTATTGACCAGAAGCATAATGCCATATGTTGGTAGGAAGTATGGTATGTTGGGTGTGTCATGAGTGACATATCATTAATTGATAAGTTGTGGAAGGATTTGTCCCTTCCATCTTTATGGAAGCATATATCTCAACAGATTGATTGGAATAGAAATATAAAATTAACTTCTATGTCCATGGTGTAATGGTGTGTTTATTTTAGATATTCAAAAAAGGTGTATTGAGTATATAGGTTGATGACATAGATGTGAAACTTTCAAGATGAGATACAGAGGCAAAGGGATTATATTACCCAATAATATTTCAAATGTGGTTGTTAACATTATGAAATTAAGTTATTTATGTTTTGTTACTCTAACCATTTCTTGACAATAATCTAGGATTTTAGACAAGCCTACCCAATTCCAATGAGAAATAATCCAAGCAGGTCACACACTATATATTTATATTGATCTCTATTAAATTATATTAGAATCTAATTATTATAATAAATATTATTCTAAATAATATAGAAAAATTTTGTTCTAGTTTTATCAACCACAAATATTTATTAGTTAATTAAATATTTATTTTTGTAGTCAATTAATTGTGTGGATTTCAAATAGACCAAGACTACATTCGATGATAAATACTAATATAAATGTTAGTAAAATATAATTTTTTATTATGAATGTTAGTTCCTGAACCATAAAATAATAATATTAATATTAATATTATGTTCATGGGATTTAATTAATATTTAAATATTATTTAAGCGATGATACACAATTATATAATATTTTAACCTAAACCCCAGCTATATAAAGATATGGTTATTTATATTTTTTATGATTAATATAAAATTGACATTTGAGAGTTTCTTTGTACAAAAGACTTATCTCTCAAAATTTCCTCCTCTCCTATAAAGAATGAGAAAAATTCTTTTAAGACTAAATTATTTTAGATCGATCAAGATGAAAAATTCAAGATGATTGATTCACCATTCTAGCACCTGGAAATCAATTAGAGTCGTAGAGAGATCAAAGATGCATATTTGGATTATCACTTAAGGGATTCTACACTTGATCATTACTAAAAAATGAAAGTAATCTGAAAAGGGTCTTTCAAAAGATCCAAATCATAATTGAAGAAATGATCCTAATATTAGGTAATTTATTTCATCATATCTAAATTTAACATGAATGATAATCGATTGGGGTTTCGAGAAACTCTATATTAAAATAAATTTTAATTTAACTCCCCCTGTAGTTGCTTCCATTATTCCTAAAACCATCAAGTGGTATCAGAGCGTTCATGTTTAAAATTTATAAATAATTATTTTATTGTTGATTATATGAAAAATAATGGTTTATTTTTATTTAAATATATTTTTTCTTTAATCTGATTGATTAAATTAACATGCCTTTAAAATTATAACTTATTCATTTAAGATTTACAATTTCTTAAGTTCGATAATAAATGAGGAATGACTTGAGATTCCATTTGGAAGTGTCAAGAAATCTGGATAAATATCATGTTATTATTCACAGTGTATCCAGATTACATTTTGTGCACACAAGTGAGTCTCACCTAGTCTTGTCTTATGATATAAGATATGATGATCAGTAATTACACACAATGTATTTATTTCACACTATGGGTAGATCAGTCCAACTTGGAACATGACATGTCAGATTACACAGTGTATATTTAGTGTACACCCCATTTAGTCTAGATGGTTTTGTGGTGAGATTCACACAAAATTTTTGGTCAAATACACTAAAAAAATATGTGAGACTAATAACCTAGAGTATTAATGAAGTATATAATGTTTATAAAGGATACACAGTTTGTGGTTCATTAAATACCATTTCCAAAATATATGCTGAGTTCCTTGGTGAGTTATGAAGAAATGTGACATGCAAAATACATAGAATTTATCTAGATTTTACACATCATATAGTCCCACTTCTTATGAACACACAATGTTTTTTTTATCATGCTTCATGTACATATGTCATGTGGAACACATAACATATAGCTGGTTAGTACATGCCATGTAGTCTAAATGAGGAACATGCTGAAGACATAGGCTTTACCCTGGATAAATGAAAAATGAAATACATGGTGTGTATATGGATAATACATGATGTGTATTCTACAAATAAAGGAAAATATTAAAATTACATTAAATCGGTAATTGCAACATTAAAACCTTATTATATTGATTGAAAACCATTGTGTTTAAAAATTTAATAATAGTTTTGAACAATTTTAAATACATAATTAATTTATTTTAATAATATGTAATTATTGGGTCTTCTATTTATTTTTTATTAATTTATTTATGATTGACATCTACAAGAAAATTGGCATGGTCATTAAGATAAAAATTAATTAATTAATTAATTAATGCAAGAACATTTATCTTAAAAATAACGATAAAAGATAAATTAATGTTAACCGGTTTTTCTTTTTCATATTCATCCCATGTATAACCATTATTGTGTTTGACCAAGACCAATGTATGGTTTGGTTAATTTAATTTAATTTAATTATTGTGTTTTAAATTATTTAAAATTAAAATTAATTTTATGGCTTGTGAGTCATCCATCCCTACATTATTATATAGGACCTGCATGTCTAAGGTTATTTATGTAATTCCCATTAATAAATCCTTTTGTTACACTCACCAACCAATGAGTTATAAATATATGTAATTAATGGAGTATCCCAAGTAATGCGAAGGAAGTTCTATATGGAACGATTAGGAGGCCATCCTAGGTGACACATAGTAAGATATGAGGAATCCTGCAACTCATACCATTATTGGAACAAGGATTTATTCTCCCAGGTCATAGGTTTATTTATTATCTTATCAATAAATCAACCATTAGATAAACTCTTTACCACATCATATATATATATATATATATTCATTGTTTAATTTATGGATGAAAAACTTCAATCAAATAAATAAATAATTTTCTGTGAAAATATGGAATTTTGATAAATGGATTATATATAAATTTGTTATCTAAAATGGATAATTAATTTAGTAAAATCCACTTAATATTAACAAGTCATGTAAATTATAAAACAATATAAAATTATGCATAATAAATTAAAATCCATCAACTAAATATTAAGTCACACTTGGCCTTCCATTACTTGATTAGGAATGAAAGCCTTATAAATAAGTGTTTGTTTAACCCTCATTGGGACACTTACTTTTAATGTGGATTTCTTATAAAGGTTATCAGTTGAATTATCTATATTATATCAAGATAATTTTCCCATGCTATAATTGATGTAACGTAGAGGCAAGTGTTGCGGAAATCAAAGTTAGTACTTCTGGATTGAGAAGTCCACTCAGTAGATCAAGGGGCATCATGCTCACAGTTGGCAGTTACCTTCCTACCTAAATACCTTTAAATAGCTTGAACAACCCTCATCAGGGATATATAAAGTGGAATATGGATAATTTACACAATAATTTCTTAGAAACATAATTTTTCAAGTTCAATGATGATCAATAATATTACTTGATAAAATAGTGAGAGATTTAGTACACTTAATTTTATTATTTCTCATGTAGTTTTTAGTTAAGATAAGTAAAAACAATCAGCTCTTTTAAATTGTAGAATAGAATTAAAGTTTTTAGTGATATGGTTTATATAATATCAATATATGTGATTTTAAATGGTTATCATGGAAAATAGATTGATGATTTTCATGAGAGCATAAAAAATTATATGATAAATTTTTTAAATTAAATCTTATAGGGGTTATGAAATTATAAATAAGTAACTAGAAAACAAATTTTTATTATAACTGGATAAATTAAAATTATAAAATTACAATGAGAAATGAAATATAAAAATGATAAATATATATACACATACATTTTCTACATGATTATTAGATTATTTTATGATAAACATAAAAAAATAGTATAACAATCTAAAAGGAAGAGGTTTAGTGTATTGGGTAAATTTAGTTCACTAAACATGAATAAATCAAAAATATTTAACTTTATATAAATAATTTTTAATATTCCTTATAATTTATTTATTAATATCTTTAGTATTTACAATCACCTGAGGTTAGAAATCATAAAAAAAACATGGTGGGAAAAAACTTAGTAACTGGATGAATATGATTCCAGATTCAATGTAAGTACATGGGTGATAATAATAATAATTATCATGTTATATGAATAGGTTCGTCATCTCAAACATATGGAAATCATATATAAGAGACATGGAATATAGAATAAATATAATAATGATGTATCAATTTTTTTTGGAAAAGATAACTATATCTTAATAATGTATATAATGTGAAAACGTTAGCATCATGTTCACACATAACATATGTTTTTAATGATAACTGTATCATGTGAAAGATGATGACATCACGATCATGAAATATAATTCCATGAGATTTATAAGTTTACCTAATGTATTAGAGAAATATATAATTTTAGGCCCACCTGTCACATCAAAACATGGGAACAATAATGTATCCCTATCATGAACCAGATCCAGACCACCCTTGAACATGGAATTTGAGATAGTAGGTTATGTACTAGAGGGGTGTTATTTTTCCCAATTAGAAAGAAAGTAGTATGAGGGAATCAAAATAAATAATTGGGTACAATTTCACTCAATAACTATGATTTAATATTCAGTAAAATTAAACTATAATTTCCTGAATGACTCGTTTATATATAAGACGTCCAAAAAGTATAAAACGTAAAAATATAATATGTGATCAACATACAAGGGCCTAACCAGTCAGACATATAATATAAAAAACTCAGAATAATATATTCAATATTAATAAAGAAATATAAAAATATATTATAAGAGGTTTTCATGGATGATACATCCACTAAACCACTAAGGTCATCTTCCATCCATAAATATAACCCACTCACTCTTAGAGGGATCAAGCATTAGACAAGAACCTGTAAAAAAAATTAGGTCTACTAAAACTAAGTGGAACTTGTAGTTTGTGAGCATTAAATAACTTATTAGATAAGAACCATTGAATCTATACATTTACTTTCCCAAAACAACTAATACATTATAGTTTGAAAAATCTATAGTGAATATAGAGTTTTTATTACATTAACAAAACAAATAATATTATTTATAAAAATTTCATTAATACTAATTTAAAAAATTCTATAGAAATTCAAATTTTTTAAATTCAACCCTACAAAACCATACTAAAATATGTTTAGAAAGTAACCAAAATAAATATAAAATAGGTGACAAAATCATAAAATTGAACTAAAAAATATACAAATCACTAGGAACTTTATAATGGATCAACACTACTATTAAATGTAATATATTAAAAAACTAATGATAATTAGTAAAATATATATAATATTTAATCAAGGGAATTTTCTAATCAAACAATGAGAATACCCTATATGAACTTAGTTTTAAATGATCTGCATGACTTTCAATGTATTCTTAAGTATACAACCAACGAGCTAACCATATATAGCCTAACCAAAGATATTCCCACTAAGACATTATATTCCATAGTGGATCTAATATATCTAATTAGAAATAAGTAGTAATTTTCCCCCATCCTTCCCTAAGATTTATAGGATCTGATGATAGTAGTAATGGTTGCTTCCAAGGTAGCCATTACATAAAACACATCAATTAAAAATGAACAGAATACAATAACATATTTTCTACTGAGATTACAACACAAACACATATAAACCTTCCGTATTTAACAGAAAAAAATCACACAACAACATAAGAAAAAAGAGAGGGATTCATTTGAGGTGAAAATTTAAATTGAATAATATTTTAAAGGTACTATAACAACATTATTATTTATAATTTCGAATATTTTTTACCATAGAAATAATGTATCTATAAATTAAACTCTAAAAACAATGAAAACATGAATAAAATTATCAATGTACTTGGAGAGACTGTAAATGATGCTTTAGAAAACACACTTTGAATCCTTTTTATATGTTATCCTTTTAAGAAACCAATAGAAATTTCAGAGAGAAAGGTTTTATCAAAGGTATTTTATTAAATTATTTATATATGTATAAACATGTATATATATACTTATCTATACATATAGATATGTACATACCACTCACATTTATTTTTATATATAAAGAATGAATAGGACTTCCAAGGAATTAAATGTAAGGAAACATGTCATGTCACATATCATGACATAGTATTTTCCAGGTAAATACATCATAACATCAAAATGTTGTAACAACCCCAAAAAAACTAGAATCACATCTCAAATGAAAACATACATAACTAATTTATAAACCAATCATCATTCAAAATACTAAAATCTTTTTAAAAGAGGCTCTATAGCATAATATATATATTTTTAAAAAAAATAATAAACATTTATAAACATAGAGAATGCCCTTTTTACATATAACTTCATGCTTAAAAAACGTTTTAAAAAAATCCATAGAATTTAAAATAAAATAATTTTAGCTAAAAAATAATTTATAAAGCTTCATGAATCCCATAACATGATTTGGATTTGAAAATGTTAGAAAAACATACATCAACCATGGGAAGATGGTTTCAAATGATTTAATATAGAAGGAACAAGGTAAATGAACCAATATTACACACTTAACTAATGAAAAACAACACATAAAAGATTAGCCTCACACTTTGGTTCAAGCAAGGTGCTACCAAGCTAAGAAATAAAGATAAACCAAACGGAATGGAGGGAATAGATGGAGAAGGAGCCTTACCTTGGGAGGAACCTCAATGAAACCATGGAAGGTGGATCAAAAATAAAAAAGGAAACAAGGAGGATGTTGGTTTGGAAGACATTCAATCACCTCAATTTTGTGAAGAGAGGTGTGAGATGAATGAGGTATGAATATATGAAGTGTATATTAAGATATTAAAATTTTAGAAAAACACGGTTTTCCACATGGTTTGGAAGAAGAAATTTACAAATTTTTCATCAACTGCACGCCTCTAAATGGAGTTACCAAATAAATTGGTCATTTTTTACAAATATTTTTGATAAATAGGAATAAACCATGAAAAAATCACTTGATGAATACTACAAAAATTCAGACACTTTTTCCATGGTTCCCCTTAATTGTGTTTGATCTGTGCCCCAGTACAGTTACACACAGAGTATCTCACATGATTGACTCTATAATTCACATGGGTTGGACCCAACCTTGTGCTACCATTACTAATGAACCATGTGTGAGAATAATTAAATAAGGTTACTCTTACAAACCTGTATCCTGTTGGTTTACCCAAAACAATGGGTAACAATAGTGAAAAAGATACAAAAACTGCCCAAAAAATAAAATAAAAAACTTTTAATGGAAATTGGACATCAATACTAATGTAATGATTAATTGAAAATAAATAAACCAAATAATATAGAAATAAAAGGATTTTATGTGATAGTTATCAACAAAATTACATTTTTTCCATTATAATGAAAAAAAATCAAAATGGATATACAAATACATGGAATTTAAATATGGAAGAATGGAATATATAAGTTAATACCCTCCAACTGATCCAAAAAAATGTAAAAAAACCAAACAAGGTATGTGTCGAACCCCAGATTTCAATTAATTAACTATTTATTTATTTATTTTTAGTTTATAATGTAACTGTGTTATGTTTCTGGAGTTTTAGATGTGTTTTCCTAATTTTTTTGGGATTTTATAGATCTTATTAGTTTGAAAATGGTTAATATAAACCATGAAAACCTTCATAAGAACCCATGTTTTTTAATCACTGGGCACTGGGTAGGCGAATAGGGCATAGGGTTTGGCAAAGTTGTACTGCCTCCCAGAAAAAACAAGGTAACTTTTTATAGATGGATTTAGCATAGTCAGAGTATGGTTTTCTAATAATGCGAGCCAAATATGTGAGGATTTTTATATGTAGTGGATAAAACATGGTTATAGAAATGTTTTCATAAATGTTAACCTTATCCATCCAATGTGAAAAATAAAATCTGTTTTTTTGGATCTAATTCGATTTATAACCTAATTCACTCATTTTCCCTTAATACAACCCCAACTCATTTCCCCTCCCTCACAAGGCTATAGAGACCCATCTTATTGATATGTGAGTTATCATTTTGGGAATATTTGTGCGTTGGAGGCCAGATTCATAGGCAATTGCCTCTTCATGATTTTTTACATAGTTTTTTTCTTCATCTCTATCTTGTATTCATGAATCAAGTCCATTGGGAATAGATTCATGTTTTTTGATTACAATCATGATGAGAATTTGTTTAAGGTGAATAATATGTGGTCATTTTAAGAAGTTTAAAGATGTTTTGTTGAATATTTTTTGGTTATTTATTTTAAACTAAGTTAGTGATGTAGGGGGATTCAATCAAAACTCCTTTTACTAGTACATGAATGATAAATTTCAAAATGATTAAATTTATTGAATTGATTTGTGAAATTGATGTAAAAATATTAATGGAAAATCTCTTTACTTTTTTTGTTTTGAAATTAATGAAATTAATTGTTTACGGAATGTAAAACAGGTTACATGGTTTTAAAATTATGATTTTAAAATTATTGTTCGGTTTTACTTTAAGAAAACTATTATAGATTTTTTTTTCAAAAAATGGATTTTTTTTATTAATATGGTATGTCACAATTGGTTTGGAATGGTGTTTTGAATAAAGGGCCAGTGTGTGATTATTTAGATTAACATGTCCCTGTGGGAAGGGAATGTGACATTATGGAACTTTGAATATGTTTAACTTGTGATGAATTGGTGGATATATGAGATACTAATCGTATGTATAGAAATATCACCTAGTAATTCATATGTGTTTGTGTGGAATGTAATGTAAAATACATAAAGGATTGATAAATGGTTTGAATGAATTTTTTCATTTCATTCAATGGAAAACTATTTTTCATAGAAATTGTTTTTATTTGATATAAACTATTTTAAATTTTTTAATATATTTTTATATAAATGGTCTAACAAGTTATATCCTATTTGTTTAATTAGGGAAGTCATTGGGTAAAATCATATTATGTTTAATAATAAACCCGTAATTGGGTACTCTGTAAAATTTTTAGATATAGTATATCAAGACATGAGTAAAGAAAAGCTATCAAAATTCATTAGAGATGCATCATGAATATATGGGTATGGCTTGATTTCATAGATTTTAGAGCTTATTTGGAGCTTTGGAGTTCATGTATTTTGTGTCTCTGTGGTTTTTTTGGTTTTTGGTTTCTTCTTTGTTCTATGATATATATATTTTCTGGATTTTTCCTCATCGAGTTGTATTACATTTTCTTCATACATCATGTAGTGGTTTTTTGGTTATGGTTATCATAAAATTGTTTTTTAATTTTAGAAGGGTAACTTACCCAAATTTTTATCAATCCAATTGAATTTATTACTAGCATATGGTGTCTTAGGGATATCACATAAGGCCTAGAAGATCTCTCTTCAGATCTGATGCCAATGAGGAGGTGTGACTTGTTACATATGGAATCAATTTTCTCAGTCTATTTATTGAAAATGTTTTTGGTTTAGAAATTGAGATTGATGGGTATTAAGGATTAGAATCATTAAAAAATGAAAATTAGAGCATAAAAATGTGTAGATACCATATTTATGATGAACTTTATGTTACTGGGGAGTTTGGGTTTGTGAGTGATTAAGACACTCCTTCGAGTCATTACCTAATTGTAATAGGTTTAATTGGTGTGGAGATTTTGGCATGCATTTATAGTAATGTATTAGCACTAGGAGTGCATAAAAAATATTGAGTAATGATTTATAATTTATTAAATATCATTCATTTTTTAAAAATAGTTAAAAATGGGAAGATTTTCAAAGGTATGACGAAATGTTCAAAAAACAAATGAAAGAGAAATTGTGGATTTCTTGAAAACATGTTGTGATATGTGTGATGTGGGATGTTATATATTTATTTGCCATAATTTTCTATAGAGTGATAATAAATAATGTTATAATTTTTTATATAAAATGGAACTGGTTATGCTTATAAGAAACCAACTAAAAGATGATGATGAGAATGTGGTTTCACCTAATCCAGATGTGAACCAAAAATATATTCATATTATATTCATGGGGTTAAAATCTATGGATTGACGGAACATAAGTTATAAACCATGACAAGTGGATCATTCTGTATAGTTCAGAATGTATAATCCACCCACCAATCAGGGTGATTCAAAACTAAAAAAAGAAGAAGTGTGGATGAATAGGATGAATCAAATATTCAATTTCCTAGGCACACTAGATAATCTAAAAGACAATTTAGAAATATACATGTATGGGTATCTACCAAACAAGTGATGGGATTTAGAGTTCATGATCAATTAGATCAATGAATTTCGTGGGTTTATTTTTAAAAATTGTTCAAAATAAATTCTATCCTCACACATTCAAAATTGCAATAAAATCATAATTTTTCATATTGAAGTAAGAGAATTTGTTATCGATATATTATGTTTCTAACTTTATGAATTTATTCCACTTTACACCCAAATATTACTTCAAGATAATCCTTAAAGGAAGATATTTTTAAATTGGGAATGAGGCTAGAATTTCAACAAATAATTCAAAGATTTGTATATGGGATTATACAGACATAGTTAATAAAGAGATAGTGGAAAAAATAGATGTCTTATAAACTATTGGTGTAGGAACCATATTTAGACAAATGGGAAATAGTGGGAACTCTTATTCCAATAATAAAACGAAGGTGACAACTATTTCTATGTTAGTGGTGTGACTTAGAATTAGATGAAAATATCACTCAGTATCCCTCCTAAACCCACGAGTATGTTAAGATGTTTTTAGTGTGGATCTTTCGATCACATGAAGTGAGATTGTACGACACCACCTATATCATTTTAAAATTGCAACCATTTGTGGAATATTCATCACTATTATCATTATGCTCCAAGGTTAGGTGATAGGGACCAATGTCATGTTTCACAGATGTTGTGTACTTTTATAAGGAGGGAAATAGAACAATTTTGTTCAACATAACCAAGTTATCCATTAAAGAATACCATTACTTCCCAACCATTCTAATGTCCGTAGGGTAAAAAAACACAATGTAGTGATTAATAAATTATATGGAGATGATGAAATGATCATGGATGATAAATTTGGAGATTTGATGGTGATATATGTGATACTTTTTAATTCAACCTTTATGAAATCGTTTTTTGATACATTTGCATTTCAATTGTTTACAGTTTCTCTTATTTTTGATCATTTATTTTCATGTTGAGATGATGAGTTCTATTTTGAAAATTAAAACTCCTCTTGGTCAATGAGAATGTAGAAACATTATGTGAAAATCATGTTATATAGTTATTGACGGACTTGAATTGTGTTGGGGTTTCTATGTACTTGATAATGATGTATATGATATAATCCTGGGTATAGATTGTTTGAAAATGTTAAATTCTCACTTCATCTTTTATACTTGAGGGTTATTTTTACAATTGATGATGGTGTTGAGCACCTATTTAAAGGAGATAGAAATTGGAAAGAAAGTAGGTACAGTTTTTTAGAACCATATTTAGAACAATATCATACTAGTACACAAATTTTAAATTGATATCGGCTGATGATATTGTGGATTGTAGTTTACCACCTATTTTTTATCAATTTCATGGTTATTTTCTTGATAACTTATCATTGTTTCCAACCAAAAGAGTGTTGGAGTTTCCAATTGACCACTTATTAGGGAATAATCCTATATCACATCCATCGTATCAAATGGAACCAATTACAATTAAGGAATTTTAATGCTAGTTTGAATATCTATAATGAAAAGGGTGCATTCCAACTAGTAAATCCCTATAGGAAGCTCCAATTATTTTTTTAAAAATGCTGATGGAACTAGAATTTGAGTGAATTATCATAATCTTATCCAAATTATGAAAAATAATATTTATCCTCTTACACACACTGATTATATATTTGATTTATTCATGGGAGTATAATGCTTCTCTAAAATTTATTTTTGTTTAGTATATAACTAATTGTAGGTTGATAATGTTGATATTCTAAAAACATATTTTTGGAGTAGGCATGTCTATTATGAGTATGTGGTTATGCCTTTCTGTATTATGAATAGACCATTAGTGTTTATAGTAACAATGAATCAAAATATTTCAAAAAATTTTACATTATTTTGTGGTAGTGTTTGTGGACGTCATATTTTTGAATTCATGTGAAAAGGCTGATCATGTGCAACACATCAAGGCATTGTTGGGAATTTTGCAGGATAATAATTTGTATTCCATCAATTCAATGTGTGATTTTTAAATATAATAGGTTTTTGGAGATGTAATATTTGAAGAAGTGGTTTCAGTGGATCCAAAAATTCTAAAACATTGATATCTCAACAACCTCCAAAGAATGTTTTTGAGATATGTAGTTTCTATGGTCATTCTCGTTTTTATCAACGTCTTAATCATGAATTTTTACAACTATATTAAAAAATGATATATTTGAAAAGAAAATGTGTTACATATCAATGTAATGATGAATTTTAGAAGTATTTTCAATAGCTTTAAGTTCCTCTTACAATAACATAAATCATTATATTATTAGAATTAGTATATGAATATGTGGTGTATTGTGATTCTTCTTGATCTTAGTTGGGATGCATTCTCATGCAGGGAGGTCCTTTTGTTTCTTATGGATCAAAAATTTTATGGTATCATGATAATAAATCCCTAAAAAATTATTTTTGAATCAGCTTCCTTATTCCATTCTTTGGAGACATGGAATCATTAACTCTTTGGTGAGAAATTTACAGTGTTTATCTATTAAAAGAGAACAAGTCACATTTTCTCACAAAGATATTTGAATCAAACATAGGTAAGATTGAAATAATATTTCAAATTGTTTGAATTTGACTTGATGTATACACAAGGTAATGGAAATTTTGTGGTGGATGGCATAAGTAGAAATTAATATAGTCAGTTGGTGAAATAGGCTTTAGATCATTGGAAGCTGATGCCGGTGATAGCTGACTTGCCCTTGGATTATACAGACTAAGGTAGTGTTTCTATTTTCATTATGGTTTCTATTATACCCAGAATGGTTTATAAGGTTAAATAGAAACATAAATCTGATTTATAATGTATTTCTATGATGTCAAAACTCAATTTTGGGGAGATCATTGAGGGATGACAACTTAATGGGAGTTCAGTTCTTGTGGTTTTGAGATCATATGGTCATACCATAGGCTTTCCTGGAACAACTTCTTCAGTCATAGGACCATTCAAGGTTATATTTTCATACTATTATAAAAAAAATTTTGATGAATTTAAATAAAATTTTTTGTGGGTTGTCATGAAAGGAAAACACGTTGAGTTTGTTATGAGGCACTGCACCTACCAACAGGTTAAGGTAGATCACCATGGGATACCAAGTATATTGTAGTCTTTACCAATTACTTTTTTGAAATAGGGACATGTAACCATGAATTCTATGATTTCTATCTCAATGATGATTTATAAAAAAAATTCTATATGGGTGATAGTGCATCAACTCACAAATTCTACCCATTTCATAATTATTCATAAATCTAATTTTGTTGGGGACTTTTCTAAAACCATTATCTAAGATGTGGTATCGTGGAATAGAATACCATTTTCGATAGTATCAGACTTAGATCTATGATTTATTTCATATTTATGGAAATCCTTACACGATTGAATTGGGAATTAATTATTTAGGAGCACGATATATCATCCTCAGATGGATGGACAATCTAAAAGGATGATACAAACATTGGATGATGTGATTCAGTCTTATGTAATAGATTTTTATGGATCATAGGAAGAGAAAATAACATTAAAGGATTTATTTTATAAAAAACGTTATCCTGAATCAATAAAATTGATAGTTCTGATGCATTATATAAGAAACCATGTGACTCTATACTTTTTTGTGTGGAAACATGTGATACCTATGAGGTGGGATCAATCCTGTTTCAAGAGACAACATGTAAAATTTAGTTGATTATGAATAGAAAGGAGATATATCATAGCCATTTGAAATCTTAACCGGATAATCATTGATGGTTTTTTCATTTTATTTGAGTGATCATGTGTTCTTGAAAATATCTCTTGGTCTTGGGAATCGTCATTCGGTAAGATGTAAAAGTTATCTCCTCAATTCATATAACCTTTAGGGATAGTTGAATAGATTGGAGAGGTAAAAAATCAGTTGGAATGCCACCAAAGATTAGTTCAATACATAATGTGTTTCATTTATCTCAATTGAAGAAGTATCAGCTTGATCATGATGATGTAATTCTACGTGATCATGTTGATCTTGAGCTGGATGATATGTTGGTTCACGAACCAGTACAGATTGTGGATAGGCAATAGAAAATATTCTATTAAAAAACATAGATCTAGTATGGGTTTTTTTGAAAGAAATTCTGAATTAGGAAGAAAAATTATATCATGATAAGGAAATGGTCGAGCAATGGCCTAAAATCATTGAGGGCAATGGTGGTCTTTAAATATCCGAGGATGGAAAAATCAATGATGGGGAGAAGGTATCACCCCTTGATTTATGTAATTAATCCATTATTTATGTATTTTTTGTTTATAATGTCATTGGGTTATTTTTATGGAGTTATAGAGTATTTTTGAAAAGTCATTGGGGATATTCTAGTGGTGAATGATTTCACCATTGTTTTTATAAACCATGTAATACCTCCAATAAAACTATTTAACTGAAACAGTGGGAACTGGGTAGGCACATATTTAGGTGTATCATTTGTCCAAACCATGTAGCTACCCAAGAGACACCATGAAAGTGTGGATATATGGATTTATAACAATTGGAACATGGTTTTTCTAATCATGTTATCCAACAATGTGAGGGATTTTCAGAGGCAGTGGCTAGCACATGATTTGCGCAAAATATTTCTGACCATGTGCCTTAGGCATGTAATGTTAAAAAATCTATCTATATTTGGTATATTTAATTTAATTTACACAATAAGATACTAATTTTACCCATAATAAAACATTAACTCATTTTCACATCCCTCCCAAGGATGTGGAAACCCTTAATCTGGATCCATCATCAATCCATAGGATAATATTGGTGTGTTGGATACTGGATTTCATGGTATGTACATGTTCTTCATGGTTTCACTTAGTATTCTTCTTTTTACCTCTCATGGACTCATGAATATATTCTTTTGGGGATATATTCTTATTGTGTGATTCCAATAATAATGATATATGATTATTTTTGTTTAAGGGAAACAAGATACAAGTACATTTTAAGTAGTTTCAAGATGGTTTGTTAAGGATTTTCTACAGTTATTTGATTTCACCTATGTTTTCAAGGTACATGGAATCACTTTGGAAAACTATTTTTAGAACAATAAATATGTATTTAAAATTTATTGAATTGATTTAATTCAATAATGAAATTGATTTGAAAAAAATTATGGAAACTTTATTTAGTGATTGTTTGTGAAATTTGGGAAATCAACTATTTATGGAAAGTGGAATTGGTAACATGGTTTTAAAATTATGATTATAAAATTATTGTTTAGTTGGGATTTATTAAAAAAAATATTGAAGTATTTCCAATAAAAATTTTGTTTTATTTAAATGGTTTGGAACAATTGGTTTGGTAGGGGATTTGGAATAAACTGTTGGAGTCTATTCATTTTCATTGGTGTGACCCTGTGGAAGGGGTGTGTGACATTTAGGAACATTGTATATGGTTACCATTTGGTGACATGGTAGATCGATGAGATACCACTCATGAGTATGTAATTTTCACCTAGGAATTCATGTGTTTTTGTGTGTAATGGAATGGTTTATGAAAAAAATGGAGTGGGAAATGATTTGAATGATATATTTGTTTTCTTTTCATGGAAGAATATTTTTCATTAAAATGGTTTGGGATCTCATATAAAATCATTCAAATTGTTTTATATAATTTTTTTTATAAAATTGTTCTAACGTTTTCTAACTGAGTGGCATGAGTAGGGATATCATTGGTTAAATGGTACTAGGTTTTATACTCACCCCCTTCATTATAACTTTAGTGTGATTTCAAATATTGTAAATCGAGACACGGGTAAAGGCACAATATCACAATTATTTAGTGATGCATAGTGATAATATTGAATTGGCTTGTGGATTTGGATTTTGGAGCATGCATGGATATGTGAATTTTATTTACTTTTTGTATTTGGGTTTTATTGGTTTTTTGTTTCCGGTTTCTACAATGATATAGTTTGGGTTGGCCTGTTTCTCTTTGATTTGTATTAAATTGTCCTCATGCATTATTTAGTTTTTGTTTGGTTATGGTTATATTAGCACGATTGTTTTATTTTCAAAGGTAAAATGATCACTAAATTTTTATGACTCTCTTTTCATTTATTTATAGCCTTTGGTGTATTGGGGATGTAACCCAGGTCCTAGTATCTTCCCCATAAAATCTCAAGCCAACGAGGAGGGATGGGATGTTATAGTTTTACTCTCTATACAAAAATTGGCACCCAAAATGTTTAATAATAAAGTATAATATCAGGACCAAAAATGAGTCACTAAAACAATTAAGAATTTTACTAGAATGGTGGTTCAATAAATACAAGGCATAAAGACCCTCACTAAACACAATGAAATCTTCCAACAAAAATTACGGAAATTAAAAAACCAATTAAAAGGAATCCATCATTTAAAATGACATAAATATATATAATCAAGAACATGATATTGAATTACATAATTCAAATCCCAGAAATCAATGTTAAGGAAGGAAGAATGAAAATTGATGAAATATAAGTAAAGGATATTATTTTTACCTCAAAAGATGAAAAAATATACTACAATGGTTCAAGATAAGCAATGAATTTTTTCCTCTTTTAAGATCATAACCTATATAATATATAATAGTGTCCCCATCGATGGATCTTTATATAACTAGATAATGGGTGATTTGAATGCTCAAACTAGACATACTTGAAGAATATCGGAAAATTCTAAATTTTTAAAGAAGAGGCTACACAATAATGATATTTTCTAAAACTTGTTCCTCTGGTTCGTAGTCATCATCTGATGAGGAACCCACATTTTCATTGAAGGGGACATGACCACTACTCATCCTAGGTTTAACTATAGCATCTAACTCAATAAATAAGGCCTTATACTCCAATTATGTAAACAAAACCATCCAAGATGAATGAAATACAACTCTATTATCGAGGGAAAAGCCCTGTAAGAAAATATGATCCTTTAATGAACTAGTAGACACTTTATCAATAAAGAATATAATCAGCTCAATGAAATGGTCCAAACAATCCTTTATAATACTTTACTCCATCCAATACCCATAATCTTCATTATCTTCCTTAACTTATACTATTTAGAGAGGAATAACTAAAAAACATAGTGTTAAATAATTCCCACATATTTACATCATTTAAGGGGGTTGAAATGACCAATATGAATTGATCTAGTCCTAGTCCCTTGATCATCCCTGCAACAATACACTCTATTAATAATTTTAGGGTTCTCATGGACCTGGAAATTTATTAAATTTCTTCTATACAATTTATTTCCTGAAGTGTTCCTTGATCACCAAAAAATATAAGAAATAAATGAAATGATTCTAGCTCCACCACTCTACATATATTCTTGATAGAGTAACCCATCAGAAGAAAGACATTAAAAAATAGTAGGTAGACTTTATATAGTAATTTTGGATCGTTTTGGGTTGTATACTATAAATATAAAAAAATGATTATTAACAATAATAATTTAAAAAACATACATTACTAGGAAGTAACATTTAAACACAAATACTAATTATATGCAATAGAGATTAATAAAAATTCAAATAAAGATAAATAAAATAAATTGAATCCCCCTTATTAAAATAAACATAATCTTACTTATAATAAAACTAAAAACATAAAATCCTACTTGAAAACTATTTTATAGTTTCAAATAATCGTTTACTTAAATAACTCACCCACCATTAAACATAAAATCAATTTAATTCATTTTTTAAAACCACCTCCTAGGATTTATGTTTCATTTTAAAAATAAATTCCCTTTACATTATTAATATTTAAAATTTTAAACCCAAAACCAATTTTCTTTTTAAATTTTCATTTAGATCATCAAAAAATAACTGATAACTTGCCAATAAAATCACATAACACCAAACAATTCATAGGAGGGACTATTTTTTATGTATAACTAATTCACACGGTTTATCAAACCATGCACCACTCTTGAAACCACCACTTGTAGTCAAGAAAAAATGTTCCCTCAGGATACATATTGTTTAAAGGAAATATGATATCACCTTTTATGCTTGTTCAACTCTAATTGTCATCACTAAAAAAATAAATCCTTCAAACCAACCAAAGATAAATAAAAGAATCTCAAAATCTGATATATAAACTCGACAGCCCGGGTAAATATGGTTTCAATTCAAGAAGTGGTGATTAGTCACCAACCTGTGTCTATCCTCCTAAGATATGATGATCCTAAATTCAATATACTATTTATTCTGAAATAAAAAATAAAATTATGAAATATATTCATTCTTAATAAAATCTTACAACATAACAATTTTTATAAACAATGTCAAATCCATCTCTGAACCAGACACCCAAGCTGGTCTTCGACATGGCCAAATGGAAGCCCTGATCCCAATTAGTGGACCATAACTACTAGGGAAAAACAAAATCATTTTGGATAATTTCAAATTATCCATATGATTTAATTAGTAGCATAATTCCTTCAAAAATTTCATCATGGCCCATTCATACCATATATGTATATACAAAATGAAATAAATAAATAAAAGATATGGGTGAATCAAAAATAGGAATAACCATAAAAAATTAATTAATAATGACCTTGGAATAAAATATAGAACAATAATAATGAAAGAAAACATCACATGATAAGAAGATAAGATGAATAATACTACTAAAAAATATAAATTAAAACCAAATAATTATGCAAAGAAATCTCTACTTGGCCTATAGGGTTAGACTTTATCCATCCATTAATTTGATCCTCTCATAGAGTGATGAAGAATAAGACATGAACATATAAACCAAATCCACTCTACAACGATGAGTGGAATAAGTAGGATGTGAGAATAAAATATCCTATTATTCATGAACCACTAAATCCATTCATTTCATCCCCCAAAACAAATCACAAATTCTTCTTTGAAAATAAAATAGTCACAATAGAGTTTTTATCATTTTCCTAAAATGAACACATTTTTATAAAAATAATCTATAAAAACCACTTAAAAACATCATTAGAATTAACTATTTTATAAAATTTACACTTGTAAACCCATTATAAAATATGATCATTAATTAATTAAATGGAATATCAATCACGTGAATAAATAAGAAAATTCAACTAAAAATATAATATAAACAACCGAGCACATAATAATATATCATTTCTAATAAGAAAAGTGATATAAAACAAAATTAAGGGATAGTAGTAATAAATATATAATATGTAATCATGGGATTCCCATAAAAATTATATGAGGTAACCCTAGATGTACTCATTTCAGGATGATCAATAAGCATATTGATGCATTCTTAATTCTATAACTGACTAGTTGTACTCAACTAGCCTCACTAATGAGACTCCAATATAGAATTTCCATACTATAGTGGATATAGTTAATCTAATAAAGAATAGTTTGTAACCATTTTCCATTCCTCCATAATATTTATAGGATCCCATAACTATAATAAAAATTTTAAGTTAGGTAGAATTTACTAAAAAGTCACCAATCGCTAATAAACATAAGGCAATCACAGATACCCAACCCACCCCTCTACACACCCTCATGTGAAGACCCCCAATTTAATAGTGGAAATAACATTTTGAAATAAAATATAAGAGAGGGAATCTATATATGTGAATGTTTTATTTAAAAAAACCATTTCAAGGTACAAACTATGACTTATTTTTGAAACTATAAACCATTTATTCAAGAAAATACATCTCTTTCAATTTCCAAAAAAAACCAATAAAAAATAAATTAACTTATAGTTAATGGTCGAAAGGCACTATATTTTTATTTATTATAGGATAATCCCCATTTTAAATGGATTTTTAGGTAACCGTTGCATGAAAAATGTGACTATAGGAATAATGGCTAGTATATGACATGAAGGACTAGAGGCATAAATCTCAATACTTGGCCCGAAGGACCAAAGACCAGACTATACTAGAACTAACCCGCTCTAGTATTTCCTTCATTGAATGTGACTTTCTACCCACCCCACATGGATGATTGTATATACTTTTTTCTATAGTGATTTAAGGTACCTAGTACATATGACAATTTCCATGCTATCTCATTCGTCTAATTTGGTTAGCCCCGCATTGATGGATGCTATTTACTCAGATTCCTCTTCTAAGGCCTACAAATATTTTGTTCAACTAGAATACTTAATGTTACTATGACCTAAAATAAAATGGACCGGAGTCTTATGGTAGATTATAAGCCTTTTGTCTCAATGGCCAATGGTGTTCTAAAGGCACTATATCCCATATGGCCATTCTAGTGGCCCAAAGGGCCACATAAGATGGATAGTTTCATATACTACTGTTTAACTACAATACATCAATAATAGCCCAAAAATATAACTCCATCATGATTTGAACCTAGGTTTCTGTTATAGTTCTTTGATAGTACTACTAAATCAATTACTTACTCAAATATCTAAAGGGCATATAAACCATACTGTAGAAAACAAACCTTGAAACCCCTTTTAATGAGGGTATTTTTTGTAGCCCTTTTGAAAAAGTTAACACCATGGGTTTTTAATGGAATCAAGGGAAATTATTGACACCAAAATAATTAAAACAAATGTTGAATATGAATCATATCACAATGAAGGAAAATTGAGATTAGAAACCCTTAACCTCATTATATTTTTTTGTTAGACATGATATAACTCCTTGTATAATAAATGTTGGTTTATTATTAATATATATAAGAACTATAATTGTATTAATTTTAAATTACCCTATATATTTGTAATTTATTTTTCTAAATTATTAATCATTCTTTTTTAGAATTAATATTTGAGTGCTAGTTTTCAAATTTATTCTATGCTAAACTTGATTTTGATGTTCTATTCGTTACTCCATCAACATGGGTTCATCATCTCAATGATTTTCTAAGAGATTTATTATATTTGTTTCATATATTAATGAATTCAAATGATAATTTCATGGAAGATGTTGTTATTTTATGTATAAAACACATAAAAATATCATTTTTTAAATTTATTGTATCATGAAGAGAATTGAATATATTGATAAATATATATTGGTATATTAGAACATTATAATAATTAATACATAATAAATAAATAATTTTTTATAATATTACTATTATTTCTGTAATCTTATTCATTATGAGGTAAACATTATAATAAAATTTATGTAGGTGGTAATGACAACCCAAACAAGACCACGCTGTGAGGACTGAAATGGTATAAAAATGTTATTGTATATCAATAATATTACTTTTCAAAAAGATATATGATTTTAAATTATTTTTAAGTTATAATTTATATTTTTTAAATATGTCCCTAAATATGATAAAACATAATTATTTACAATAGGGTTAAAGTTACTTTAAGGACCTGAATCTTCTCATCTAGAGCCTCTTAGACTTGAGGGATGTGTGACTCAATATAGTTACTATAATTCCCAAAAATTGGGAGAATATTGTTAGTTTCATAATTTTAGTAGGGGTTTAATAAGAAAATGAAGGAAATATTGGTATTGATATTGGTATAAATGGATTCTATTATAGGTGATCTTGAGTAGAATTTTTAAAATTTCTAATTCTTTAATAAAAGGGAATGTAATATCTCATGGAATGTAAATCCAATGTATGGATATAATTGAGACAGGATAAAGGGATATCAATAATTCCATCGTAAACATTTTTTGTGAAATTTGTTTAAAATATTTTAGGTCTTTACTTCTTAGATAAACCCTTTAACCTCATTTTTACAATTATTATTAAAACTCAATTTTTACCATAGTAACTTGTTTTTAAGCATAAAATGAAATTTTCCTTATTTTTTAATTTAAATATATTGATTAAAAATAGGGAACTCCTTTTATTTGATTCAGTTTCTAAATTTTCTACAAAAATAATTTTAATATAATTACGCATATGTCTAATAATAAATTTCTTGAAAAAATGTATTTTTAGGCATAAAAATGAATTTAATCCTATTCCTTACCAATAATAATAATTATATAAATGAATATTAATTTATTATAAATATAAAAAATACATTTGAATAAAATAATTATTCAATAGTGATCTGTTTAATTATTTAATAAAAATATTTCCAAAATAATGAAAATAAATTATTTAAAATAATATCATTTTAAATGAATTTAATAATATCCTAATAATTATCTCCATAAAATTTAATTTTATCAATCCATTGGTATTAAAATATTTTTATAAATTTTATAAACCTAGAAAATCGTTTTTCTAAAACAATTATATGTAATAATAAAAATACATATTTTTATAATTGAAAATTTCAAATTAATTATTATATTTTTTTAATCATTATTTATTATATGTGAATTAAATTATATTAAATTTTATACCAATAATTATATAGCATCAGTTTACCTATTTTATACATGTATATATAATAGATATATATCCGATGAACATATGATCAACAAAAATATGTCTAATGGCTATATGTATAATGATCATATTATATTCTTATGTATAACGTTACATATATCTAAATAATAAATCATCTTAATTAATTACTTCTTTTGAAAATATATATTATATTTATTTTTTCCCTTCTTTTAATTTTTATATTTTATGAATTTTTCTTCTAGAAACCCAAAAATGATAATGATTATATGTTTCTGTTCATTTTATTTAGATATGATTTTTTAATATTCATGTTCCATTAATGATTTTTTATATGGAATTATCATAATGTGTTTATTTTTTTATCTTCTATTGTAATATTTTACCTTAATAAAATATATTAGTATCTATTAATGTTTAGTTATACATGTGAAATATTCTATTTAACAGAATAATGGAAAAAATGTTGGGTGTTACGATTTACTTTTCAGGCAAATATGTTATGATACTTGTTCTCCCTATAATTATTCCATAAAAACTTTTAAATTTATTTTGATTCTTTATGGATGTATTAATTATTATAAAAACATGTAAATATATGCATTTTATGTTTTCTAACTATATATACCCAATCCATTTCCAAATAATATCACATGTTTTTAGCATAAACATCAAATATTCGTATGCCAAAGAAAATAAACCCTAATGTCTTTCGATGAATAGGCTCATAATACATAAAAAAGAAACTAAAACCCAATATATTTATTTTATTCTCCATAATGAGCTCCTAAATATATATATTTATATCTTAAAATTCTAAATGATAATATAGGAATACATAAAATAAATGGGTGAGCGATAATGTTAAGTAAGGGAATTAATAACATAACCAAGCATAACATGTTAGTCGAATGAAATAACATTATATCAAAATAATGAAGGTGCATAAATAATCACATGGAGGGAAAATATAAATAATATGGAATAATGATAACTTTTAAAAATTAAAATTTTCAAGCAATATATAACATGAAATAAGTATAAGTCATGAAGAACATCCAAGACATCATCACATGGAAGAAAAAGTATCAACTTTGATTATGTTTACTCTATAACTCCAAACATATCATCTAATGATTCATTAAAATTGCCCAAATAATTATTGTGATATCTAGTTACAGAAATGATAACATTTTCATTATTATTTTCCCAACAAATAGAAATCAAACATAATCCATAAATATAATAATTACCCTTGAAAAGAAATGGGTTGTTATTCCACCATATTTTAAGGCACGGAATGGGTTTCAGATGATTTTATGATTATGTAGAGTTTAATGACTTACTCAATACTTCCAATTGGGTTTTCCATCTATTTTTTTATTCCCTAGAAACTCCCAAAATTTCCTATGTCTATATCTGGGTAGAGACCTTCTTTCCAAATATTGGCGTTCATCTAGGTTTTCCGAGCCATTGACTCTGTGGGACTCACATTGGTTGAGAAGATGGTAAGTCAGGCTCCTCACACCCCTTTGGGGGGAATTGTTGAAAACTATAGAGATATATTATAGATTTAAGATATGTTCATGAAATCTTACGCAAACCCTAATATAGGACTACTTACCCCTATTACAATGACTTGATTAAGAACAAGTATGTGTAGAAACAATGGTGTGCATATCATAGGTTTTCTATCACTCTCTCATATAGATATGATGCTATAGATTATTAAAATGTTCAAAAAATCTATAGTTTATGGTCATCCAAAGAGTTGATTTTTTTCATAGATATGGAAATGAACCATTATAAGGTTTTCTACATATATTATAAAGACCGAAATCAAAACTCACATAGTTCATTGGATATAGTTTATGGTCATATGATTGGACTTTTCCATGCAGTTTCACTTCATATGGTAAAGACATGAATAACAAGATCATGCCTCAATGAATAATCCTATATATAATGTTTAAAAAAAGGAATCCAATTCTATGTAATCTTTTAGTGGTCATTGTTTTCATGAGAGATTTGATAATAGAATCCCAAGGTGAGACTTGTGTATATAAGACTACCATGGATTTCACTGTTAGGAATATGACCCTTTAAACTAATAACAAATTTAATTTGGATTACATCCTAATGATAGTCCCAAACAATGGGAAATTTTAGCATTATTTCATATAAACATCACTAGTCTCTAATCCCACATGATCTATGATCATTGTGATAAAAAAGAGATAGTGGTATATTGGACACATTGCATGAAAGCATATATGTACGGGTATTACACATTAATGTTTCCATTTGAGGGATCTGATTACAAATCTGATGAATGATTTTGTATGGATATCAATCCATAGGAAGTCATCCTACATATCCTCGATATGTCGGGAATCAGATTTATCATAGTTCATTTCATCCTCCTACCCATGGATGGGTTTGAGGAACTTGAGGCCATTATCAGGGCTTATACTTAAAATGATACAAATTTATAAGTTCTATTCACATCCACTAATGGAAGAAACTGAATGTAATACAAATGTGAGGATTTAATCTCCTAAATCATTAATAATTGAAATGTGAACAGACTTTCACTGAAGTATATTTACATTATAGCTCGGGCCATAGGAAGGATTCCAACGTATCCTGGTTATGGTAGGAATGAGGGTTCTTATAGTTCCCTTATCCCTTAATCTGCTGAAAGGACAAGGTGGATTATCATGTATGAAGACACCACAACCGTCCATAAGATTTTTGGGGTTCTAGGGGCATATAACAAAATGTATTCACTATCAATCGGGGACATAATGTATTATGTCGGTAATAAGGGAAATCATGTCGAAACTTCTGGATTTGTCTGGGATTACACTATGAGGCTTCCCATTTGTTATAGTAATTCTTTATCTTATGATGGATCAAAGAGATGTGGTGATGAACCTTTGAGTTCTATGTGACGTAATTTCATTGGTAGGGTCATATGACTACATGGCCTTAGATCATTGTAGACACATCCCTTGTAAAAGGAGTGTGTAGCCGAATGTTGTTAGATAAGATCCACATGGCCTTAGATCATTGTAGACACATACCTTGTAAAAGGAGTGTGTAGCCGAATGTTGTTAGATAAGATCCACATGGCATGAGTCCAAGTAGGTCTACCAGAAAAATTATTCACATTAAAAGGTATCTTCCTAATTTTCATGGATGTTTGTTGGAAAAGTTTTTGATAATCTTCCTGATATGTTGGGGAATCATCTTGACAAGGTAGACATGCCAAGGGATGTCTTCTTAATCAATTGACATTCCTTGGATGCCTTCACATGGGTGAAGAAGACATGTCTAATACATAACCAATGAATACTTATATGGGGTCCTTTACATGATCAATTGGATTATCATAGACGTCTTCACCTGAGTGAATAATACATGTCAATGGTTTTCGTTTTCAAATCATACATGTATTGGGTCTTGCACATGATTGATGTAGACATAACCATACACAATCTCATAATCGACCTAAAGTGTATTCAAACTGTCACATGTCTATATGGAAAGGTATTTGGAAAATCACATGATCATGCATACATGTCGATGACTCCTCTGCATGATCAATGTGCAATTTCTAGGATTTCTTCAGATGACCATGGTAGAAAACTCCAAGGTACATTGAATGATTGATATAACTTCATTGTAGGGTTATTGCATGACAATAGTGAAATGACAATAGGATGAAACAATATTAGTATGAATTGTTTGAGGCCTATCTCATAATCAAAGTGACACTTCAAAATCTTCCCACTGACATCATGAGTCCCATGAATACTATTGCAGTCATGTTTCCATAAACCATTCATGCGGTGGTGTCTTGAAGATAAATTTAACATCTTGCAATTATTTACATATCACTAGTGCGTGTCCCTTGGGATAATACCCACTATTTCATGGGAAAAACAAATTCCAAAATATTCATGTTTAGGGTGTACACAATAGGGATTTGATGACAAATGGAGGTCCTATCCACATGATGTTATGCTCGACAAGAGGGTACTCGTATGATGATACTCTATTCATTAAATTCGCATGAACTTAGTTTGGACACACAAGGGATTCTGTGAATGTGTACATAGGAACCGCAAAAATTCCACAAGCATGGGTAAGTTCCATGATTCATACTTCTAGGGTACTCCTCCTTGACTATCCAATATGTCAGTGGGTTTATTCAAGACAACAGATAATTCCCACAAATCCACAACCCACGTGACCTCTATTTGGTCCTATGATTGGCCTTGGGGTGATATGTGGGGGATGTGTATCAAAGACATCATGTTCCTGGGTAATGTAATGCACTGTAGGTTGAGGAGTAACACTTGGACAAAGATTCGCAGGGATGATTCATGTTAAGGCAACCATTCCTAGGGCTTTGTGAGAGTGTCACAATACCAAGGGTTTGTGGAATCACATGAGGGATTTCAGGTTTATAGTTTCATTCCCCTTGAAATCTTCATGTGATTACCTCATGTCCAGGGGTCTTCATAGAGTGTTAGAATAGAGATATTATAGGATCAAGGGATCCTCCCTGTCAACTCTGCAAGGCCAAGAGACACTTATCTAAGATTCATACAGGCTCTATATAATAGGGTTCAGTTTTTCATTATGTGGTTGTACGATATGTAATGGTTCATGGGGTAGGACTTAAAAACACATATAAGGGTTTTGTGATTTTAAAAGAGGAAGGATATATGGGGAAGTGTGCTTGTTGGGGTCACACATCCTAATTACTTATGAGTTAAGAGGGATGGTTCACTCACATGTTCTCATGAACACTAATATGTGTCTGCATCAAAATTTGTATGCCCACTTACCTAAACTATGAGGATGATCAAATGAAAATTTCCAGACCGAATGTTTGCAATGCTGGGAGGACTTTATCCACTTGTTTTTAGATGAATCATTGTTTCATTTCTATGAGGGAGGTTCGCATGGATAGGGTGTGCATTAGTAGGGGTCTATAACTACTTGGAGATGCTTCTCCATGAGAGACTCAAAGGGGATGATCATGTCATGATATCACAATATTATATGAGGATCACACAATGAAATCCTATGATGACATCTACTCTAGTTCTTAATAAGAAGGGCCTCTGCCATACCTGGGGTAGATCTTTGATGGTGGTGGCTGGTGGTCATGTTTTTCCACATTTTTTTGTCTCTCCTCCCACACCTTACATGTTATTGGGTGAAGGGATCAGGGTATATAGAGGTGAGGGGGTGTAAGCTTGATTTTTCTTAACACTAGATGGATGACGCATGTTCTGACTGAAGTGGTGTTGCTATTTCAGATCCACATCATGTGGCCACCTGTTCTTCATCGCATGACCATTTCATTTGATCATGTGATGCCACTGTTTGACACATGTGTCATAATTATATCTTTATTCCATCAGTTTCCCTCCACTATGTCTCATGATAATGAAATGATCAATTTAAATCAGATGTAAAATGCATTGGTGGTGTAAGGGTTCACAGTAATAAATCTCTCGTAATGGATTCATTTTTTGTATTTTATTTGGTCACATGATCAAAGTATGATCATGATATGTTCATGGGAGATGGTGGGATATCTCACAAAATGCTAATTGAATTATTGATTAGTGTCAAGGTGGATTCTGTTGGATGCCTTAGACTAGTGTGGCTATGAGTGAGGGTTTGGAGAGATGGTGGTTATGTTGACTAGGTGTATTTTACATGTCAAACCAGCATTGCTGAAGGGCGATAGACGAGTTAGAGATTGAATAGGATCGTCTTGTGGTATGTTTGACTGGTTAATTTCAAAACTGAGTAGGCATGGGTTCAAATTGTTTTGAACTCATGATCCATGGGGTTGAAGTGGATGGTGGTGATCAGAACATGGTAGGATCAGACAGTGTGAGTCATTGGGAGGCATGATCCAATGGTCCATGTTCGATCACCGAAAATATATAATTTCGCACATCAAAAAACCTAACCACCATTCTATTGGTATATAATAAACTTTGTGACTTCCACATTCTTGATCTAGAAATAGGGTCAATACCCACACTGTAGACACCACACCTACCACCCAGGCTTTAGCTCACTCAGTCTGTAGCTCGGGCTATCTGTGCCTACGATCTATCACAAATTTTCCCTATAAATAGGCATGTTTGACTCTCTTGAGAGCTATGATCCTTCTTTTTGTTTTATTGCTAGCCCAGGATGACTCCTGATAGGTGTGGTCAACATCAAGTCCCACTTTGTCCTATGGTCAAATTGGCCTTGTGTTTTATTGTTTGGATCTCTTTTTTGGAAAAGGGAACAATACTAATCATTGACTACTAAGAATAAAATTCCTAATATAATATAATGTTCCATAAAGTGAGTCTCTTATATATCCAAAACAAATATTTAAGTATCCCATGAAATTTGTATTCTATTTCCATATAATCTTTAAAATTTTGAAATATTCAATGGTAAAGTCCAAGATACACAATTATGGGTTCCAACAAATGCCCTCCATCGAATGAGATTCATCAGAATGAAAGGAATCAGATTATAAGTTAAACATAGATAACATTTCCTCATATCTAAATATTTTATTATCCATGATACAAAACAACATAAGAGTATTTGTTCCAAGTCTTTATGAGGAGCCCTCATGTGTTATGAAGATGATAATTTTGGCCACAAATGCTTGGCTGAATCCAATATAGAAAGTAGACTTCACTTGGGGCATGGATACCCTAAAATTGTAATATGTATGATATTCATAATGGAAAAGTTATTTGGTGAAATGGAAGTTGTGGATTGATCCAAATTAAAACTCTTTGATTTCTCTCTATATCCCATTAGGATGGGAATGAGGCTGCACATAGTGCATTTCCAATAAACGGGGTGTCTAATTTCTCATAGGATGTCATTATAGGGTTTTAATCTTAGAGAGTATCATGTATCTTTTTTTTATGTTGTACAAGATATCCCATCACTTTACTATAGTTTAGGTTCTTTTTTCATGGACCTTTGTTGTAAAATATTTTAAGGTTTTATAGCTCAGACCATCTTATCGCAACAATTTAGGGTCTTCTAGCCATGTCCTTTTGGTGTAATGTAGTTTATGGTATTATAACTCATACCTTTGAGAATCCATGTAATTTATAGTCTTACTTCTAGTACTGTTATGGAATATGGGTTTGGAAGACTAGGATTGAATCAAAACACTATGAGGTGTTGAGTTCTACCGTGTTGTTGTTAGGGCACATGAGGATGAGAGTTCCTTTATTTCAAAGAGGAGATGATTTTAGTTGGCCTGTTAAATCACTTATGCCTTTATAGCATGTGAATTAAATTTTGATCTCTAATCATTTAAATGGGATATGGAAGATTTATGGATGGAAAAGCTAATCCCCACTTATTTTCAAGGGTTTTGAAAGATTAGTGAATACCCATATGTCTAGATGATGAAAATGGTTATAGATCGAATAAAATCCAAGAAGGGATTTCGAACCCTAGGTAAATCCAACCCTTATGTTATAGATCCAGATCCCTACACCCTATGGTTTATAATCCTGATGTGTGGGCCATTAAATATTTTTGTAATGAAGCGTCGCATTCCAGCCTTGAGAATGGGCACATAAAATTGTGGTGCAACATCGAGGACATCAGATCCACTTGAATAGTCATGTATGGAGATTGTAAATCATATTCCAATGTGATCCTATCATGAGGATGATATGGGATAGTTACAACAGGGATATATTAAAACACTACTGGGTTCTATGTTTCTCCATGATGATTCTAGGAAAAAAATAATTTGAAATCCATTTAAATCAGAATATGATGTCTCTTGTTGGCAGGTATAATCCCTTATTCATCTATATCATGGTCAGGTAGAGATATCTCTTTTCTTATTCCAGGTATATAAAAGCTTTTCATTAACCTGAGATGATTTAAATCCTGAAGTGTGAATTTGGAATATTTGAGATCTAAGAAGGGTTCAATCACCCTAAATTTTGTTCCACCACCTATAAAACATATTATTATGGTAAAGAAATGTGAAAAATCATTTCTGTAACTTTTTTCTAGACCAGGGTGTCTACTGACCATAACATGGATTTTACAGGGGCTGTATTTTAGACCATATGTGATTTATGGATTTTATATGCGACCTAATTTTTTTGCTAAACTCTAGAGATGATTTGTTTTAGGAGTGAAGACATCACTTTTCATTAGAGTAACCATTAAAAGTTTTCAAGATGACATGTTTTGTGTCACTTTCACTTGATGTTTTGGTCTTGTGATTTGTATCATTATATGCTAGAGTTTAATGTGTTACATATTTGACCAAAATGTAGGCAGTTTAAGGTCATGACTCACATGGACCTAATATTGGAGATGTTACACAAGATCTTAATTGGGATACCCATGGTCAATATAACTCAATAATCCTTCCATGTAGGATATATAAAAGTTTTAAATCACAACATATGGATCTCGGGTCAGGAGTTATGATATGGGGAAGAAATTCTAGGCATGGCCCCTAACTCATTTAGATGTTTGTTCCACCTCAATGTTTCTAGGATTCACAAGAACTAGAATTTTCTTTATATTGGTCCAAGATGTCATTGGTTGGTGGGTATAAATCCCTTATGAATTAATAGCATGGCTGAACCAAAACATAACTTTTCATTTCCAAAAAATATGAAGGGTTTGTGGTGACTTTAGGTCCACAATACATGAATTGTGGTATATGGATTTATGGGATTTTAAAAGATTTTAGAAACACCCCATACTCTAGATGCCTGAGTTAAGTCTCTTTTGG
This sequence comes from Viscum album, assembly GCA_963277665.1. Lineage (NCBI taxonomy): Eukaryota > Viridiplantae > Streptophyta > Magnoliopsida > Santalales > Viscaceae > Viscum > Viscum album. Next base: position 649,028,306 of record OY728130.1, on the reverse strand, counting down.
TCCTTTTATATGAAATAAAAAATGGGATATGGTCTTCAAAATTTGTCATCATATAGTTGGGATGTATTCTATATTGTTTAACATCATACGGTAAGAACAATTTCCATACAGTATAATTTATGGTATTAAGGATGTATTTTTTGTGCTATTTTAATGTCATTCGACCTAGACATTTTCCTTGTAGTTTAACATCGTGCAGTAAGGATGTACTTCAATGCAATTTATCTTTATGTGGTAAGGATGTAGGAACTGACATGAACTAATTGAAATTTTTCATTTAGAAAAGATGGTGAAAGTCTAGGCATCACAATGTATCTCATGAAAATCAAAATCAAACCTTACATAGTTCTTAATATCCATGCAGTTTAATGTCATGTAGTTATGATATTGATTCCCTGATGTTAAAAGGTGGAATTGCGGCTAGCCACATGAATAGAATTATGGGTGTCACTATATATCCCTTTGGGATGAGAATCAAGTCACACATAGTTCTTAATGATGTCCCTTATGTAGGTTAAACCCATATGTAATGAGAGGGCATACTTATATTTTATTTCTCATGACTAGCCCTGCTTTAAATATCCAGGTTTAACTATGTATCCTGTGATGACAGCAATGAAGCCACATATAGTTCTTGAATGAGAAACTCTCTCTTCTCAAGTCTAGCCCATATGGGGATTTGGTTCTTGTTTCCATTGATTATTGTAGTTTGGACTATGATTGAATACCCTGGTGTGACTATGTATCCGATGGTGGTGGGAATAAATCCACACATTTTTCTTAAGAAACTATGCAGCTTAACGTAATGTGGCTAGGATGAAGATGGTTAGACATAGAAAAGTGGCAATGTTGTGGTTAGGACAAAGGGTGGAAGTATGGGAATCGACACATATCTTCTAAAAATGAGAATTAATATATACATAGTTCTTGAGGAACTTTTCAATTTAACATCATGCGGAAAGGATGTTGACCATGTAGTTTAATATTATGTTGACATGACTCATGGTGTGCATTTATAGTATAGAATTCATGACTGAGATGGTTATAATGTTCCCTTCTATTCCTTTTTCATGAGGGGTTTCCCTTACTACAATTCCTATGATCATGTGAGCTATTATTTTTGTGAGAAACAAGGGATCTAAAGGATTTTTATCACAATATAGAGTTAATTGAGGGTACAATGGGGGATTTTTTTACCATGTAGTAGATAAACCAAGATATAATATCGAGGCATCCCTACGTATCACATTGAAAATAAGAATCAATTTATTTGTAGTTCTTGAATAACTATTATGTATAATGTCACCCGATAAGGATGTGGGTGACTTGATGTGAATGAAGATGGTCGTATTGGTTTTCTGCAGTTTTATGTCATGTAGTGAGGACATTTGTTCACCTATCATGAAGGGGAATGTTTTCAATCCTGGTGGTTTTATTTCCTGAGGTAAGGAAATCAGATCACCTGATTTCAAAGGAATTTAATCCTTTTTCTAGGCCCAATTATAGATGTTTGAGTATCACTACATATCCTATGAGGGAAAGAATCAGTCCATATATAGTTCTCAAGAAAACATGAATATTATTTTCATGCAACTGGGATAAGATCCGTACGATTTATAGTCACTTTTTCAGAATGATTAATACACTATAGTTTGAAGTCTATATGGTTGGACTTGTTCAATGTAAGTTAACACATTTTAATAAGGATGAGGGCCATTCAGTTTAATGTCTTATGGAAATGTTGATGGATTACATGATGTGAATGGCTGGTAATATTGAGTATGTTATCCTGTTTATGTCAAGAAGTAAGGATGTGGTGTACCATGAAGTTTAAAGTCTTTTTGATAGAAAATGGTTGTATTTTTTAACATTGTACAACCCTGATGAATGTAATGTAGAAACTAAATGAACCTCTACCATCATTCCCTACCATAGCTAGTGCGGGGGGGGGGGGGGTTCTACCTTTTTAATGAAGTATTCACCATTGATCTTCCTTATCACCAATTCTGAGTCCCCCATGATATTTAGGTAGGATATGTATATCATTAGGTCCACTTCCAATCCAGGGATGAGGGATTGGTATTCTTCCTCATCATTCATGAATCATTTGAACAGTGAGAAAGAGTTGGAAAAAACTACTTTTTCTAGAGAGATACATACAATCCCTTGAACGACCTCGTTGATCTGAAAATTTTCCATCCTCATTCAAATAATACTCTTGGAGGCTCCATCCATGTATATATATCATATCTGGGGGATTTCATGGGCATTGAAAGCCTCCTTATTTGGAATATTTATGTCTTCTACTTTTTTTCAAGATCACGATGTTACATGAGGAAAAAAATAGTGATATTACTTTCACTTACTTCTAATCAGATCAATATGAGAGACCAGATGGATTTAGTTGTGCAAGAATTTTCTGGATGGGGTAGTATAGACTACTCTCTCTCCCCGTGTCATTTTTTCATGTGAGGAGGGTATCCAATGAGCATTCCTTGACATCCACATATAAGATTAGTATCCTTCCTTGTACTAGGGGTATCAAAACAAGTGGGTTCAGTAGGAAATGCTTGAGACATTAAAAGGAATTTTGGAATGAGAGGGGTGTATCGTTCTGGATGACTATTTGAAACCTTGATGTTTATTGGGTAGGAAGAGACGGTTCATTGAAACATTTCGATTCACCCAAGAAATTTCTGTGTAGTTCTATGAGAAGAAATATTGATGTTTCTTTATAAATTCAATGTACGTATCTTGCTCTCGAGGGGAATGGAAGCACCAATCAGTGATGGCCGAGAGACTTCTTCAATTTCTAGATTAATATTTCTGATCTCACAAATGGTGGTCGAAGCACTTTCCCTAAATACTAGAGGAGTGTACCAGAGATCATACTCATATAGATCCATCTATCCTCTTCTGGATTTATTTTTTAGATAACATGGAAATATTGGGCGTCTCTTTCACTAATAGGGTTAGAGATGCCATTATAGGAGACATTATTATCCATAACTACCCGATTCATCATAGAAAAATTCCATTGATGATTGATTTTTATACTATCACTGAGTATAAGAAGGTCCTAGATCTTTAGGCTTAGATCATCTACCTCAACAAGATTTATAGGGAGCGCATAATTATTTTTGGGATTACTCAAGGGATTCACGTGGGTCGTCACCAAGACATTGAGAGCTATAACCTATATATCATCCTCTAACATTTATGGTTTAACCCCTTCCTTTAGATAGATTATTTAGGAAACATGGATATGATGGTCTCAATAGGGTCTTGGTCACCATGTAGTAGGCCGACCTTTTGATATTGACAATGTCTCCCAGATATAAGATGCTGATTAGTTTATGGTTCTTTTGTAGGGATGTATTATGTGTAGTTTTTTGTAATGTGGTATGGATATGAATATAGGTGGATGGGAAAAGATTCAAAATCTAGGTTTCTATTCATATCTCATTAGGATGATAATCAGGTCGTACATAGTTCTAGAATGTAGGTGAATCTTAATACCCACACAAGCAATGATGGACCTCTCAAGAAATTTCCATATGATTAAATAATTTTATGTCATTTCAGGGAAATGAAAAATGTAGTTTCATATCATTGGGTGAGGAATCATGGTATGCCTTTTATTATCTTTCATTCCAGACCATAATGATCCTGCAACTAGCTTTGATGTCTTATTTTGTGTGTGAAAATGCATACCGGAATTCCTAAGCTCATGTGAGCTATTCATTGTGTGAGAAACAAGGAATGAAAATGTATTCTTTCATCATGATGAGGAAATAGAGGATATGATATGAGTATTTTATATAATGTGGTCGAAGGATCAAGATATAGGATCAAGGATTCCCTACGTATCTCATAGAATATGATAATCAAATCACACATAGTTCTAGATTAACCTTGTAGTTTAACATCATGTTTCAAAAATATGAGTCGTACATTTTAACATCTTTTGGTAAAGACGTCAACCGTTTCATTTAATGTCTTTGGTAATGATGAGATCCATACATTTTAACACCTTACGGTAAGGAAATTATCCATACAGTTTAACATCATGTGGTAAAGAAAATATCCCAGAAGTTTAATTTCTTGTGGTAAGGAAACTAGTTGTGTAGTTTATTTCCATTTGGTAGGGAGAATATCCATTCCTTTTAACATCTTGTGTTATGGACATTTGTCATTCAACTTAATTTAATGTGTCAAGGACAAGATCAATGTAGTTTAACATATTGAGATAATGAAATCAGACGTTCATTTTAATTTAATGTGATGAAGAAAATATCCATAATGTTTAGCATATTATATTAAGTATGATTTCCATACATTTTAATGAATTATTGTTAGGACATCATCCATGCAGTTTAATGTCTTATAGTAAGGAAAATTGCCATGTGGTTAAACATCTTACTGTAAGGACAGAGATGAGTAAACTATAATTACAATGTCTCTTTTGAAGGAGCATGGACACCTCTTATAAATATTTCATGAGTATTGGTATCATTCAACAGTATCAATCCTTAAAATATATGTTCCTCCAACCAATATTTGAATACATAGAAGCTTTCTATTGTGTACCTATGATGTATATTGTAGAGTAAATAGAATTAATGTACTGTCAACCATACAATATGTGGCTGCCTCATTTTTGGGAGTTCCATCAAAACATTTTTCTTGGAGAAATAAAAATACACAGAGACATACATTGTTTGGAAGGAATTGTTTTTTTCAATATTTCATTGAAAGATAACACTTTATCACTAAGACAAAAGTGTATGTTTCTCCACTACACAACTCATATATCCTATTTAGAGTGTACAGATGACTGGAGTGGGGATTTTGGGTTTTGTTTGTTCTAATATACCCATGTCTATCTACACATGAATCCAGTCATTAAAGGAAAATAAGACATCTATGGTGTGTCTGAGATGTCGATGGTAGGGGAAATGATTTTCGTGGCCTATCAACCCTTCCTCATTTAGATTTATCCACATCGAGAGTTCTATTAAGACATTCTACATTGCATAATTTAAATACCCTAAAACTTGTTTGTATTGGAAGGAATATACATTTCCTTTCTTGTTATCAAGAGATGGGTGACAAGGATACTTCTCAAGCATGTTATTTAAGACACTATTAGTGTAAGATCATGGATGATTCTAGAGTCTACGGTACAAAGTCTCAGTTTTTATTGGTTTTAGGGATGGTTTATAATCATTTAGGGTATTAGATGACCTATACTCTTACCATGGATTAAAAATAATTGGACCTCCTAAAGGAATTGTGAAAACATTTTATGTCATATGGTTTCTATAATATCCCCGATGAGGAGGTGGAAAATATAAAACATCCCTCAGCCATGTGGGCTGGGGTGAGGTTGAAAAATGATTGGATTTAACCCATTGAGGGGATAAAAAATATGAAAATTCCCCCAACCCTATGGGATAGGGAACATCAATTAAAGGATGTCTGTCAATGGAAGACATTGGTTCATCATACTGAGGTAGAGGGTTATGTGTATTCCCAATATTATCTCTCACAGTTTACTATTATCATATTGTAGTTGAGTGATATGTTCTTCTGTAGAAATCTCCATGTCATCTTCAAGGTTCTATTTGGAAGGGCGATGAAAATTCCCATTCCTTTATCAGTGTCAAGGAAAGTGTATGATGATGAGAGTTATGACGTGGGCCACAGAGATTGAATCCTCTACAGCCACGATCTATATGATTCATTGTTATTATCCTCTAAAATAATAACTTTGGATGGTAAAAACATATATAAACTCTTGGTGGGTACCGTTGTTCCTTTCTAGTGTTGTTCTAATGGAAGAAGGTGGGATAAAATACTATGACTCAGATGAATGTTGGAGGGTGTGATTGTACCCTTCAAGATAATTCTCATCCGGATTTGATGAGGAGTCTTTAGATCAGAATGATCTCATATTGACTGAGATAGAAGTAGGTTGGTGCTCCTCCTTGAATGAACATCAAGTTTGATAGTTTGGCACCCGATATCCCATTTAGAGGGTCAGTACCCATGGTACCTTATGATCTCTTGATTTACATGATACAAATTTATGGGTTTGTTCCCATGATGAAGATGAAAAAAAATTAGAAAATGGTAAAAATTCTACTTTCCTAGGGTCTTGGGTGTTCCCTTGGATTCTATAGTCACTGAGGGTAGCAGTGATGATGTCAGAGGCTCCTAGCTAGTGATGATCTCAGATAAATTCGGGAACTCTTTTAGGATATAGTAGAGGACATTAGATAGACTGGTGGGAGTATGAATATAATCTTTATTTAAAGATTCATCATTTGGATACTATTGGTGGGATGTTCTACTAGGTGTGCCAACTCAGATAGTTGGTGTTGGTACAACTACCTCTATAACTCCTTGTAGAATCATATTCATATGATGATGACGATGATGATCATAATGGAGGTGATCCCTCTTAAGAATCTCTTGGGTGGTTGAGTTATTGTTCTCACTATCATCATACACATCCTTGAGGTAGGGAAGGTGTGCATTGTTTCATTCTATGGGTAGGCCTCTAGATCGGTTGAATGTAGCAATAAGGGATACTTCCTCTCTTACGACCAATAATGGGAGAGACGTCCAGTGAGAACTAAACCTCTAAAGATATAATAATTCAATTATAGGGTTGGTATGGATCTTTTGATGTGGTGTTCTCAGCCTCGAAGATGTTCACCAATTGATAGTAGAAGTGGTGTGTTGGTGATAACACATGTTGGGTCTTCAGGGACAAAGTCAGTTGTCCAATGATCTAAACATCCATTGGAACAATCAATGATGTTATTTCGATTGTATGGAATATAGAATTTCTTAAGAAGTAAGCATTAACCTTAATAGTGAAGCATCATATGTAAGAGTACATGTTCGATCAATAACTTTCATAGTTAAAGTATAAAGAGGAAGTCCATTATTTTTAAACAAGGTTTAGCGTAGTTAAAATATACATGTCAGGTTCATCATTTTTTGTGCAATGATAATAACATGAACTAGTCTGAAGGGAATTATGAAATATATCATTTATGACTTGATAAAGTGATAATATAGTTAATGTATTTCACGTCAGGTTCACCATATTTGTTTTGTTGGGTTTTATGGTGTGGAATGGGTTTCACTCGATGTTTTGATAATGATGATTTTAAATATACTCTTAATAGATCACATCAGGTTTTCTATCTAATTTTTATTCCATAGAAACTATTAATAGTTCCCCCTATGTAGTTGGGTATAGTCCTTCTTTCCATACACTGGTGATTATCTGGGGTGTTAGTCCCAATGACTCCTACTAACTCACATTGGTTGAGGGGATGGGAGGTACAACCCATTAGACCCTTTTGGGGGGAATTGTTTCATACTCCATGACTCTCTGATATATTTATTATAACGACCTGGCCTTTACTTACATTACTATTACATTATTTAAAAGATAAACAACATAATAGTATTACACATGGAGGATCCAGTGGTTTAGTGTCTTGGGCAAACTAGGACTACACATAACAAGTACAACATCAAGCATAAAAATTCATTTAATCTATTCTTCTATATCTTCTTAGTAGCACTTGTCCTATCCTTAGTACATGTAGTCACCTGAGGATATACATCAAATGGGGTGAGCTAAAAGCCCAGTAAGAGGATATATAAGAACAATATAGCATGGGGTGAGCATAATCATGACATAGGAAGAAGATCTTGAACATGAGAGGAGCATAAACAATAAACTTGAAATGTGGCAAAGCATAAAAATGAAACATCATGTCTTAGTGGTTAACTACCACACATACTTGTGAAAAAATCTAGCATCATGTTCACGCATCATTTCACATTTACTCATGAGATTCATCACTTTACCCAATGCATTGGAGCGCTATATAATTCTAGGCGCACCCGTCACATTTAAACATTCATATTGCGCTATATAATTCCTGGCGCACCCGTCATATCATAACATTATCATTATCATTCTTGCCACAAAGAACACATATCAAACATGTACATAAATAACCCATGGAAATAAATGGGTTTCATCTCATAATAACACATTCATAATCTTTGGGTTCCCAAAATAAAGAGGGAACAACATACTTGATATAAGAACCATCAACCTTGAATGAGAGGTAAAAGGTGAGATCTTGAAAGAAGAGTTCTTTTGGAAAACATTTTGATGGACATAAAAACCATTGACAAACATGTATATCCCAGAAAAGTAAAGGAAAAGATGAAAAAAAGACCTTTGAGGAGTAACCATATCAAAAATGGAGTGAAAGAGGGAGAACCCGAAGGAAGAAAATTGGGTTCGAGATTTCCCCTTGCCTTGTACTCGAATGCCTCCTTCTCTTTAATGTCCTGTATAATGACATTATATTCATTAATTAGAAATTCCATAACCTTTTATAAATTAATAGGGTTCATTCTGGTTTCATTATTTCATATTATGTTCCTTTGGATGACTTATAGAGTTTAAAAACATTGTTCGGGGATGTTCTTTTTCATGGTTTCCTTGAGCGGTCCACTTGTATTCTTAATTTGATGTTTGGGTAGATCATGGGTAAACATCCAGAACTGATGTTACATGTAATTAATGATATTACAGAAGCTTTAATGATTTTATAATGAGTTATATTAGATCCATGTGGCCGAATTATTAGATAAGAATTAAATGAAGATTATTTGGGCTAATTTGAGCCGTTTTTTTTTGGATCACAACCAACTCATTTTAACTTTTCACTTAGTAGAATGGCCATAGGTTATTTCCAGAACATAAAATAGAACATAATACATATAAAAAATTCTGGTTCAACCATAAAAATGGTTTCATGACCAGATTGAAGGTATAAATGGAAGAAGAGAGCATGTTGTTTTTGAAGGTGATAAATTATCACCCCATGAACAACTTTCTCTTTAATAAAATAAAAGGAAGGGGGAAAGGGTGTGGGGTGATATAATATAACATTAGAATCATAATATTACAGTATATATATAATACTGGATTTACAGAACAATTTGGATGAAGATAGGTAGGGAGAGATCAAGAAAGGAACTTGAACTTGAAAGGAAATTAAAGGAGAAGAGAGAGAGAAATTACCTTTAGAAGCCTTCTCTTGAGATCCTCTTTAAGGAAGCTATGCTTGGACTTTTGATGAGACCAGTAGCTTTTGGACGTGGGGGATGAGTTAGGGAAGTTGTTTGGGCAGAATTTAAAGAAGGCTTGGATCTTGAGAGGTGTGAGGAAAAGAGGGAGTGAAGGGTGGCTTTTATAGTGGAGGGGAGAGGGGTTTCCTTAATTTAAAATTGATTAGTTTATTAATTTCAGCCAAGACAAAGAATAGTGAGTCTTGGATGACTTAGAATAGTATATTTGACTTGTGAATTCGGGATTTGGGTGCTTACATCACTTGTGATGTCAGGAATAGTGGGTTTTAATTAAAATGTATTTATATGATAAATTAATGTATTCTACTATTCATCAAAAATTCAAGTATCTCAGAAAAATCCCAAAATTTTACCCCAACCATTTTTCAACATGTAGAATCCAAAAATGAATTCCATTTTTCAAAAACAATTTTCTAAATATTATTAATTTAATATTTAATTAAAATCATAATTTACTTAAAAAACGGTTTTTAAAATTAAAACTGATTTTGCAATTCTTTCAAAATTTACTTAGGGTCTTATAAAATTATCTAAAAACTATTATACATTGATTCAATAATTTATGAATATAATTCAGGAAAGTAAATATTCTTTTAAATTAATTAATTAATTATAATTAATTATTTGTGACTTATAAAATACCAAAAACGTTTACTAAGGTCAAATTATCACTTTCTATGATGTCTAAATTTTATTTTATTATTCATAGGTAATGTTACTCTTATTTACTATTCATAAGGGTAGGTTACTATTCATAAGGGTAGGTTACTATTCACCAAAAATTATATTTGTTTCATTAGACTCCAAAAACTGTCTTGAACACAACTGTGTATGTCAGATTTTTAAAATTCCAAACATAGGGGTGACAAAATTATGTTTAAAGGTCACTTATCACTTAGTAGTTTATTATTTTGTGTTTTTATGACATAGATATAAGAAGGGAATTTTCTATTGAAAAACTTTGGGTCATTACATTCTTCCCCCCTTAAGAAATTTAGCCCCCGAAATTTCACTTTACACAAACAGGTGAGGGTACTTCTCCTTCATTGCCTCTTCCGGTTCCCAAGTTGCTTCCTCAAACTTTTGGTTCCGCCACAACACTTTGACAAGGCGGGTTGTCTTGTTGCGTAGAACCTTATCAATTCGGTCCAGAATTTTTACGGGCTGCTCCTTGTATGAGAGATCATCTTCCAACTATACCACCTCTGAGTTTAGTACATGTGAGGGGTCTGGAATGTACTTCCTCAGTAGTGATACGTGAAACACATCATGAACTTGAGACATATTCAGTGGAAGTTCCAGTCGATAGGCCACGGCTCCTATACGATCAAGGATCTCAAAGGGGCCAATGTACCTTGGGCTTAGCTTCCCTTTCTTCCCGAATCGCATGACTCTCTTCCATGGAGATATTTGAAGGAAGACTTTATCTCCAACGTCGAACTCCAATTCCCTTCGACGATTGTCAGCATAGCTCTTTTGCCGACTTTGAGAAGCTTTGATGTGTTTCTGGATGACTTGAACCTTCTCTATCATCTCTTGAACAAGATCAGGACCAAGTAGTTTTCGTTCTCCAACTTCATCCCAACAGGTTGGAGTTCTACATCGCTTCCCATAAAGAGCTTCATACGGAGCCATCTGAATACTCGATTGGAAGCTATTGTTGTATGAGAACTCAACCAATGGAAGGTGCTAATACCATCCACCTATGAATTCAAGAGAGCAGGATCTTAGCATATATTCAAGTGTCTGAATATTCCTTTCAGACTGGCCATCAGTTTGGGGGTGATAGGCCGTGCTGAAATTTAATTCAGTACTCAAAGCATATTGAAGGATCCACCAGAATTTAGAAGTGAAACTCGGATCACGATCAGAGACAATCGAGAGTGGAACACCATGCAATCTCACTACTTCCTTCACATATATCCTTGGAAGTTGTTCAAGGGAGAGGTCTTCCCGAATAGCGATAAAATGGGCAGTCTTGGTGAGTCGGTCAACCACAACCCATATTGCATTATTTCCTCTTGACGTTTTCGGGAGACCCATGACAAAGTCCATAGTAACATTTTCTCATTTCCACATGGGTATAGGCAATGGCTGCATCATACCTTTGGACTTTTTCCGCTCAGCTTTAACTTGCTGACATATCAAGCACCTTGATATATATTCCACAATCTCCTTCTTCATGTTATCCCACCAGAAGTGTTCTCGGAGATCACGATACATCTTGGTACTTCCAGGATGAATAGAGAAAGTTGTGCTATGTGCATTATCCAATAGCTCCTTCTTTATTCTGGGTGATGAAGGCACACAAAGCCGCATTCCAAACCGAATCACACCATCATCGTCGATATGGAACTCTTACAGCTTCCCTTCCTTTACTACATTCACCCTCTTTTGTATCTCTACATCATCCCTTTGTGCTTCCTTAATCTTTTGTTGGATGGATGGTTGCACAATCATTTGGGAAAGGCAGGATGTATCCCCTGCCCTTACGATTCCCAAATCCATCCTTTGCATATCCAAGAAGATAGGGTCTTTCTCAATCCTCAACATGGATAGAGTAGCAGGTTCTTTCCTACTTAAAGCATCAGCTACCTTGTTCGCCTTTCCAGGATGATAGTGAATAGAGCAATTGTAATCCTTGATTAGCTCTAACCATCTCCTTTGACGCATATTGAGCTCCTTTTATGTGAATATATACTTTAGGCTCTTGTGGCCGGTGTATATGTCACACCTCTCACCATAAAGGTAGTGCCACCATATTTTCAAGGCAAAAATCACAGCTGCCAGCTCTAGATCATGCGTTGGGTAGTTCTGCTCATGGATCTTCAACTGTCATGATGCGTAGGCTATCACATTATCATTTTGCATGAGTACACAACCCAAGACTTTCTTTGAAGCATCACTGTATATCACAAAACTTTATCCACTTTTCGGTAGTGTGAGTACAGGTGCAGTGATCAACCTTCTCTTTAACTCCTTGAAGCTTCCCTCACATTCTTCCGTCCATACATACTTTACCCCTTTCCTTGTTAACTTAGTTAGCGGGCTTGTCAATCGTGAAAAGTTTCTCACAAAACGTCGGTAGTACCCAGCTAATCCATGAAAACTACGGATTTCTGTGACACTAGAGGGCCTGGGCCATTCTTCAATTTCCATTGTCTTTGAAGGGTCCACAGAAATTCCCTCGCTTGTGATCACATGTCCCAAGAACGTGACTTGATTCATCCAAAAGTCACACTTGCTGAACGTGGCATACAACTTCTCCTTTCTCAATGTCGCCAACACACACTAGTGCAGAAAACGTTTTTTACGTCACCATTTTTTACGTCGGTTATATAAAACCGACGTCATAATATGTAAAACGAGGTGTTTTACGTCGGTTATTTCTTAACCGACGTAAAAAACTGTGTTCGGTACACATTTAACGTCGGTTATTTTTATAACCGACGTTATTAATCGCGCGGCTTCGTTTTTTACGTCGGTTATTTTTATAACCGACGTAAAAAACGCGCTTTTCGAAGGCCCTTTGACGTCAGTTATTGAATAACCGACGTAACAAACGCGGTTTTTGAAGGCTTTTTTACGTCGGTTATAAAATAACCGACGTAAAAGAAGAATCCGCAGATGTTTTTGACGTCGGTTATTCCATAACCGACGTAAAAAAACGCGGATTCTGAGCCCTTTATAACGTCGGTTATAAAATAACCGACGTAAAAAATGAATCGGAGGAAGGTTTTTACGTCGGTTATTGAAATAACCGACGTTATAAATGTTTTTAAAACAACTATCACGTCGGTTATTGAATAACCGACGTGATAACTCATTTAAAAATTTACCCAGACCCGTGGATTGTCATTCGTGAGTTTACCTTCGACAGTCGCGACTCGTCTCTCTCGCGCGTAAACCCGAATCGGCTCGTCCATTTCGTTGGTTTAGATTCGTTTTGCTATCATCGTTTCTCATATTTAATCTCCTCGGATCAATCATCTAAACTCGCAGCACTCAGGTAATCCTCCCACTCGTTCGTTTTTTTTTCGCGGATAGTAAATATATATGTGTTGTGATTTTTTTGTTGAAACTAGCTAAGATTCTTCGATTGCGAACCCTTTTAACTCGTTTTGGCACCATAATCTTATTTATCATCCCTAGATCTATTTGTTCGACTTTCAATATTGAGTAATTTTATGATTTCACTAATTTTTCATCGTTTTCTATAAATCCCCGAGAGGGTTGGGGCGTGTCCATTTGGATGGGTTGCCCTTTTACAGTTGTTACTACTTTATTCACACACAACCATGGCATAGGTGCATGGATTTGGGGTCGGGGGGTGTCCAGGGGGGTTTACAAGGGGGTGGGTGGGTGTGGGGGGCTGTCCAAGGGTGCGGGTGGGTGTTGGGGGGTGTCCAGGGGGGTGTCCAAGGGGGTAGGGGGTGGGGGGTGGTGTTTAGGAGGGGTGGGGGGGCTGTCCAGAGGGTTGGGGGGTGTCCAGGGGGGTGTCCAAGCAGGTCGGGGGTGGGGGGTTGTGTCCAGGAGGGGTGGGGGTGCCTTCTAGAGGGGTCGGGGGGTGTCCAGAGGGGTCGGGGGGTGTCCAGGGTGGTGTCCAAGGGGATGGGTGGGTGTGGGGGGCTGTCCAAGGGGGTGGCGGCCTGTCCAGAGGGGTCGGTGGGGTGTCCAGGGGGGTGTCCAAGGGGGTGGATGGGTGTGGGGGGCTGTCCAAGTGGGTGGCGGCCTCTCCAGAGGGTATTTGGGGTTGTCCGGGTGGGTGGGGGGGATGTCCAGAGGGTTGGGGGATGTCCAGGGGGTGTCCAAGGGGGTATGGGGTGGGGGGTGGTGTCCAGGAGGGGCGGGGGGCTGTCCAGAGGGGTCGGGGGTGTCCAGGGGGGTTTACAAGGGGTGGGTGGGTGTGGGGGGCTGTCCAAGGGTGTGGGTGGGTGTTGGGGGGTGTCCAAGGGGGTGTCCAAGGGGGTAGGGGGTGGGTGGTGGTGTTTAGGAGGGGTGGGGGGGCTGTCCAGAGGGTTGGGGGGTGTCCAGGGGGGTGTCCAAGCAGGTCGGGGGTGGAGGGTTGTGTCCAGGAGGGGTGGGGGTGCTTTCTAGAGGGGTCGGGGGCTGTCCAGAGGGGTCGGGGGGGTGTCCAGGGTGGTGTCCAAGGGGATGGGTGGGTGTGGGGGGCTGTCCAAGGGGGTGGCGGCCTGTCCAGAGGGGTCGGTGGGGTGTCCAGGGGGGTGTCCAAGGGGGTGGATGGGTGTGGGGGCTGTCCAGGTGGGTGGCGGCCTCTCCAGAGGGTATTTGGGGTTGTCCGGGTGGGTGGGGGGGCTGTCCAGAGGGTTGGGGGATTTCCAGGGGGGTGTCCAAGGGGGTAGGGGGTGGGGGGTGGTGTCCAGGAGGGGCGGGGGGCTGTCCAGAGGGGTCAGGGGGTGTCCAGGGGGGTTTACAAGGGGTGGGTGGGTGTGGGGGGCTGTCCAAGGGTGTGGGTGGGTGTTGGGGGGTGTCCAGGGGGGTGTCCAAGGGGGTAGGGGGTGGGTGGTGGTGTTTAGGAGGGGTGGGGGGGGGGCTGTCCAGAGGGTTGGGGGGTGTCCAGGGGGGTGTCCAAGCAGGTCGGGGGTGGGGGGTTGTGTCCAGGAGGGGTGGGGGTGCTTTCTAGAGGGGTCGGGGGGTGTCCAGGGTGGTGTCCAAGGGGATGGGTGGGTGTGGGGGGCTGTCCAAGGGGGTGGCGGCCTGTCCAGAGGGGTCGGTGGGGTGTCCAGGGGGGTGTCCAAGGGGGTGGATGGGTGTGGGGGGCTGTCCAAGGGGGTGGATGGGTGTGGGGGGCTGTCCAAGTGGGTGGCGGCCTCTCCAGAGGGTATTTGGGGTTGTCCGGGTGGGTGGGGGGCTGCCCAGAGGGTTGGGGTATGTCTAGGGGGGTGTCCAAGGGGGTAGGGGGTGGGGGGTGGTGTCCAGGAGGGGTGGGGGGCTGTCCAGAGGGGTCAGGGGGTGTCCAGGGGGGTTTACAAGGGGGTGGGTGGGTGTGGGGGGCTGTCCAAGGGTGTGGGTGGGCGTTGGGGGTGTCCAGGGGGGTGTCCAAGGGGGTAGGGGGTGGGGGTGGTGTTTAGGAGGGGTGGGGGGGCTGTCCAGAGGGTTGGGGGGTGTCCAGGGGGGTGTCCAAGCAGTTCGGGGGTGGGGGGTTGTGTCCAAGAGGGGTGGGGGGCTGTCCAGAGGGGTCGGGGGGTGTCCGGGGGGGTTTACACATCGATTTGTTTTATATTTCAAAATTGTTATATTCAAATTATGATTTTTTTCATATAAACATATATTTGTCTTATCTAAAAAATATATATATTTTTGCTATTTGTTATAGGTAATAATGAGTCGAAGTTGGATTACGGCACATCGAATGAGCAATGAATATGAGGAAGGTGTTGATGCCTTTTTGGAATTTGCTAAACGAAATGTTCCAAATAGTGACATTTTTTTCTGTCCATGCCTGAAATGTCTGAATATGAAGAAGTTGAAAAGTAGAGAGATAAAAGATCATCTGATTTGTCATGGTTTCAATCCGAGTTACAACCCTTGGATTTGGCATGGCGAAACTGGACAGAATGTCACTGATGATAATGAATCGCAAGATGGTAACTCCGATGGAATTGAAGAAATGATTCGCGATATTGTAGCAGAACAAATTGAGATAGAACCGAGAGTTGCACGTCTATATGGTGATGCCGAAAAACCATTATATCCTGGTTGTACAGATTTTACGGTTTTGTCGGCGGTGTTAAGATTGATTAACCTGAAGGCGAAACATGGATGGAGTGACAGAAGTTTTACAGAGCTGCTACAATTGATGAAAGACATTCTTCCAAAAGATAACGATCTTTCAGATTCACATTATAAGGCCAAAAAAATATTATGCCCGATGGGATTGGGATACAGGAAAATACATGCATGTCCGAATGACTGCATTATATATAGGAAGGAATATGAATTTCTGAAAGAGTGTCCTAAATGTGGGACATCACGGTATAAGGTGAAAGAAAAATCACAAGCTGATGTAGAGATTACAAAGCTCCCTTCAAAGGTATTTTGGTATCTTTCTATAATTCCTCGTTTCAAACGTTTATTTGCTAATTCACATGATGCAAAAAGGTTAAGATGGCATGCTGATGAGCGGGTATGTGATGGAAAAATACGTCATCCAGCTGATTGTCCACAATGGAAGAAAATTGATGCCCAGTACCCTACATTTGGAAATGAAATTAGAAATCTGAGACTAGGCTTGTGCACAGATGGAATGAATCCATACCGAAACCTCAGTAGCACACATAGTTCATGGCCTGTTTTATTGGTAATTTACAACCTCTCTCCTGAAGTTTGTATGAAGCGCAAATATGTCATGTTGAGTATCATGATCTCTGGTCCAAAGCAACCCGGCAATGATATTGATGTATACTTGTCACCGCTGATTGATGATTTGAAACTGTTATGGGCTGATGGTATTAGGGTGTATGATTCTTATAAAATGGAATATTTTCAACTGCATGCAGTGCTTCTATTCACTATAAATGACTTCCCAGCATATGGAAATTTGTCTGGATACAGTGTTAAAGGGCATAAAGCATGTCCAATTTGCGAACAACAGACGTCATATTGTCAATTGCATCATGGGAGGAAAACAGTGTACATGGGTCATCGAAAGTTTTTGCCTATGGATCACCCTTATAGAAGACTAAAAAAGGCATTCAATGGCTCACAAGAATTTGATACTGCTCCTCAACCTTTATCCCCAAAATTGTATTTTGAGAGGGTGAAAAACCTTGATGTGACATTGGGAAAGACACAGAAATCTGGTAATGATACACATATTTGGAAGAAAAGGTCAATATTTTTTGAGCTACCATATTGGAGGTATCATGAAGTCAAACATAATATTGATGTCATGCACGTGGAGAAGAATATCTGTGATTCTTTGATCGGAACATTGCTAGATATTAAAGGAAAGACAAAAGATGGGTTGAATGCAAGGTTAGACCTACTGTCAATGGGAATACGTTTGGAGTTAGCTCCCACTCCTAAAGGAAGACGAACATTTCTTCCCCCGGCTTGTCATACATTATCGAAGAGGGAGAAAAGTAGCTTCTGTCAGTGTCTTCATGATATCAAAGTGCCTCAAGGTTATTCTTCAAATGTAAAAAAATTTTGTCTCATTGAAAGACTTGAAGTTGATAGGTATGAAATCACATGATTGTCATGTCATGATGCAACAAATTCTACCAGTTGCACTGTGTGGAATATTGCCCATCCGTGTCAGAAAGACTATAATGAGGTTGTGTTATTTTTTCAATTCAATTTGCAACAAGGCGATTGATGTGAATGCTTTGAACATTTTGGAAAAGGATGCAATTTTTATACTTTGTCATTTGGAAATGTATTTTCCTCCATCTTTTTTTGATATGATGGTGCATTTACTGATTCATCTGGTTCGAGAAATAAGGCTTTGTGGACCTGTATATCTTCGTTGGATGTATCCTTTTGAAAGGTATATGAAAATATTAAAGGGATATGTTAAAAATCCATATCGACCTGAAGCCTCCATTATTGAAAAGTATATTTCTGAGGAGGTAGTAGAGTTTTGTACGAGTTACTTGGCTACGGCGCAACACATAGGTTTGCCTCCATCTCGCCATGAACGGGTTAATAATGAGGGAAAGGGGATTCGTGGCTTGAAAGTCAAATCACTGTCAGCTGAACATATGAAGAAGTTAGAATCATACATCTTGAATAACATAGCTGATGTTCAACCATATATCACATTGCATATTAATGAGTTGAAACAACGTCATCCAAAGAAGAAAGAAATGTGGATTTTGAATGAGCACAACAAAACTTTTTTGCCATGGTTTAAAAAGACCTTGCTTGGTAGATCAGATGTATCAAAGACATTAAAATGGATAGTGGGTGGTCCATCTTTAAATGTGATAACATGGTCCGCTTATGACATTAATGGCTATACATTTCATATGAAAGCTCAGGACAACAGAAGTGCAGTTCAGAATAGTGGTGTAATGGTGTTTGCAGAAGCAATGCATTTTTCGAGTGCTAAGGACAGAAACCCAATTTCGGCATCAAGTGCATATTATGGAGTGATTGAAGACATATGGGAGGCTGATTACTTTAAAATTAAAGTTCCCGTTTTTAACTGTAAATGGTTTATCGGTAACAACAGTGTCAGACACGATGAATTTGGAATGACACTTGTTAATCTGAATAGATTGGAAGACACAGCTGATTCTTTTATAATGGCAACACATGCCAAACAAATTTTCTATGTAGTAGATCAATCAGATATGCAGTGGGCTGTTGTTTTACAAGGGAAAAACCAATATGTTGGTGAGGATGAATTTGATGAAGATGCTGATTTATGTGAGATCCCTACTTCCATGGAAAGATTAACAGAACATAATGATGAGTATGTTGAAGACATGGTTTGTGCCATAAGGAACGATCACGACGAAGGAATTTGGGAAAACAATCCAACTGTACATTCCTAAAATTACAGGTAACACAAGTTTATTTCTTGTTTACATTTAGTTTTTTCATATAATGTTAGATACTGTAAATTTTTTACTTATTAAAATATGTATCAAACCAAAACGATAAAACAATAAAAACTGTAAAGAGGAGAAGTCCTGGGCGCACCGGCTGGCCGGTTGTGGATCACCGGTTGGCCGGTGGTCCAGAACAAAGCTCTGTCTGGTCCACCGGCCGGCCAGTGCTCAGCCAGCGGCCGGCCGGTGGTCCAGACAGAGAGCCTTCCTCTCTGTCTGAACCACCGGCAGGCCGCTGGCTCACCACCGGCCGGCCGGTGGACCAGACAGAGCCTTCCTCTCTGTCTGGATCACCAGCGGCCGGCCGGTGTTGAGCCAGCGGCCGGCCGGTGGTTCAGACAGAGAGGAAGGCTCTCTGTCTGGTCTACCGGCCGGCCGCTGGATCACCACCGGCCGCCCGGTGGACCAGACAGAGAGCCTTCCTCTCTGTCTGGATCACCAGCGGCCGGCCGGTGAGGAGCCAGCGGCCGGCCGGTGGTTGAGACAGAGAGGAAGGCTCTCTGTCTGGTCCAGCGGCCGGCCGGTAGTGATCCAGCGGCCGGCCGGTGGTCCAGACAGAGGAAGGCTGTCTGGTCCAGCGGCCGGCCGGTGGTGAGCCAGCGGCCGGCCGGTGGCATCAGTGAGTCCACTTTTCAGCTTTCTTGGGCCAACTCCTTGGCAACATTTTGCCTTTGTTTACCATGTTTATCATTGTTTAACATGCTTACCATATTACCGATGTTTACTATTATGTAATTTAGTACACTTCTATTTGTGAACTAATGTTTGTTTTTTTGATTTGAAGGAAAATGACAGATCAATCAGTTGATCAGCCACATGATTCTGGAGATGAGCATATTGGTCATACATCTGGGGAGGAACATTCACATGCTCCTATTACGAAAAAGAGTTCAAAGGTTGGTAAGCGTGGGTGCACACGTTTACCAAAATTATCACTTGCCCGTACGAAGGAGGAGAGGATAGTCGTGGAGTTTGATGAGGATGATCTTCCTAGAGGTCCAAATGCTAAAGATTTTAAGGGTTTTGTAGCAACTCAGGCTAAGAGCAAAGTAAGCATTCTCTATGATGATTGGAGAAGTGTGGATAAGGCGATAATTTCTCAGCTGTGGGAGACCATTTTGGTAAGATCTTTTGCTATTGTTTGACTGTTCTTTAAATGTTTCTAGTATATATAATATTTTTAACCTCTTTTTTATCAGATGACATTTGATATTCCTGACACTGGAGGAGTCAGGAAGAAATGCTTATCGTTGGCTGCTAGGAGATGGAGGGATTTCAAATCAACCCTCTCATCTGATTTCATTTATGGTCATAGGAGTCGTGAGAATCCATGTCGTATATATCCTTTTATAGATGAAGACACATGGAGAGAATTTTTTGAAAGTAGAAGAAAAGAATCATTTTTGGTAAGGGCAATGTAAACTTTTATAAGCTTTCTTATATAAATGATCTTATTATTGTTTTGTTAATGATTACTTATTCTTAATTTACAGCAAACAAGGAAAGCTCATCAAGAGATCCAATCTAAATATGTATACCCTCATAGTTTATCTCGGGGAGGGTATGCATTATTGGAAGAACAAATGATGGCAGAAAAATTTCAACAACTAAGAGTTGAGTCTTCAAGCTCTGGAGAGGTGGCCCCTCCATCCCCTCCATCTAGACATGAGAAATGGAAAAGAGCTCGGAAGGGCAAAAAAGGACAATATCTTTCGGAAGAATCGAGACTCGTAGTTGAGAGGATTGTAAGATATCTATTTTATTTATTTAAGTTTACTATTTTCGTCATATATTTACAATCATTATAGAAATGTTCAATTAATTATTACAGGACTCTCTTGAGGAGCAGAGTTCACAGGGGACATTTACACCATCTGGGAGGGAAGATATTTTATCTGTGGCATTGGGAAAGCCCGAACATCCTGGCCGTGTAAGAGGATATCCGGCAGGTGTATCGGTAAGAAAAGTGTTGCCACGTTCCTCAACTTCTAACGTTGAGGGAGTTTATAAAAAAAATAGAATCCTTGGAGGCTGAAGTCCATAATATTAATGCGACAATGGAGGACAAGATTAGAGCATCGGTGCAGTTAATGTTTGCAGACTTGCAAAGACAATTTCAGGGTGCAGTTCCCACTCCACCTCTCCCAGTAGCTCCCACTCCCCCACCTCAGCCTGCGGACCCCATTTTTGATCCTCCTCCTCCGCCGCAGCTACCTACTTATTGTGAGTTGTATGTTGATGATCCTCAACATCATATAGTTGCATATGGGATGGTATATTGTATAGGAGATACAGTTCATCATCAACAGTTAGAGGTAGAGAATCAGAGGGTCACTGTACAGGATATTATAGATAGATCAGCTCGGATACCATTACCTACAGATGAGGTGACGACAGTTGGACATAGTATCGGCCATTTTTTACTTTGGCCATCCAGACTTCTTCGACTCATTACCATAGAGGTATGGATGTTATATCTTTTATTTTATATTTTTATTAATGTTTTATCATTTGAAAACTAATATATTTTTCAATTTATTTTTACAGGAATACTTCAAAGGTAAAGAAATACTGTATAGACAACAACAAAGACAGATAGCTATGACATCAGATGCAGATACTAGCAGTCTTGACAAATTGTCAAGATATTCAAATTTGTTGGCGGATCATTATGACTTTACAATGGAAGCTCATGTCTGTGGACGTGAACTATGTGTGGGGATTATGAAAACTGATATCATGGAGTTTGTCACTGGAGATAAGTTGGGCATCAACGTGGTGCAAATTTTTATCATGTAAGTCTTAACACCTTTTCCTTGCGTTATATTTATTAAAAATGTATACTTATGTCTGCTTTGTATTAGGTATATGTATAAAATTTGTGAGAGGAATGAGCTGACAGATGTATATGGATTCGTGGACCCACAATTGATTTCCCCTGAAGCATGTGCATTGGATGAGGAACAAAGAATGCTTTATATTGCTGATAGATTTGAAAAGAATGTAATCACACAGTGTTGGATGATGCCTTTTTGTGAGAGGTATGAAACACATCCCTCTCAAAGAGTTAATTATCTTTTAACATAAAAAACCACTAACGTTAAATTTCCTTTTCTCAGGGATCATTGGATGTTAGGGGTTTTTTGCCCTAGGGAGAAAACACTTTATTGGATATGCTCTCTCCATGATGATGTGCGAGAAAGTTTTAAGAATATATTGGAAACGTAAGTTTCAATTTCACAATAGTTTTATATATTATAATGAATTTTAAATTTACCCCATTCGTATTATTTTCTAACAGGGCATGGGTCCACTTTCGAAAAAGCGCAAAGAAAAGGAATTACAAGATCAAATATGTACATGCGAAGGTAAATATCCATTTATAATTTGTACATTTTGATTTATTACATAAAAATAATATATTGAATTTACACTCATTCAAACAGAAATGTCATGAGCAACAAGGCATCATCGAATGCGGATATTACATGTTAAGATTTATGTATGAAATAATAACAACTGGGACAGTTCTGAGTTTTGACCTGGTAAGATTTCCTCTTTCTCATAATATTTCAATTTGATTTATTCATTATACACGTTGACTACTATCCTTTTACTTTGTAGCTTTTTGATGACCCTCAACCCTTTACTGCTGAAGATATCAAACACTTACAAGTGGAGTGGTCAAATTATTTTACAGGTTTGATTGACTTTTAGTTGTTTGTAATGTAAAATGTAATTTTGAATATTGTCAATGTAATTGTGTATTTCGTAGTCGTTTAGGTTGGATTTAGTTTTTTTTGAAGTTGACATTGTAAGTTTTGAATGTTATATAAGTGAATGTTTAATTTTTCTCTACTTCTTGTTTTGGTCTACTGTTGATGGTTTTTCTGGTCTGGATTTTGGTATGGGGGGAGAGGTTCCAAGGGGGTGGGTGGGTGTTTGGGGGGTGTCCAAGGGATATGGGAGGGGTGTCCAAGGTGTGTTTGGGGCTGTCCTAGGGGTCGGGGGGGTGTAAATGAGGGTGGGGGGGTGTCCAAGGGGTGGGGGGTGTCCAAGGGATATGGGAAAGGTGTCCAAGGTGTGTTTGGGGCTGTCCAAGGAGTCGGTTGGGTGTAAATGAGGGTGGGGGGGGGGGGGCTGTCCAAGGGGTGGGGGGGTGTCCAAGTGGTGGGGGGGTGTCCAAGGGATATAGGAGGGGTGTCCAAGGGGTGTTTGGGGCTGTCCAAGGGGATGGGGGGGTTTCCAAGGGGTAGGGGGGTTTCCAAGGGGTCGGGGGGGTGTAAATGAGGGTGGGGGTGTCCAAGGGGTGGGGGGTGTCCAAGGGATATGGGAGGGGTGTCCAAGGTGTGTTTGGGGCTGTCCAAGGAGTCGGTTGGGTGTAAATGAGGGTGGGGGGGGGGGGCTGTCCAAGGGGTGGGGGGTGTCCAAGTGGTGGGGGGTGTCCAAGGGATATAGGAGGGGTGTCCAAGGGGTGTTTGGGGCTATCCAAGGGGATGGGGGGGTTTCCAAGGGGTAGGGGGGTTTCCAAGGGGTCGGGGGGGGGGGTGTCCAGGGGTGTCCAGGGGGTGGGGGCTGTCCAAGGGGTGGGGGGTGTCCAAGGGATATGGGAGGGGTGTCCAAGGGGTGTTTGGGGCTGCCCTAGTGTTCGGGGGGTGTAAATGAGGGTGGGGGGGCTGTCGAAGGGGTGGGGGTGTCCAAGGTGTTTGGGAGTTCTGTCCAAGGGGCCGGTTGGGTGTAAATGAGGGGGGGGGTGTCCAAGGGGTCTGGGAGGGCTGTCAAGGTGTGGGGGGGGGGGTGTCCAATGGGTGTTTGAGGCTGTACTAGGGGTCTTGGGGGTGTAAATGAGGGTGGGGGGGCTGTCCAAGGGGTGGGGGGTGTCCAAGGGGTGGAGGGTGTCCAAGGGATATGGGAGGGGTGTCCAATGGGTGTTTGAGGCTGTACTAGGGGTCGTGGGGGTGTAAATGAGGGTGGGGGGCTGTCCAAGGGGTGGGGGGGTGTCCAAGGGTTGTGGTGGGGCTCCAATGTGGTGGGGGAGGGCTGGCCAGGTTGTTAGGTGGGTATAGATGAGGGTGGGGTTCAGTTGGGGCTTGGGGGAGGGCTGGCATGATTATTTTTGTTTGGTTTCTGGTTGCTTTTTGGTGAGAGCAGTGCAATTATTTAAAAAAAAAAAATTTCACGTCGGTTATAAAATAACCGACGTGGTAAATAAATCGGTAGGGGTTTATCACGTCGGGTTTTTCTAGAACCGACGTGATAAACCGTTCCCGGGGATTTTATCACGTCGGTTCTTAATATAACCGACGTGCTAAAAGGCCTGGGAATCGATTTACCACGTCGGTTATTGGATAACCGACGTGCTAAAACGTTTCCCAGGCCTTTTTATCACGTCGGTTTCCTAAATAACCGACATGATAATAGGCCAGGGGAAGGGTTTATCACGTCGGTTATGACATAACCGACGTGATAAACGATATCCCAGGCGTTTTATCACGTCGGTTTAGGGAATAACCGACGTGATAAAGCCCCCCGCGCATATTTATCACGTCGGTTATTATATGAACCGACGTGATAACCACCGTGATGTTAGGGATATTACGTCGGTTTTAAATAACCGACGTAAAAAACGTTATTTATAACGTCGTCCGTATTAACGTCGCCTAAAAACCAACGTAAATAATAAAAAATAACCGACGTAAAAAACGTTTTCTGCACTAGTGACAAGTCTTAGATGTTCTTCATGTTCCTCCTTGCTCTTGGAGTAGATGAGAATATCATAGATAAAAACTACCACAAATTTGTCGAGGTAATATCTAAAGACTCTATTCATCAAATCCATAAAGATTACAGGGGTATTAGTAAGTCCGAAGGGCATCACCAAAAACTCATAGTGCCCATACCTTGTACGGAAGGCAGTCTTCTGAATATCTTCCTTCTTCACCTTTACTTGATGATATCCAGAACGAAGATCCACCTTTGAGAAGTATTGAGCTCCTCTTAACTGGTCGAACAAGTCATAAATCCTTGGGAGAGGATACTTGTTCTTTATGGTGATCTTGTTGAGTTCCTGATAATCGATACACAGCCGCATGGTACCATCCTTCTTCTTCACAAAGAGCACTGGCGCACCCCAAGGTGATGCACTAGGGCGTATGAACCCTTTGTCCAGATGCTCTTGAAGCTGCTTCTTTAACTCCTCCAGTTCGATAGGAGCCATCCTATAGGGTCACTTTGAGATAGGAGTAGCTCCGGGTATGAGATCAATTGAGAACTCTACCTCACGATCCGGGGGAATTCCGGGTAACTCTTCGGGAAATACATCGACATATTCCCTTATGATGGGCATTTCCTCACGGTTGGAACTTTCCCTTGACTCAAACATTTGGGAGAGGTATGCTTCTTCATAGGGAATCATCACCCACACCATTGAAGGATTTCTCAAAGGAGATTCATGATCTTCCTTGCATTTGTAGAGGAGCATCGGATGGTTCGGAATATGAAAATATATTTCCTTTTCCCGACAGTTGATATGTGCTCTATATAACGAGAGCCAATCCATTCCCATTATAGCGTCGAATTCCACCAAGGGAAGTATTATGAGATTTTCCGGAAGAATCTTCCCACACACGTCAACAAGAGAAGAATCAAACACGTGGGTTGCAATGATTGCACCACTTGGTGTTTTTACAGATATCTCTACTTCAAGGTTTCGGGGCTTTGATTCTATAGTTCTAGCAAACTTGTAATATATAAAGGAATGCGTAGAACCAGAATCAAATAAGACTTTTGCCATTCTTGAGTGAATAGGAAGTGTACCTTGTACGACTTCATTATCATGTTCCACCTCTGCAGTAGTGATGGCATAAGCCTTCCCTTGTTCCTTTGGCTTTGGTGGTTGTTGGCGCTGATTACCCTCGAAAGCTCGAGGTTTAGTGCACTGGTTTGAATAGTGTCCTAGCTCCTTACAGTTGTAGCATTGAACCACGAGTGGTTCTCTCCTTTCATCGGCTACATTATCCTTCCTTTTCATGTCTCTTCGACACTCGTGAGCTAGGTGTCCTTATTTCCCACACTTGAAGCATTTACTCGTCCCTTTGAGGCAGTTCCCATTGCGCAACTTCCCACATTTTTGGCAAGTGGGTCGTTGTGTTTTCTTCCCATCTTTATCACTAGATCCACCAGCTTGAAACTCAATCTTTCTTTTCTTATCACCATAGCCATGGGACCATTCTCCAAACTCCATCTCCACTTTGAGAGCACACCGAACAACTTCTTCATAACTCCCAAAGTCTCGAATTTCATGAGCCTTTTGAAGATGTGGTTTTAATCCACTAAAGAATCTATCAATTTTTCTATCATTGTTGATAACAAAACCCGAAGCATACCTTGCGAGCCTTGTGAATTTTGCTTCATAGGTTGTGATAGATTCTCCTTCTTTTTGCTTGAGCTATATGAATTCTCTCTCCGTCTTCGTGCGAATAGTTCTTGGGAAGTACTTATTAAGAAACATTATCTTAAAGTCCTCCCATTCCATCTCTTCAATTTCCTCCCTTGGCTTGGTGTTCTTAATCAAAGCCCACCATTGATCAGCTTCCCCATCTAGACGATAAACGTCTAGAGTCACCTTCTCCGTCTCGGAACAGTGAAGAATAGAAAAGATCTTCTCCATGGAGTTGACCCACTATTCTGCAACTAGTGGATCGAAAGATCCACAAAACGTCGGTGGTCGTTGCCGCATAAAACATTTGATAGCTAGCTGCTCCCTCTTTAGTGAAGGAGGACGTTCCCCATTATTATGGTTATTATTCATAACCCGGGATAATTGGGTAAGCATCTCCATGAAGTTTTGAACTCCACCTCCAAAATCATTGGGGATGTCGTTCGGGCAATCGTTGCATTGGCCTTCGCAAGAGTTGTTGGCCTGATTTCTCCTGGTTCCCACCATTTTCTAAAATAGAAAAGGCTAGAACAAAACATAAGTAAACAAGTCATGAATAACTTATCCTTTTAAACAATTATACCAAAAACATAACATATGGGATCCCTAGGTAAATATCCTAGTGTGCATATTTGTACTTAGTCTCATGCTAGAGGTTTTCTTTAGGGTTCACTAATCCTAATTCCCAAATTAACTAAACCTTTCTTCTGATACCAACTATAACAAACCGGACTTTACTTACATTACTATTACATCATTTCAAAGATAAACAACATAATAGTATTACACATGGAGGATCCAGAGGTTTAGTGTCTTGGGAAAACTAGGACTACACATAACAAGTACAACATCAAGCATAAATATTCATATAATCTCTTCTTCTATAGCTTCTTAGTAGCACTTGTACTCTCCTTAGTACATGTAGTAACCTGAGGATATACATCAAAAGGGGTGATCTAAAAGCCCAGTAAGAGGATATATAAGAACAATATAGCATGGGGTGAGCATAATCATGATATAGGAAGAAGATCTTGAACATGAGAGGAGCATAAACAATAAACTTGAAATGTGGAAAAGCATAAAAATGAAACATCATGTCTTAGTGGTTAACTACCACACATACTAGTGAACAAAGCTAGCATCATGTTCACGCATCATTTCACATTTACTCATGAGATTCATCACATTACACAATGCATTGGAGCGCTATATAATTCTGGGCGCACCCATCACATTTAACCATTCATATTGCACTATATAATTCCGGGCGCACCCATCACATCATAACATTATCATTGTCATGATTGCCACAAAGAACACATATCAAACATGTACATAAATAACCCATGGAATGGAGTGGGTTTCATCTCATAATAACAAATTCATAAGCTTTGGGTTCCCAAAAGAAAGAGGGAACAACATACTTGATATAAGAATCATCAACCTTGAATGAGAGGTAAAAGGTGAGATCATGAAAGAAGAGTTCTTTTGGAAAACATTTTTATGGACATAAAAACCAGTGACAAACATGTATATCCCATAAAAGTAAAGGAAAAGATGAATAAAAGACCTTTGAGGAGTAACCATATCAAAAATGTAGTGAAAGAGGGAGAACCCGAAGGAAGAAAATTGGGTTCGAGATTTCCCCTTACCTTGTACTCAAATGCCTCCTTCTCTTTTATGTACTATATAATGACATTATATTAATTAATTAGAAATTACAAAACCTTTTATATATTAATAGGGTTCATTCTGGTTTCATTATTTCATATTATGTTCCTTTGGATGACTTATAGAGTTTAAAAACATTGTTCGGGGATGTTCTTTTTCATGGTTTCCTTGAGCTGTCCACTTGTATTCTTAATTTGATGTTTGAGTAGATCATGTGTAAACATCCAGAACAGATGTTACATGTAATTAATGATATTACAGAAGCATTAATGATTTTATAATGAGTTATATTAGATCCATGTGGCCGAATTATTAGATAAGAATTAAATGAAGATTATTTGGGCTAATTTGAGCGGTTTTTTTTTTGGATCACAACCAACTCATTTTAACTTTTCACTTAGTAGAATGGCCATAGAATATTTACAGAAATTAAAATAGAACATAATACATATAAAACATTCTGGTGCAACCATAAAAATGGTTTCATGACCAGATTGAAGGTATAAATGGAAGAAGAGAGCATGTTGTTTTTGAAGGTGATAAATTATCACCCCATGAACAACGTTCTCTTTAATAAAATAAAAGGAAGGGGGAAAGGGTGTGGGGTGATATAATATAACATTAGAATCATAATATTACATTATATATATAATACTGGATTTACAGAAAAATTTGGATGAAGATAGGTAGGAAGAGATCAAGAAAGGAACTTGAACTTGAAAGGAAATTAAAGGAGAAGAGAGAGAGAAATTACCTTTAGAAGCCTTCTCTTGAGATCCTCTTTAAGGAAGCTAGGCTTGGACTTTTGATGAGACCAGCAACATTTGGACGTGGGGGATGAGCTAGGGAAGGTGTTTGGGCAGAATTTAGAGAAGGCTTGGAGCTTGAGAGGTGTGAAGAAAAGAGGGAGTGAAGGGTGGCTTTTATAGTGGAGGGGAGAGGGGTTTCCTTAATATAAAATTGATTATTTTATTAATTTCACCCAAGACAAGGAATAGTGAGTCTTGGATGACTAAGAATAGTAAATTTGACTTGTGAATTCGGGATTTGGGTGCTTACATCACTTGTGATGTCTGGAATAGTGGGTTTTAATTAAAATGTATTTATATGATAAATTAATGTATTCTACTATTCATCAAAAATTCAAGTATCTCAGAAAAATCCCAAAATATTACCCCAACCATTTTTCGACGTGTAGAATCCAAAAATGAATTCTATTTTTCAAAAATAATTTTATAAATATTATTAATTTAATATTTAATTAAAATCATAATTTACATAAAAAACAGTTTTTAAAATTAAAACTGATTTTTCAATTCTTTCAAAAATTACTTAGGGTCTTATAAAATTATCTAAAAACTATTATACATTGATTCAATAATTTATGAATATATTTCAGTAAAGTAAATATTCTTTTAAATTAATTAATTAATTATAATTAATTATTTGTGACTTATAAAATACCAAAAACGTTTACTAAGGTCAAATTATCACTTTCTATGATGTCTAAATTTTATTTTATTATTCATAGGTAATGTTACACTTATTTACTATTCATAATGGTAGGTTACTATTCATAAGGGTAGGTTACTATTCATAAGGGTAGGTTACTATTCACCAAAAATTATTTTTGTTTCATTAGACTCCAAAAACTGTCTTGAACACAACTGTGTATGTCAGATTTTTAAAATTCCAAACATAGGGGTGACAAAATTATGTTTAAAGGTCACTTATCACTTAGTAGTTCATTATTTTGTGTTTTTATGACATAGATATAAGAAGGGAATTTTCTATTGAAAAACTTCGGGTCGTTACATTTATGATACTTTTGTCAAATCCTTCCTAGAACCCAATACTGGACTGGTTAACCCTTTTCCAATGACATGGTTATGAACATGTATGGGTAGGAACAATGGTGTACATACCACAAGTTCTCTATCAATCTCTCATTTTGTAATGTTACTCTGGGATATAGTCATGTTCGATCACTATGGGGTTAATTGTTGACCCGGGAGAGAGTTGGTATCTCTGAGATTGGATTGAACACTTATAAGGAATCTTATGTACCCTCTGAAGATAGTAACAAAAACCCACATAATTCCTTTGACATAGTTAAAGGTCATATGACTGGACCTTTCTATTCAGTTTAAAATCATATGGTAAGGATGTGAATATCTGGATCACACCTCAATGAGGAATCCAATATACCCTATTTAAAATAGGTACTAGAGTCTACGTATATATTGTAATGGGAATATGTTTCTTGAGAGGTATAATAATAGAGAACCTAGGTGAGACTTATGTATATGAGACTTCCATGGATCGCTTTTTCAAGATTATGGACCTTTGAGATGACATGGTATGAAATCTAAAATACATCACAATAATGGTCTCACACTAGAGGAAATATTAACTTCCTTTGGAGACCCTATCAAAGGTGGATTGTTGTCGAAGCATCTTACCACTCATAGTATGCTCTGATCTCTCGTTCCCTAAGGCCTTCCATGTCAGAGCTGAAGCGGTGGGGACTATGAGGTTTTGGGATTTGAGGAATGGAGGTCATTAGTTTTCAGAAAAATCCTGATTCATTTCCCCCCCCCCCCCACTCTATTGTCTCATGGTTCGCTACCCCATCGTCAGCCAGTATTTCCCTGCTCTGATCCCATGTTCTGATGAGCCTCATTTAGGCGGATCGGGAGCAGTGGTAATGATGGGGTTTTGAGATGTGTGGTGGTGGCAGTCGACGTTCCAAGTGCGAGACCTCGATGACATCCTTGTTAGGTTATGGAAACTAGTATCGCGACATCAGTATGTTTGGTGGTGGTTTTTTCTACTCGTTTTCAATTTTTCAGTTGGTCTTCCTTGTTCAGTTTGTGATGGATGGAGTTCTTTGGCTAGTGCAAAGAAGGTGGCAACGTCTTGGTTTTTGTGTGTTGGGATATCATTTCTTTATATTATTGCGGGGATGATTGTGCGACTCCGGTGACGATGATGAGCTGGTTTCCAGCGGGCGTTCTTCTTCTGGTGATAAGATGATGTGCCAGTGTGATAGTTTCATGATGGTTTGGTGTGTGATGTAATGACAGCGGAGATGGTGAGGCAGAATTTGGGTTTCTTGGGCGGCTCGCAGGGCGGGTCTTTGTAATAGGAGCCTACACACTGATACATCCCGATTGGTCGAGGCTTACAATCTAAGGCTACTTGTTCTGTATACTCATTCTTTATCCCCTAATTGATTAAAGAGAGATGGTGATGACCATGATGATTTTTTTAAGAGCATGTCACTAGTATGTCACAAGAGTGAAAGGACCTAGTTCATTGGAGAAACTTCTCTTGTAAAAGGTTTATGCGGGTAATAATTTTTTGTCATGATCCACATGACCCGAGTCCATGTATGTATAATAGACAAAGTTCTCATTTCATTAGGGTTCTTCCATTATTGTCTTGGAATCATGATGAACATTTCTTGATCACCTACCTAATATATCCAAATCTTCATAGTGAGATCATGAGCCCCATGATGAGTCCTTTAATCATGTGTCCATTACCCATTCACACGATGGGGCCTGCATAGATATATTTAAGGTCTCTAATTTTTTTACATATCATAGGTGTATGTTTGAAGGGTTCATTCCCTATGTTTTGTGGGAAACAACATATCCCAAAATTTCCTGATCAAGGGTGTAAACCATAGGTACTTAATTATAATGGGAGGTCGTATTCATAAGATCATTTTCTTGATAAGTGGGTAATCATATGATGATCATCTATTTATGTGATTCTCATGAACTCGAAAGGGACTTCTGAGAGAGTCTGTGAACATATCCAACGGAATCCCTAAAATAACTAATGAATGGGTAAGGGTCCATGGTTCCCCCTATTGGGGTCTACCTCCTTGCCGATCTTGCATGTCAGTCGGTGTATTCATGACACCACACAATGTCTGCACATCCGCAACCCGTGTGACCTCTATGAAGTCTTGAGACTAGCCCTGTGATGATACATGGGAGACATGTATCAAATCCTCAACATAAATGGGTAATGTAATCCATTTCATGGTGAAGAGAAATGCATGGACCAATATCTACAGGGATGATTCATATTGATGAAACCATTCCCAGGGCTATGCGAGATCATCACAAGATTATGTGTTTGCAACATCGCATGATGGATTTCATGTTTACCAATGCATGGCCATAGAAACAAGCATGGGTGTCCCTAATGTATCACTTTCTACCCTTGGTGGAATAAATAATACATAAGTGGATCAAGGGATCCTCCATGTCAAATATTCATGGACAAGAGACACTTATCCAAGCTCTACACACACACACACACCATATAACAGGGGTTGTATGCCCATTATGTGGCCTCATGATCTCCAAAGGATCATGAGAGAGTCATTAAAGACTCATACAAGAGATACATTCCAGTTTAAAAGGAACTATATATATATGGGGGTGCTTTTTGGGATCACACCTCCTAATGTATACTCGATAAAGAGGAGGGGACTCTTCTGATTTCACATTCACACCAATAAGTGTATGCATGATAATGTGTATGAATACAAACCTTTACCATGAGGTTATGAAAAGGTAAATTGAAAAACCAATGGTTTGTGATTCAATGAGGACAATATCTCCAACTTCTAACCTTCGTCTTAGTTAAATGTCCCTGAGGGAGGTTCTTGTAGCCTTGATGTGGATTAGTAGGGGTCCATAACTAGTTGGAGATGTTAGTCTATGAGAGACTCAAAGGGGATGATCTTTTCAAGAGATCATGTGACTGTATGATGATCATGTGATGATCTATCATGATGAAATCCACCATATATCCTCACAATAGGGGACTCTGTTTTACCTGATGTAGATCTCTAACGATTGGGGCTATCAATCCTGTTTTTGAATCACATTTCTACATCACTCCTCATACATCATGTGTGTGTTTTTTATAAAGGGTGTAGGTTATATATAGGTCAGGGGAGGATGATTTTGATGTTTCCTTACATGATAAGGATGATTCATGTTCTTACTGATGAAATTGTGTTTTTTCAAGATTGCAATCATGATACCTCTTTTTCATCGAATGATCACTTCAATTGATCATGTGATGCCACTATTTTCTTAATGTGGTATCACATTATCTTCATTAACATGGATTTATTCCTCTACATAACATGATCCAAAAACATTCCAGTTTAAATTTGATGGAAAATGCCTCATACATTGAAGGGTTAATGGTTGTAAATCACTTGTGATAGCTTCAACTATTATCTTTGATTCAGTTTCATGATCAAAGTATGATCATGATACGATCTCGGGCACTAAAAGAAGATCTCATGAATGTTTCAACCATTCTTTATTGTAGCTCACATTAACTTCTTTTTCTACCATGGAATTGCATGGCTATTGGAGAGGGTCTGAAGATATAGTGATGATGTCGAGAAACTATCTTTTCTATGTCAATCCAACGTCACAAGAGGGTGATGAATGAGAGGGAAGATAAATATGGTGGTCTCTCGGAGTGTGAGACCAGTTGATTTCACGATTGTGTAGGTTCAAGATCGAATTGGTTTCAACATGTGATATATGGGGTTGAGGCTAACTGCTAGGATCGACAAATGGAATGATCAAATGAGGAAAATTGTTGGGAGGCATGATTGGATAGTCCCGGTTTGACCACCTTGAAAATATCATATCCCCATTGAAATCCAATGTCACCTTTATATAGGTATATGAGAAACTTCATTAGAACTATTTATTGAGCTAGCAATGGGGTCAACACTCATACTATATGAATCACCTCCATAACATGGGCTTCAACACACCGAGTTTATGGCTTGGGATATGAGTGTCTGTGGGCTTGAGAAAACAACGACCCTATACAAGGGTCCACTCGATTAATGTTGGAGATATGCTTCTTCTGCTAGTCTGATGGTTGGCCCAAGACAACTATTTCTATGTGTGGTCGACCTCTGCTCCCACATGCGCCTATGGCTGAATTGAAGTGTCTATCTAGTGGATTGATGTATTCTTTTTCAAGGGGGGAAATAAAAAACACTCAAGTATTATGAATAAAATTCTTAGTAGAATATAAGGTTCCAAAAATTGTATCTCATATATATCCAAGACCACACTTTAAGAAACCCCTAAAAGCAATATTCTATTTCCATAAAATATTTAAAATTCTGAAATATTCAATAACAAAGTGCCAGATGCACAATTATTGTTTCCAACATTTTCATAGTATTGTCTCAGATTAGAATCAAAAGATATTTCATAGATATTAAAAATAGAATATATAATAAATTATTTTAAATATTTACATATTAATACATATGAATAGGTAATTTGTTTTCCTCTAAAAAACATTGCTAGAATGGGTAGGGAATTTTGAATGGAAATGAACTTTCAAAATTGTGGATTGAAGAATCCATTAATGGTTTTGAATAAAGAATAAGTGACGAATATCTTATGAAAACCATAGGTAAACTGGAATGGTTATACCCAAAATATTCATTTATATTATGAAATAATTAATGTGAATAATGATTTTAATTAAGTTTTATATTAAAGGATTAAGTAATATGACAATTTCACCAATTCTGGTATGACATCAAAGAAGGAACTTCAGAAATGAACTTAAGGAATATATTGAACCATAACATGAAGGGATAATAAAATATTTATATATGTAATAGACACAAATATTAAATTTATAGGCATTAAATAACAAAAAATGGAGATAGAAAGTGATTTATAGAGATAAACTCCCTAACCCAAATAAAAGGTTTGGTAAAAAGGGACCCCTTACCTTATGTTTGAAAATCGTTAAGCAGTTGCACATAACGCCATGAGTAATAATATTAAACTAATTAATTAAAAAATTATGGAACTTTTAAATCTATATTTGTTTTATTATAATTTTATTATTTTAATTTATAACCATATACATTAGGTATAATTTTTTATTTTGTCGCTCTGAGGGATTTTGTTTTGAGGATACAAGGTAAGATCACTTGTGGATAATTATTGACGTTCTTATCAAATAGTACTACAATAAATAAGTGAAATGAAATATAACTAATTTTCTTATTGAAATTTAAATGGTCCAAAATATCTTTTTGTGTTCTTAAAAAGAAATGATTCACCTAATATAAACAATAATGTTATGTTCTTAGTTTATTTAGGTAATTTTATCAACCGTCGTAGAATTGATTAATTTTATTGAATTAAATGATTATTAAAACATTATTGAACATGAAATAAGTTAATAGATAATTATTATCATCTTATATAACCATAATAATTTTTTATGAACATCATGTAGGGAAGAAATGGAAAACAAAAATGCATCATCCATAAATGTGGTGAGCTGACATAATATGGAAAATGGATTCATTTTTAGTATAAGAGTATTACAGAATATGATGAATGGCATATATTCCATTAGAAATATAAATTTTTTGTATATATATGACATTATAATAATTATTCCATATTAGAAGTGGTGTGGGGAGGGGACAAGGTAGAAGAAGAAATGAATATAAAAGAAGTAGTTTGAGAATATTACATATTGAATGTCTTGAGCATGAAAAAATCAATATGGAAAATGGGATTTTTATTTTCTTCAGGAATGTAACACTAAGACTTATGGGAGATGATTGTTAAGAAATTTTTAAAGTAACAAGTATTAGATAGTGTGAAGAGTAGGGGTTGTATTTATAATGGGAGGAGAAGGGTGTTTTGAATTATATTATCATTAGTTTGTTATTTTTCCTCAAGACTACCAATAATATTTTCTATTATGACTATATATTATAAATGGTGCATACAATTTTGATCTAATGGTTTTTTACGTCATCCATGACACAATAATTCATGTATTTATCTTGTAATATTAAATAAATAATTTCACTATTCCAAAATAAATGTACAATTTCAGAAAAATACAAAAAAATCACCCAAACCATTTTATGATGTATATATATATAAAATTAATTTTTTTTGTAGAAATAATTTTCAAAATATGGAAAGTTTAGTTTTCAAATAAAAAAATTATTAATTTTAAAAATATTTTAATATTATGATAAATTTTCTAACCATATTAAAAATTACTTAATGAATCATAAAAATATATTATCATTATGATATTGTAACACCTGAGGATTTCATAATACATTACCTATTTAATGTAACTCAATAGATTGTTCCACAGGCAACACCGTGTTTGACTACACCATGACTTAACAAACTAGCCATTTGAAGAGGTTGTGAATAGTATTAACTTCATTTTTAATTTTCTGTACTCCATATAATTTTAAAATATTTATTATCTATTTTATAGACATAATATAATGACAAATTCAATTTTTTAGATAAAAGATGAATTTTTCAAAAAATGCAGTTTTCCACCTTTAAACGGTGAACACTTTTTAAATAAAATATTTGACACTTTTATATCTTTAATTTAATATAATTTAATTTTTCGTTAGAAGATGGACATAAAATTTTAGTTTGGAAAAATTTTTAGTACTTTTCTTATAACATTAATATTTTGATGCATAGTGGAAAATAATAAATTTTAATTAGAAACATGTTTTTTTTAATAAAAATAATTTATAGTGGTAAATTATACATTTGAGTGGTTATAAAGATTTATTTTATTATATTTTTATCATTTAATATAATTAATTTCATTGGATATAATTTCACAGTTAAATTGTACATAAACACAAGTCAATCTTTTGATAGTTTTAAATTTTAAAAAAACAACATTTTGGTTTTGAAAATGAGAAATAATTTTAAATTAATTAATGAAAATTTTAAGTTTTGAATTTTGAAAAATTAAAATCATTTTTGAATTTTTAATATCAAAATTATCATTGGGTGATTTTCTGTTATTTTTCTGAAAACATTCAATTTTTGATGAATAGTGAAAAACACTCTATAGTAGATAAAAATCGAATTTTTCATTTAAATAATTAATTTTAATTAAAAATTTATAATAATGTAAAAATAGATACATAATAAACATATTAGTCCAATTTATGTCATAAGAGTCATTTTATAATAAGATTAAATATATAAAATACTATTAAACCATTTTAAAGTCTTTTACAAACCTTTTAGGCACACTAGAAAATTTTCATAAAATGTAATTTTACCAATTCAATGAATTGAACATAAAAAGTTTGAGATACACAGATGACATTAGTAATTAAAATTTGGTTCAATAAGATGAAAATAATTTTTGGTTAATAGTAACATTTGAATTTTATTTACCACGCTAAAAAGTAAATAAAGAAATTAAAGGTAAAAATAAAATTAAAATTACCCCAACACTTGTACTAATTCTATTGGATAAGTTGTTTTCGACCAAAGTCATCCTTAGGAAAAAAATAAGATCATTTTGATCCATTTGGGATAGATTATTTCATTTATTATATTTTATTTAAATAAGAGTTAAAAGTGTTAAATTAAACATTTATTTACTAAACCATTTTAATATAAAGTTATACATAAGATATATTCCACTAAAAATATTAATTAGTAAGATAAGAAGATTTCATACCTCATGTTTTTTTATTTATAATTTTTAGACCTTTAATAATTTAATTTACTTTTGACACACTGATGATGGAGTAATTAACTTATTTATGAAAGATTAAAATATATGATATTATTAATATAAAAATAATTGTAAATTGAGACTTTTGATTCCATCCACGAATTTTATTGTAGAATATGACATGATAGGGATGATTCAATGTATTTTTTTGAATTCATAATGTTTTTATGACTTTAATAAAAATCAATTATTTAATAGTGTAAAAATTGACATAAATGAGTTTTAATACTAATACTATATTATTAATTAATATAAAATCCTAAAAATATTTAGTTCTTACAAATTACATATATACGGTTACATATGTAATTAATGAACCACTTTATGTTCTCTTGGAATTTTATTGTAAGTTTATCAACCATGTAATATAAAAATACAAGAGGACATTGTAAATGTTAAGCTATTTAACAAATAGTTAAATCTAAAAGATAAGGTTAATATGGTGACCTAAACAAGTCTATAATATATTGGGTAAAAAAATTTATATCCATTACAACTTTAGTATATAATGAAATACATTTGGAGGTATTATAAATGGAAAATGATTTTATAATAAATTAAAATCTCAACTTTTCCAGAAGTGTCCTTATCTCCCTGTAAAAGGTTACTTCAACTTATCTTATCTTTACACATCCAAATCCATTTTTCTTGGTCAAAACCTACTCCAATATTATCCCCCACAAACCTCACTTCAACATAGAGGACTTAATTTTATCATAAATCCCACATAAGGATCCCTTTTTTCAAATCAAAAGAAAGAACCTGAAGAAGAGGTAGTTATTTAATCACCTCATTCAAAGTTCTTTTCTTTTTCCACTTGATTTTTCATTTTTGTTTCATAACAAAATAATAAATGTAGTACCTTATAAATACTGATATTTTATTATAAATACGGTACAAGAAATATCATTATTCCATCCATCATATGAATGGAAAAATTACCATACAGGTGTACGAATGACTAACCGTCTCCTTGTCGTGGAGTAGTTTGTTATTCAACACATCATTATATGGATGGGTATAATAATGAGTATAATTGATGAAGATAATTAATATAAATTGTTAATTATTATTTATATATAACATTCTATCCAATTACATACTATTTCACCATCAATAGAATGACATCGTCGCTCGTGTGTACGTACGGCTTACCATCTCCATGACGCGATGAGATTCATTTCCATGTTCACCATTCAACGATGAGAATAAAAATATATATTATTAATAAGTATGTAATATATGACAGAATAATCATTTAGGATATATATATGTATGTATGTATGTATTTACATATATCTCATTCAGTTACTTCCATTCAATACGATATGAAAATGGAAACATCGTTTATGCGTACGTACAGCCTACCGTCTCCAAAAAAAGTGTTCTACATTTCATAAATTTATCCATTATAAACATTTATATTCTAAATATATATGATATATATATCATAATTTTTTATATTTTTTAAGCATGTAAATTATTATCAATGTGATGCGATCAAGAATAACAAGTTAAAATACATATAATAAAGAAAATGACTATTACCTGAAATGTTACTATAATATGTTAATTATTGTTAAATGGGTTGTATAAAGTCATAAATGAATCATATATGATATCATAAATATAAATATGGTTCTGGTAATATTTAATATCATACTAATTTCCCTATACATGAGGATATATGTACCCTTGACTAAAAGAAAGTAAAAGGTACATGTTAATTCCTCAATCTCATTATTATCTAAGTTTTTTTATATAAGTTTTTACTATGACATATTTATTATCAATGTCAATGTTTCATTAAATATTTTTAGAAGGATTATTTTTAAGGGTCTCTTTAACTAAAACATTATTTTAAATGAGTTTAAATATTTATTCTTCTAAATCATTCTCATTAATGTTGATGTTTTCAAAACGGTTTTATGGATTTATTTATATGGACATGAATATTTTAATATATTAATTCCATTTAAATGTTTCAATGTGTTATGGGACACTTTGATTCAAAAATTACTTTTAAATGTCTTCCTTTCAAAATTGTGTGACATTTAAATGATTTCATTAAAAATAGATATTTCTCTCAAAGAGTATTACTGATCATTTTTGACTATGTTAATATCCTTTCCTAGATATTATTCATGATTGAGGTTTATTTATTATAATACAATGTTATATGTTATATTGAATTAATTATGATATGTTTGACTATGGATGTTCTATTTTTATACCATTCATGGTTTACAGTTTATATATTTACATTTCAGATGCTAGTTTTAATATGAATGTTTATGTTTTGTTTCACCGTTTTCATATGAGGAATGAATTGGACATTATAAGTAAAGGATGGGGCCCACTATAGCCCCGCGATGCATCGGTAGGTATCATGAAACAAATTAGTGTCTTAGCACAACTCCTTGACAAAATTTGTTTTTGTAGTATTTACACAAGGCCTTGACTATGTGGTTCTGATTACTGACATTATGCATTCCCCCATTATGGAATTAGTTATTACATTTGATTATTCGACTAGTAGAATATCCATGTTCATGTTTATATGGTAATTTTTTATTTTTTTTCATATTATGTTCAAGTTTATGTTTAAAAGTATGTTGTTTTTATTACACATCTTTCCCTAAAAGTTTATAGCTTCTGCTAAATTATTTTCCATACTGAGCATCTGAGATCACCCAATTCTTATTTTTTTTCCCATGATTCAAAGAGGTGTATTAGGATTGATATATAGGATTAAGCTAGAGGAATAATGGTGTTATCAAAGGATTATTTTTCTTGTGTTTTATATTTGAATGTGTATTGTAACATTCATGTGTTTAATATATTTTCCAAGACTACTAAACTGATCAGTCATTCAGGAATAGATTCCTTGTAATCATGGAAATATATTAAAAGAATGCACCAGCTCCTGCCTTATGGGGTTGGGGTGTTACAGTTGGTATCAGAGGAAGATTAGAAATAACCATCAAAATAGATATATATAACTCTAATTACGAAACATTACCCAAATATAGACTTTTAGGATTAGTATAGAAGAACTTCCTTAAATTTTGATAATGTAGAGATATTTTGATTTTTCCAGGAAACACATCCCTATCAAGATATGACAAAGTAGAGGTAGCTCTAACATAGATGTATTCAGGGTAAAACCCAAAAACACTGTTGTGAGCTAGAATCAAACGAGAACTGGTGCACGACAATGGGACTTGCTGCACTCTTAGTTACGAAACTCCCAAGTAATGTTCTTATGATAATTCACATTTTCCTTAAAAACCATTATAAAAAATTTATGGGTAAATGTGTCAGCAAAGAAACCATTTTTTATGTTTATGATTGTAGATGTGTGAAAATATTCAATTATTGTTGAGAATTTTTCTATTTTTTGTTTATAAATTATGATAGGATCTAACCTAGTGTATTTCATCATTTAGAAATGGTTCCTAGGAGAATGAATGATAAATCCATCAATATTCATGATCCAAAAAGTAATAAGGATCATATCTTTCATTAAATTAAGCCAACATTTCAAAGGAAAATATCCTCCCATGTATTCTCACCATATGAGGAAATAATATCATGTGTTAAAAAGATATGTAAAGAATTATCTGAATGTTATTTCTTTGGTGGGAAGTAAGAGTAGAAGAGGATGGAAAAGAGAAAGATGGATAAAGGGAAGAAGGGAAAGAAAGATTTTCCCACATGTGATAAATATATTGAGAATCACCTTGGTCAATGCTTGAAAGGAATGGGAATTTCATAAAGTGTCAAGAAAAAGGACACTATGTTCATCATTTCAAGGGTAAGACAATGGTTTCAAATTTATAAGGATTAACCTGCAAGGAGTTGAGGCACTATGTGAATCAATCATCAGAGTATACACCAAATGATGCTATTGGATAATAATCAAGTTATGATGCCACTGCAGATGAAGAGGAAAGGTTAGTGTTCTTATTTTTTTATTAAATATTTATGTCTTTTTGGTATTTTATTAATGATGTAAAAGTTAAAATAATTATAGAGTATATAAGGATTCTACTGCAGTACTATTTCATTATGGATTTGAGATTGTGTGGTACCAAGAAAGAGTGACTCAAAAGATAGATAAATTTCAGTAAAATATATGGTTGAGAGAAAGATAAATCTTAATATGGTCCTAATACGTATGTAGTGATTTTTCATTAAGATATGATTGATTTAGATAAATTATATTCAATATTCTTGACTACCTTGAAACTAATTAATGATTTGTATATTCCATCACTTTTGGAGTTTACAACAATTATGGATTTATGGAGTATATCCATTATTTTAAAAGGAATAACGGAGAATTGATATAATCGAAAAGTTTTTATAGTAAGTTAAGTTGTTACCATGTTTTAAAATAATAAATGATGAAGGTATTCACATGTTATTACATGGAAAAAAGATATCTTCAATATGTTTACCTTCCGTATAAATTTTGGAATGCGAGTTTAGACAAAAGTATTATCGATATGTCTAAAGGTTGGATTGAATTAATTTGTACATTGGATACTATTTATTAAGGTTAGAAAATTTATTAATATTATTCTTGGATTGTTATAAAAAGGACATCCTGTAGGTCAGGTGACAACTCATCACATCAAACAAGGCCACAAGACTTGTACCTGCAACCAAACGACAACAAGGATCCATCAACAACCACTAGCCTTTGTGATGTCCTGGTTTGTATAATGTAATGGTTTTTTAAATGGGTTTATTGATTAAATATAAATTCAAATTTTAAACCCTATACAATTATGATATATAGAATATTTTTGAGTTCAATTATATTTTGGAGTGAAAGATGAGTTTCTGGTGGAAATTCGATAATGGATGGAACTCTACTTGTTAGGTATTTTTTTTCTTATTCTATAAAGAAATTAATTCATAAACATTAGGAATGAATATTATAACCAGACATGTGTTATCCTAATAACTTATGTTTTGTTGAACCGATGATATTTTAATCATTATAGATTTACAGATTTGAGGACCACGATTTTCCAATTATTGTTAACTTGTTTGTGATTAATGACCTCTATCACTCCATATAAAAATTTATATTTTTCCTCCAATTTTGTTTCTCTAATGTCCACTAATGTTCTCTTATTATAAATCCTAATTTGGTGGTGAATTTGTCATTTCTCTTTTCCTCTTATTAAGGATAAATTTTATTTACCCTATTTCTGATGTTGGTTTTCCACTAAGGAATTTTTTATTTTCAACCTTTTATTTTCAAAGAAAAATTTCAAAACTTAGAGGAATCAATTTATTAAAGGATTGTAGAATGTAACAGCCCGTTATTTTATAATACTTTATCTCTTTAAAGTAATTAAATATCTTGCACCACACGCAACATCGAGTTCGAGCACACCACGTCATAACAAAAT
Source organism: Viscum album (assembly GCA_963277665.1). Lineage (NCBI taxonomy): Eukaryota > Viridiplantae > Streptophyta > Magnoliopsida > Santalales > Viscaceae > Viscum > Viscum album. The sequence continues at coordinate 648,985,359 of OY728130.1, read as the reverse complement.
GGCCATTTAAAAAGAGGTTATGAATAGTATTAACTGCATTTTGACTTTTATATACTCCATATAATTTTAACATCCATATTTTTTTAGACATAATATAAGGAAAAATTCAATTTTTCAAAAAAAAAGAAGTATTTTACAAAAAATTTAGTTTCTTACCTTCTAATAGAGAACCCCTTTTCAATAAAATATATGACACTTTTATATATTTAATTTAATGAAAATAAATTCTTCTTTTGAAGTAGGATATATTTTTTTGGGATAATTTTTCGTACATTTTTTAAAACTTTCATATTTCGATGAATAGTAAAAAATATTAAATTTTATTTAAAAACAACTTTTTTTAATCTAAATAATTTATAGTTCAAAATTATATATTTGAGTGGTTTTTAAGTATAATTATATTATATTTTTATCATTTAATATAATTTAGGTCATTGGATTTAATTTCAAATCAAAATTGTACATAAACACATGTCAATCTTTTGATAGTTTTTAATTCTTAAAAACCCACTATCTGGTTTTGACAATGAGAATTAGTTTGAAATTAATTAATCCAAATTCATTTTTTTGAATTTGGTAAAATTGAAAACATTTTTTAATTTGGAATGTCAATATTATCATTTGGTTTTTTTTTATTTTTATGAAAACATTCAATTTTATATTAATAGTGATAAACATAGCGTTGTAGATAAAAAATGAATTTTCATTTAAATTTTTTTAAATTTAAAACTTATCTTAAAGTAAAAATAGATAAATAATACATATATTAGTAAAATATAATAAATTTTATTCATTTTATAATAATATTAGATATTTAAAATTTTATTGAACCATTTTAACGTCTCTTTACCCAGCTTTTAGGCACACATATAAATTTACCTAAAACATAATTTTACCAGTTCTGTGAATTAAATTTAAAAATTTGAGAGACACTGATGACATGAGTAAGTAAAATGTGGTTCAATAGGATGAAAATAAATTTTGGTGAATGGTAACTTTTCAATTTTATTTACCCCAGTAAATAGTAAATAAGGTAATCAAAGGTAAAAATAATATTAAAATTTCCCCAACACAAGTCCTAATTCTATTGTATTAGTGTTTTTTGACCAAAATCATCCTTAGGACAAAAATAAGATCCATTTGATATATTTGGGCTATATAATGACATTTATTATATTTTATTTAAAGAAGAGATAAAAGTGTTAAATTCAATGTTTATTAATTAAACCATTTCTAATATTGAGTTATACATAAGTTAAATTCATCTATAAATATTCTATATAAAGTTAAAAATATTTCCTACATCATTTTATTTTATTTATAATTTTTAAAAATTTAATAATTAAATTTATTTATGACACAACGATAATGCCGTAATTACCTTATTAATGAAAATAATTGATATTATAAATAACAAAATGCATGTAAATTGATACTTTTGATGACATAAACTAATTTTATAGATTGATATGTCATGATAAGTATGATTAAATGTATTTTTTTTCAAATTCATAATGTTGTTATGACTTTAAGAAAAATCAATTACGAAAAAGTGTCAAAATTGAAAAAAATGAGTTTTTAATACCAATAGTATTTTATTAAATAATATAAAAATCTTAAAAATCTATAGTTACCCCAAATGAATTAGATAAGGATATATAATTCATTAATGAACCTCTTTATGTTCTCATGTAATTTAATAGTATGTATATTAACCATGTAATATAAAATTTCATGAAGACATGGTAAATGATAAAATATTTAACGAAGAGTTAAATATCAATGATAAGGTTAATATGGTGGCCTAAACTTCTATAAAACCTATTGATTGAGAGGATTTAGACTCAAACCCATCTTATCCTAGATATAAATCCATTTAGAGCTATTATAAACTAAAAATTATTTTATAATAAATTAATATGTAAACTTTTTTCAAAAGTGCCCCTCACCTCCCTTATAAAAGTGTACATCCCCTTCTCTTTTCTTCAAACCTCCGAAGCCCTTTGGATCTGCCAAAACCTTCTCAAATATCCTCCTAACCACCCTCACATAAATATAGATCCCTTATATTGATCTTAATGAAAACCAATGGATCGCTTTTATTAAAATCTAAAGGAAGAACCCGAAGAAGAGGTAATTATTTCATCACCTCATTCAATGTTCCCTTCTTCTTCCACTTCATCTTTATTTGTTGTTTCAATACCAAAATAATAACCCCAGTTTCTTCTACATACTATGATGTTATTATAAATATCATATATCCATTTCATTATTCTATCCATCATATGAATGAGAATGTCACCAGACATGCATACGTACGACTTACCATCTCCACGATGTAGTGTAGTTTTTTATTCAACACTTAATTATTTGGATGTGTATAATAATGAGTATAATTGATGTAAATAAAAAATATAACATGTTAATGATTTTTTATATATAATATATAATCCAATTACATACAATTTCACCATCAATAGTATGATATCATCTCTTGCGTGTACGTACGACTTTCCATCTCTACGACGCAATGAGATTAATTTCCACGTTCACAGTTCAATGATGATTATAATAATAATGATAATTTATATGTATATATATATAGACATATCTCATTCAATTACACCCATTAAATAGGATATGAAAATAGAAACAACGTTTCTGCGTACGTATGGCCTATCATCTCCATAAATGGTGTTTTCCATTTAATAAAAATATATATTATAAATATTTATATTCTGAATATATATGATATATAAATCATGTTTTATATTTTGGAAGTATGTAAATAATGATCTTCGTGATACGATCAAGAATAACATGTTAAAACACGTACGATAAAGGAAGGGATTATTACCCAAAATATTAATTTAACATAAAAACTATTCTTAAATGTGCAGTATATGGTCATAAATTAATATTATATGATATCATAAATATTATTATGGTTTTCTTATAATTTAATAACATACTATGGTCATTATATATGAGGCTAAACGTACCATCGACTAAAGGAAAGTACAAGGTAAGGGTTAATTCCTCAATATCATTATTATATGTGATTGTTTATATATATTTTTACTAGGACACATTTATTATCCCTGATCATGTTTCATAAAAGTGTTTTCAAAATAATTTTTTTAAAGAAATCTTTAAATTAATCATCATTTTAAATAGTTTAAATATTAATTCTACTAAATCATTCCCATTAATTTCAAAGTTTTCAAAATGGTTTTAGGGATTTATTTATATATACATGAATATTTTAAAATGAAAATTCCTTTAAAAAAATTCAATGTGGTATGGGACACTTTGAATCAAAAATTCCTTTTAAATGTCTTCCTTTAAAATTGTGCGACTTTTAAATGATTTCATGAAAAATGGATATTATTCTTAAAAATATTTACTCATCATTTTCTACATTTTCAACATACTTTACTGAATATTATTCATTATTGAGGTTTATTTATTATAATACTATGTTATATATTCTATTGAATGAATTATAATATGTTTGACTATGGATGTGCTATTTTTATACTCTTCATTGTATATGGTTGAAGTATTGATATTTCGTATGTTATTTTTAATATGAATCTTTATGTTATGTTTTACCCTTTTCATATGAGTAATGCATTGGACATAGTACGTGATGGGTGGGGCCCGCTATCTCCCTTTCAATGGATTAGTAGATCTCAAGAGACAAAATAGTGTCTTGGGACAAGGCGTTGACAAAACTTTTATTTTTATTCTCGGTACGAGGTCGTGACTATGTGGTTATGATGTTCGGCATTATGCATTCCCTCATTATGAAATTAGTTATTACATGGGATTATTCGACTAGTAGAATATCTAGGTGCATGTTTATATGTTAATTTTTGATTTTTTTTTCATATTTTGTTCAAGTTTATGTTTAAATGACTATTTTTTGTTACACATCCTGCCTTTAATGTTTATAGCTTCCACTAAATTATTTACCATTACTGAGAATCTGATATCATCCCTTTCTTATGTTTTCTTTTCCTAGGATTCTAAGAAGTGTATTATGATTTATATACAGGGTTAATAAAGGGAAATAATGGTGTTCTCCAAGAATTATTTTTGTTGTGTTTTATGGTTTAATGTGTAATGTAACGTTCATGTATGTAATATATTTTCCAAGAATGCTAAACTGATCGGTCCTTAGGGACATGATTCCTTGTAACCATCCAAATGTATTAAAATAATGCACCATATCTAGGCTTCTAGTGTCAGGGCATTAGAGATACAATTTAATATTAATTGATAAACCCATTTTATGAAAATATAATTTTTTTATCATTATATATATCATTAAAATGGAAAAAATATGTAAATGTTTTGAAAAAAATATCACCACTTGTTTTATCATATGAAAAAACATTTATTTAATTTTATCCCCCTATAAATATAAAATATTTTAATTTTATAAGATATGTAAATATAATTTTAAATTTTTTTGGATAGGATAATAATATAAATTTTTGGTTACTATTTATATCATTTAGATTACTATTCCAGTGATCAGGTTACTATTCTAATTGTTATATTAGTATTATAAAATACATATTTTTAATGGTTATATGTGATCCCTAATATAATTACTAAAAATATGGCCTTTATCAGTGCTAAAAATGTGCATTAAAAGTGATGGAGACATGGGTTAGCTTCCCAAAACCCCCCCTACCCTTTCAGAATCCCGCTGTTATTCGCTTTCTAGAAAATCTGGTTGGAAGATACATGTGCTTAGATAGTAGAACTAAAGCTATTATCCATCCTATTAACCCTCGAGTATGTGTCAAGTGACCCATTTGAATATGTGTGGACTACTGTGGGTGAGGAATATTGATGCAGAAAACAGGTTGTCTATGAAAATTGGATGAAATTATTTCCAGGATGCAAGAGATTGGGTCATTCACAAGATTTCTATCACAAGGGGTCACAGTCTATTTGGAGAGGGAGCAAGGATAGATGCAAGGATCAAGAAGCGCGTGTTGAGGCTGAGAATCTGACGTAGCGGGTTGGGCATCAATAGGTAAGAAGTAGGGGTAGAAGTGTGGCTCCGCTCGTGGCCTTGGTAGGACAGGTCGTGGTGGCGTGGAAGAATCAACATGGCAAGCATGGCTCAGGTTTTGGAAGGTTGTCAATTCCTTGTCTAGATATAGTCACTACAGTAAATGGTTCACAAGTTAGTGTAGTAAAGTACCCTCTAAATCTGAGGGCAGAGGAGGTGTTTGGAAGACTTAGGCGTGATATTGGGATACTCAACACAGGTGGTATGGATACCAATGTGAAGCATGTCATCCATCTCAATTTTATCAATGGTGTAGATAGAGGAATGGTGACCTCTACAAACCAAGAAGATGGGTCTTCTGAGAGTATTGAGGTCACGAATGAAATTCCCATTCTAAATATGCAGTTGGGTGGTTCTTTGGAGGCAAAGGGTGGGTGGGTGAGGGTTTTTGTTGGGCTACAGCCACAATCTGAAAAGCAAGAAGTTGATATTGAAAATTGTTTTTGATTTGCATGCCTGGTAATTGCTGATTTGGAATTGGACCAGGTTCATGCCATTTCTCTGACTATCCCTGCTTTGTCTTTTGGTCAGATGATGGGTGAAGTTCTTGATGACATCTGGATACTAAGTCTGATGGCAAAGATCCAAAAAATGTGGAATTGAAAAAGGGAATTTGAAAGAGCTGGCATCTGAAAACTATTTTCCGGATTTAAAGAATGAGAGGATCCCTCATGTTGAGGAGGAAAACCCAAAAAATTAAGGTGAAAACATGCAAGTTTACCTTTTTTCCCAGGATGTTGTCAATGGATAAATAGAAATATAGTAGGGAATTCATGATAACCAAGGTTGTGTGGAACATCCATATGGTTTAGCAATGATTGAAACTAATAGACACTCTGTGGAGGAATGGAGAGTGAAGGATGGTTATCAGGAGGTACATATCTTAAGAAATTGGTAAGACATATCTAAGAGTGAAAAGGATAATTCTGATGAATGGGATAGAATAACATACAGTGACATTGTTCAAGGTTGAAAGAAGATTGTGTCAGTGAATGAGAAAGTGATGACCACTCGCCCAAAAATAAGGTAGTGGAAAGACTATTCTTATATGCCGAAGTCGATGCCTACTAGGTCTTCTGTCAGCAATTGAAATGGTCCACAACCTTTTGAGGAGTTTCTATACTTGAAAAAGAAAAATCTCAGATGGATGTATGTTATGACTCTGAAGCATTATGAATGTTTAGAAATAAATTTGGCTACTGTGGACGAGGCAATTGATCATGGGTATGGAGATAGGTATGGTTTTTATGGTTTGTAGTTGTGATTCTTGGCTTGTGGTACTCGCTTTCTCTACTTTTCTTTTATTCTAATAAATGGTCAGAGACTTTGTCTCTAGCTGATCCTTTCTGGTATATATATATATATTAATATATACAACTTTATTTATATTAATATATATATCCATATATTAATATATATAGTTATATTTTCTATTAATATATTTATTCAAATATTAATATATATATTTATAAGATACGTTTTGAATGAATTTATAAAATATACTTTTTATGTTTGTTTATAAATAAATATATATATATATATATACAACATACATACACATGTACAGACATATGTTCACATGAAAGGATCATCACAGGCTACACGAATCAACAAATCCCAACACACAATACAAAATCCTCCATTTAAAACATGAAATTGAAAATCAAATCATGTCAACACATTAAATTAATCAATTAATGTAAAATTCATGCACACAATTTCAATTAACACGTTTCACGGTAGTAGCATCCAAAAGTTTAAGCAAATGAAATTTTAAATACAATCCCCCCCCCAAAAAAAGATGTATCTATTTAAAATTTTCAAATATCACCTAATATTATGATTTTAAATCAATAAAAAAATTAAAATTTTTAAAAATATGAATTGTAATATCATTTAAATAATCTCACACCACATAGGTGAATTTATAATCATGTATTTTAATTATGAGAATTTTTAGAAATGATATAAGAAATTTGAGTTTAATTAACTAGTAAATTACCTTCAAATGTCTTTTTTAAATAAAAATATATTTTGAAAATTTTAAATCACGATGAAAATAAATTTTAAGAATTAAAATGTAAAAAACATAAGAAAAAAATAGATTCAAGATTTTTATTTTATAAATGATTCAAAATTTAAATCCAATAATGGTGGAAACCTTTTCCTGTAAGGGGGAAATGTATGACCGACATGAGAAGGTATTGTCATCGTCGACATTATCTTCTAATTGGCTAATGATATTCTCTCTGATATTTGGTGTGAGAGGATGGAATATATATCTAATATTACAAATCTATAAAAAAACATGCCACACACGTAAGCATTGTAACACCCCAAGATTTCCTGGTAAGTTATTTTCATTAAAGTAATTCAATAGCTTGTGCTACACGCAACACCGAGTTCGAGTGCATCACGACTTACCAAACTAGTCGTTCAAAAAGAAGTTATGAATAATATTAACTGAATTTTTAATTATATATACTCTATATAATTTAAGAATCTATAATATGTGTTTCTTAGACATAATATAAGAACAAATTCATTTTTTTAGATAGAAGAAGTATTTTTCAAAAAATTTAAATTTACCACCTTTTAATAGAAAACCCTTTTTAAAACTAATATTTGACACTTGTAAATTTTCAATCTTATGAAATTAAATTCTTCTTTAGAATCTGTACATAAAAATTTATTTTTGATTTTTTTTTTTACTTTTGTGGTTACTTTCATATTTTGATGAATATTGAAAAAAACTAAATTTTAATAGAGAACAACTTTTTCAATTGAAATACATTATTGTGTTTCATTATGAATTTGAATGGTTTTGAAGTGTAATTATATTATATTTTTATCATTTAATACAATTTAGGTCATTATAAGTAATTTAACATTTAAATTTTACATAAACAGATGTAAATATTTTTATAGTTTTTACTTTTTAAAAACCAGCTTTTCGGTTATGACAACAGAAATTAATTTTAAATTAATTAATGAAATTTTTATGTTTTAAATTTGGTAAAATAGAAATTATTTGTGAATTCAGAATATCAAAATTAGCTTAGTGTAATGTTTTGTTATTTTTCTTAAAACATTCAATTTTTGATAAATAGTGAAAAACACTGCGTTATAGTTTAAAACCGTCTTTCTATTTTTTTTATTTCATTTAAATTTATTTTAAGTAATAATAGATATATAATACATATATAAGTTCAATTTAATAAATTGGAGTCATTTTATAAAAAAAATTAGATGTATAAAATGTTATTAAACTTTTTACGGTATTTTACCCACCTTCTAGGGGAATTTGCAAATTTGTATAAAACATAATTTTACCACTTATATGAATTGAATTTAAAAAATTCAAGTGACACGGTTAACATCATTAAATAAATTTTTTTCAACAAGATGAAAATAATTTTTGGTGAATCGTTACTTTTGACTTTCATTTACCACGGATAAAAGTAAATAGGGTAATTAAAGGTAAAAATGATATTATAACTACCATAAAACATTTACTAATTATATTGGATAACTGTAATTGGACCAAAACAAACCTTAGGAATAAATTATTATCTTTTAGGTCCACTTGGATTGGATTTGTACATTTATTAATATTTTATTTAAAGAAGAGATAAAATGGTTAAATTAAAAGTTTATTAAGAAAAACATTTTTAATATAGAGTTATACAAAAGATATATTCGACTATAAATATTCATTATAAAGATAAAAATATTTCCTACATAATGGTATTTGATTTATTATTTTTATAAATTAAGTAATTAAATTTATTTATGACACAACGATGATGCAATAATTACCTTTTTAATAAAATATTAAAATATTTAATATTATAAATATTAAAATAAATATAATTTAAAAATATTTATTCCATCCAATAATTTTATAGGATTATATAAAATTTGATAGTTGATTAGTTAAAATTTCTTAGAAGTGATACTTTTTTATGACTTTCACAAAAACAAAATACCAAATAGTGTAAAAATTGACAAAAATTAGTTTTTAAAACAAAAACTATATTATTGGTTGAAATAATATTCCTAAAGTATAACGTTCAGCCAAAGGGCTTAAATAATATTATATATTTCATTAATGAACCACTTGATGTTCTATTATAAGTTTTGAGTATGTTTATTAACTATATAGTGTAAGAATACAAGAAGACACAATAAAAGTTAAAATATTTAACTTAGAGTTGATCTAAATGATACGGTTAAAATGATAACCTAAACTTGTCTAAAACCTATTGGTTGAATGTATTGCGACCCATACCAACCTTATAATTGAAATAAATCATTTTGGAGACATTGGAAACCGAAAATGATTTAATTATAAAATAATATTTCCAGTTTTTCCTAAAGTGATGCTCACCTCTCTTATAAAAGGGTACTTCCCCTTCACATAATATCAAACCTCCAAAGCCATTTGGATCGGACAAAACCTTCTGAAATATCTTCCCAAATTACTTAACATTAACCTAGAGTAATTACATTGATCATAAATCCATCCTATGGATCCATTTTGATCAACTCAAAAGGAAACCCCTGAAGAAGAGGCAATAATTTCACCACCCTCTTTCAAGTTCTTTTCTTCTTCCACTTCCTCTTTCATTTTTGTTTCTATACCATAATAATAAATCCATTACCTTATACATAATTTGATGTTATTATAAATATGGTACAACCATATTCATTATTTTATCCATCCTATAAATGACAAAGTCACCATATGTGCGTACGTATGGCTTACCGTCTCCACATCATGGTGCAATTTGTTATTAAAACACTTCTTTATTTGGATGGGTATAATGATGAATATAAATGATGTAAATAATAAATATAACATGTTAATGATTCAGTATAAATGTTATATCATCCAATTACATATTATTTCACCATCAATATAATGATATTGTCACTCGTGCGTACGTATGGCTTACCGTCTCCACGAACTTGATGAGATTCATTCCCCATCATAATCATTCAAAAATAATTTTAATTTAATGATTAAAAATATTGTATAATAACTTAATTTCATTATTTATATTAATCAAATACAGACTATGCATATTAAACATGACATACGTAACAAAACATAACAAATAAAACGAATCAGTTAACAACCAAAACAATGATACTACTGAAATATCATTATCTAAGAAATACTATAAGATCATATATGATATCATATTTATATAATTGGTTCTTTTATAATTTAATTAAAATTATTTCACCATTAAACAGGAGGTTAATCTACCCAGTACTAATGAAAATTACATAGTAAGGGGTCTTTATGACACTTTTATTCCCGTAAGATTCCTACTATATTTTCCACTATTAACTTTTGTGTGGTGTATGTACTGCACATGACTGTACTGTTTGGGTAACATAATTAAGTTTATGTATATTTACATCATCATTTAATGATCCTTCATTCATGGGCTTTATGTTTCATAAGTTACCAAATCGGTAAAGGAATTTCAAATTTTAATTTCCAATCATTCGGTTTTATGCAAACATCATTGATTACTTTACTCCAAGATTATGTGTGAAATCACTATTTATTTACTTATGTAGTAATTTACACTCCCATTTTTATGGATATACTTTTTGATACACATAATTAATCAATTGATAAATTCTCATGTCATCGATATAAACTTGATAAGAATAATTTTAACTCAATTTTTATTCATTGAGTTAAACATCCAAGTCATTAGTGTTGTTTTTACAAGAATATGTGTGAATTTACTCTGATTTATTTAAAATAAATATCCAATCATTTAGAGTGTATTTATATTTTTCACACATAATTATGTCATTGAATTATCCCTAACATAAGGATGTGTCCTTTATTAAGGAATTCATCTCAACTTACATTCCATCGAGACTTCTTTGTTGTTATGTGCCAATTCACTTTTATTTGTTGTGTATACTGTACTTTTACAAAGTATATCATGAATCCCTTTATTATAATGATATTATAATGTTTTGATTACCTCAATTATTTTTATTCAAGTGTCTCTCAATTGGTTAATAACTCTAACTAAAATATCATTTTAAATGTTTTAAAAATGTATTCTTCTAAATATTTCTCATTAATGTCCATGTTTTAAAAATGTTTTTAAGATTTTATTTATATGGACATTATTGTTTTAAAATTGAAATTACTTCTAAAAGATTCAAATTGGTATGGGGAATGTTGATTCAAAAATATATGTTAAACAGATTCTTGATAAATAGTGAGACTTTTAAATGTTTTCATAAAAAATGATATTTTTCTCAATGTTTTTTTCTGATCAATGTCAACCATGTCAACATCCTTTATAGGATATTATTATTAATTGAGGTTTATTTGTTATGATACAAATATTATATAATATGTTGAAGGTTTTGTGATATGTTTGACTGTGGATGTGTTATTTTAATACCATTCATGGTTTATGGATAGAGTATTGACATTCGTATGCTAGTATTAATAAGAATGTTTATGTTATGTTTAAAACTTTTCATATGAGGAATGAATTGGACTTAGTAAGTGACTGGTGGAGACTGCTATATCTCCTCGATGCATCGGTCGGTCTTATGAGACAAACTAGTGTCTTGACATAAGGATTTGAAAAAAAAAATATTTGTAGTCTTGGCATAAGGCCTTGGATATGTGGTTATAAAGTCTCGCATTGTGCATTCCATCATTATGAAATTGGCTATTCATATTACATGTGATTATTCAACTAGTATAATATCTATGTGACAAATTAAATGGAATCATTTGATTTATCTTTGACATATTATGCAGAAGTTTAAGTTTAAAAGGCTTGTGTTCTAATCGTATACACTGCCTTAAATGTTTACTATTATTTATTATAGTATATGCTATTTTTTTATCCTTACAGAGAATCTGAGATCACCCCTTTAGTATGTTTTATTTTTTCCTGGATGTAGAGAAGTATATTACGATTAACCTGTAGTAATAGGGTAATGGATATTAGAGTGATCAAAGGGTATTCAATGTTGTGTTTTTATTTCATGATGTAATGTAAAACTTATGTATGTATCTAGTACTTATAAGAAACTCAACTGATCGGTCTTTTGGGACAATATTTCTTGTATCATGCCAATGTTATGTAATATTGCACTGATTTTGGGTAACTAGGGTTGGGGCGTTACATGAATGAAGCTGGAGATACTCGAATTCAAGTCCTCGTAGGCACCCCAAAGGGCCACTATCATTATGCCTCACCATATTATAAATTATTGTATTAAAAATAATGATGAAAATGATTTGGATAACCACAAAATTTGTGATGTACAGACCTTAACCTGTTTATTTTTTACAAAACTCTAACTCTAACTTCTATTTGTTTATTTTTTAAATTCACAAGTTTAAATCTACCCTATTATTATTAACAACTTTTTTATCTAACGTAACTCTTTTTAATTTCTGAATTATTTATTCAAATATTTAAATTTTATTTATAAATATAGAATACCCATGTCAAAGAAGTAAGTAAATATTTTTTATAATATTGTCCTCAATGAAAAATATGTCGTTAATGGAATAATAATAATCAATTTAAGTGAATTAAAATTTACAAATTAATTTATAAATACAATATTCCTCAAATTAAAAATAAATTAATATCTTTTTAAAAAAATTAATAACATTTTAAAAAAATGTATTAATTAAAAATAATTGGAATAATCGATTTCGAGTTTATAGTACCCTAAATTTACCACCATAACTCAAAATTTTATTATTTTTTTATGATTTTTTGGGAAATATACATTTTTATCAGCACTATGGAAATGTATTGATAAATCCCCCTTTATTAGCACTACTAAAAAAAGCACTGATAAACCCCCCTTAATAAGTGATTTTTTTGCACTGATATAGGGTGGCGCTACAGAAACCTAGTTTTGTGGTAGTGTATCTATAAATCCCACAAATTTCATTAATTATTTATCCACATATATTTTATATCATGATTATATATTTTATTTTTCAAATTGAATATTTTATTATTGATATTTCACCTCATTTCAACAATGTTATTCATGAGTGAAATATTTTTTGGGGATAAATAAGATACAAATTTTCTAATTATCAATATCATTATTATAATAGTTTATATTTTTTTCCCATCATAATACTTTAAATTATTATATAATTTTTTATTCTATAAATTTAGTGGGATTTATCATGTTATGCATGTATATTATATTATATAATAAATATGAAATAATTATCTATTCTGAAGGAAAATTCTATTAATAAAATTATGGGTTGATTCATTTTTCCCCCATTAAGATGTCTTCCCTTGAAATTACATTTTACATAATAAGAAGAAAACATGAGAGGGTACTTCTGATTCATGTAATCCTCTTGTTCCCATGTTGATTCCTCACCCATATGGGCTTTCAATAGTACTTCGTCTATGTGATTTTTCTTATTTTGTATAACATTACATCAACAATCCATGATCTTTACTAAATAACCCTCATAAGAGAGATCCTTTTTACCCATATCTCATTTGAATTCAATACATGTGAGAGATCTATAATGTTCTTCTTCAATAGGTATGTGTGTAATATTCCATGTACTTGAGACATGGTTGCTGGAAGTTCTAGTTAATAAGCCACAACTCTGATGCGAAAAAAAATCATTAAAAGGGATAATATACCTGGGATTTATTTTATTCCTCTTCCCAAATCCCATGACTCTCTTCGATGGAGATTTTTGGATTAATAAATTATCTTCCTCATCAAACTCTTAGATTCCAAAATGACTGTTATAATCAATCTCTTATTCAATTTGAGAAACCCTAATGTGCTGCTGAATGTTCTTGAATTCTTCTACCATTTACTCAAACATTTCATGTCCCAACAACTTGTAATAACCTATTTCTTAAAAACAAAAAATTATTCTACATCTCTTCCCATAAAATTATTTATATGGGTACATTTGTATTCTTTATTAGAATTTTTAATTGTATGAGAACTTTACTAGAATAAAATTTTTATACCATCCCCCTTTAAAGTCTATCGAGAATGCTATCAACAAATATTTATGTTTTATGAAAATATTCTCATATTGAGAATTATTTTGGAGTTGATAATACATATTGAATTTCAACTCATTATTTAGAGCATGTTGGAGACTATTCTAGAATTTTTAGGTAAATTTTAGATCTGGATCTAATAAAATTAATAGTGGTGTTACATGAATCCTCACCACTTCTATGCTGTACATACTTACAAAATTATTTAATAGAAAGTAATCTTGAATTGAAATTGATTGTGTAGTCTTCGTAATATGATCCACCACAACCCATATACCATTATTTCTAATGAACATATTCAGAAGACTATTGAAAAATACCATAATTATGTTTTACCATTTTAATATTGGTATGGGTTATGGTTGAATTATCCCTTTATACTTTTACCTATCCTTCACTTGTTGACTTACCAGTCACATTAATACATATTCCATTATATACTTCTTTTTTATTTTCCCACCAATAGTGATATTGGAGGTCATGATAAATCATTGTGATCCTTGGTTGGATAGAGAACATACAACTCTGTGTATTATTCAATACCTCATTCTTTATCTTATTATTTAATGGAATACATAACCATCAACCAAATTATAAAACTCTTTCTTGATAAATTTTGTACATTTAGTATTTACATTTTCCAAGAGCTTTCATATTATTTTATTATTTCCACACCATCTATTTTTGTATCATTGATCCTTTTTAGAAGGATTGGTTGAGCAATAATTTGATAAAGGAATGATGATACATCTTCCTTTATGATTTCCCTGTTTATTTTATTACAAGTGTAAGAAGTTTAGCTCTTTCTCAATTATCATCATTGATAAGGTTTCAATATCCTTTTTACGTTGTTCATCTCCCACTTTATTTTCCTTACAATGATAGTTTTTGAATGAGAAGTCATTGTCCTTGACCAAATGTAACTATTTTGTTCAAGGTTTCTTTCGACATATTTATTGTAGAATATTTAGCTTATTCAATCTTAATATATATTATAGGATCTTATGATCCGTATATATTCCATATTGTGCCACATAAAGATAATATCCATATTTTTAAATAGATGATTACTGTATCTAACTCATAATCATGCATTGGATAGTTCTACTAATGAAATTACAACTATCCTGATGCGGAAGCTATCACTTTTTTATTTTTAATCAGTACACAGTACAAAAACATGTTTGAATCATTGTTTTATTACAAGAAATTTTCACCACTCACACGTAGTTTATGTAATGGTACTGTGATAAGCATCATTTTCATCACCTTATTCTTCTATTCGCATTCATCAGCCAATGAAATAATTTATTCTCTTCTAAGTCATCTTTGTCCATGGGTTTTATAATCGTTATATGTTTCACACAAATCATCTTTAATACCTAGCTACACAAAGGAAAATATGGATCATAGATATACATAGTAGTCTGGGTCACACCTTATTTTCATTTTTTATAGAGTTTTCTAAAATCATCCCTTTATTGATGATAATATACCCCAATAATGATACTTCCTATTTCTAAAACTCATAGTCACTATACTTTGAATATACCTCCTCTGTTCACAAATTCTTTAGTACCAGATTAAAATGCTCCTCATTCCCCTCCTTGATTTTGGATTATATCAGAATATCATTTATAAAGAAAAATAATAATTTTTCAGTGTAATCATTATAGACTGTATTCATTAATTTCAAATAGATTTTTGGATCATATTTTAGTTTGATGGTAATCATGATGAACTCATAGTGTTCATACCTTGTTTGAAATAAATTCTCTACAATACATTCCTTATTAAAATTTATATAGTGATATCCTAAAAAAAGGTCCACCATAGTGAAATAATAGAGAATAGATAATATATTAATTAACAAATATTTTTTGAATCATTATTATTCAATATAATTACTTTTCTATTTTGAATTTATGTTTTTGATCAGCTTCCACCACTGATTAGATTCCCCTTTAAGATGGTATATATATTGCATAAATTTCTATAGTTGTAATAATTAGGTAATAGAGAATATATTATCAATATATTTAATCCATTTTTATTTTATGTGGGGATATGAAAATATACTAAAGTTAGGGGTACTTTTTCCTATAAATGACCCAACGAAAACATTCTCTATCTTAGGATATGAAGATTATTCCCGAAGATTGAAGTTATCTTTCATAGCATGAGTTTATTGAGATAATAATGGCATGAGTTTTTTAACTCCATATCTAATAAGGTCAGGTATATCATTAGGGAAAACACCGTGGTGGATTTTGGAATGGTTCCTCTTATTTCCTACAATTAACTAAAATAGAAACGGATAAAATTGCATAAAAAAATTATGTAAAATGGTTAACTATAAATATAGAAGTAATAACATATAAATTTAATATAAAAATAAAATTATGAATCCTTAATTTTGAATCTATGTTACCAATTTTAGTTACACTATTTTGTTTTTAAACAAAATTATCTATCAAGTCCTTCATAATGTCTCATAATGAGTTTTTTAATTTTCCCAAACATATCCCCTGAGAGTGTCAAACTGTGTGTATTGTGAGGCCTCATTGCTGCATAGTAGGTTATGATCTAGATAATACCAAATGTATTCCTTATGAGGTTAAAACCCCTCTTTACTACATTGTAAGATCCACCTTCACATGTAGTTTCTATATAGGGATGTAATTACTTGGAAACCACCCGCTTTACACTTCACCAAAATTACATGAAATTTTCCTATGAATAGAATTATCCCTTGGGTTCCCACTAAATTATTACTTCCTTGATCCACAAAAAATTACTAGACCTTACTCTGATACCAACTATAGTTACTAATGACTTTTATAGATATTATTATATGGTTTTAGCACAAACATCCAATTATAATATCTCAAAGACTATATGACCTAGTGTCTTTGGAATACTAGGTTCATAATATATAAAAAATGAACTAAAACACAAATTATTTATTTTATTATCTATATTGAGATCCGAAATCCATTTTATATCCTAAAAAAACAGGATATCCCAAGGAATACATAAAATAATGTGGTGATCTATAAATCCTACAAAGGGAATAAACATGATATTGAATCACAACATGTGAGTCAAACGAAATAACGTGATATCACCAAAGAGAAGGAATATAAACAATCACTTTGAATAATAACATAAATAACATGGAATCATAAGATAATGGTATCATAGGAATGAGGAATAAGAATATAACCTGAAATAAGAAGAATTCCTGGAAAATTTTGAAGACAATATCTCTTGGAGGACATAGTCCTATCATGGATTAGTTTATCTCTATAATCCAATACAAATCATCTCATAAGGAATAAAAATTAACTAATTAAACAGATCACTATATTTCTATACCCATAATAACATGTACATTATTCTGATTTCAAAAAATATAAATCAAATGTAAGGATTTAACAAATGAATAACCCATTGTAAGAAATGGGTTACATGATATTTTCTACTATCACAATATAAGGATATATCATAATGATTCCAAATAAATTAATGAATTAAATATTTTTAATGTTCATATCTAAATTTATAATCATAGTTAATAAAATATTGTGTTTATTTGAATAAAACACCATGATAAAGGGTATAAAATTGGGTATATTAATGTACTTTCATAATAATAGTTTATGGAATTGGGTGAAGTCCTGGAAAAAATAGTAAGTTTGGAATTTTAATTGAAAACCATATGTAAAGGATAATGGTTTCACTGAAAACAATCATTCATTTAATTAAATAATCCATGTTAATAAATACTTTAAATGAGTGTTTCATAATAGGAACAAGGGATAGAAAGGTTTTCCTTATTGGGTATGAGTTTAAAGAAAGCAATTGGGGAATGAACATTAGCCATGTATTACCCATTAAGAAGACGGATGAATAAGCTAAGTATATATGTGAGATACATATATAAAAAATGTAGAATCGTTACATAATATCAATGATATATATAATTTATGTTAGAGTGGGACTGTTTATAGCCCAATGAAAAAGGGCGGTTTAGATAGATCACCCCCATATGTTCTAGAATCATGATTCACTTCCAGTTAGTGTCCTAAAAAATAAATATAAATTATTTAAATAATTAAATCAGAACCATTTCTATATATTTATATATTTTATTTATTAATATTTTATTATGTTCAATCATAACCATTTTAATGAGATATAATGTTTTATTTTTTTCTTTTGTGGGAGTTCATTTCATTGTTTCATAGTTAGATCACTTATAGAGAATTATTAATGTTATTTAAAAAATGAAATACAACTCTATAAGTGAAATGAAATTGAATCCAATTAATTCCATAAATTTAAATTTTACTAAATACACTTTTTTATTCTAGAATAGGGATGATTCACATTATAAAAATGTCAGTGTTTTGTGGTTAGTTGATTTCTATCGTTTTGTAGACCATTACGAACTAAAACATTTTTATTTAGTTAAATAATTAATTATAAATTAAATAAATTTAATGTATATAAAATATAATTATTAATATATTATTTAACTATAATTGAATTTTATGGTTATCCTTGAAGGCGGTGATGGAAAATGAAGACTCATCATCCATGGAGGTGGTAAATCGACATAATCTGGACAATGGTTCTGCTTTTAGAATAACAGTATAAGACAAGACGTTGGATGATAAAAGTTACAATAGAAATATAACATTACAGTATATATTTGGTATAAGTTTTATTATTCCATGTTTGCTGAGGATAGTGAGTTTGAGGTAAAAGATTAAAATAATTTAAGGATACTTTGTGAATATTACCTCTTGAATGTAACCACCATGAGAAACACTACAAGGCACATGTAATTGGTCTTTTTTTTATACCAAAATCACTAGACAATGGGGGAGAGGATTTAAAAAATAATTTGGCATGATTATTTCATTTCAAACATATTACAAAGTGTGAGGAGAATGTGTGTTTTTTTATAAGGGGACGAGTGGGAGGTTTTTAATATTATAATCATTTGATTATTATTGTTTCTCAAAAAAAACCAACACTATTGGTTCTTTTGACTATATTAAGAAATTGAAACATTTTAATTATATATAGTGAGTTCTTACATCATCCATGACTCAAAAATTCATGTATTTAGCCTTTAATATTAAATATCATATTTTACCATATTTTAATATTCATTAAAAATTCAAATATTATAGAAAAATACTAAATATTCACCATAATTTTTTTTTATTTATAGATTCTAAAAATTAATCCCATTTTATGAAATAATTTTCTAAATATGATTTGTTAAATTTTTTAATAAAGTCCTCATCAATTTTAAAAATTTCAATTAAAATATTATAATGAATCTTCAAACCATTTGATAAATTTCATGAGGCAACATAAAATTATATTATCATTGTAACGGATAATAATATTAATTTATAGAAAAATTATGATAAATAAATTTATTTTTAATCATTAAATTAATTATGAAAATGAAAATTAAATATATTTGTTTTACAAAAATATGAAAAGTTATTCTATCATTTTTAAAATATTAATTTTCTTGTATCAAGGTATAAATAAAGAATGTATTCCAAACAACATTGAGAATTTTTATTTATCAATAAAAAAGAGAGGGCCATGGACCAAACATAGTCAAGGAGATCTAAAATAATGCAAGCCTGAGACATCAACACGGACAAGGCTAACACACTTAGGGGGGAGAGAACTAATGCTGCTAAATATAAGATGAGGGTTGGTAGGAGAATCCCAAGACGCCAGTAAGTCCACAACCTTATTGCCTTCTCTCCAATTGTGTTTAAGACTAATTTCATCATCAAGAATCTCCTTTCAGTTGTGTAATAGGTAAGTGATAGCCCCTGGAGTGGTAGAGGTACCTTGAATAGATCTGAGGACAGTCATGGAATCATTTCCACATGCTGAATAATAAATCCAAGGGAATGACACACCTCCAGCCCGGTGAAATATATTCAATTTATTATATATATTAAAATTATTTTACACTTTCATAGGTGAAGATACAATTATAATGGTCAGGTACTATTCCTAATAGTTAAATTACTAATCCAATTATCTCCCTATTATTCAAAATTTCAGAATACTATTCAAACGGTTAGATTTGTAATAGTCATATGAGGTCCCTACAACTTTTAAATACCACATATTTAATTGCATAATAAACCACTTATACTTTCTCTCAAGGTTATATATTTTCATTTTCAATATTAATATTTATTCTATTATACATCTATATTTTTAACATGTTTTTTATGAGATGGATCATTCTTGGTGATCGAGAATAACCAAATATTTCAAATTTTTTATCTTATTTTAACTTTTTTCCCATTTTAATAATTTAAATTATTATGGACATATTAATTTTATAAATGTAATTTTTAAAATCAAAATAATAAAATGTAGTTTCTATTGTCACATTGTTTGTGTGCATTATATTAAATTAATAAATATGACATAATTATATATTCAGAAGGGAAAATCCATTGATAAAATTTTGGGTCATTAAAGACCCATCCCAAGTTTTCCCTAATTTTGGCAATTAATTCTGAGCATAATTATTCACATTCATAATATATTCCTTTTATATATATATATATATATATATATATATATGTCTCGACTCCAAAATGTTTTGTCATTGAAAATAAAGCTTTTATAAAATTTTAAATAATGGAGTAATTGTTGAAGAAATCTGTTACCGAATTGTTATAATTAATTACTAATAGATATATACATACTAACATAATTCTCACTAAATAATTTGTATAATAAATTTGAATTAGATAAACATATTAATTTTATAGAAAAAACCACATTAAAAAATAGTTAATCTTCTCTAACCTCACACCCTACATATAAAGTCTAAAAAATGACATGACCCAACCCCACAAAGACTCATCATAGAATTGTTGATAAAATTTATCTGGTCAAAACAAGTGAACCTTAAGTAGTTGGACACTATCATTGAGGGTAAAAATATTCAATAATAAAAGGAACTAACAACATATATAATGAAATATTTGAATAATGAAAATATATACCATGCATAATAGAAATATCTATAAAGAAACAAATTTATTATCAACATGCATGTTGTGATTGTCATAAAAATAGACACAGATACTAGTTGTAGAAAAAACCAAAAGTATAAAACAAAAAAGATAAGTATTCCATTATAAACATCCAATATATATCAATGGTATATGGAAATACAACATCCAAATCAACACTCCATGTAATTCCAATCTACCATAATTTGTAAACAATATAATTGGATCTTGGATATTTATAAATATGATATAATTATTAGGGGTAAATATAAAAAAATACTCGATAGGATCTTAACCTATAACTCTTGTAACATGCTGATATTTTTTAAAATATATTTTTTTCGAATCAGTTTAATTTTTTTATATTTTTCATTTCAGTAATCACTGAAATAGTGTATTTTATATTAAAGAACAATGTTTGGATTGGCTTATATTAAACACCAAGTTAATCATTCACTAATTTTTTTAATTCCATATACATGGAAACCCATGGGAAGCATGCGTTACATGCAATAATGTATTTCAATGATGGATTGTGTAACACGCAAAACCAAGTTTTACTAAATAATAATATATTGTTAGAATATTGTTATTTAAATCAATAAGATAAAACCTAGCCATTAAATTAGTGGTTAGAAATATTATTAACTAATTTATGAAAATATATGGCTTCTAAAAATATAATATGAATTCATAGGTTATCAAATATTTATAAATGGTTATGAAAACCGATTGAATGTAAAGGAAAAATATATTATTATTTTCATGATCAGAAAGCTATTTTACCCTAATAAATTAAATTAAATAAAATTAATGTGTGATATTTATTTAATATATATGTTATATTTTCAATAAAATATTTTGGATATTCATAAAATATATTTTATATTCAAAAGATAATAAAAAACAAAATTTTAGGGTTAAAACCTATTTTTTTATTTAAGGCATTTTTTCCAACATTTATTTGGAACCCATTTTAAATAATTTTTTTTGATGTTTTATTGATTTTATATGTCAAAATGAACATGAAAATAGATATCAGAATATAATAATTATGATCAGGTAAATATTTTTTATTTTTCTGTGATGTTTTATTTTTTAATGAATAGTAAAAAATATTGAATTTTTGTTCAAAACTGCTTTTTCATATAGTTTATTAATAAGGCTAAATTAATTTTTAAATTAGTTTAAAAGTTTAATTAGATTATAATTTTGTCAATGAAACCAATTTATCTTATTCGGAATCAATTTAAATTGGAAATTGAATATAAAAACATAGAAGTATTTTGAAAGTGTTTACTATAGGAACCCAAATTTTTAACTTAACTATGGGATTAAATTTAAATTACTTTCTACCACTTAATTGATATGAATTAAAAAAATTGATTATAAATTTGACAAAAAACATAATTTTTAATATCTAATAAGGTCAACTCAGTTTTTGTGAAAACATATTAGTAAAATTAATTACAACGATTAAGGTAATGTTTAGATTAGTAAGACACTAAACATTAAACTTGAAGGAAACATTGACCTTGAAACATTTCAAAAAATCCATTAAAATGACCATATTTATACCCTATAATAAAATTTAAATAAATCATACCATTATTGGATCAACTTTACATATGAAAAATGTGGGTTGAATTACCTGTCGTAGAATTTACAAGATGCCCCTCCTCCCTAACTGTAACACTAAAGAATTTTATGAGAAATATTTTTTTAAATAAATCATCTAAGGAATCTTTCACTACACACAACACTAGCTTGACTTGCTTTACACGCAACCGCGTCCTTCCTCGATAGCTTGCGTCGTATGCAATACCGAGTTTCACTAAACAACGATATGCTATTAAAATATTATTAAAACTAGCCATTATGAATATTATTAACTGAATTTTGAATTTTAATTCAACTTATACATTTTCTAGAATGAGGTATAAAAGAAAAATCACTTTTTTTGGATAAAAGTAGTATTTTCCAAAAAAAGCAGTTTTGCCGCCTTTTGATGGGGAACCCACATTAAATCTAGTTTTTGACATGTTTATAAGTTCAATTTGACAAACTAAAAATATTATTTTGAATCAGAGTATAAAAATTTACTTTGGATAAATTTTTGATATTTTTCTGATAACTTTCATATTTTCATGAATAGTAAAAATACGCTAATTTTTAATTAAAAACAACTTTTTTCATTGAGATAATTTATATGGATAAATTATAATATAAAATGGTTTTAAAGTATAAATAGAATATATTTTACCATTTAATATAATGTATGTCATTAGCATTAATTTCACATTGAATTCATAGTTAAAAACATTTCAATCTTTGGCAATGTTATAACTTCTAAAACCCATTTTCTTAACAAAGGGATTTAATTTATATTAATTACTGCAACATATATGATTTGAATTTTGAAAAATGGATTCCATATTCAGAATCAGTGGGTCCAAATTATGTTAATAGGCTACTTTTTATTTTTGGGCATTATGAATAGTAACTACGGTAAATTTTATTTACCATAGTTAAAGGTAAATCGGGTAATTACGGGTAAATATAAGATTATAAAATTACCCTAACACCTACCAAAATCCTATTGGATGACTAAAATTCGACCCATATCACCTAAGGGTCGGATTCGATTCATTTAATGGACTTTTTTCTATGAAAATAGTTTAGTTATTATTAAAACCAAAGAATGTGACAACATGTCACTTTCTTAAATCTTATAAGTATAATAATTTTACTTTAGTGATAAACTTCATGAAACATCGAACATGAATAGTCTAAAGAAATATAATATAATTATATACATCATAAGAATTTATTTATAATTTTTAGGGATTAAATCATTATCATTAATTATGAAACAATAGTGATGTTGAAATTATTTTATTAATTAAAATATCAAATAAATGGGTTTAAAAATAATAAAATAAATATTATATGAACTATTTAACGTGCTACACTACTTTTCTAGATACATATGACATTTTATGGATCTATTAAAGCTTTTAGTTCAAACATATATTCTATA
The DNA here is from genome assembly GCA_963277665.1 of Viscum album. Lineage (NCBI taxonomy): Eukaryota > Viridiplantae > Streptophyta > Magnoliopsida > Santalales > Viscaceae > Viscum > Viscum album. The sequence continues at coordinate 648,961,065 of OY728130.1, read as the reverse complement.
TATATTTTATTTAAATTCAAATAAATGAATAGTGTCAAAATTTACACTATTGTTATTTTATAAAAATAACATATTATAAAATTTTTTAAAAATAAAAAAATATTTAAAAATTATAAATTAAAATTTATATGGTCTAAAATGTCATAAAGTGTGAAATTATGGAAAATTCACAACACATATGTAATTATTTATAATAATTTAAAATTTAGAATATTATTACCCCAAATAAAATTAAATTGATAAATAAGGATAAATCAAGTTGATAATGTTTAAAAAAATCCTAACATGTCTAAATTCTATTGGTTGATGAGAATACAACCATATCTCATCAAATATTCATATATGAGTCATTTTGGAAGTTTTTAATTGGTATTGGGATTTAATATAAACTAATATTTCTTATATTTCCAAAGGTGCCCCTCTCCTCCCATATAAAAGGGCACCTCCTCCCTCTCCTCCCCACACCAATTTGAGTCTTCAAGCTCTACCAATCCCTGAACATTTCACTTCCCCACTTCCCTAGAAACATCCTTGAGGTCCTGGCCTTCTTCAAAGACTAATTGTAGTGCCCTAAGAGGAGGTCTCAAAGAGGCGCTTCAAAGAAGAGGTAATGCCCGTTACCGATTCATTCATCTTTATTTCTTATTCCACATCTTCTTCATTAGATGTTTCATTATGAATTAATAACATAAGTATCACTCATATATGGATATGTTATTATAAGTATGAAACAACCCTATTTCATCATCTTTCCATCCTACGGAAAATGAAATCACCGCGCGTGCGTACGTACGGAATACCGTCTCCACACCGTGGTGTAATCTATTTTCCCCCACCTCCTTACTTGGATGGGTATAATGGTGTAAATAATAACTATATATGATTATTGTAAAGTGATATTGATTTTGAAATTTTATACATACACTCCAATACAATTCCACGATCATGGAAATGATATCATCGCTTGTGCGTACGTACGGAATACCGTCTCCACAATGTGATGCGACTCGTTCTACATGATCTTCATTACATAATGATTATATAAACGGATTGAATGAATGAATATTATATATATTACTCTAATACCATTCTGCAAATGAGGTATCTATAACATAAAGATAAGAATACGAATTTATTCAACAAAACACGCATAAGAATAAAAAGTAATAAACACCCGAATAACAAGTAGTAATGAAATATTACTAATATGAAGCTACGAATATGACCATATATGATATTATAACAATAAGTTTGATTCTTTAATAAGTAAATAACATTATTTAAATCATCATACAGGAGGTTCAGACACTTACGAAGCAAATCAAACCTAAGGTAAGGGAAATATCACAATCATATTTTTATCCGAGATTGTTTATACTATGGAATTTACTAGGGTGTATTTTATCATCCAAATCAATGTTTCTTAAAAAATATAATATTTATATCCTTATACAATAGTTTATATCCAATTTTACCCATCGGTGAGTTTTTAGTAAAAGATATGAAAGGAATATTTTGTCGTTTTTCGTAAGATGTACTTTTTGACTTTTCCGACAAAAGTACGAGAAGAATGTTTTCTTTTAACTTATACGGAATGAATGGATTTTTAAAACATTATTTCCAAGAAGCTTCCCTTACAAGTTTTCAAGTTTATTTTTAATTAACTTCTTTTAGTTTAGAATTGTATGACATGTTAAGAAAGGAAAAGTTTTTTTGAAGTAGAAAAGATATTTTCCTCAAGAATGGAGTTCAAGTGTTTTATCAAAATTATTTTCCATATAAGATAATAAAGGGTTATGTTTCTATACCTACTATTACATTGATTTGATTATGTTGTGATGGAATTATTTTTATGAATTCCTTTATCTTATATGAATTTTTTTATGATGTCACGATGTTTAAGATTCCCATTTTTATTACATGGGTTATGCTATGATGTATGGTTTATGATTTTGTGGCACAGATAAGAATGGTATCATTATGAGATGGGTGGGACCTATATCTCCCTCCAATGCATTGGGTAAATATTTTATATCTCATGAGATAGACATGGCTGGAGTGGAAGGTTAAATCGGTTCAGTGAAACAGGACTGAAACGAGGAGTGAACTCGGTTCAGAAATCGACTTTGTCAACTAAGATAGTCTTGGAAAATGAGTCTTGACTAATAATAAATTATTCTCTATGATTATGTGTGTATGACACAAAGTTTCATGTTTTATGTTATGATTATTGGGATTACATTTCACTACCATGATTTATCCCATGTTATGAAATTATTATCTCTTTTTTAGGATAAGATTTTCAAAATGTTATGTTCTTATAAATTTGATGTAATTGATATTTCTTTTGTTTAAACTTACTGATCATTTGAGCTCACCCTTTTGTATGTTTTCTTTTCCCAGGTTAGGAAGAAGGGTATTAAGTAAGATATTCCAAAAAGGGACTCTAGATATGATGAAATAAATGGGAGGCATTGTAGATGCTTTAGGAACCAGTTGTTTATGTTTCTTAGTTTCTAAAGACACTATACCTATACGGTCCTTTCATGGTTTTGTTATATGTTGTAATAAGTATGCTTCAATTTTGAAGTATTAACCATGTATGTAAAGTATGGGTCACTATAGTTGGTATCAGAGGAAAGGTATAGTCAAACTTTGGAAACTAGGATGTGAAAGCCTTAGTAAGAACCGTAAGGATAAGTCTAAGAATAGAACACAATCTTAGTGTTTAGAAATGGCCATGAACAAACTACGATAAGACCTTAAGTGTGAAATTTTTATTCTTGGTTATGTGGTTCTCCCATTATAATTAGTGTTGCTCACACTATTCTTCTTGGTTTTTGTCAATGGCTGGAACCCGAAGAAACCGTGTTAATGCGGAATGCAATGGGAAATTCAATGATTGTCCCCCTGAGAAACCAAACGTTTTGGGAGATGGAATGCAAAATCTTGTTGCAATTCTCACACAACTTTCTCATTCTATGAATCATGATGGACTTCGAAATGAGCAAAGGAGGGAGCAAGATTCTGTCGAATCCTTCATGAGGCAGCGTCCACCTTCATTCAGCAGGTCTTCTGATCCATTAGTGGCTGAACAATGGATCAGTACCACTGAAAAGATATTTTCAGTTCTTCAATGTTCTGAACATGATAAAGTCATCTTAGCAGTGTATCGTTTGGAAGGTGATGCTGATCAATGGTGGAATATTATTAAGAATACAAGGCAATGGGATGAAATTGAGTCCATGGAATGGGACGAGTTCAAGAACTTATTTTTCAATAATTATTTCCCTATTATTGTCCAAAAAAAGATGGAGAAGGAGTTTCTTGAACTAAAGCAAAAGGATGATGAATATGTTGGTACATACGAAGAAAATTTTACAAGACATGCAAGGTACGCTTTTGGAATTATTATCCAACCTGAGAGTAAGATCGATAGATTCTTTAGTGGCTTAAAACCAAGTCTTCAAAGGGCGTTAGCCATAAGGGACTTCAATAGCTATGAGGAAATTGTTCGATGTGCTCTCAAGGTTGAGATGGAGATTTGTGTAACCCATCAGTCACATGGGGTTGATAAGAAGAGGAAAATGGAATTCAAAGGAAAATCAAAAGACCACACTGAAAAGAAGATGAGTTTTCCCTTATGCTCAAAGTGTGGAAAGAAACATGGAGGAAATTGACTTAAGGGAACAAGAAAATGTTATAAGTGTGGAAAAGAAGGTCATCGGGCAATTGAATGTCGAAATAATGGGAGCAAGATGACTAATGATGCAAACAAAGGAAGGGATGCCCAGAATGAACCTACTACACTTCAATGTTTCAAGTGCAAGGAGTTGGGGCATTATGACAATCAATGCCCAAATCCAAGGGTTGATGATGATGATCGATGTCAATAAAATATTAAGGCCAAAGACAAAGGAATGTCACATTAAATTACTATCGTCGATGTGGAGTTCGACTACAAAGTGGTGAGAGGTACACTTACCATCCACTCTAAATTAGCAAATGTTTAATTTGATTATGTATCCACCCACTCTTTTATTTATGAAGAATTTTCTAAGGGTATCACCGTATTACCTCAACAATTAGATGTTGAGTTGGCTGTGACAACTCCTAATGGCACAACAGTTGCATCAAAAGTTTACAATTCTTCTCCGATTGATATTTGTGGGAAAGTGCTTCCTGCAAATCTTGTGATCCTTCCTATAGTGGAATTAGATGTGATTCTTGGCATGGATTGGCTTTCTTTATATGGAGCTCATATCAATTGCTAAAGAAGGGAAGTCACATTTCATATTCTGGATCAATATATGATCATCTATCGATGCAAGGATGAACATAACCTTCCAGTGGAAATTTCATCCATCTTATGGGTCTTGATTCCAATAAATGAAGGTTATTTATCTCAAATGGTTGGAGAGAAACACAAGATTAATAATATACCTATTGTACGAGTATTTGATGATGTCTTTCCAGAGGAATTTCTAGGTCTTCCACCAAATCGTGAAGTTGAGTTTTCAATAGAACTCGTACCGGGTGCTTTGCCTGTTTCAAAGACACCTTATAGAATGGACTCAATTGAGTTGCAGGAATTGAAGAATCAACTCCAAGAGAATCTTCATAAAGGATTCATACGCCCTAGTGTGCCACCTTGGGGAGCACCTGTTCTGTTTGTTAAGAAGAAAGATGGATCAATGAGACTCTGCATTGATTATCGAGAACTTAACAAGATCAATATCAAGAACAAATATCCTCTCCCATGCATTGATGAACTATTTGACCAACTACGTGGAGCTAAATACTTTTCCAAGATTGATCTTCATTCAGGGTATCATCAATTAAGGGTCAAAAGGGAGGATATACCAAAGATGGCTTTACGTACAAGGTATGGACACTATGAATTTATAGTGATGCCATTTGGTCTTAATAATGCCCCTGCTATCTTCATGGATCTGATGAATAGAGTCTTTAGAGACTATCTTGATCAGTTTGTGGTAGTCTTTATAGATGATATTCTTGTCTATTCAATGAGCAAGGAAGAACATGAAGATCACTTGAGAATTGTATTAAAGACCCTAAGAAAGGAGAAGCTTTATTCCAAATTTACCAAGTGTGAATTTTGGCTTCAAAAAGTTTCATTTTTGGGTCACATAATCTCAAAAGAGGGGATATCTGTGGATCCAGCAAAAATAGAGGTTATCAAAAGATGTTTAAGACCAACAACAGTAACCGAGATCTGAATTTTTCTTGGTTTGGCTGGTTATTACCGATGTTTTGTGAATGATTTTTCAAGGTTATCTAACCCACTCACCAAGTTGACTTGAAAAGGAGTTAAGTTTGTTTGGACAGAGGAATGTGAAGAAAATTTCAAAGAGATAATACCTTGCAGTGAAGAAAGGTTTTGTGATCTACAGTGATGCATCCAAGAAGGGACTGGGATGTGTTCTCATGAAAAATGATATTGTGATAGCTTATGCCTCACGATAGTTGAAAATCTATGAGCAAAATTACGCAACTCATGATTTGGAGTTAGTCGCGGTAATCTTTTCATTAAAGATTTGGAGGCATTACCTTTATGGTGAAAGGTGCGATATTTATTCTGATCATAAAAGTTTAAAGTATATTTTCACACAAAAGGATCTAAATATGCACCAATGAAGATGGTTGGAACTTATTAAGGATTACGACTGCTAAATTCATTACCACCTGGGAAAGAAAACAAGGTGGCAGATGCAGTAAGTCGACAAGACCATTCTAGCTTATCCATGATGATGATCACAAAAGATCCAATATGTATGGATTTACAAAGGATGGATCTTGGAATTATAATAGAAGGGGAAAATTGTATCTTTCTCAAAAGAATGTTCAACCATTTACACATGTGAAGATTAAAGAGGCACATAAAGAAGATGTAGAGTTACAAAAGAAGGTGAGAAATGTACCTGAATTAACCCTTGAATGTGATGGGATAATAAAGCTCAGTAATTGGGATTGTGTTCCTCCCATCCTAGAATTAAAGAAGGAGCTGCTAGATGAGGCTCATAGTTCTTCATTCTCTATTCATCTGGGAAGCACAAATATGTATAGGGATCTGAAAGAGTACTTTTGGTCAGATGGAATGAAAAGAGATGTTGCTGAATATGTCTCTCGATGCTTGGTTTGTCAGCAAGTTAAAGATGAGAGACAGAAGTCTAATGGGATGTTACAACCATTACCCATACCTGAATGGAAATGGGAAAAAATCACTATGGACTTTGTCACCGGACTTCCTAAAACATCCAAAGGAAATAATTCTATCTGGGTCATAGTTGATCGTCTTACAAAGTCTGCACACTTCATTGCTATTAGAGAGGATTTATCTCTAGATTAGATTTCTAGGATATATGTAAAAGAAGTGGTAAGATTGCATGGAGTACCACTTTCTATAATATCTGATCGGGATCCGAGGTTTACCTCAATGTTCTGGAGAAGTCTTTAGCATACTCTTGATACAGAGTTGAGTTTCAGCACTACTTATCATCCTCAGACAGACGGTCAGTCTGAGAGGACAATTCAAACTCTAGAAGATATGTTGACAGCTTGCTCTATATATTTCAAAGGTGGTTGGGATCAACACCTACCTTTGGAGGAATTTTCTTATAATAATATCTTTCACTCCAGTATTCAGATGGCTCCTTATGAAGCTCTCTATGGAAAGAAATGCAGGACTCTAACTTGCTGGGATGATGTTGGGGAAAGAAAGCTATTAGGACCTGATCTCGCTGATGAAATAGCAGAAAAGGTCAGATCTATTCAACAACATATAAGAGAAGCTCAGAGTCGATAGAAAAGTTATGCCGACAACCGAAGAAAAGACCTAGAGTTTGAAGTGGGTGATAAAGTGTTCTTATGAATATCTCCCTGGAAGAGGGTAATGAGATTTTGAAATAAGGGAAAGTTTAGCACTAGATATATTGGCCCTTTTGAATTTTTGGATCTTGTGGGGTAGGTAGCTTACCGATTGGCGCTTCCACCGAATCTCTCTCAAGTTCACGATGTGTTCCATGTATCTCTCCTGAGAAAGTACATACCTGATCCTTCATATGTGCTCAGCTCAGAATTTATACCACTGGAGCAAGACCATTCTTATGAAGAAAAACCGATAGAGACTCTGGATCGTAGTGAAAAATTCCTATGGAACAAGACCACTCGCTTGGTGAAAGTTTTATGGAGGAACTACCAATTAGAAGAAGCTACATGGGAGCTTGAGGATATGATGAGGGAGAGGTATCCTCATCTGTTTGTTACAAAGTGATGAATTTCAAGGGCGAAATTCATTTTAAGGGGGGTAGAATGTATCACCCAAGACTTTTATGAGAAATATTTTGTTTTTATATAAATCATCAAAGGAATCTTTCACTACACACAACACTATCTTGGCTTACTTTACACGCAACTGCGGCCTTCCTCGATAGCTTGTGTCGTACGCAATACCGAGTTTCACTAAACAACGATATGCTATTAGAATATTATTAAAACTAGTCGTTATGAATAGTATTAACTGAATTTTGAATTTTAATTTAACTTATACATCTTCTAGAATGAGTTATAAAAGCAAAATCAGTTTTTTTTATAAAAGAAGTATTTTTAAGAAAATGCAGTTTTGCCGCCTTTTGATGGCACACCAACATTAAATCTAGTTTTTGACATGTTTATAAGTTCAAATTGAGAAAATAAAATTCTTCTTTTGAATCAGGGTATAAAAATTTACTTTGGATAAATTTTTGATATTTTTCTGGTAACTTTCATATTTTGATGAATAGTAAAAATACGATAATTTTTATATAAAAACAACTTTTTTCATTGAGATAATTTATATGGACAAATTATATTATTTAATGGTTTTAAAGTATAAATAGAATATATTTTTACCATTTAATATAATTTATGTCATTATCATTAATTTCACATTAAATTCATAGGTAAATACATTTCAATCTTTGGTAATGTTTTAACTTCTAATACTCGTTTTCTTAACAACGAGATTTATTTTAAATTAATTACTGCAACTTATATGTTTTGAATTTTGAAAAATAGATTCCATATTCAGAATTAGTGGGTCCAAATTATGTTAATAGGCTAATTTTTAATTTTGGGCATTATGAATAGTAACTACAGTAAATTTTATTTACCATAGTTAAAGGTAAATCGGGTAATTAAGGGTAAATATAAGATTATAAAATTATCCTAAAACCTAAAAAAATCCTATTGTATGACTAAAAGCCGACCCATATCAACTAAGGGTAGGATTAGATTCATTTAATGTATTTTTTCCATGAAATTAATTTAATTATGATTAAAACCAATGAATGTGACAACATGTCACTTTCTTAAAGTTTATAAGTATAATAATTTTAATTTAGTGATAAACATCATGAAACATAGAACATGAATAGTACCCAGAAAAATAATACAATTATATACATCATAGAAATTTATTTAGAATTTTTAAGGATTAGATAATTATCATTAATTATGACACAATAGTAATGTTGAAATTATTTTATTAATTAAAATATCAAATAACTGGTTTTAAAAATACTAAAATAAATATTATATGAACTATTTAATGTGCTCCACTAATTTTCTAGATACATATGACATTTTATGGATCTATTAAAGCTTTTATTTCGAACATATCTTCTGTATATATTTTATTTAAATTCAAATAAATGAATTGTGTCAAAATTGACACTATTGGTATTTTATAAAAATAACATATTATAAAATTGTTTAAAAATAAAAAAATATTTAAAAATTATAAATTAGAATTTATATGGTCTAAAATTTCATAACATGTAAAATTATGGAAAATTCACAACACATATGTAATTTTTTATAATAATTTAAAATTTAGAATATTATTACCCCAAATAAAATTAAATTGATAAATAATGACAAATCAAGTTGATAATGTTTAAAATAAATTCCTAAAATGTCTAAATTTGATTGGTTGATGAGATTACTACCCTATCTCATCTAATATTTGGATATGAGTCATTTTGGAAGTTTTTATGTGGGGTTGGTATTTAATATAAACTAATATTTCTTATATTTCCAAAGGTGCCCCTCTCCTCCCTTATAAAAGGGAACCTCCTCCCTCTTCTCCCCACACCAATTTTTTCCTTTAGACTCAGAAAATCCATCCCCATTTCACTTCCCCACTTCCCTAGAAACATTCTAGAGGTCCAGGTATTCTTCAAAGACCAATTTTAGTGCCCTAAGAGGAGTTCTCAAAGAGGCGCTTCAAAGAACAGGTAATGCCTGTTACCAATTCTTTCATCTTTATTTCTTTTTCCACTTCTTCTTATTTAGTTGTTTAATTATGAAGTAATAACATCAGTATCACTCCTATACTGATATGTTATTATAAGTATGAAACAACCCTATTTCACCATCTATCCATCCTATGGAAAATGAAATCACCGCACGTGCGTACGTACGGAATACCGTCTCTACGCCGTGGTGTAATCTATTTTCCCCCACCACATTACTTAGATGGGTATAATGGTGTAAATAATAAATATATATGATTATTATAAAGTGATATTGATTCTTTAATAGTATAAATTCACTCCAATATAATTCCACGATCATGGGAACGATATCATCGCTTGTACGTACGTACGGAATACCGTTTCCACGATGTGATGTGACTCATTCTACATGATATTCATTGCATAATGATTATATAAATGAATTTAATGAATGTATATGATATAAAATACAAAAATAACATTCTGGAAATGAGGTATCTATAACCTAAAGAGAAGAATAAGAATTTATTCGACAAAACACGCATAAGAAAAAAAAGTAATAAACACCAGAATAAAAAGTATTAATGAAATATTACTAATAAGAAGCTAAGAATATGACCATATATGATATCATAACAATAAGTATGATTCTGGAATAAGTCAATAACATTATTTAAATCATTATACAAGAAGTTCGGACACTTATGAAGCAAATCGGACCTAAGATAAGGGAAATATCACAATCTCATTTTTATCCGAGATTGTTTATACTTTGGAATTTACTGGGGTGTATTTTATCATCCACATCCATGTTTTTTCAAAATGTAATATTTATATCCTTCTAAAATAGTTTATTTCCAATTTTAACCTTCGTTGAGTTGTTATAAAAAGATATGAAAGGAATATTTTGTCGTTTTTTCGTACGAGGTACTTTTTGACTTTTCTGAAAAAGTACGAGAAGAATGTTTTCTTTTAAATTCTAAGGAATGAATGGATTTTTAAAACATTTTTTCCAAGAAGCTCCCCTTACTATTTTTATAGTTTATTTTTAATCAATGTCTTTTAGTTTATAATTGTATGACATGTTAAGAAAGGAAATGTGTTTTTGAAGTAGAAAGGATATTTTTCTCAAGAATGGAGTTCAAGTGTTTTATCAAAATTATTTTCCATCTAAGATAATAAAGGGTTCTATTTATATCCCTATTATTACATTGATTTGATTATGTTGTGATGGAATTATTTTTATGAATTCTTTTATCTTATATGAATTATGTTATGATGTCACGATGTTTAAGATTCCCATTTTTATTACATGGGTTATGCTATGATGTATGGTTTATGATTTTTCGGTACACATAAGAATGGTATCATTATAAGATGGGTGGGACATATATCTCCCTCTAATGCATTGGGTAAAGATTTTATATCTCATGAGATAGACATGGCTAGAACGGCAGGTTAAACCGGTTCAGTGAAACAGGACTGAAACGAGGAGTGAACTCGGTTTAGAAATGGACTTTGTCCACTAAGATAGTCTTGGCAATGAGTCATGACTAATAATAAATGATTCTCTATGATTATGTGTGTATGCCACAAAGTTTCATGTTTTAAGTTTTGATTATTGGGATTACATTTCACTACCATGATTTATCCCATGTTATGAAATTTTGATCTCTTTTGCAGGATAAGATTTTCAAAATGTTATGTTCTTATGAATTTGATGTAATTGATATTTCTTTTGTTTACCCTTATTGATCATTTGAGATCACCCTTTGGTATGTTTTCTTTTCCCAAGTCAGGAAGAAGGGTATTATGTACGATATGCCAAAAAGGGACTATAGATATGATGAAATAAATTGGAGACAGTGTAGATGCTTTATGAACCAGTTGTTTATGTTTCCCAGTTTCTAAAGACACTATACCTATATGGTCCTTTCATGGTTTTTTATATGTTGTAATAATTATGCTTCAATTTTGATGTATTAACCATGTATCTAAAGTTTGGGTCGCTATACCAACTATAAAAAAGGACTCCTCTCCTCCCACTTCCTCACACCTCCCAAGACTCTTTGGATTGAATAATATCTACCAATCTAACTCCTAAAAATCCCTCCATTACTCCTTTAATCCATGTTTTTTTTCATAAATCCTTTTATGGAATCCCATTGGTGTAAACCAAAATGAGTTACCTAAATAATAGGTAACTTCTTTCCTTAAGCTCTTTAGTTTTATATATATTATCCACTACCTAAAAAATTATTAACACTTTATTTTATATAAAAATGACTAATAAATATACTATTATATTTTTTTTATAAGGTTTTGACCTATACTTGTACACACTTCAATCTATTGGGTAACAACCATACTATTTACATATATGATGAACTATCACCTAATGAAACAATTATTGTTCATTTTCCCTTTACCGCCTATCATGGTGGACATTATGAAGGAACATATTTTCATATTTTATCTATAAAATATTTATAATTTATTCATTATTATTAATTTTTTATTTTTAAAATACCATTATTATTTACATATTTGTTAAATATGATAACTTTATTTGAGAAATTATGGATTATCGCACCCTTAAATTCATATGATTTGTTCACACACTACCTGGAATGTATTAAGGATGAGTTTAGTAAAATCATATGATATATATGACATTATAATTTTAATTTATTTATATAATTTACATATATACATATATTTAATTTTATTTCTTTATTTCAATATTACAATTCAATGGACATATCATTAGTGCGTACAAACGGCCTACTGTCTCCATTAACAGTTAATTCAATTTAAAACTTCTACATTATGTGGATTATTATAATGAATCATATCTAATACACAATATATATATATCATGTTTTAAATTATGAAAATCATGATATAATTATAATGACCAATGATATAACAAATTAAGACAGATGTGAAGAACAAAGTGGATGTTACCCACAGTGAATCCTTAACATAGAATTGTTAACAAGTGGGGTAATATAAAGTCAGAATAAAAACAGATTTGGTATTCGATATAATAATATGCATCTATGATAACTTTATAATATAAATATATTTATTATTCATGAGGTTTTAATGAGTACAACTAGAGTCAAAACAAAGGGTATGGAAATTTTATCAACAGTTTTATTTTTGTGAGATTCATTCCTTATTTGGGGGAAAATTAATTTTTTATTATATTAGAAACTCCCTTTTTCTAAGAGGAGTATATGTTATATTTGACATGTTATATCATTAACATAATTATTTTAATCATTTTTAATCATCATTTAATTTTGTTTTTTATATGGATGTACAGTTCAATGTTACCATGTGGTAAGTTTTTTTGACCCAATCCCATCACTTTTCGAGATTGATTATGATTATGATTCCATTATTGAAATTTTATGATCCATTACTCAGGATAACTCCTGAAATATCTTATCCTATTATTTTACATGATATCTTCACAAAAGTTTCCCAATTTTTCACTCCTTATAAACTATAACAACCGATAAAACATTTTTTTATGAAAGTCTTACTTTATTCTTCCATTCAGTCTGAAATCTATGTTCTTTCAAAATTTAGATTTCTAAATTTTTTTCAATTTTTTATCTATTATCCAATGACGTTTAAAGATAAATTTAACAATTTTTTACCTTTTACAAAGTGTTTTTATATGGAATCATATTTTTTCTTTCAGATGGAGCTAATTTTTTGAAATTTTAAGGTAAAAAGGAAATCTTTGGATTGAACCGACATACATTCTATCATAACCATAATTTCCATGATGGTTACATTATAATTTTACTAGTTTATTTTCATGGAAAAATATTTCAAAAACATTTTCTATCATTCCTTAAAAGTTATCAAAGTAATTTCAATAAAACTATTTTCAAAACTTTTTCAATCTTATATTATTCGTTTTCAAAGTATTTTAAAGGAAAATGATTTTCAAAATGTTTTCATGATTTCATTACATGTTTTAAATGAATTTTCAAATAATTTATTTTTAAAAAATTTCAATATTTATTTATAAATATTCAAAATATTATATTGGAAAAAATATTTCAGTAGTTTTTGAGATTCATTCATATGTTTTCATGGGAAAAGGTCTTCAAAATGTTTTCATGATTCACTTACATGTTTTCAAAGAAATTTATTTTCAAAAGAATTTTAGCAATAATTTTTAAGTTTAAATGAATTTTCAATGAAAATGGGTTTCCAAAGGTTTTATGTTTTAAAATTTCTTTTTATAGAAGAAAGGAAATTTCATAAAAAAATGTTTCTTTAAAATATTTATCAAAATTACTTCTATCTAAGATGACATCCATTGGTGTTACTCATTCCTTTTTAAGAAATGATTCAATGTTTTCATTCATATTCATTCTCTGAATAGTATATGTTTTGATGGCATGTTGTTTATGAAACCCATTTCTCTTTCATGAGTTATATTATTTTTAATCCTACTTCACTTCAAGGGTTATTCTTTTGATTAAATGATTATGAAACCTGTATATGTTTCCATATTTTACGATATGATTACTTTTTTAATTACTATTTCATTTAACGAGTTATGATAGGATTGTTTATGAATTTTTGGCACATGTATGTATTATTTCATTATGAGATAGTTCAGACCAACATCTCTGGCCAATTCACTGGGTAATGATTTATATCTCTTGAGATAGGATAAGATGATATTGTGAATGATCCTTGACTACTAAAATGCCCATGAGAGTGAACCATGAATACCATAATGGTACTAAGAGTGACCTTATACTAAAAATATGACAATGGGAGTAATCCATGACAACAAAGATGGTATGAGGTGTGAACTCATACAACTTAGATGGCCATGGGAGTGAAACATGACAACCAAGATGGTTTGAGGAGTGAACTCATACTTTTAATATGGACATGGGATTAGACCATGCCTACAAAGATGGTATGGGAGGTGAACCCATAATACCAGATAACCTTGGCATCGATGCCTAGACTATTATGGAAACCATTTTATATGCTTAGGTGTCTACCACAATTCTATGTTTTATTCCTATGTTATGATTTTATGGCTTTTGTTCTTTATTTACTTATGATTCATGTCTTGTGAACTACCAATATTTATACCATGATTCCTAAGAATGGTCTCTGATATGCAGGGTATAATCTTCCAATGAAATTTATCATGTTATCAAAACCTTATTCTTCTAATTATGATTACATATCTTCATTGTTTACCCTTAATAAGCTAATGATATCTCCCCATTTTGTATATCCTTCCATAGTTTATGAGGATATTGTTCATGTATGATATGCCTATTCGGGGTTATAGTTTTAATGATTCTAGTGATAGATCATGTATCTCACTTATGTACCAGTGTTTTTTATTGTATTTATCAAAAGGATGTAAACTAATATAGTGTTTGAGAATCTATTTGTTTAATGTTTTATGTATTCCATAAATGTTATTTATTGTGATTATATAAAAAGTGAGGGTCTCAATAGTTGTTAGTAGTGAAAAGGTTTAGTTAGCTATTGGAATATAGGATGAGAAAACGTTAGTGAGATCCATAGGTATATTTCATAGCATAAATCTTGGGATATCTCTATAGATAAGCTTAAAGACGAGTTAACATTTATGAAAATTCCATGGAATTTTGGTAAAGGATAGATTGAGTGGTTTCCCTACAATAAACCCCTATATGGATACTATAGTTATAAATATTTCTAGAATAGATTTTCCTCAAAATAAAAATACCATCAAGGTTTTTCATTCCTAATTCAGTATAACCTGGTCTATAAAAATGGGTCTTGTTGCGCACCAGGTTTGACATACCTGGGGGATATGCTTTGGGAATTATATATGCAATTTTTCAGGATTACATTGTATGCAATAATCAGAAATCTTTCTCACACTATGCTTTCTAGTTTTAAAAAATGGTAATAATTATAATGAACGTGGTTTACATTGAATTCCTTATATCTTGATAGTATGGGCATTGTGAGAATTTATTTTTCAAGGGGAAATCTTATAAAGTGAATCAGGAAGGTGGAATGAGTATTGTTTATAAATCAAAATATATTAGGACCACAAAAAAATTTTAATGTCATATACTGTTCTTCTAGTATTGATTTAATTAAACATATTCTACATTATTAGATTGAGTATGAGGAAACATAAGACATGATTCATATTTAATATTATGGGAAAGAGGTATTAATGAATATATTGATTAATCTAAGGTGATGGGTTTAAGAATAAAGATAGATGAATGAGTTTTTTTATGTTATGGTATTCAATGATTATATTATATGAATTATGAAATATATTATTATTATATATAAATATTTTCATTAAGTATTGAGAAGGTCATGTTAAATGGTGAAGAATACATATAAAAGTGATCTAAGGGAAAAGATGTATATTGATTAAGGGAAGGTACCCCATAATTAATTCCTAACATTCAGATAATGATGTTATGATAAAGATATGTTGGACATGAATAACTAAATTGGATTGTAAGGATTATCCATAAATTGAGTATTGAAAAAGTGGATAACTTCCTGAAGGATGATCTTTACAACTTTTTTTATTCTAAAAATATATATATTAATAATTGAAATATGGATTCTTGCATGTTATCTAAAATGATTTTGTGTAATTTAGGTTATTACCATGTTTTAAGGGAATATATGATGAAGGTATTCACTTGTTTGGAATATGCCCACCAAGTTATACTTTGTGATATATTGGGGATCGATGTAAATTTAATATCATGACATTATGTCTATGGTTTTATATTTTCATTTTTTAGAAGGGTTATATGGTTAACCATTTAATGAAAGATTATGTTACACATTAGATGAAGTTTTTATGAATAACATATTATCTCTCAAAAAAATATTTATTCATATTGGATAACATGTTCTAAAAAAATTGTGTTGATGATAACTGATGGAAAATATGATGAAAATTCGTGGATCTCATGGTGTGTTAGTACTTCAAGAATGAAAATTTGACATTTTTTAAAGGAGGTAAATTTGATCAAGGAACAACAAAGAGTTAGGTTTTCCAGAAATCATGCAAGTATATATTTTTATGAAATATATTAATCATTAAGAAAATGATCTAGAAATATTTTTTTCATAATACCTTATTTTTAGAGGAATTGATTTCCTTTTAAATAATAATAGATTTTTGAATTTGATGCCCTAAACATTACATTAATAATCAACTTGTTTTTGTTTGATGGTCTCAACCACTCACTATAAATATTTACACTTTTCAAGAAAGTCCAATATTTAATCCCAACCTATGTTCTCATATCTGGACACATAGTGGTGAGTGACATTGGATAACTGTTATGGTTCATACGTTCTTTATTTAATGGAATTTTTAGTATTCATTATTATGATATGAGATTTTATGAATGAATCATTAAAATATTAATTTTTTATAACATAGAATAATTTATACCGATAAATTCATTTTAAATGTTGTAGAATGTAAAACCCCATATTATTTGAACTATTTTTTAATTAATTTAATTTTTTTTGATATTTTTCATTTTATGCAACACTGAAATAATTTATTTTATATTAACGAAATGAGTTTGGATTGAAATATAGGCAAAAATGGTAATCATGCACTAGAAATGAAATAAATTTTATCATTCTATACCAGGAATACCAATTTAATCTTGCATTACATGAAATGATTAATTTCCTCGATGGCTTGTGTAACATGCAAGATAGAGTCATATTGAACAATAATGTATTACTAAAATGATATTATTTAATATAAGAATATATAACATAGTGGATAAATATGAGGTTACGAATATTAATAATAAATTTATGTAAATATATGATTTACAAAAATATAATATCAATTTATAGGTGAATAACTAATTTGAAATGAATAGGTAAATTGATTAAATATAAAAGGAAAATATTTTTAATTTTTGGTCACAAAGCTATTTTATCCTAATAAATTAAATTATTTAAAATTAGTGAGTGATATTAATGTAATATAAAATTTATATATTCAATAATAATATTTATATTAATACAATAGTTTTTATAGACATTAGATAAGAAATAACCTATTTTTTTTAAAAACCCATATTATTATTAAATCATTTTTATATCCTTATAATATAGAACCAATTTAAATACAATTTTAGGATATTTTATTGATTAAATATGTTAATATAATCTTAATATTTTAAATAATAATATATTAACTATGTTAGGGTAATTTTTTTGGAATTATCATATGTTGTTTCATTTTTTATAGAATATTGAAAAATATTGAATTTTTTTTCAAAACAGTGTTTTCATATAATTTATTTATAGGGATAAATTAAATATTTATTTGGTTAAAAAGATTAATTACTTTATTTATTTATCAATAAACCAAATTTACATCATGGGAATCAATTTCACAATGAAATATAATATAAAAACAAAGAAAACTATTCTACTTTTCTACTTTAAAACCCAGCATTGCTGACGTGACTATGGGATTAAATTTAAATTAATTTATAAAAATGATAAAGTATTTTTAATAGTTATAATATTTAATTTATAATATGGTAAAATATTTTATTTATGGAAAATATTGAAAAAGTAATTAAAATTAATTATAATGATTAATGTAAAATTAAACTTAATAAGACACTAAACCATAATCTTAAGGACCAAAATCACCAAGTATTTTTTTCAAAATCAATTGGATGGCCACATCTAGACCATATATTCAATTATATCTAAATTTTACCATTATCATATCTAAATAACATGAGAAAAATGGTGGTGGAATTCTGTATCCCAAAATTTACAAGACCATCACTCCTCCTCGACTATAAAAGGTCTCGTCTCCTCCCACATCATCACACCTGTCAAGACACCTTAGATCGAACAAGATTGGATAAAATAGATCCTAAAAATCCTTTCCTACATACATGAATCCTCACTATATTCAAAATTTCATCCAAAGAATCCATCTAGTGCAAACCAAAAGAATTTACCTGAATAAGAGGTAACATTTTTCCTTAAGCTTTTCAGTATTATTTCAATTATCCATTCCATAAAATCTTGTTTCTCTATGATTGTATGAAAAAAAATGTATAATGAATATAATATTATGTTTATATTCTAGTTTTTTGACATACAAATACACACACTTCCATCTAATGGGTAACAAATATACTATTTATTTGTACATCGAACTACCGCCTCACGAAATGATGATTGTTCTATTTTCCTTTAACTCCTATCATAGTGAAAATTAGGATAGAAAATATATTTATATAAGATATATATGATATTTATAATGTATTTAGTCTTCAGTAAATTTTATTTAGAAGATACCTTTATGATTTCCATTTCTAGTAAATATGATAATTTTCTTTAACGAAGTTGGAACTACCTCCCCCTCAAAGCGATGTGATTTGTTCACACACTATGCGGAATGTATTAAGGATATATTGAGTGATATTATATGAAATATATTACATAATAATTATACTACAGTGACATTTTTTACATATATAAATTTATATCATTTTTGTTATTTCTTTCAATATGACAAATATAGGGAAATGACGTTCATCCATACGTAGGACCTACCGTTTCTAATTAACGGTGTTTTCCATTTCATACTTATATATTATATTGATTATTATAATAAAATATAATTAATATAAATGATACTTATATCATGGGTTAAATTATGAATGTCATGATATAATTATAAGGACCAAATATATAACAAATTTAGACACATGCCAAGATAAAAGTAGATATTACCTAAAGTGAATCTCTATTATAGAATTTTTATTAAGCGGGTAATGTGAAGTCATAATCAAACCATATGTGGTATTATTTTTAAGAATATAGTTCTTTGAAACATGTATAATAAACATATATTTATTATATAAGAGGTTTTAATGAGTGCAATGAGAGTCAAGACTCTAGGTAAAGGGAATTTCATTTCACATTGCATTTCTGTGAGATACATGCCTTATTCACTACTCACATATATTGTGTGGTAAATATAATTCTTATGAATGTATTATATTCCTTTTTCACTTAAGATTAGTTGTATTTAAATATCAATTTTATGATCTTTCTTTCATGGGGTTTATGTTTCAAAAGTTACCAAATCGGTAATGTAATTTTTTCCTCAATTTTATTTCTTTAGGACCCTTGCCATGTTATACAAACATATTTTTCTAAGTGGTGTATATAACAACATATACATGTTATATCTTGTATATAATTATTTTCATGATATTTTATGATTCATTTAGTTTCATTTTCTTACATGGGGAGTATGGTTCAATGTTACCAAATGGTTTGAGTTTATTGAAATAATCTCATCACTTTTCGATATTGTTTATGATTATTCTTCCATTATTGAAATATTATGATCCATATCTCAATAACACAAATGTATTATATTATCCCCTGGTTTCCATGATATTTTCATGAATTAGTAGTATTTTTCTAAACCTTTTTATTTATGATAACTAAAGAAATGTCTTTTATACCCCTACACTATTTTTTATTTTTGTTTGAAAATATATGCTCTTTTAAAATTTTCATTTAGAAAAAAATAAAAAATATTTTATTTTTTTCAAATGATGTAGAAATTCATATTTTACCTTATTTTAACTTTATAAAAAAGTTTTACAAGTAATATTATAGTCATTTTTCAATCAGTACACTATTCTAAACATTTAATATAAAAATGGAATATTCGACATGGATGAACATTTATATGATCTTGACTGTCATTTCCTTGACGATTCCATTGTTGGTTCATTAGTTTATTTTCAAGGAAAATTACTTTAAAAAAATTTTATTTTTAATTTACATGTTTTCAAAATATTTTCAGCAAAATTATTGTCAAAAATATTTCAAAATTTTTTACATGTTTTCAACGTATTTTCAATTAAAAGATTTTGAACATGTTTTCATGATTTCATTATATGTTTTCAAATTATTTTAAAGGAAAATTATTTTCGAAATGTTTTCAATAATCCTTTATAATTTTTAAAAGTATTTTCAATGAAATTATTTTCAAAATAGTTGAGGCTTTCATTATCAGTTTTCAATGTATTTTCAAGGAAAATGGTTTTCAAAAATTTTCCAGCTTCATTTATTTGTTTTCAAAGAAAAAGTGTTTAAAAATTATTTCATGCCTCATTGATATGTTTTAAATGAATATTAAAATAAAATTGTTCTCTAAATGTTTTGTGTTTTAAAAATACTTTTCAAATTAGAAATTATATTTTCATCAAGAAATGTCTGTTTAAAGATAATTCAAAATTATTTCCCTTCTAAGATAAAATTCTTTGGTGTCACTCATTATTTTATATGAAATGATTCAATATTTCGATTAATATTATTTTTTGGAATGGTTTATATTTAGATGTCATGTTTTTTATGAAACTCATTACTCATTAATAGGTTATATGATTTTTAAACTCGATTATTTTCTTGGGATATTCTATTGATGAAATAATTATGAAACCATTATATTTTTCCGTAGGTTATGATATGATTACATGTTTATGATGCCCAATACATTTCATTGTTGTGATATGAATGTTTTTGTTTATATGGAACATGTTTGTATGATTTCATTATGAGTTGGATGAGACCTATTTCTCTCTACAATGTGTTGGATAAAGATTTATATCTCATGAGATAGACATATATGGTCTTGGTAAAGAACCCAGACTACTATGATAGATATGGTAGTGAACTATAACTACAAAGATAGTATGAGGAGTGTAATAATACTAATATAATGTCCATGTAAATGAATTGGGACTCCCGGTATGGTATGAGGAGTGAACTAATATTATTAAGATGGATATGGGAGTTAAACATTACATTCAAGATGGTACGGGGAGTGATCTCATACTACTATTATAGAAATTGGTGTTAAACATGCCTTCCAATACAGTATGGGAATTTATCCCATACTACAAAGATGACCTTGGTAGTGATTCCTTGACAACTATGGAAATTATTTTATATGCTTATGTGTGTGCCATAATTCCATGTTTTATCCGTATATTAAAATTTCATGGAATAAGATCTTTATTTATTGATGATTCATTTATTATGAATGGCCAATATTTATGCAATGATTCATGATTATGATATTTTATATAAAGGTTATGATGTTATAATGATCATGACCATGTTATCATACCCTTATGCTCATGATTGTGCTTACATATTTTTTATTTTTTACCCTTTTTGATCATCTGATCTCACCCCTTTATATATTTCCATCGCTAGGTTAGGAAGATGTGTATCATGTATGATATGTATAAGAGGGGTTAGAGTATTTCATATCATAGTTTGAGATAATGTATCCCTCTTATGTACCTGTTTTTAAGTTTCTATATTTCCAAAGTCACTAAATTGATATAGTCTTCAGCTTTTAGTATGTTTAATATTTTACGTATTCTGAAAAAGTTATGAAATGTTAATTTAGGAAAATTATGGGTCTATTGATGTCTAATATAAATTAATATATTAAATTAGTTATATATGTGTATAATGAAAAAAACATAATGTTTTGGCCTGGTTGTGATTCTCACACCTATTTCAATACTTACTAAACTAGAATTCATATTTTCACTAAAAATCAACTAAACATAGTAGTTGGTGGAATAAAACACCCTATCTTATAATGATATGGATTATAGATTATCAATAAATGATGTTTCTAATATCTATCTTGATAATCAATTGATGATTTATGTAATATCACAATAAAATTATTTCATATATTTTTTAATAAAAATGTATAGGGTTAGTGAAATTATAAAGAAGTAACTGGAGAAATAATTCATTTTCTTCTTGGATAAATTTAAATTACCATATTTTCATGATGATTGAAAAAAATGAAGAATATCTGAAATCATATATTCCATACTTGAATATCACATCATTTTTAATTAAAAAAATAAAAAACATTATAAAACTCAAAATCAAGATGTTTATTGTCTAGGGTTAATTAGTTTGATAAAACTTCAAAACATCTATGACCTTTGCATAACCAAGATAAACTATGAAAACTTATGTTTTATCTAGGTGATTCTCTAAAAATTATAGATATATACATTTCCACACACACAAACATTCATATGAATTATAGGGGATCAAATTAGGGGACACAGGTTAAGTCACACATCAATATATAGGAATTTTTACATATAATAGTCAAATTGACAAAAGGTGTAAATAAAACAAAAAAACCACTATTAAATATCGCAAACAAACATATGTAATTAATTTAAAGTCTAAATAATATTTAATATAGAAATACACATTAAAAAGTTGATCTTAGGAAATTTAAAAGCCAATATCATATTTATAATTTTAACATAAAGAAATAAAACATTGAAAACATTAGATAATCCCCTTTTCAGATCAAATAAATATTTCATAATTCCTTTCAAACCAATCCATACATTTAATAATATAATAAATTTACCTAAAAATGAATTTAGAGATCATTAAGAATATCACATAATTATTTTTAAAGGAAAAGGTTGGAAACACCTACCTCACCCATTGGTAGATGATATCAAACAATCTAATATAGAAGAAACAAGGCCAAAAAAACCAACTACACTCCACCACATCAATTAAAAATATAAGATATAACCATAAATTAAGGAATTGTACAATTTTTCACTTTGAAAATGGATTGAAGCAATGTGTAGTGAAGAAATTGAAGGGTAGGAATTAATTACCGTAGAAAGAACCATCGAGATATTGAAGAAGGAACCTCAAAAATCCAATGTGAAGAAATAAGGGGGTGGATTGGAACCCTCTTTTAATCATGACCATGTTTTAGAGAGAGGTGGGTTGAATGATGTTTTATTTTTGTAAGTGAATATTAATAAATTTAAATTTTAGTAAAATTTGGCATGTCACAGAGTTTTCCTAAAAGGTTTTCTAGATTGTGCACCTATCATGCACCACACAATGGGGTTACCTGAATACATGCATAGTTTGGCCACATATTTTAGAAAACCAAGAATCTACCATAAAAAATTATCTATTATATATTTCAAACATCCATACACTTATTTCATGGTTTCCCATGATTGTGCACAATTCGTGTTCTAATACCATTACACACCAAGGATCTCGCATGATTTCAATTGTACTTAGCATGATTTAGAACCAACCATGTGTTTCCCATATAGAAAGAAATTGTATGAGAAAAAAATAGACTAAATTATCTCATGTGTAAATTTTTTCACATGATTTCACATAAAATATGTGTACTAACCATAAAATAGTTACATAAACAACCAAAAACTACAAAACATAAAATTTCATTAGAAATTCAAATAGATATATGATAGAATGATTTGAATGATATAAGTAGATAAAATAAAAGAGAATTAAATGTTTGGGGTGTGATAATTCTTCCCACCATAAAAATTCTGTCCCAAAAAATTCACAAAAATTCCAAATTGATATAATTGTACAAGGAATTTAATCTTGGAATCAACTAAAAATCAAATGAAAAACATCCAACTAATTAATAAGAAGGTAGAACTAC
This sequence comes from Viscum album, assembly GCA_963277665.1. Lineage (NCBI taxonomy): Eukaryota > Viridiplantae > Streptophyta > Magnoliopsida > Santalales > Viscaceae > Viscum > Viscum album. Next base: position 648,937,146 of record OY728130.1, on the reverse strand, counting down.
TAATAAATGCATGAATATTAATACAACAATTCACACCAAGCACGTTTCAGAAGAAACTAGAATACCAGGATACATAATTTAACTCTACATAATTTAGGAATTTTCCTAGCTTAGAGGTTCATGAAATACATGGAATAAGGAACACCACTAGACATAATGAGTTCTTACCCCCAAAATAACTCAAATAGAACACTATTAAATCATAATCCATAATTTAAAATGACAATAATATCTTTAGAAAATCATGTGATATTGAATTACGCAAGGAAAAAGTCACAACTCAATGATTTGTATTGAATAATGAATAAAATTCAAGGGAATTATATAAAGGGTTACCACAATTGATATATTAAAAATATTGATATTATAGAGTTCGTAAGAAATTGTTTTTCCTACTCTTGGATTTTGACCCCTAAAATTTATAAATATTTCAAGTTGTTAAAAATAACAAATTGAATTAATAGTTGTTGATTATGAGGGCCTGTAATACCTGAACATTCCACACTATAAGAAAATAGGTGAATTATTCCATTTTAAAGAAGTAGCTATCAAAGAAGGAGACACCTCCAATGTAGTATCCCCTGGTTTACACTCATTATTAGATGGGGAACTGAAATTATCATTGAAAGGAGTGGGGATTCCACCAACCATATGTCTCTCTATAGTAACGTAATCATCCTAGAAGACATTATCCACTAATTCATTAAACAAAACTAGTCATGAAAAAGGAACTTGATCACTAATATCTAGGATATGACATGTAACACCCCAAATATTATAAAATGAAAAAAATTATTCGAATGTATGTATGACACATAAAACCTAGTATATAAAAGAATATAAGATCTTGAGACGTTAATATGTAATTAATATTTTAAATAAGTACAATTTATTATATAACTTGAAATTCACACCATATAAGGATGATGATACAACGGTGGTGTGGGTGGGCTTGCCCAGCCTTCCTCATACCTTTCATAATCTGGGGATCCTTAAGGTAGTGGGAGATTCCCTGGGGTCTTTACTTTTTTTGGATGATGATACAGCATGTCTCCAATCTGTGGCCTAACCTCGTATTTTCATAGAGATTGATCTTTTGATGAAACTCACATCAAAGATCCTTTTGTAGTCGGGCGATGGGTTGAGTTGGTGGAAAAGGATCCTCTATAAAGGCTTTCCATGTTTCTGTGTGGTATGTGGGATTCAAAAGAATTCACAGGGCATCTGTAGAAAGAAGTGTTTTATGGTTAGCCCTTCTGGTTTGGGCTCTTTGAGTGACTCTCCCATCATCCCATCGAGCGACTCAGAGGTTCCGAAGAAAGAGGTTACCATTGGGGTGGTCAGTGCTTTTTCAAATATCACTGGTGGATCTCATGTGCCTATAGATAGTTTAATTGGGAATCTTTTGGCATGTGGCCTCACTACACCTGTTAGTCTGATCTCGTTTTCGCCTCCTACTTTCCCCAATACTGATTAATCTATGGCCGATGAACTCTTGGTCGCATCAGGAGTACAATGGGACCAGTGGGACATCTCTCTCGTGCAACCCTTTAGATCTTTATTGTTGTAACCATTAGATTTCATGATTTTGTTGTAGTTATCTCTGGAGTTCATTAAGCGATCCTTTCTTCCCGGCATGTCGACTCCTTTGAACCTTCTACAGTGGGATTCATCTCTAGATGGTGTTGTAACATCCCAGTATTTTATGATATAGATTCTTTTTAATTATTTTATTTCTTTTGTTCTATACTACACTAATATTAGGTTTCTCAATACACAACACTGTATTAGCTTACAATATACAGAACAACATTCTTAGCTTGTGTAGCACACAATTTCAAGTTCTTTTGATAGAATTAATTTCACACAATACTGAATATAGATTTCATTCAATGTATAAACTAACTATGTTTTATTATATTACATTCAACACCAATATATGCTTTCACTATATGAAGCACTAACATGTTTTGTGTTACACGCAAGAGAAACCATCTTCAATAGCTTGCGTTGTACGCAATACCAAGTTTCTCTAAACAAAGATATATTATTAAAATATTATAAACTATCCAATATGAATAGTGTTAACAAAAATATGAATTTTATATTACATTATAATTCATCTTACCCATGAAATGAAAACAAAAAAAACCATTTGATGGCACACCAATTTTTAAATATTTATTTTTACACATTTTTTATATAAATTTGAAAAAATAAGCTTCTTATTTGGAAGTGCGACCTAAAAATTTTCTATAGATAAATTTTTGATATTTTTCTGATAACCATCATATTTTTATGAATAGTAAAAATATGCTGAATTATAATTTATAAAAACTGTTATCACCGAGATAATTTATATGGTTAAATTTTAATATTGAATGTTTTTAAATTATAATAGAATATATTTTTACTCTTTAATATAATTTTTGTCATTAGAATTAATTTTACATTAAATTCATAGGTAAAAAAATTTCAATCTTTTATAATCTTTTAACTTTTAAAACACATTTCCACAATAACGTGATTGATTTTAAATTAATTAGTTCACTGTAAATGATTTGAATTTGGAAAAATGGATTCAATATTTGGAATCATAAGGTTTAAATTGTGAAAATAGTTACCTTTTATTTTTAGACAATATGAATAGTAACTCCAGTAATTATTTTATTTACCATAGTTAAATGGTAAATCTGGTAAATAAAGGTAAAAAATATTATTATAATTAAATTAAACTACCGTAACCCATGTCCTAATCCTATTGGATGATATATTTCTGATCATTGTCATCCTTGGGTCAATTTTGGGATGCCATGGATTCACTTGGATGTGAAAATGACATTTTTTAATAATCAATTTAATTTAAAGATAATTATAACCTAAACACATTTCTTTTACTAAATAAATATTAATATAGGGTTATATAACTGACATCTATGCCAATAAATAGTAATTATAATGTTAAAACTATTTTACACATCATGGTATTTTATTTATAACTTTTATCCATTAAATAAATATATTTATTTTTGACACAATTATGATGTTTTGATTACCTCATTATTGTAATAATTAAATAAATAAATTTATAAATATAAAAATAAATATGAAAATAAATATTATTTGAATATTTTTATGCCATAAACTAATTTTTTGGATTACCTTGACGTATTAAGGATAATTTAACACATTTTTTCCTAAGGAACTTGGTTACTTTGATTTTTGTTAAAGTCATGTATGAATAGTGTCACAAATTGACATAATTCATAACATAAAACATAAAATAGTTTATTAAATGATATTAAATTACTAAAAAATCTAATATTCTTCCAAATTATTAATATAAGTCCAAATATGTCATAAATATCATTATTTTAGTCATTTGACATGATATGGTAATTACATTAACATACAATGTGTAAATAAGAAGATATCATGTTAAGATTAAAAAGGGTAAAATAAGGGTTAAACAAAAAAGATAAGGATAAAAAAATATTCAAAACATTTCTAAAAATTAATTTATTAAGACTATTTAAACCAAAATCAACTTATCTTAGAATTTAATAAGTTTTAAACCATTTTAAATCAAAATTAAATTTTTAATAAATTAATATTTTAGGACTTTTCTAAAGTGCCCCTCTCCTCTCTTATAAAAGGGAACATCATCCCTTTCCTCTTCACATCATTTTTAGCCTAAAATCATGTAAAACCTTACCCTTTTCTCTTCTCAACATACCTAGTTACATTCTAGAGGTGATGGTCTTCTAAAAAGACCATCTCTAGTGCCCTAAGTGAAAATTTAAAGGAGGCATATCAAGGAATAGATAATATCTTCTACCGATTCATTCAAATTTATTTACTCTACTAATTTATATTGTTTAGTTGTTTCATTATAAATTAATAAAATCTGTATCACTCATATATTGAAATGTTATTATAAATATGAAACAACCATATTTCAACTTCGAACCACCATATCAAAAAATAAATCACCGCGCGTGCGTACATACAGATTATCGTCTCCACACCGTGGTGAAATATGTTTTTCACCACCACCTTACATGGATGGGTATAATGGTAGAAATAATAAAAAATATGATTATTATAACATGATACTAATTCTTAGATATTATACACCATCATATTATACACCCTTAAATAATTATGGGTACGATATCATCGCTCATGCGTACGTATGACTTACCATCTATACAACTTGATGATATTCATTTTCCATATTAACTATTCAAGAATGATTATAAAGTATATGTGATAAATAATTGTGCAATATATGACATAATAATTCTACTAGATTTATTTATATATTTATATTTCCTTGACTTACTTCCATCCAATTCAATAAGGAAATGAAAACAACGTTCTTGTATACGTACGACACACAGCCTCCATGAATGGTGTATTCCATTTCATTTATCTATCAATAAAATATATATTTATATAATAAATATATAAAATATATATAAATCATTTTTTAACATTTTGTAATTAATAAAATCATAAACTAAGTAATCATATGATGAATAACAATTCTAAACACGTACGATAAATGAATCTATTATTACCGAAAACATTGCTTAACATGGAATTGAAAAATGAATGGGTAATATAAATTCATAAGGGAATAATATCTGATAATAAAATATGATTACGGTTCCTTTAAAAGTTTATGATATATTGAAACCCAGTATATAAGAGTTTTGGATGCATATTGAAGAAATCAGACCTATGGTAAGGGATACTGTTGCAATATCATTTTTATCTGAGATTTCTTATATGTAAGTATTTACTAGGGTTATATTTATCATCCATGTACATGTTTTAAAAAAATGATTACTATTATTCCATGTATGTTTAAAGTCATGTTTACCCCTTTTGTAGTTTTACTATGTGGTATGGAATGAATCTTTCTTTTGTTTACCATATGAGGAACGTTTGACTTTTCTTGTAAAAGTACCAAAAGATTCTTTTTAAATTATACGGCATGAATGGATTTTTATATTTTCATGAATCCTTATATAAATGAAGATTCCTCTAAAATATTTTAATTTTATTTTTAGATATTTTATTTTATTTTAAAATTTCATGACATTTTCAGAAAATAAAATGTTTTTAAATAAGAAAGGATTTTTTCCTCAAGAATTAAGCACAAGTGTTTTATCAAAATTATTTTCTATATAAGATGACCTAGGGTTATGTTTATATACATATTATTACCTTTATTTTATTTTGTTAATGATGTAATTAGTTTTATTAATTCATTATCTTATATGGATTATATTATGCTGAAATAATTCTAAAGAAACTCATTTTATTTCCTGGGTTATGCTATGGTGAATGTTTATATGTTTTATGACACATTTAAGAATGATCTCGCTATGAGATGGAGGGGAAAATATATAAATCCAATGAATTAGGTATGCATTTATATCTCATGAGATATATGTGACTAGAATGACATGAAAATACGGTTTAGTAATACATGATAGGAACAACATGTAAACCCAGTTTAGTAATTGACTTTGTCTATAATGATAGTCACGGTAACAATACATTGGCTACAATGGAAATCATATAATGTTCATAATGGTTTTCCAAAGTTCAATGTTTTATTTCCATTCTATTTTATCATCATTAATGTTCCTTTATGATCTATGTCTTACGCACTGCAAAGATTTATTTCATGACACCAAATTTTGATGTTTAAACTTTATGTTCATGTTTTTACATTCAAATATATATGGTTGGTTTTATTTTCTCCATTTTTACCTTTACTAAGCATTTCAGCTCACCATTTTTATGTTTTCTTTTAACCAGGATATAACAATATGTTTTAGGTAGAAAAAAATGGGTGTGATCTTTATGGGGGATGTTAAAGATCATTCACCATGATTCGAATATTATGTTTAAAGTTTCCAAAGGCACAAAACTAATACAGCCATTGGGAATAATTTTTTGTTATGTATAAAGTATTTAGAAAAAGTAATATAATGTTCATGTATGTCAAGATTGGGTCTCTACAGTTGGTTTTAGAGTGAAGGTTTAGTCATCCTTTGGAAACTAGGATGTAAAAACTTTAGTGAGATCCATAGAGATATTTATAAGGTATGTCTATGGATTCCCCCAATGGTAAGTCAAACTATAGATTTCAATCCTAGAATTATGATAATGATCATGAATAACAATGGATTAAATGTAAGATGTTAGAGATTGAAATCAATCCCCCATGATATGTTATTTCCCTAGTAGGATATTTTCCTCTCTCCCCATTCTTTTTGGGTTTTAGAAAATATCCTGAAAGAGGGGAATTCATTTTAACGGAGAATATAATGGAAAATGGAATGATATTCATCATGACAAACCAAATGAAATGGGTGTTTTAAGGAGAAACATAATTATTATTCCTAATCGTAAATCTCATAATATGATCAATAATCTCAACTTTAGTGGGTTTACTTAAAAAGATAATAATAGAATGATGGAGTTTCATGCCGATCAAAGAGGAAAGAAAGTTCACTTTTCATCATGTAAATCATGTGAGAAGAGGAATTGAGGATAATGTTTCAAAGGAATTGGAAGATTCTATGGGTGAAGAAATGAAGGAAACAGATCCATTAATAGCAAAGGAAAAGGTTCTGTTAACACAGAAGACAATGATAATGGCATTACTAAGACATCAACAGTGGATAAATGTTTTAAATGCGGACTGTATTGGAATTATGAAAATTGATGCTCTAAGAAAAAATCTCATGAAGAGAATAAACACGGTCATATGGGTATTATTTATGTTGATAATGATGAAGATACTACAAATGATATATGAGATTAAACAAGTGTTAATGAATAAAATGATGAAGCTCGGTCAATGGTTTATGAAGGTAGTGGAATGGTTTCATGTTTGGCATGATTAATGTTGTATAATTTATTTAATGGAAATATAGAATAAAGAAACATCTAAGGATTGTTACACTATTGTTTTCCCTTAAGTATAAGAAATTATATGTGGAATGGTGCTGGTATCCATGAAATGTTATTCATATATTTTTGGAAAGCACATGATATGAACATAAAGAAGGGATAAAGAGATAATGAGATATTTGACAGTATTAATGATCTCACTACTGATATAATGAAAATGTGATATCATGGTTTGAGTATTTAGAATTTTTGGGATTTTGGTATGTGGATAGAGTAATCTTTTGACAACATTCATGTTTTCACTAAGGTTCTATGGTAATTCATGTTTTAAGAGAATATATGATTAAGGTATTCACATTTTGGGAATGTGTTAACCAAAACTACTTTATGAGATATGGGAGACAAATTTTAAGCAGTTTCAGTTCACCTCCTTATAATTTTTGTTTCTTTTTTTGGAAGGATTATAATGTTATCAATTTATGGATAGTATAAGTTATTTTCTATTGGAATTTTGTCAGAATAACTTTTTATCTCACTATTTGGGGATTAATGTTTCTTTGGTAACATGTTCTAAATTTTTTGATAAGGCCAATGGAATGACCTAATATTCTATCACATGATCTGATAATACTTTATGAATGAAAAATTCAACTTCATTTCTTTAAGATAAAAAGTGGAAATTGTTCAAGGCACGAACAACGGTGAGATTGCACCAAAGACATGTAAGTATTTATTCTAATCCAAAAAATCTTCAATTTTAGTAAAATGATGTTGAAAACCAGAAATTTTATCCTAGTACATTATTATCTGATGAATTTGATGTTCCCTTAAATCATTGAAGATTTATGGATTTCTTTTAGTTGATGTTCTCCAAACATTGTTCTCTACCACTATCCATAAGAATGTGATGGTTAGATTTTCCTTCAATATATATGATTTCACATCACACATATGCTATAATATGTGGAAACCTAGTGATTAGTTAATTTGGGTAATCATTATATTTATAACTTTTCTTTTTAAAATAAAGTTTTAGTAACCCTTTTTATTCTGTGGGTTTCCATAAAATAAATTTACATGTTGTAAACCATTTATAACTCCGAAAAATTGCTAGGGTGAAATTAATTTTAAGGGGGGTACAATGTATCACATTGAGATGTAATGAGATAGATTTATTTAATTTCTTTAATGTCTTATGTTGTAAACTACACCCAGATTAGGCTGCACTAAACACAACATCATGTTAGCTTGTAGTATAGGCAATAATATTGTTTGCTTGTGTTGCACACAATTTCAAGTTCTTTTGATAGAATTCATTCCATAGAACACTGAGTATATATTTTTTTCAATGTATAAATGAACTATGTTTGGATTATGTTATACGCAACAGCAATGAAATCTTTCACTATACACAACACTGACATGTCTTTTGTTACATGCAAGTGCGACCAAGCATGATAGCTTATGTTGTATGCAATACTCAGTTTCACTAAATAATGATATATTATTAAAATATAATAAAATATACTTTATGTATAATTTTAAACAAATGTTTAATTTTATATAAAATTTTCATTAATCTTACACCTAAAATGGGAAAAAATCAATTTTTCAGACAAATGATGTGTTTTACAAAAAATGCATTTTTACCAACTTTTGATGGTGGAACCATTTTTAAATATAGTTTTTGACAATTTTATAAGATAAATTTGACAAAAATAAACTTCTTAATTTTAATCAGGAAATAAAAATTTAATTTGGATAAAATGATGATAATTTTCTAATAACTTTCATATTTAGATGAAAAATAAAAATACACTAAATTTTATTTAAAAACAACTTTTTTCATTGAGATAATTTATATGGTAAAATTATAATATTGAATTTTTTAATGTATAAATAGAATTTATTTTTACATTTAATATAATTTTTTTCATTATAAATAATTTTATGTAAAATTTATAAGTAAAAACATTTCAATATTTGGTAATGTTTTATTTCTTAAAACACTTTTCCTTAAAAATTAGATTAATTTTTATTTAATTACAGTATATTCTGTGATTTTAATTTGGAAAAATAAATTCTATATTTGGAATCAGAAGGTTCAAATTGGGTACATAGGTACAATTTAATTTTAGACATTTTGAATAGTAACTTTGGTAATTATTTAAATTACCATGGTTAACAGGTAAATCGTGTAAATAAGGAAAAAAATAATTTTATAATAATATTAAACTTCCCTAAAACATGTTCAAATCCAATAGGATGATATATTTCGTTCCATGGTCATCCTTGGGGAGATTTATGGACCCCATGGGTTCACATGGAAGTGAAAATTACATTTTATATTAATTAATTTTTGTAAAGATAATTAAAACATAAACACATATATTTTACTAAATAGATTTTAATATATGGTTATATTACCTATATTAATGCATATAAATAGTCCTTAGAAAACAATAAATATTTTATATATCATGATAGTTTATTTATAATTTTTAGACATGAGATAAAAATATTTATTTCTGACACAATTATAATGTTGTTATTACCTAATTAATTAAAGAATCAAATAAATGAATTTATAAACATTAAAATAAATTTATTTTGACTATTTTGAGAACATAAATGAATTTGTTTAAGTCCTTGACATATTAGGGATATTTTAATGAATTTTTTCTTAAGGAATAAAATTGATATATTTTTTTGTAAATGACAAGTATGAATAGTGTCAAAAATTAACATGATTCATAACATAAAACATAAAAGAGATTATTAAATGATATTAAAATACTAAAAAAATAATATTCTAAAAAATGGTTAATATAAGTGAAAATATATCAAAAATAACTTTTTTTGTGTCGTTTGTCCTGATATGGTAATTTAATTAACCCACAATGTGCAAATAACATGATATCACTGTATGATTAAAAAGGGTAAAATAGGGGTAAAACCAAAAAGATACGTATAAATAATATTCAAAAAATGTCTAAAAATTATAGGATTATGGGTATTAGAACCAAAATCAAATTATCTTCGAATTTAATATGTTTGTAACCATTTTAAATATTAATTTAATTTAAAATAAATTTATATTTTTGGACTTTCATAAAGTGCCCCTCTCATCTCTTATAAAATAGAACCTCCTCCCTTTCTTATTCACTCCATTTTGATCATTCAAGAACATCCCAAACCTGCCAATTTCAGTTATAAACTTTCCTAGTTACATTCTAGAGGTTTTTTCTTCTAAAAATACTTACTCAAGTTCCCTAAGAGGAAATTTAAAGGAGGCACATCGAGAAAGAGGTAATCACATCTACTTATTCTTTCAAATTTATCTATTCTTCTACTTATTATTATTTAGTAATTTAATTATAAAGTAATTACATAAGTATCAACAATATACTTATATTTTATAATAAATATGAAACAACCCAATTTCACCTTCTATCCATCCTACAAAAAACTAAATCACCACGCATGCGTACGTACAAATTACCATCTCCACACCATGGTGTAATATGTTTTTCACCACCAGCTTACATGGATGTGTATAATAGTCAAAATAATAAATATATATGACTATTATAACATGATACTAATTATAATATATTATACCCCACTCTCTTCAATACCATTCAATAATTATGGGAATGACATCATCGCTCATGTGTACGTACAACTTACCATCTCCACGATGTGATAAGATTCATTCTCTATGTTAACCATTAAAGAATATTTATTTAGTATATATAATAAATAATAATGAAATATATGAAATAATAATGCTTATTTATTTATTTATATATATTCTATTTTCATACTTCCATCCAATTCAATAAGGTATCAAAAATAGTGTTCATGCGTACGTATGACCAACCATCTCCATGAACAGTGTATTCCATTTCATTTATCTACCTATTATATATATATATAATTAATATATAAGATATATATAAATAATCTTTTACATTTTTGAAGTAATTAAATCATGATCTAATTAATCATATGATGGATAACAAGTCTAAACATGTATGATACATGAAATTATTATTACCCAAAACGTTGCTTTAACATGACATTAACAAATGAACAAGTAATAAAATATTGTAAGTGAATTATATATAATATCATAATTATTATTATTATTATTTTAAAAGTTAATGATATGGTTAAACCCACTATACAATAGTTTTAAATACATATGGAAGAAATCAGACCTAAGGTAAGGGATTATTTTACAATGCCATTTTTATCCGAGATTTCTTATACGTAAATATTTACTAGGGTCATATTTATCATAAATAACAGTGTTTTAAAGAAATGTTTTCATAAAATCATTCTTATTCCTCCATTTATGTTAACAGCCATGTTTACCCCTTTTGGACCTTTATTATTTGGTATGGAAGTGATATTTCTATTGTTTATCGTCAGAGATAGTTTTGACTTTTCCAGTAAAAGAATAAGGATAATATTTTTTTATCCTATACAAAATTAAAGGATTTTTACGTTTTAATGATGCCTTAATTCCATGAAGATTCCTCAACACAATTTCAAGTTCAATTTCAACTAAATTATTTTATTTTCAAATTGCATGACATTTTGAGAAAAGAAAATATTTTACAAGAAGAAAGAATATTTTCCTTAGGAATTAAGATAAAGTGTTTTATCAAAATTATTTTACACATAAGATGACATGGGATTATGTTTTTATACATATTATTAGTTTTAATTTACTATGTTTGCCATGTAATTATTTTTTTGAAATTTATATATCATAGAAGGATTATGTTATGATGAAATGATGTTAAATAAACCAATTTTTTATGGGTTATGATATGGTTAAATTTTTTATGTTTTTTGGAACATTTTATAATTATTTCACTATGAGAGGGTGGGACCTAAATCTACCTACAATTCATTTGATAATGATTTATATCTCATGAGATAGACATGACTGGAACAACAGGTAAATTTGGTTGAACAATTCATGGCTGAAATGACAAGTAATCCAACTTTAGTAACGAACTTTTTCTAATATGATGGTCTTAGAAACAATTGCATTGATACTATGGAAATCATATTATGTTTTTAATGGTTTTCAAAAATTCCATTTTTTATTCCCATGCTATTTTATCATTATTAATGTTACTTTATGATTTATGCCTCACGTACTGCCAAAATTTATTTCATGACTCGACATTTTGATGTTGAAATTGTATGTTCATGTTTTTAAGTTAAAATGTATATGGTTTGTTTTATTTTCTCCATGATTACCCTTACTGAGCATTTTATCTCACCCTTTTTATTTTTTCTTTTTCCTAAGATATAAAGAAATGATTTAGGTTAAAAAAAATGGTAGAAGATCTTTATGGGATATGTTAAAGACCTTCCACCAATATTTAAATATAATGTTCCATGTTTCTAAAGGCACTAAAATAATATGGTATTTGGGCATCAGTTTTTGTTATGTATTAAGTATTCAAAAAAAAAATTAATGTCCATGTACGTCATTCATGGTCTCTATAGGTGTGGTGATGTAGGTTATCTCCTCGTAGGCCTCTCCTCAGCGCCTTCTTTTGGTTTCTATTCTTAAGGAGGATGTGGATATATCTCTGCTACCCACATCTTATCATTCCCTACTAGAGAGCTCGGGGGTTCCAAACAAGAGGAATAATGTAGGGATGTTGTAAGGAATGTCTTCATATGATGTTCTTGGCCCTATTACTCGATCGAAATTGAACGTTGAAGATACACTACACTCATCTTCTCCACTTAGAGCTTCTATTCCAAAGGTCATGAGGGGTATTTAATAATGTATTATGTGATCATTTAGAATGACCATGAGTTGGGGTCATAAAAAAAGTGTGATTTCAGGGTGGTTGAGTCTCAAAAATTAACTGTATCTGTTCTGGTCATTCTTGAGGTCAAATAGAATCCTTGGAAGATCCCCTCTATGTCTAAGAATATGGGATTCCCATTGTTTATTTATAGAGATTCGATTAACTCCATTATTTGTTTTTACTGGAAGAAGAACGTGTAGGTGGAGGTGGTTCTTCATTCTCCTCATTGTACTAACACTATGATCTCTATGCTGGGGGAGAGTCTTTTTTCTACTTTTTGTATGCTAGAAATGATACGTAGAGGAGGATGGATCTTTGGCGTTTACTAGGGTCTTTCCAACCATGATGTCTTACATTGTTTGTTGATGGATACTACCTCACAATTGTGGATGTAGATGAGAAAAGGGTGGTTTTATCATTAATATTAATGATATGTAGGACATTAATGACTTCATCAACACAGCTGGGATTCTGGACATGCGGTTTATGGGAAAGTGGTTCACATGGAGTAATAATATTAGGGGGTCGCACTGCATATGAAGAAGGCTTGGTAGATACTTTACAAATATTCAAGGTCTTCATTTCTTTACAAGGTCGAAGGTTACTCGTTTTACATCCTCATTGTTAGATCATGCTTCCCAACTGTTGAAGGTTAGATGTGATAGTTTTGGGAGGTAGACTTTTCATTATTATAGTAGTTGGAATTAGGTGGAAGGCTTAATGATGATTGTGAGAACTTCTTGAGAACATAAAGAGAATGAAGGTGTATAAAGTATCCTTTATAACCGTTTTAAGCATCATAAGAGGGATAGTCAAGGATGGATGGCTAATAGGACAACAACGTTTTGTGTGTGAACACTATTTAAATTGACATATAGAATTTGGAGGAGTTTCAGATTAATTGGGATGATAATTGATTTAATATTCTATATGACAAGAGCAGGATTCTTGTAGAGAATCTCTTGGAAGTTGAGAGAGATTACCAATAGAGGTTCTGGGTGATATGGTTAAAGGAAGGGGATCATAATAGTGCTTTTTTCATTTGAGTTTAAGATAAAGGAGTAACTTGAGGCTCAAAATTAATCTGGGTAATAGAGTCTTCTCTTCTGAGGTGGATGTGTTGGGGCGATTGGGGCTGGGCCATTTTGATGATATTTTATCCAGAGGGGATCCATCTAGATATGAGGATGTGTAGGGTGATTCAGTGGAGTTGGGTTTCTGGTGGTGCATACCTGTTTGGTCTAGCATCCTTAGAATGATAATTTGGTGGCTAATCCATGTGAGAAGGAAAATAAGAGGACAGTTCTTGTGATCTCCCCTGATAGTGCTCTAGGTTTAGATGGTTTTTTGAGTGCATTCTATGTTGCTACATGGGGTATAGTTGGTACTCATGTGGTGATGGAGATTTAGGATTTTGTTTCATGGTGGTGCTCTCAATTAGGGTGATGATGCATCAAGGGTGGTGATGATTCTTATGTTCAAAGGGCCCACTAGCATAAATAATTACAGACCCATTTCCCTTGGCAATGTGTGCTATAAAATATTATCAATATAGATTGTGGATATGTTGAACAAGATCATTCCAAGGTTGGGGTCTAGTGAGAAACATGGGGTTTTAAATGTAATCACATTCAAGGGGTGGTGGTGATTTCTAGTGAGCAGGTTTATGATCTTAATAGAAGAGAATTTGGTTGAAATGTCATTTTCTAGGTTGAAATGAAGAAGGCTTATGAGAAAGTGTAATGGAGTTTTTTGATTCATGTGATGAGACACTTTGGGTTTCATGAAAGGTTTTGTGACCTCTATTTTAGGTTCTATTCTTCTCCATGGATCACTATATATCTCAAAGGAAAATGTTTTGGATTCATTAAATCGGTCAGTGGAATTAGGTAGCGTGATCCCCTTTCCCCAAGTCGCATTATCTTGGCATAGAAGGCCTTATCAAGGAGTCTACGCAGTGGAATGAGGAGTGGAAGGTTTTTTATTTATCTCAGTAGGAACGACAGGGAAGGATTGTTTCATTTGATATTCGCAGTTGATATTTTTATCTTCTTTAATGGTAGGCGATGATCATTGTGGGGCCTCATGGAGATTTTTTTGTGTATAGCTGCTTGAGTGGGAAATGTATTAATTCATGGAAGAGACATGTTTTTATCTCAAATAAGTGCCCAGGTAATCGATGTTGGGCTATTCAAGACTTCTTGGGTTTCCCAAAGCAATAACTTCTTATGCTTTATCATAGAGTCCCACTTTTATGTGGTCACATCAAAAAATATTTTTTGATGATTCTATTAATTGGGTGTTAGGGTGGATTTTTAACTGAAAGAACAAGTTTTTATCATTCAAAGGGAGGTTGAAATTGACAAATAGCATGTTATCTACCATCCTTATGCAAGTCTTCTCGGTCCTTAGACCACCGAAAGGAACCATTGCAAGGATGGTGAGAGATCTTGATTCATTTATTTGGGATTCCAACCACACCGGTCATTATCATTGGGCTGCTTGGTGTTGTTTGGATAAACTAGTTGAAGAGGGTGGAGTTGGGTTATGTGATATTAATGATACCATATAGGGCATGGAAGCAAGGATTTTGTGGGAAATTATTGCTAGGGATTGTCATTGGGTATCTTTCTTCAGAGCTCGCTATAGAGAGCATTGGAAGGTCATTGGTTCTTGAATTCCATTGTTGACTAGCCTTCCAAGGATTATACTATCACATATGGAATAAATGCAGTGATTGACTCGGTGGATCATTGGGAAAGGTAACATAAGTTTCTTGAAAGGAAACTGGTCAGATAAGCATTTGTTCTTCTCAGGGTGTCCTACTATGAATATTAAATTTAAGGAAGCAAGAAGTCATCCTATTCTGCTTCATTTTATTCTTATCCTGGAGAAAAATAGATTTATGTGGATATTATCATGAACTTGGAGGATGACATGTGCTACTCAACATGGTTGAGTTCGGGTAAATTCACTACTTGGGATTATAGGAAGTTTTCATAGGTGGATCTAATGCTAGATGAGTGGGATTAAAAGAGATGGAGCAAGGATATCCCCTTGAAAATAAACTTTCTAGTTTGGCGCATTTAAAATAGATCTTTTCTAATAGAGGATAACATATAGAGTAAGGGATTTCATTTTTCTTCACATTGTTTTTGCTGTATGAATCCTCATGGCGAGTCTGCACTGCATCCTTTTATCCAGAGTGAGTGGGCGATGTTTCTTTAGTCACACTTTACTCCCCATTGACACATCATTCATGATCACATATCCTTCCATGATTTTATGGTGGCTTGGTTTAAAGGGTTTTAGGGAAGGGATATAGAATGCAAGGTGATGTGTGTTATTGTCTCGTCCATCTGCTGGGTCATTTGGGAGGTGTGGAACCTTTCTTAGCTAGGAGACCATAGATCTATAACTTTTCTCTAGATCTGATGAATGTTACTCATTGTTGAGAAAAGATATATATTGAAAGGGGGCTAGAAGATTCAATGTCATTATGGTTTGTCTATACCACTCATGCCTGGAATCCCGTTAGGCAGATGGATTAGATGGTTTCCACCTCACATAGGTTTTAAAATTAATGTACACAGTTCTCTGATGAATGGGATCATGAGATGTGGTGGGGTTCTGTAGGATTCATGTGGTTTGGTGTTGGTGGAAATTATATATTTCTTTGGTCTTGGAAGTTCTTTGGGTGTTGTGGCTAGGGTACATCTCTTAAGAATCAATGTTTTTCGGAGGGCAATATTTCTTGTGGCTGAGGTTGAATCAGATTATGAGGTCTTGGTCAGATCTCTGTGAGGTGTTTATGAACTATCCTAGGACCTGGTGTAAGGGATCCATAGATGTGCGCTAGCAACTAATTTTGAGTGGATTATCACCAATTGTTGGAGGGAGGGTAACTTTAAGGATCATACGATTTAACGGGTTCGAAGACAAGAGGATGAGATGATTCTTTATAATAACTTTGGGTCCCTTCACTAGGAGTGTATGTCTTTTTTCCAGGGGGATACCCTTGGTATACACCATTTTATCCCTCATAGATGGCTCTTGGCTAGGTGGTGTTTTGTGGACAACGTTTTTCCCTAGAATAACAAATAAATTTTAATTCAGTCACATAATACTGATTTATTATTCATTACGTGCAACAATGGTTTTATTCGATTTATTATATTACATGCAAGAACTAGTTTTAAAAAATATTATTAATATTATTATTTAAAAATAAAATTTCACTGATCTCTTAAATTTATGGTTAAAAATATAATTTAATAGCTTATGATAATATATTTATGAATACATTTCTTACTAATTAATTATAAATTAATATATACCCAATTGAATAGAAGGTAAATGTTTCTATAAAAAATATTTTTTATGTGCCAAATGAGTTTTATCATAATGTATTAAATTAATTAATATTAGTAGATTATATTTTAAACTATTTTATGTTACATAATAAATAAATCAATTTATATTAATCAAATATATTTAGTAGGTATAAGATAATAATAAATCCAATTTTATGAAAAAAGATGCATTTTTATAAAAGATGGTTTTCTTCCTTTTAAAGGTGGAAATGATTTTGAAAAAAAATTGGAAAATATTATTAATTTTAATTTTCAAAATAATATTCATTTTTGAAATCATAATGTCAATATTATCTTATGGTGATTTTTTTTCTAACATGTTTTTTTTATGAATCGTGAAAAATAATGAATGTTAATTGAAAATTTCTTTTTCATCTAAATAATATATAGTGTTAAATTTTATTTTTACATGTTTTAAATGTTCCAATAGTAGTATTATAAATATATTAATCCAATTTATTGTTTTCTAATCATTTTCAAAATGAATTTTTATACGTAAACACTTTTCACTTTTGAACATTTTCAAAATTAAAATGGGTTTTCCTGCCACATGCACATGATTAATTTAAAACAAAATTCTGCCACTTCCATGTGTTTAATTTTTAAAAATAGATTCAATATCTATAATCCATATAATTTATAATGGATAATATGGGAAAAAATTTATTTTACCAATAAATATTAATAAAAACTCTTAAATTTTATTACAGTGATTAAGGTAAAAATGAATTTACTTAGTGATTAAACATATAATATATGGTATAATAATAACCCAAAACCTATGAATACCATATTATAATGAAATATGGAATCATTATATAGTAATATATTTAATATGGTACGTTATTTAATCCTTATTTTGGTAAAAATTCAGTTACACCTAACGTATTTAAAAAAAATTGATGTGTGTCCTCTCCCCCACTTATAAAAGGCCTCCCCATCACCTCTCACTTTAGACAATAAAAAAACATTATATCAGACAATAACCACCAAACATTCTCCAAAAAATTAATCACATAATCCAATAATCCATCTATTTGGCATAATGTTATCTGAGAAAGGCTTCATTATAAATCAAATGAATATACCTGAAGAAAAATTATGGTTCTTCTAAAAGAATTTTTATTTTATTTCCTTCTACGAATCCTTTATTTTTTATAACATGATTATATAATAACCACATTTTATTCCAAATATTTATAGGTTTTTATGTTAATGTTACTACCTACAACTTCCAAAACTTCCACTAAATAGTTTATGAAATAAACTTTTTTGCATACGACAGACTACCGCCTCACGAACTGATGTCATTCATTTTTCTAATAACACATTTCAAGGTTCATAATAATTATCTATATATAGATTATAGATTATATATGTTATATTTATGATGATTTTAAGATTTATAATTATCATATTTCAAATACCTTCACTCTTTCCATTTCATGGGAATATGATAACATCACTTGTTTGTACGGTGGACTACCGCATTGCGAAGCTATGTAATTCATTCACGCTATACATGGAATGTATTTAGGATGGTTTAAGTAAAACTGTGTAATATATATGGAATAAAAATAATAATTTAATAATTATATGTATATATATAGTATTTATTTTTCTTCCCTTCAATACAATTTGAAAATAGAAACATTGATCATGTATACTTATGACCTACTATCTCGATGAATGGTGTATATCATTTACAATCACAAAATTTTATAGATTTCTATAAATTAAAATATACTTAATATGTATGATATTAAAATCAAGGTTTAAATTTTTTAGATGGTGAAATCATGATCTACGTAAGATGAATAAAAAATGACATGTCAAAGTATACTTGAAAAAACAATTCAATGATTACTTAAAACAATGAAAATTTAGAGAGATCAAAAATGAATGGTTGATAATATGTGATAAAAGAATAATATATGATATTTTTAATATTAATATGGTTTTGTTAAATTTTATAACATACTTAAAACCATTATACATGAGGTAAGGGAACATTAATCCAAAAGGAAATGTAATGTAATGGATTTTATCTCAATTTCATTCTATTAATGAATATTGTAATGTTATGAAACTAGACTATTTTAAATGGAATAAGTATTATCACTTTGAAATGTATTGTATTGAATAATTTATTATTCATGGTATTTAATGTTTTAATATTAATTATTTGATCCAAAAGTATTTAAATTAAAAGTTACCAAGTGGTACAAAACTTCCTAAGTCAATTCATTTTTATTAGGTTCTGTTACTTCCTCATTATCATTAATATTAAATGATTATGTGTATAATAAGTTTTTAATATCTACTATTTAGTTTCCAAATTTTTTTACATTTATTTATAGTTGATTCAATAATTTGATTCACTGATGAATTCTCACTTCATATTTATTTTCATTGAAGAGTTTATTTCATAATTTCAAACTAATTGAGATTATCTATTATTAAATTTTGATTGAAGGAAATGATACAATTTTTTTTAATAAATCCGTTAATTTTATTCTTTAATTTTTATTAATGATATTTTTGAATGGGTAGTACCATATTCTCTCTCTTTTTTTACAATTATTGAGAAAATGTTATAATAAAAATAGGACTTTGTTTCTCTCTTCAAACCAATGATAAAGTTTCTTAAAAAACCTTGTTTTTTAATAATGTTTTGAAAAATTATTCCCTTAACCATTAAAAGAATGAATTATTAAAATATATTTTTACCCATATTTCTTTTTTAATTTTTTAATGTAATCATCCTATCACTTTCTAAACAAGGAACTTTTCTATCATTTTTATAATGAAAAAGGAATTTTTTTTACATAGTGTGGTATGTATGGATTTCCCCCATCATTTATTTGATTATTCATATGAGAGATTACATGGATATTATTAAATAATTTTTTAAAAATAATATTTCCCATTTAATTTAACATCTAAATGTTCTATGTTTGAATAAGTTATTTTCAAAATTAAAAGGAAATTTTCCTGAAGAATGATTCTAATTTTTTTTAATTTCATCAATGAAAACAACCCTTATTGTTACTAAAAAGGTATAAGTCATATTGAAACCATCCATGTTATTCCACTGGATATATTATGCTTACATTGATGTACGATACTCTTGATATTATATTCTTTTATTAACTTTCTTACTCATTAACATCCCTTTGAGTTATTCAGTTTTCATATGATCATTGAACATTAAATATACCTAAAATATCTATACCATTTATCATAGATGGGATTATTTCCTAAAATTTATAACATTTTTGTATTTAGTGAGTAATTTAAAATTTATTTGATCCATTGGGGTGATATTTTTAAATTTTTATTCTTTACCCAATAATGATATTTAATTATAAAGAAGATTATTAAATTGATTATTTGATAATTGATGAATGCTTTGGAAATGAAGTAATGGGTTTCAATATTTAATTTTATCACCCCAATAATTTTACATATTTTACTTTTATAATAAATTTAATTTTATGATTGCCTGAAAAACATGCAATACTAAGTTAATTTGTAATGCACGCAACACATGGTGTAAACAAAACACTATATGGTCACATTTTTCACAGTTAATTAAATTACAAAACTAGTGGAGAATTTATATAGTAAATTTATATGTTAGATATCCTATATAATATTTTTATTTTCATTCTATATTTTAGATATAATTAGGAAAATAACAAACCCAATTTTATGGATAAAAAATTATATTTTTATAAAGGATCTTTTACTGCCATTTAACAGAAAATAGATTATAAATATAAATATTGGAAGTTTTTAAAATTTTATATATAGGATTAAACATCCTTATTTAAATCATAACATAAAAATTGACTTAGAATGAATTTTATATTTTTTTTGTATAGTTTCATTTTTTGATGAATCGTTTTTTGAAAAAATTCAATTGAAAACTACTTTTTTGTTCTAATTTATTTATATAGATAAATTTTATTTTAGATTTTTTTTAAAATAAAAGTATATAAATTATACAAATATTAATCCAATTTATGTAATTGGAATCAATATCACATTAAAATTGTATTAAAAACAATTCCATCTTTTAAACATTTTTACTTTAAAACCTACTTTATCATCCTATTCGTGAGATTAATACTAAATTAAATTATTCCTAATATATGATTGAAATTTGGAAAATTTAATTTCATATTGTTATTAATCATAATTTATATTTTCAAGCATTTTATTTTTTTTTTGTCGAAAATATTAGTGAATGTGATTAAAATTAATTAATTGATTAATGTAAAACCAATAATATTTAGCGGTTAAGCTCTAAACATAATTTATAAAAATGCAACAAAATTTTTAAAAAATAAAATTTCTATCCATATTTCAACCACAACCCTTCCTTTATCATATTTTATGTGTTATAGTTGCCACATGGAAGGTAATAACAAGGGGAACATGCAATTCTTTTAAAAAATGCCATGATTATCCTTTTCTTTAACAATAAAAGGAACTCACACCCCTCAATGATTCACAAATATTAATCCCTTTTTGTCATTTAAAACATTCCCATGTTATCCCCCTTAATTCCTATCCTAACCATAGAGGCCTATCTTTGGTCATAAATCCAACCATGACACCCATTTGTGAAATCCAAAAGGAGTTATCCAAAGAAGTGGTAACATTCATCAACAAACATTTTTACATTGTTTCCTCCTATAATAACATTATTTCACATTATTTCATGATAATATAATGATATTAGTATCTCTAATATACTGATACATTTTTTTGTTATGGGTTTTACCTACACCTACACAAACATTCATCAAATGTGTAATGAACATACCATTTGTGTATACAATGAACTACCAACTTGCGAATGGATGTATTCTATTTTTCCATTCCTACATTTAATAGTAGGGAATTATGATTAGTACACTATTAATATATTATATAGGTGATATTTAGTTTTTCTTCATACTTCTATAATTTTAATATAACATATACCATGATGCTTTCTATTTTATATAAATACAATATCATCATTTTGGGATGTGTTGACTACTTCCACCACAATGTGATGTGATAAATTAACATAATACATTGAATGTATTAATGATGGGTTTAATTAAAAAAAGTTTAACATTAAATACATATATGTAATATTAATGACTTAATTACTATTTTATAAATATAATATTTTATTCTTATTACCTTATCACACACTAAAAAATTGATATTGTTGTTCATTAACGTGTGGACTACCACCTCCTCAAAGAGATGTGATTAATTTTACTTTAAAAAAATTAATTATATAAGTACATATTATTAAATAATATGTCATGAATGATTTAATTATAATTCTATAAATATAAATTTTACTTACAGTCCTTCTATATTGATCATTAAATAATTGGAACATTAATCATGTGTTCGTACAGCCTACCGTCTCCATGAAATTAATGTTTGGTTCATTTTTCATTATAATATTCCATCAATGGTTTTAAAATAAATATTTATTTATAATTATTATAATTATCTCTTTATTTTTATTCTTGATATGTGTATATAATGACCCCTTTGACCATAGTCGACCTACAAAAGTCATTTTTTAAACATGAACCGAATTTGGTCAAAACACCCAACATAAAATTAATTTATTAAGTGGTTCTATAGAACATTGAAATAAGTGAAATATAGATAATTAATTACATAAATGAAAAAGGTTATGAATCATGTAAGTAATTGACATAGGTTTATTATTAATGATGATAAAAACACACATGACAAGTAAGACTTATGGTAAGGGATTTCGTTTCAATTTACTTTCCATTAATAAATATATGTTATTATGCACAGATTCACATTTATGTTGTGTATATACTTCACCATATTCATTTAATATTATTATTCTATCATATTTCATTGTATTTTAAGATTCATATCCAATTATTCCTTCCAAGGGGATTTGATTTGAAATATTTCAAGTGATAAAGTTATTGTGAACTCTTTTATGATTGATAAATTTACCTTGAAAAAATAATGTTATTTTAATAATTTTAATTGGGTTATTAAGTGTCTCTTGAATATCCTAATTTTCATGCAATGGATATTATTAATTACAAATCCTTATAAAATTGTCGTATATAGTGTTATATTTGACAGTTAATTGATTAATTGTGGAAATATTAAAAAATATGTATCATTTATTTTGAAAATATAATTCATGTTATCATTGATTAAATAGACTATTATATATATAATAAATGATTTTTATATTCATTATATGGGTTGTGGATGGTTATTTCAAGACCATTGAGGCATCAATAGTCTAATGAGATGAATCTGTTGGACAAACCAGAGTTTTTTGAAGTTTCTTGAAGATAATTCTTAATGTTAAGGGTATCATGCTCTAGGAAATATGTTGACCAATAGTTAATAATTTAATTTATTGAGACTTAATTAATAATTATTATACACGAGTTATATTCATTTACATTATCTGTGGATGCATTTCATTATCATTTTATTGATTAAATGGAACATGTTTCCATTATCCACCATTCCCTATTGATTGTGCCCTATTCAAATATTTATATAGAATGTGTTCTTGGTAATTTACCTTTACATGAATATTATGATCATTTATTCGTTATTTTATTCATTTTACATACCCTTAATTTGTATTTTATTTCACCCTTATTTTTTTCGTTCCCCAGGATATGAAGAATACATATTAAAATTATCATTCAAGGTTACTGTTAATTTTACTTTGTTACATGCCATGTTTTATTTTTTATTTCCCAATTTAATATTGATATAATGTTATAATATATATTTCATAAATTGTTAAAAGGATAGTTCCTTTGGTATTTTATTCTTTATAAACATTCCACTATAATAAATTAAGATACAAACTCCCAACTTCTGGGGTCGTGGAATTGTAGTTGGTATCAGAGCATGTTTAGTTGAAACCTTGTAAAGTTGATTTAGAATACATTGATTAGGTAACATAACCCTATGATAGAATTTGAGAATAAGTATATAATAACATTGTATAATATTAGTGAGGTAGATATTATTGGGGTTTTCAATAAATATATCCCTATCTAGATACTACACTTGGATGTGGTTCTGGAACAAATGTACCTAACACTAACAACTCTAAAAAAGTGTGTCAATCCTGACCCGAGCATATCTTTTTACATGAAAACAGTCCTCACTACACAACTAGTTTGAAACTCTCATAGGATACACATAGGATAATTCTCATTTTATTTTCAAATCATTATGAATTATTTAAAATTTAATATATACCCAAAGAAATTAATGTTTATGATTCTATGATTAATGATCCATAAATTTTTAATTTATGTTTAGTATTATACCATATATTTATTTCTATATTATGATTTAAAATTGATAATTTTGGGAGATAATCAATTATATTCCATTATTGATATATTTAACCTAGAAGTATGAATGGTATCAATACTTGTGGAAAATCTAGAGATTACCTTGTTGATGAAACTAATACATCTAGCATTGGAATGTAGAAATTTTTGCAATATTAAGGTATAATATTTAAGAAATGACAAATAACATTTCATGAATCTAGAATGTTGTTCCATAATGAGAATATCCTATACTGGATCTCTTTATGTCATAGAAGCGCAAATCATTTAGTGGGACAACTATTACAATTGTATTTGAGAAAATAATTACGTCTATGGAGAAGATATTTATAGTCTTGGGATGCTGGGAAACAGAAAAGGTTATCCTTGCGATCTATTATCTCAAACGCTATTCTGATGAATGGTGGTCCTTGATTAAGAATACAAATGAAGAAGAATAAATAGAACTCATGGAATAGATAAATTTTAATGAATAATAATTAGATAAATACTTTCCTTTTTATCAACAAAATGAGATGAATAGTATGTTTCATAGAATAATAAAGAAAGAAAAAGAATGAATTTCATATTATGAATATACATTTACACTATAATCATGATGTGCTAAAGATTATAAATGAAACACAGAGTATAATATTGACCACTTCATTGAAGTCCTTAATACAAATATCTGAATTGTACTAGTTTATCAGAATTTATAATCATATAAAAAAATGGTATTATTTTCCATAAAAAAGATATGCAAAGATAAAGATCTTATATATTCAAAGGAATCTCAAAGAAAAAGTTGTCTTCATAAAAACATGAAAAATAGATTATTTCAATGAAGAAGATTGGAATAAAGTAATTCCTACCCTAGGATAACTATGTAAAAAAATCAATCTGATAAATTCTTAAAGGGATTGGGAGTTTTTTATAAGTGTAGAGAAAAGGGTCATCATATTGAAGAACAAAATTAGAAGAAGAAAAATATTGTTATTAATTATTTCACTTATAAGGATATAAGGGAACTATGTAAATTAACTCCCCTAGAATCAATGTAATACCCCACATAAGAGGATAAGTGGATATGGACAAGCTTATCTGATCACTAAAATAGTGGTAGAATCAAAACATTATGTAGTGGAAGGTACAATAATCATATATTTCAATTTAGAAAGTTCTTTATTTTATTTTATACAATTTCACTCTTTTATATCTACCAACTTTCTATGAAAATTAGACATTTCCCTTTTTATATAATAAAATATTTGTTAATAAAAACTCATAAGGGATGTCTCATTGCAACAAAGATGTGTTAGGTAGTCCCTATTATGACACATAAACATGTTCTACATATATAATGTGTTATCATTCCTATTGATGAATTTTATTTATTACCTCGATATGAACTCAATATCAAAATATGATGTAAAAATTTATTTCAAGTGTAAGGAAGCTGGGATTTGTAATGAAGATATAGAATCCATTATCTTTATAGAAGAATATTACTCACCTGATTCTTATCAAGATCCACCCTCAGTAGCTCTACTAAATTAATTTCATGGGGAAGAATATCAAATAATATTTATTGATGAAGAAAGTAATTTTAAAATTGATGATATACCTATTGTACATGAAAGAATTTATGTATTTTTTTGAGGAATTGACTGGACATCTCCTAGGGAATGAAGTTCAATGTTCCATTGATTTAATCCCAAATGAATGGAAAATATCAATGACTCCCTGTAGAATGGCCTGTGTGGAATTAGTAAATTTGAAGAAATAACTAGAGTATTTGTGTAATAAGGGATTTATCAACCATGTATTTCACTATGGGGACCAGATTCCCTCTTTTTTAAGAATAAATATGGATTTATGTGTCTATGCATTGATTATTGGTAAATATAAGAAATTACAATAATGAACCAGTACCATATGTGACAAATTTTTTAATTGAATGATTAGATTTATACAGCCAAATATTTTTCAATGATTGAATTTCATTATGGGTATCACCAATAGAGATTTAAGACGGAAAAAATTCTGAAGAAAAATTTTCAGATGAGGTATAGAGATTAATAATTTAAGGTAATTCCAATTGGATTGAATAATGAACCCTATGTTTTTATGCACCTAATGAACATTGTATTCAAGGAATATTTTGATGATTTTTGTGTTTTTCATTGATGATATTATATTTTATTCTAAAATCAATGGGTTCCTTGACAATATATTTAGATAATATACTTTTCTAACAAATATAACTGATGTATATAGTTTTATTGGATTGGTAGGTCACTATTAGTGATTCATTCATAATTATGCACAATTTTCTAAATCATTAACCCATAATAGTTGTAAAGGGTTCTATTTGTTTGGAAAAAGGGGTGTGAAGAATGATTTAATAAATTAAAGAGAATTTTTTAGAATGATACAAGTTTTAATCTTCCATATGGAAGTGATGTGTTTTTCATATACCGTGACGCATCAAAGAAGTCACATGGAACTTTTATAATGAAAAATGATAAATTTGGTGCAAATGCATCAAGGTGATTGAAGAAAACTAAATAGAACTATCAAACTGATGATCTTGAGTTAGTGGTTGTAATATTATCTTTTAAATTGTGGAGGCATTATCTATGTGGTGAAATATATGAGATATACGTAGATAATTATGGAAGGAAAGATGATGCTGGACTAGGGTGTGGAGGTTAGTCACAGTTGGAGAGAGGGAAACTTTTTAGTGAATCATCTAGCAATAAAACATTCATTATTATTTTTTAAAATGGGTTCCCTCTCGAAGGAAAGTAAAATTATTATCATGGGTAATGTTCTTTGAAATCACAACATCCATATGCCTTGATATTTATTTTTATATTCTTGAATCAATTGAAATATATTTTTTAGTCATATAAAGTGCTCAATAAGAGAAAATGGAGATGACTCGAGCAACTTCGAGATTCTGATTTCTCAATACAGTACTTCTCAATGAAAGTGAATAATGTAGTATATGAATTAACTAAAAATGATCATGGGGTTCTAAGAAAAATGAGGATTTAGGGGGATCCTATGTTCATAGAAATAATAAAGATAGATTTGGGAATTTATATAGAAGGTAGACATCAATGATTTTTTAATTGATTAAAAACCCATATTTATTAGAGAAGATAATGAAATATCAATCAGATGATGTGAAATTTCTGTTGAAAATTAAAGGTGCGAATGATGGAAAATTATCACACTTTGTTTGTGAAGATATAGTTCTAAGGATTGGAAAGAGGATATGTGTTTAATCTATACTTATACTAAACGAGAATTTTTTGATGATGCTCATAAAAAAATTTCCCTATGCACCATTGTAGAATAAAGATGTATAGGGAAATTCTTGACGTATAAGAAATCACATTTAATTTTTTTATATTATATGGGATTATTTTGTCACCAGAAGCTTTGACGAAACCAAATTCTATGGCTTGGTGATCCCGAAATATAAATTTGAATGTTTTTAGTTTATTTAGATAAACCTAAAAGTGGGTTTTTCTAACTTTTAAATAGGTGATTGGATCAGAAATTATAGGGCACTGTTGTACACAGAAGGTTTAGATTTTCCTATAAATGGAATAACTTTGACTGGTGATGGTCGACAAGAAATTTAAATTTGGTAATTTTCAGAAGAGAAATAAATTAAACTAAGAAATTATTTTATTTTGTCTTCCTCATCATTGAGAGGTGGTACACTAGCACTGCAGTGTGGCAATGATGAAGCAATGATCCCCTTTAATTATACTCTTTAATTAAAGTGAAATAGATATATTTTTTCATTAATGAAACAACATTACAACACGGTGAAGTATTGTAATAGAAACGTTGTGACATGTTTCTATTTAAATGAGATAACAGGTTGTAGAATCAGAATACGGAATTTATATGATGGGAAGTGAAGGTTTTTCTCTCTAAAGAAGAAATTTGGTGAACCGTAAATGACATTGGCACACCCAAAGAACGGGACTAGTGCATGATGAATTTGAACAGATTTGAAGAATGAAACATTGAATCCCGCAGATGAATCGCCTCAGCGATGAAATCGATCATAGGTAGGGGTTTACATTTTTTAATTGGAGTTTCCCTGTTCCTCTTTCTAAAATAATAGAGACAGATCAACACATGAATTTGTTGACATGTGGATCACTTGTTCTTGCAGGAGAGTGTTTTCCATAGGGCTTTGTATCAGGATGAATTATGTTAGAACTTTAATATCCTTTCCATTGTTTTAAAACCTCTAATATGGAAGGTGTGGATAGACACGAAAAACAGCTGAGCCCCTTTGGCATGGGGGTTCTTATGCATTTTTCATGGGAAAACATCCAATTTTATGGTAAAGATTTTTCATGGACTAAGTAGGGTAGGTGGAACCTCAGGGAGGCCAGAGGCAGAGACCGTGAAAAGAACGGACCATCGGAGTGGACTGGGTGGTCCGCCGAAGGATCCACTGGTGAACTGGAATTGGAGACCAATGATGGGTGGACACACACTAAGGGAGATTCCACAACTGGATCAGGCTACGACCGTGCAGCAGGAGCAACCAACAGTTACCGGGGGAGGAAAGACGAGACGCGGCCAATCGGCCGCATTAGGTGGAGCGACTGACACCACCCGAGCCATAGTCCCACACTAGCATGCAGTCCAGAGACTGCGTGTAGATCCACTAGGAGTGGCCAACTCTGTCCAACCATGTCACACAAATGTCGGATTCCCCACTATGTGCCTGATCTGGGGAGGTTGTCCCACTGGGCAGTTCCGAACTGGGCAGGGCCATGTGCAGTAAGGCCCAATGGGCCTGGACCAGTGGCTAGGCAAGACTGGGCCAGCCCAGACACAAATTGGGATGGGTCATGTAGGTCGAATCGGGCTGGGTAGTGGGGAACCCCAGAGCTGGGTTTCTCTAGATAGTCCAACCGGGTCGGACCGTGCCCAGACATAACCACACCCTATTTACTAAAACACTAATAACATACAAACCGGGTGTCCGATTGATGAGCCATTTGTGGAGTCATAACTCTTACGAAGATATGGTTTGTTTGGTATATTCTAAAGAGGTTTTAAAGAAAATTGAAATGTGATTAATGGCTCGAAGAACTTTTTATCTTGAAATAAAGTGCACAACGTTCTGGAATCCTATGGTTGGCTGAGACCTGAAGACCGTGGAAATGAGACGTTTTGTGGATTAATTATAACAGCCTAGTGGGAAGTGGATCTGTGTGACCTGGTTGTACCCTGGTGGGAAGAAGCTCTATGTGACCCGGCAGGCCCACAGTACTCATCTGGGATGAGTACCTTAATACGATGGCCAATGTGGAAAGAGGTTTTGTATGACCTAGCAAGCCCACGGTGGGGAGAGGCTCTGTGTAACTTAGAATACCCACAGTACTCATTAGGTTTGAGTTCCACAGCAGTCTGTGACTGGTGGGAAGTAGCTCTGTGTGACCCGGCGAGCCCACAATGGGGAGCGGCTCTATGTGACCCAATATAGCCATGGTACTCATCAGCGATGAGCACTATTGTAGCCAAAGGTGTTCATTATTGCAACTATTTTCTTGATTTCTAATCTCTATATTATACCTGGTGTGAGCTATCTTGCCTCATTGTCATGCTTCATGGTTTGCTTCATGGATTTCTTTGTGGTCTTTCTTAGTATGTTTGGGGTCCCTACTGAGTTATTTGTTATTCACCCCTGCACGGGATTCACACCTATGTGTTTTGTCTAGTGTATATGGACAACGACATGGTGGAGGACATGGTGGCCCACGACAAGGCATTCCCAATGAGATCAAGTAGACAAGACATGTTTTTATGGCTTCCAAAAGTTACTTTATTCTTACCCAACAGTTGGGGTTTTCCACAGACGGATTAACATAGATCCTGTACTTTCTCTTATTGCATTTTTCTTTTGTTGGGTTTGTATTCTGGAACCTTCACTTTCAGCTATACATCTACATGCATTGGTTGTTTAGTAGCATGCTTGTACTCTTTTAAAATTTTATTGGGATGTGGTTGTATGTGCATGGGTATAGGTACTCAAGAAAATGCCTCACACAAGTAGATTTATTCCTTCAGTGCTAGTCGCCTATCCCTAGCCTTCTTAATGTGGGTTTGGGGGAGTCACAGAATGAGCCTCAGGGGATAGGCCATGACATAGTGTTATTAAATGTGGTTAGTTCTACATCAAAGACCAGGAGTCTATGGTTTTTTTAGAAACAACATTAAATGTTTTGAGTTTGGATTTCATATTTCAGGAGTCCAGTATTGGTGCAGCAGCCGACGTATCCATATTATCGGACCTTGAATTCTGCTTTCTGTATCTATACATAAAAACAACGGTTGCATGAATTATATAGGAATTGAGTGTTTCCCCTTGTTCTTCTTGAAATATAGTTAGCTCACCTGGATAATCTATTCACTCAGGTCCATATTGATCTATTTCAGGATGCCTACACATGGAAGACAAGTTAGGATTTCAATACATGGTTGTGAAGATAGACTTCCTAGGGAAGAGGCATCGGTTTAGGGGCCAGTGCTAGAGAAGGACCCACTGGGTGGTTCACCGGCATTACCACCACTTGTTTGATCTTCCGTGAATAATGATGTAACCTATGGATGATTTACATAGACTCAGTTCCTTGTATGAGTTTCAGAGAGAATGTCCTCGGAGGATTAGGGGAGGGATAAATACTTAGGTCGTGGAGGACTGGCTGGAGGCGGTGATGTCGGTCTTCTTTTTACTGAGGAATCAACTTGACCAGATGGTGATAACAACTATGAGCCTTTTTGGGGATTGGTGCAGAGATGGTGGATTTTGACCATTCAAACTCGTGATGAGGTAACCCTCTCCTGCGAAAAATTTGAGTGGCTTGTCTGAGAGAATTTCTTCCCATAACCTTGTGATCAGTGTGCCTACAAGAGCTGCTTCACCAAAAGTAGGGAATCATGTAAGTGGCCAGGTACTCTGTAAGGTTTACTGATCGATCCCACTACTCTATGGAAAAAGTGTAAAACACTTCCTTTAGGTCTTGTATCATTGACTAGTGAATCCAATGGGAGATCAATGTGTCAATTGTTTCCCTCAGCCTCCCCACATAGGCAGGAGCACTAGAGCGAGCTCTTCTAGTTGGGAGCTTCTCTCGCAGAGTGGGCATCGATGGTGGGAGATACAAATGAGAAACATTTGGTTGAGTCATATATGGAGGGTAGCTAAAAGATAACGCCGAGGTCCATGTAGGACAGATCATCTAGAGGGAGACCCCTAGACAAAGGATCAGTGGTGTGAGGCCACCAGGGAAGTGTGGTTCAGCAGAGGAATAAGGCGTGCTACCCATGCAACGGTTAGGAAAACATGGCTCATGACTTCCTAAACCTCAGCACAGATGATAAGTATACGGTCAAGAGACCACCTAGGTTAAAGAAAATTTTTTATTGAAGATGTCTGTAGGGAGTCAGACATCGCAGGAGAGTAGGCCGTGTAGCAGGCGGTGGGTGATGGTTCGAGGTACTACCTCCATCACCCCAATGTGGTCAACCATGACCCTAGATAGCAGGTGGACTGGGGTAAGATTCGCTTTTCAAAGTAGAAGCCAATGAAAATGACTCTCCAAATATTATTAGTGGTACTATATGTGTCTTACCTATATTAGATTTTGATTTTATAGACATGAGTTTCAGTTAATATTTCCTTTCCACAGTCCTTGTTTTAGGCTCGGAGATTCCAGTAGAGTTTTTGGCTCGATCCTTATGATTAGAGAATCCTATGAGGATTTGATAATTACACACTGGTGCCGGTTGTGTGAGATTACTATAGGAGGTGAGATCCTCAACTGGGATCTCCTATTCGTGGCGTTGAGGCCTTACGACATCATCTTGGGTATTGGATGGTTATCCATAGTTCATGACTAGGTCGACTATATTTGACATAGAGTGTGGTGTGTTTGTGATGATGGGACTATGTTTTCATTCACCAGTGAGAAGGGGACTCTTGCAGCACATGATGAAATTTCTCAAAGAAGGGAGCAACCGACCACACACAATTTGTCTTGACACACTCTCAGTGCGGTGGAAAATAGGCGTATGAGCTTTCTTTTAGTGGTGGGAATGTTTGAAGACATCTTCCATTAGGATGTTCTGGAACTACCTCCTCACAAGTAGGTAGATTTAAGTATTGATCTGTTCTTAGGGAAAACATTGATATCAACACCGAAATATTAGATGCCTTCAGTGGAGCTTCATGAGTAGAGGTAACATCTAAGGGACTTGAAGGTAAAGGGCTTCGTGAGGCCCAACATTTCACTATAGGCAACCACAACATTGTTTTTTAAGATGGAAGATGGAATCCTGTGGCTATCCATGGACTACCGAC
The DNA here is from genome assembly GCA_963277665.1 of Viscum album. Lineage (NCBI taxonomy): Eukaryota > Viridiplantae > Streptophyta > Magnoliopsida > Santalales > Viscaceae > Viscum > Viscum album. The sequence goes on along the minus strand of OY728130.1, from coordinate 648,904,199 downwards.
CCCTAAATAAAGAAACCGTGAATAATAAATATCCACTGCTAAGAATTGATGACCTCTTGAACCAGCTGAAGGGAGAAAGGTGGTTCTCAATGATAAACCTTAGATCAGTTTAACACCAGCTTTGTGTATGGGATGGGGATGTACCGAAGATAGCCTTCAGATGCCGGAATGACCATGAATATTTAATGGTGATGCCCTTCAACATGAGCAATTCCCTATCATTGTTCATGGGACTCATGAAAAAGATCTTCTCGACCAAATATGATCGTTTCATGGTGGTCTTCATTGATGACAACTTAGTGTACTCAACATTAGATGGGGAGCACACTACACACCTACGAATAGTCTTAGATATACTCTGAGATCACTAGATTTATGGGAATCTTTTGATGTTCCTGTTCTAGATTCAAGAGGTCCACTTTCATGGACATGTCATCTCGGAGGCTAGCGTGGAAGTGGATCCAGTAAATATAGAGGCTATGCTTTCTTGGGAGAAACTGATATGCATGACTCAGGTGCAGATTTCATAGGGCAGGCTGGATACTACTAGAGATTCATACCCATACTTTTCAGAGTAATATCACCCTTATTTTATTTTACAAAGATGGTACAACCATTCATGTTCATAGAGAAGTGTGAGCAGAGTTTTTAGAAGCTATGGTGAAGACTAATGAGTGGCCCCATCTTGAGACTACCAGAGGAGGGCATTGGGTTTGTAGTTTTTTCTGACACATTAGGAACCAGAATAGAATTTGTCGAGAAGAAGGACCAATCAATGATCATCTATGGTTCATGATAGTTGAGGAAGCTTGAGAATAACTACACGAGTCATGAACTGGAGTTAATAGTAGTGGTCATTACTTTGAAAATGTTTTAGCACTACATGGTGGGTGAAATGTTTACCATCTACCCCGACTAGAAGAGTCTCAGTTATATAATCCACGAGAAAGACATGAACATGAGACAACAGTGATTTCTAGAGTTCCTACACAACTATGAAATCGATATTGTCTATACTCTTGGGAAGGGTAAAACAATGGTAGATGTGCTCAGTAAGACATCCGGTTTGCAGCTACTGAGTTAGGTGACAGAGCAGTTACCTGCGATGCAGATATCCTTCATAGATAATAATGGAGAAACTTACCTTCAGTCAATGATTTTCACTCTCCCACTATTATAGAGAGTTAGGGAGACACAACTTATGGATGTTGAATATGATGCCGTACATGATCAGTTATCCTTAGGGCTAGCTCCTAATGGATTTTCGATAGGTGGGGAGCACATCATCCATTTTAAAGGGCTCACTATTGTACCAGTGGATTTGTGAGAGGAGATTTTGAGGGACATCCATACCTCTACCATGGAAGTAGATCATGGAGTGGTGATGATGTACTAGGATATCTGATGTCAGTAATGGTGGCCAGGGATGAAGAATGATGTAACTAAGTCCATTTAATGGTGCCTCACTTGTTAGAATGTTATGGCTGAGCATTAGTTTACAACAGGTTTGACACAACCACATTAGATATTGGAGTGGACATTGGATGGTATCTCAATGGTCTTCTTGATGGGTTTAACATGCACATAGTAGGCCCACTATGCTATCTGGGTGATCATTGATGGACTCACTAAGTCGGCTCACTTCCTACCAATACACGATTAGGGATTGGTAGAGTGCATGAGATGCCTCTACATCAAAAAAATAATTCATCTTCACTAGGTTCCTTCGGCGTTCATCTTAGACCATGACAATCACTTCACATCATAGTTGTGGAAAGGATTACCAGAGGCATTTGGGACACATATATGACTGAGAACAACATCTTAAAAATAAACTGATGGTCAGATGAAGCTGACCATACAATACATGGAGGACATACTTTGTGTTTGTATCCATGATTTTGGTCATAGTTGGGAGGACCACCTACCACTGGTGTAGTTTTCACACAACAACAACTATCACTCCACCATTGGCATGGTTCCATTCGGGGCTTTGTACGAGTGACCTTGTAGATCACCTATATGCTAGAGAGACCCAAAGGAGTCAGCACTCATGGGTCTACAGTTGGTACAAGCTACTTCTAAGAATGTGCATATCAGCCAGGAGAAGATGAGGACTACACAGAGTAGAGATAAATCTTATGATGAGAGGAAATGGTGGGCCATGGAGTTCATGGAGGGATAACGTGTGTTCCTTTGGGTCTCACGTGTACGGGGATTATAAAGATTTTTCCAGGGCGGAAAGTTATCTTTGCGGTTCATCAGACCTTTCCAGATTCTGAGTAGAGTATGTGAGGTGACATACCACATAGCTCTTCCCCCACAGATGCACAAGGTGGATGATGTTTTCCATGTGTCACGGATGAGGAGGTACGTGCAAGATCCATCACACGTCATCAACTAGGGCGAGATAGACTATGACAATGGAGTGACATTTATAGAGTTCCTAGTGAAGAGAGAGGGTTGACAGGAGCGGGACCTTTGTGTATAGTAATTTCCTATGGTGCAAGTATAGTGGTAGCACGAGAATCTCCATGAGAGCACACAAAAGTGGAAGGCTCAGATTCGTTCTCAGTATCCCCACTTGTTCATGGGGCTTTGTTTTGTCCTTCGAGGGAATGTAGACCTAAAGATGGGGGAAATGGGATGTCCAAAAAATTCCATGTAATTTTTTAAAAAATTATATGGGATTATTTCAGGACTAGAATATTTAAAAAAACCTAATTCTGTGGCTCAGTGTGCCCAGAATATAATTTTAATGTTTTTTTATTTCATTTAAATAAACATACAAGAAGGTTTTTCTGACATTAAACAAATGCCCAAATAAAAAATTCAAGGGCACCATTGAACTATGAATGTAGATATTCTCTTAGTAAAGAAATATCTTCGACCAGTGAGGGTTGACCAGAAAAGATAATTTTCTGAATTTTTAGAAGAGAAATAAAATTAACTAAAAAGATATTTTCATTTCTTTTCCTCACTAATGAGCAGTGGAACACCATCACTACAGTGTGGAAATGATTCGACGACAGACACCATTAATGAGACTCCTTTACAAAAGCAGAATAGATATTCTTTTTTATTAATGAAACAACATAACGGTGTGGCGACGAAGTATAATAGAAATGTTGCGACACATTTCTATTTTAATGAGATAACAGTTCGGAGAATCCGAATTTTGAATTTCTTTGATGGAAAGTGAAGGTTTTTCTCTCTGAAAAATAATTCCAAAGAACCACTAGCGACATCATCACATCTTAAAGAATGGGACAGATGGATGATTAATGCCAATGGCTTCAATTAATTGAACATGGATACCTAAAAAAGGATCTCCCAAGCGAGGAATTTGATAACAGGTACAGGTTTATGTTGTGTAATTGTAGTTTCTATGTTCTTCCTTCTAAAACTATGAACAAGGATCAACCAACCTGTAATTTTATCCAAGGATCACTTGTTCTTGGTAGAGGGTGTTTTTCCTGGAGCTTTTCATTGGGATGAATTTTTATTGAACTTCAGTCTCCATTCCTGTGTTTTAAAACCTCTAACAAGGAGGGTAATGGCCGACACGAACAAGGCCTGAGCCCCTCATACTCTTGCGTTCTTGTATTTTTATAGTGGAAAACCCTATAATTTGATGAAAAAGTGTTTTTTCGGCCTTAATATGGGAAGGTTTCAAACCAAGGAGATTGGAGGAGCAGAAATTGTGAAGAACAATCAACCAGACTGAACCCAATGGTCCTCAGAAGGCTGAACCGGAGCTGGGGGGCACGGTTGTGGTCACTGACTAGTGGTTTTGATCCATGAAGGGGCACTAAGAGAACTTCTGATAGTGACGGGTGGCTTGTATATGATATTTGGCCAATTTTCCGCGTCAGTCAGAGCGGCGCACACCACATGTGTCGTGGTTCCATGTGGGAACGTGGGCCAGTGACTGCCTGTTGGACAACTAGGGGAAGTCGGCTTCATCCAGCCATGATGTGAAATATTCGGACACCCCAATGTGCATCTGGGATGGGGAGTCAAGCCCGTTGTGTGGGCCACACCAGGGGGCATGAACCGGGCACCAACAAAAACCAAGCCGCGGTGAATCTCGGGATGGGTTAAGCCGCCATGCTATCACAACCCAGGCCAGTGACATAACACTGTGCCACTAGGCGGTCCGGGCTTGGAACAAACTATCTTGTTGGTTGAGGGCCGAGCCAGATGAGACTGAGTCACCGAGAGACCTGGCGGTTTAGACCTACGACCTAACCGGGCCAGGTCGAGTAGGGCCAATGGGCCTAGCCTAGTGTCCAAGAGGGACTGGTCCGACCTAGACCCGAAATGGGTTAGTTCTGGTCAGTCTAATTGGGATGGGGAATGTGGAACCCCTAGGATGGGTCGGTCAGGACTATCTGACTCAGCCCAGATGCAACCGACCATTGTTTACTAAAACGCCGATAACATATCGACTTCGTGTCTGATTGACAAGCCATTTGTGGCTTTGGAACCCTTATGAAGAGGTGGTTATTTTTGTATACTATAAGGAGTTTGTTATGAAGTTTAAATGTGAAAAATTCCTTGAGGTTTGGTTTCTCCTAAAATCAAGAAAGCAACGTGTAGGAATCCAAGGGCTAACTATGTCCCAAGGAATGCTGACAAGAGACCCTCTCTTGATTAGTTACGATGTCCCATTGGGAAGCACCTATATGTGACACAGCAGGCCTGTATTGGGGAGAAACACTTTGTGAATTGGTGGACCCATGGTACTCATCATGGATTAGTACCTCAATATGATGGCCAAGGTGGGAAGAGACTCTGGGTGGTCCTGCAGGCCCACGATGGGGATCAGCTCTGTGTGACCCAACATACCCATGCTACTCATCTAGGATGAGTGCCACAACAGTCCAAGGCTAGTGGGAAGCCGATTTGAGGGACCCAGTAGGACCCCAGTGGGGATTTTCTCTGTGTAACCCAACATACCCATGGTACTCATCATGGATGAGCACCAAAGCTGCCCAAGGTGTTTTGCATTGTGACTAAAGGTCATGCTTACTATTCTTTATATTATACCTAGTGTGAGCTATATTTCTTCGTGATCATGCTTTGTGATTTGCTTCGTAGATTGATTTCGGTTCTTCCCTTTTTTGGTTTGGGGTTCCAATAGTGTATTCTTTTAATCACACATTCACAAACTTCACCCACATGTGTTGTGTCTGGTGGAGGCGAACAATGACTTGGAGGGGGTCTTGGTGGCCCAGGACCAGGTGGTTCCCAGTGATATTAGGCGACATGACGTGCTTCTATGATATCATGTAGCTACTTTATAGTTACACATCAGGTGGGGTTTTTAATAGAGGTATTTCCATATATCATGTACTTTCTCTTGTTATAGTATGATTTTGTTAGGTTTGTATCCTGGACTATTTACTTTCTCTTGTTCCTTTACACTCATTTGTTGATTAATGTCATGCATGTTCTCTATTACGGTTTTCTTGGGGATGTGGTTGTATGTGCGTGTGCACATGTACTCAAGAAAATTCTTTCCACTTTTGTGTTGACGCCTTCAGATATAGTCTCCAACCTCTAGCCTTCAGGAGGCAGGCATGGGGGAGTCACAAAAATGGTATTGGGGGATGGTTCGTGATAGTAATGAAGAATCATTTTTGGCGGGATAACATAGAGTGATAAATTTTTCATTATGTGTTCTGATTATTGGTTTGTAAATATGTAAAATTTATGAGGTTGCATTTAAAAGGATTAATGCATCCACTTTATATTCCTATTTAGAAATTGGATGAAATTACAATTAAAATATTCATAAGACTACAAATGTGTCCAAAATTTAAATTTTATTCTTGAATTATGTGGTTCTCCCATTATGATTAGTGTTTCTCAGAATATGATTCTTGGTTTTATTCAATGGATGCAACCCAAAGGTACCACATTAATGATGAATGTTAAGGGCGATGTAATGATTTTTCTCTTGAATAAACATATTTTATGGGAGATATAGTTAAAACTCATGTAGTTATTCTCACAAAACTTTCTCAAGCTATGAATCATGCAGATCTTCCAAAGAGTGAAGGAGGGAACAACATTCCATTGAATCTTCCATAAGGCAGTGACCCCATTCATTTAACGGGTCTTCTGATCCATTAGTGTCTAAACAATGGATTAATACCAATGAAAATATATTTATAGTTCTATAATGTTCTGAACACGGTAATTTTATCTTAGTAATATATCATTCAGATGGTGAAGCAGATAAATGGTGGAATCATATCAAGAATACAAGGTAAACAGATGAAATTGAGTCCATAGAATAGGATGAGTTCAAGAACATATTATTCAAAATTACTTTCAATGTATTCTTCAAATAAATATAGAGAAGGAGTTCCTTTATCTTAAGTAAAAGGATGATGAATCTATTGGTACCTACGAAGAAAATTTTACATGACCTTCAAGGTATGATTTTGGAATTACTATCTATCCTGAGAGTAAATTTGATTGATTATTTAGTGTCCTAAAACCAATTCTACCAAGTAAATTATCCATATAGTAAATCAATAGCTACAAGGAAATTGTTCGATGTTCTCAATGTTAAGATGTAGGGTAGAGTAACCCATCAGTCATATGGGATTGATAAGAAGAGAAAAATGGAATTTGAAGGAAATTATAAAGACCACACTGAAAAAGAAGATGAATTTTCCTTTATTCTAAAAGTGTGGAATGATACATGGAGGGAATTGTATTAAATGGAATAATAAATGTTTTAAGTGTAGGAGAGAAGGTTACTAGTATGATTAATTCTGATGTGATTGGAAAAGATGACTAATGATTCCAACAAAGAAAAGGATAAAAAAATGCACCTCCTACACTTCAATGTTTCATGTGCAAGGAAATGGGGAATTATTCCAATCAATTCCCTAATACAAGGGTTATTGATGATGACTTATGTAAAGAAACTCTTAAGGCAAAAAAAGGAAAGTCACATGAAATCAATATAGATGACTTGGAGTACGATAATAAAGTGGTAAAAGATACACTTACTATCCAATATAAAGTAGAAAATGTTTAATTTGATTATGGAGCCACCCAATATTTTATTTCTGATGAATTTTCTAAGGGTATCTCTATATTACCTCAAATATTAGAAGTGGAGTTAGCTGTGACAATGTAACGGCCCGAAATTTTGAATAAATCTTGTTCCCTAATTTCATGTGTTATTTTATTTTATTTTTATACTCATCAAAAAAAATTTATTTGATAAAAATGATTATAATTAAAATGAGACCAGTGGGTTTTGACTGTTATATGACCATCGGTCAATATGACCACTGTGAACAAAATGTTTTGATTATTGTCTCCAAATGTAAGTAATCTTGGTTAACTATTATAGAAAGAAGATTTGATGGCCTCACCTAGTAGTCTTGGACCGATCGAAGCCCATCTAACAGAGCTTGGGAAGGAGGTAGCACCATTGGGCTTTGCTCTGGATCAAATCCAAGCCGAACTTCATCATGTGAAGCTGGAACGGAATCGCCTTCGTGAGAAGTTCAAACTGATAGAAATTACTACTCGGGCAATGTTGACTGAGCCGCCCCAAGCTTCTATCACCCTAGCACACCTTACTCTTAGGTCCTATACTGGTATTATAAGGGGTTATGTAACGAGACCATAACTACCTTGTGTAATCCTTGTTTTAAATAAAAATTGGGATTTCTTCTTATGATGAAGTTTATGAATTTTGAAATGACCGGATAAATATAGTATGCATATTTTTGATGAATTTTAGAAAAAGGATATTTTAAATATGTTTATGTAAACCCTAAATAATTAAAAATGTGTAATGATTTTCAAAAAATGGTCTTCTACAATTATGTTCGGTACTAAATTTAGAGTCTAAAAAGATCAACTTGATTTTCGATGAATAGTAAGTTATGAATAGTGATTTTATGATTAGGATTAGTAATATGACCAAATGGATTAGTAATCTCACTTAAAGAAAGTTTTAAAATAATCTAGGCACCTTGATTAAGTAATGTGATTCAATAAAATAGTTAAATAACGGTTTCATTAATTATTATTCAAGTATTAGTTTTTTTGGGTGAATAGTATTTTTTAATTAAAAATTTAATTAAAAATAATTAGAAAATTATTTTTATAAAAAATGACTTTATTTTTGAACTCAGAGCATCGATATTATGTTATGGTAATTTTTGGGGTTTTTTCTGAAAAAAATGAATTTTCGATGAATAGTGTTTTTATTTAAAAATTAAATTAAAAATATTTAGAAAATTATTTTTATAAAATGGATTTCATTTTTGAAATCAGAGCATTGATATTTAGTTAATGTGAAATTTTGGGATTTTTCTGAGAAAGTTGAATTTTCAGTGAATAGTAAAAATACAGTTTTAGGGTTTCGGTATGTTTAATGACATCATAACGGTGTCATGATGATGTCATGAGATCTTTTGAGGGTTGGCCGGCCAAGGGTGATGAATTATTGTTTTGGGGGCCCCATGTGGCCTAACTCCATGATAAATGACAAGGGAGAGCACATGGGTTTGAGAAAAGCCCATGTGAGGTGTCCCTTGGCCATTAATGCCTTGTCCCCTCGCTTTCCCTATAAATACCAAGCCCTCCTCTCATCCATTCGACTCCCCACTCATTCCCAACGAATTTCTGGTCTCATTACCTCCCAAGGAGTCCTCCCAAGGTGCCCCCAAGCCCTCATGGTCCCAACCTTTGAGGTTTAAGAGTTACATTTTAAGGTAAGGGATCCGACCTCTCTCTTTCTTTTCAAGTAATCTCTTTTATGTCTTTTCTTTTATACTCCATGTTCTTATGTTGGAGGATGTTCTATTATATTCATCCTACTGCCTATTTCATGTTCATATGATGAGAGACCCCCCCTTGCTCTCATCAATTCGTTTTAAGAATGTTTAAGTGGCGCCGTTAGGCTGCCGAAATTTTAAGGGATTCTTTCACCTTCCTCGTTTTCAAGTTCTATTTTCATTCAAGTCTTTCATGTTTCTTTGTATTATGTTGGGGCATGATCTATAAATTTATCATACTGATCTTTTATGATCATATGATGAGCTACCCCATTTTATCTCTTCAATTCAATTTTTTTTGAAGTTTTATGTGGCGCCGTTAGGCTGCCGAATTTTTTAAGGGATTCTCTCACCCTTCTCTTTTTCAAAGTTCTACTTTCATGTCAAGTCTTTCAAGTTAATTTCTATTATGTTGGGGTATGATCTCTATATCTATCATACTGGACTCTTATGTTCATATGATGAGAGACCCCGTTTGATCTCTTCAATTCAGTATTCTGATGTTTTAAGTAGCGCCGTTAGGCTGCTGAATTTTTAAGTGGTTCTTCACCCTTCTCGTTTTGAAGTTCTACTTTCATGTGAATTATTTCAAGTTCCTTTTTGTTATATTGGGGTATTATCTCTATATCTATCATACTGGACTCTTATTTTCATATGATGAGAGACCCCATTTGATCGCTTCAATTCAGTATTTTAAAGTTTTAAGTGGCGCTGTTAGGCTGCCGAATTTTTAAGTGGTTCTTCACCCTTCTCGTTTTGAAGATCTACTTTCATGTCAATTCTTTCAAGTTCATTTTTGTTATGAAATTATCTCTATATCTATCATACTGAACTCTTATGTTCACATGATGAGAGACCCTATTTGATCTTTTCAAATCATTTTTGTTGAAGTTTAAGTAACGTCGTTAGGCTGTCGAACTTTCATAAGAGAAATCTAATTTTTGTCTTCCTTCCATGTTTTTCATTTCAAATGGTATGTCCTTGAAATTTCATTACCATGATCATGTATCCTTCTTATTCTGTCCATATACTGTTTTATGGGTCATTTATGAATGTTTGACTCATTTTCCCTCTCTTTTTAATGTCTTCTAAAACCTCATAACATAGTCGTTATGCTGCAGAATTTCCATCTCAAAATGTCTCTCTCTTTTTCTAAAGTTCTTTTATATTATTAAGTGAATACTCAAAGCTCTTTCTTCTAAAGGGTTATTCACATATATACCAAAATGTTCTATTTTAAATTCTGGGATTTACATACATGAGACCCACCTTCCTTTTCTGTGGGTTTTAAAGTGACGTAAATATCATGTCTTTAAAGCAGTTTTTAAAACGTTATGATTATGAAATGAAACCCATTTATTTTATGCTATGTGGGTTATTTATGAAATGTTTGATGATGATATATGTGGATCACATGATAATAAAGGCAAATTTAAGGGTGCGCCCTGATAGCGCTCCAATGCATTGGGTAATGATGTAACCACTAGAGATTACAATTTTAACGATGCCTTGGTGAAAAACCTTGGTAATTTTTAACGACACCTTGGGGATGGACCTTGGTGAAACGAAACGATTGTCAATATTAAATGTTGCAGCCACATCTTCAAGTTATGAAAAAGTTTAATTTTTATTATGATATGCCTCATGATTTCATTTTCATGCATTAAAGTTCTTTTCATGACTTTATTGATGTATCTCAAGTTCATATGTAAAATGTTTCACTTGTTTCCCTTGCTGGGCCTTCTGCTCACCCTTCCTTTTGATGTATGTCCCCAGGTTATGAGATGCAGTAATGATCCTAGGGTGAACATGAGGAGAAGCCTTTCAAGTGTTTAAGAAGAATGTTTTTTTTGTTTCATGTTTTATGTTCCTTGTTTCCAAGACACTAAACCTTAAAGATCCTCAGTTCCGTGTAATGGAATGAAAAGTTATGTTATAAAAAGACGGGATGCTATAGTTGGTATCAAAGGATGGTTTAGTTATTTGTGGAAATTAGGATATAAAAACTTTAGGAAGAACCCTATAGAAAAGTTTAAATATAGGAAATCTTCCTGGTATTTTGGTGAGTATTGAGTAAGGGGTTTCCAAGCAAATACATCCCTGTCTGGATACGAGCAGGTAGAGGTGGCTCTGGCACAGATGTACATAGGGGTAAAACCCGAAAACACCGCTTTGAGCTAGACTCGAACGGAAACTGGTACACGACAACGGGCCTTGCTGCACTCTTGGTTACGACACTCCCGGGGGATATGCTTTGGTAAATTCATAAGCTTAGTATGAACCATTGTTAAAGGATCAAAGATAAAATAAAATAAAGGTTCACATAAGAATATATGATCATGGATAACCTAGATGGGAACCTAGGGGATCACAAGTTAGGGTATACTTTTCAACTACAAGTTATCCTTATATGCTTTAAGTTTCTTTTCTTGATTATTGGCTAAGTATTTAAGCCCCTAATTATAGTTTCTTTTCTTAGTTTATGGCGGGAAATGGAAGAACATGTCTCAACAACCAATGTGATAGGAAATGCTATGATTGCTGTATTAAGATGACAGAGATGATTAGGGGATTAAAATATGATTATTATTTTGGAAGACGTTCACTATTTTGGGGACCCTATATGATCGAGGTAAATAGATTACCACGGTATTTTCATTGAGGAGTAAGGTTGACTTATATTTTGAAGAATCGATGAATTTAAGGTGGACTTATAGTAATTTAGGTTACTTACGGGAATGATTAACCTATCTTGGATAAAATATGTTTAGGTTAGCTACTTTTTTTTATAAGATGTTAGGAGTGGTTGATGTTGTTTGGAGATGAACAATGAAGTTTATTTTGGAAGACTATGTTATCAAATCTTTCTTGTATTTGGGTTTCAATCTTAGTTTGGTTTATTTTGAGGAATCTTAAGGACCATTATTTACGGAATGGACTATGATGAACTTTGGGTAGTACCATGGAACTTGAAGATTTAAAACTAGTTTCCATTCCTATGGGATTCTTTCTTTTTGAAGAGTTGTTTTACCTTAACCTTTCTGTTTTTGGGATAATGTTTAAAGATAGAAGAAATAGATAGTTAATCTTTTGTAGATTATGTGATTCTATAGAAGATGATTCTTGTGCTTTTATGAGACCAAGTGTTTTTGAATTCTCATCATTTGGAGAAAAGATTAGTGTTGGTAGGGACTTGTTAAAGGATGAAACTCTACTTGAAGGTAGGTATATTTTCTTATGTTTTTGTTCTATGTGGTAAATGAAATCCTCAAAATTATGAAAAGAAACGTAAAACAAAAATTTTGTTGGTTTACGTTTCCTACTAGGTAATCAAAGACCGTTTACACACATCATAAGTTTGGGATTTTCTCATGGTTAACTTTCTCCTAATCATGTTCTCTATCACTCTCCCTCAGAACTTGACCCTTTGTTTTTTCCTCCATGTCCATGTTTTCCTACATGGAACCCTAGTGTGGGTTAACTCGGGTGACCATTGTACTTCCCTTTCTATATTTTAAAGTAATAGTTTTACTGACTCCTTTTCTGATGTGGGACTTTCAATGAAATTTCAAAACCCAATTTTAAAAATTGCGAGGACGCAATTTCTTAAGGGGGGAAGATTGTAACGGCCTGAAATTTTGAATAAATCTTGTTCCCTAATTTCATGTGTTATTTTATTTTATTTTTATACTCATCAAAAAATTTATTTGATAAACATGATTATAATTAAAATGAGACCAGTGGGTTTTGACTGTTATATGACCATCGGTCAATATGACCACTGTGAACAAAATGTTTTGATTATTGTCTCCAAATGTAAGTAATCTTGGTTAACTATTATAGAAAGAAGATTTGATGGCCTCACCTAGTAGTCTTGGACCGATCGAAGCCCATCTAACAGAGCTTGGGAAGGAGGTAGCACCATTGGGCTTTGCTCTGGATCAAATCCAAGCCGAACTTCATCATGTGAAGCTGGAACGGAATCGCCTTCGTGAGAAGTTCAAACTGATAGAAATTACTACTCAGGCAATGTTGACTGAGCCGCCCCAAGCTTCTATCACCCTAGCACACCTTACTCTTAGGTCCTATACTGGTATTATAAGGGGTTATGTAACGAGACCATAACTACCTTGTGTAATCCTTGTTTTAAATAAAAATTGGGATTTCTTCTTATGATGAAGTTTATGAATTTTGAAATGACCGGATAAATATAGTATGCATATTTTTGATGAATTTTAGAAAAAGGATATTTTAAATATGTTTATGTAAACCCTAAATAATTAAAAATGTGTAATGATTTTCAAAAAATGGGCTTCTACAATTATGTTCGGTACTAAATTTATAGTCTAAAAAGATCAACTTGATTTTCGATGAATAGTAAATTATGAATAGTGATTTTATGATTAGGATTAGTAATATGACCAAATGGATTAGTAATCTCACTTAAAGAAAGTTTTAAAATAATCTAGGCACCTTGATTAAGTAATGTGATTCAATAAAATAGTTAAATAACGGTTTCATTAATTATTATTCAAGTATTAGTTTTTTCGGGTGAATAGTATTTTTTAATTAAAAATTTAATTAAAAATAATTAGAAAATTATTTTTATAAAAAATGACTTTATTTTTGAACTCAGAGCATCGATATTATGTTATGGTAATTTTTGGGGTTTTTTCTGAAAAAAATGAATTTTCGATGAATAGTGTTTTTATTTAAAAATTAAATTAAAAATATTTAGAAAATTATTTTTATAAAATGGATTTCATTTTTGAAATCAGAGCATCGATATTTAGTTAATGTGAAATTTTGGGATTTTTCTGAGAAAGTTGAATTTTCAGTGAATAGTAAAAATACAGTTTTAGGGTTTCGGTATGTTTAATGACATCATAACGGTGTCATGATGATGTCATGAGATCTTTTGAGGGTTGGCCGGCCAAGGGTGATGAATTATTGTTTTGGGGGCCCCATGTGGCCTAACTCCATGATAAATGACAAGGGAGAGCACATGGGTTTGAGAAAAGCCCATGTGAGGTGTCCCTTGGCCATTAATGCCTTGTCCCCTCACTTTCCCTATAAATACCAAGCCCTCCTCTCATCCATTCGACTCCCCACTCATTCCCAACGAATTTCTGGTCTCATTACCTCCCAAGGAGTCCTCCCAAGGTGCCCCAAAGCCCTCATGGTCCCAACCTTTGAGGTTTAAGAGTTACATTTTAAGGTAAGGGATCTGACCTCTCTCTTTCTTTTCAAGTAATCTCTTTTATGTCTTTTCTTTTATACTCCATGTTCTTATGTTGGAGGATGTTCTTTTATATTCATCCTACTGCCTATTTTATGTTCATATGATGAGAGACCCCCCCTTGCTCTCATCAATTCTTTTTAAGAATGTTTAAGTGGCGCCGTTAGGCTGCCGAAATTTTAAGGGATTCTTTCACCTTCCTCGTTTTCAAGTTCTATTTTCATTCAAGTCTTTCATGTTTCTTTGTATTATGTTGGGGCATGATCTCTAAATTTATCATACTGATCTTTTATGATCATATGATGAGAGACCCAATTTTATCTCTTCAATTCAATTTTTTTGAAGTTTTATGTGGCGCCGTTAGGCTGCCGAATTTTTTAAGGGATTCTCTCACCCTTCTCTTTTTCAAAGTTCTACTTTCATGTCAAGTCTTTCAAGTTAATTTCTATTATGTTGGGGTATGATCTCTATATCTATCATACTGGACTCTTATTTTCATATGATGAGAGACCCCATTTGATCTCTTCAATTCAGTATTCTGATGTTTTAAGTAGCGCCGTTAGGCTGCTGAATTTTTAAGTGGTTCTTCACCCTTCTCGTTTTGAAGTTCTACTTTCATGTGAATTATTTCAAGTTCCTTTTTGTTATATTGGGGTATTATCTCTATATCTATCATACTGGACTCTTATTTTCATATGATGAGAGACCCCATTTGATCGCTTCAATTCAGTATTTTGAAGTTTTAAGTGGCGCTGTTAGGCTGCCGAATTTTTAAGTGGTTCTTCACCCTTCTCGTTTTGAAGATCTACTTTCATGTCAATTCTTTCAAGTTCATTTTTGTTATGGAATTATCTCTATATCTATCATACTGAACTCTTATGTTCACATGATGAGAGACCCTATTTGATCTTTTCAAATCATTTTTGTTGAAGTTTAAGTAACGCCGTTAGGCTGTCGAACTTTCATAAGAGAAATCTAATTTTTGTCTTCCTTCCATGTTTTTCATTTCAAATGGTATGTCCTTGAAATTTCATTACCATGATCATGTATCCTTCTTATTCTGTCCATATACTGTTTTATGGTTCATTTATGAATGTTTGACTCATTTTCCCTCTCTTTTTAATGTCTTCTAAAACCTCATAACATAGCCGTTATGCTGCAGAATTTCCATCTCAAAATGTCTCTCTCTTTTTCTAAAGTTCTTTTATATTATTAAGTGAATACTCAAAGCTCTTTCTTCTAAAGGGGTATTCACATATATACCCAAATGTTCTATTTTAAATTCTGGGATTTACATACGTGAGACCCACCTTCCTTTTCTGTGGGTTTTAAAGTGACGTAAAGATCATGTCTTTAAAGCAGTTTTTAAAACGTTATGATTATGAAATGAAACCCATTTATTTTATGCTATGTGGGTTATTTATGAAATGTTTGATGATGATATATGTGGATCACATGATAATAAAGGCAAATTTAAGGGTGCGCCCTGATAGCGCTCTAATGCATTGGGTAATGATGTAACCACTAGAGATTACAATTTTAACGATGCCTTGGTGAAAAACCTTGGTAATTTTTAACAACACCTTGGGGATGGACCTTGGTGAAACGAAACGATTGTCAATATTAAATGTTGCAGCCACATCTTCAAGTTATGAAAAAGTTTAATTTTTATTATGATATGCCTCATGATTTCATTTTCATGCATTAAAGTTCTTTTCATGACTTTATTGATGTATCTCAAGTTCATATGTAAAATGTTTCACTTGTTTCCCTTGCTGGGCCTTCTGCTCACCCTTCCTTTTGATGTATGTCCCCAGGTTATGAGATGTAGTAATGATCCTAGGGTGAACATGAGGAGAAGCCTTTCAAGTGTTTAAGAAGAATGTTTTTTTTTTGTTTCATGTTTTATGTTCCTTGTTTCCAAGACACTAAACCTTAAAGATCCTCAGTTCCGTGTAATGGAATGAAAAGTTATGTTATAAAAAGACGGGATGCTATAGACAACACCTAATGGCTCAAAGGCCACATCAAATGTTTATAAATCTTCTCCAGTAAAAGTATATTGGAATGTTATTCCTCAAAATCTTCTAATCCTTCCTATATTACAATTTGATGTGATTCTTGGAATATATTGGCTTTATCTATATGGATATCATATGCATTTCTGAGGAAGGGAAGTCAAATTTCATATTCTACATCAATCTACGATCATCTATCAATGTAATGATGGATATAACCTTCTAGTAGAAATTTATTCCATCTTATGGATCTTGATTTCTATAAATGATGTTTATTTATCTCAAATTTATGGGGAGAAATTCATTACTCAGAATAAGACAATTTTATGGGAGTTTGGTGATATATTTCTAGAGTAATTTCTTGGTCTTCCACCAAATCATGAATTTGAGATTTGAATAGAACTCATACCCATTGCTATGCCAATTTAAATTATACTATATGGAATGAAACCAATTGAGTTGAAGTAATTGAAGAAGAAACACTAAGAGAATCATGATAATGGATTTATACACCCTAATGTGTCACATTTGGGAGAGCCTATTCTATTTTTTTGAAGAAATATGGAGAAATTAGACTCTTCATTGATTATTAAGTACATAAAAACGTTACTATCGAGAAAAATCATCATCTTACCCACATTGATGACTAATTTTATCAACTACCTAGAGCTCAATAATTTTCTAAGATTGATCTTCATACAGGATATCATCAATTAAGTGTGAAAAAAGAGGATACACCAATGACGAAATTCCTTACAAGGTATGGACACTATGAATTTATAGTGATACCTACATGTCTTATCAATACCCCCACCACCTTCATGGACCTAATAAATAGTGTCTTCAGAGACTATCATGATCATTTTATGGTAGTATTTATAGAAAATATTATTTCTTATTCAATGATAAAGGAATAACTAGATGATCACTTCAGAATTGTACTGAAGAACCTAAGAAAGGATAATCTTTATTCCAAATTTAACAAGTGTGAATTTTGGATTCAGAAAGTTTCATTTTTGGGTCACATAATATCAAGAGAGGGGATATTTGTGGATCCAACCAAAATAGAGGTTATTAAATGATAGTTAAGACCAACAATGGTAATTAAGATCCAATGATTTCTCATTTTGGCTTAATATTATTGATGTTTTGTGAATGATTTTTCTTGATTATCTAATCCACAAACCATGTTGACTCGGAAAGGATTTATGTTTGTTTGGATAGAGGAATGTGAAGATAATTTCAATGACCTAAAAATAAGGTTATCTAGTTTACATGTGTTCACACTGTCTTGTAATGGAGAAAGGATTGTGATCTATAGTAATGCGTCCATGAAGGGTTTTGGATGTGTTCTCATGATAAATGATATAGAGATAGATTATGCCTCATAGTAGTAGAAAATTAATGATAAAAATTACGCAACCTAGGATTTAGAGTTGGCTGTAGTAATCATTTCATTAAAGATATAGAGGCATTATCTTTATGGTGAAATGTGCGATATTTATACTAATCATAAAATTTTAATGTATATTTTCACACAAAAGGACATGATTATGCTCCAAAGAAGATGGTTAGAGTTTATTAAAGATTATGACTACCCAATACATTACCACTATGGGAAAGCGAACAAGGTGGCATATGCTTTGAGTTGAAAAGACCTTGCTAGATTATACATGACGATGATTACAAAAGGACCAATATTTATGGGTTTTAAAAGGATGTATCCGGAAATTTTAATGGAAGGGGATAAATCTTGTCTTTCTCAAATGAATGTTCAACCATCTATAGAAGTGAATATAATAGAGGCATAGAAAGAAGATGTAGAGTTACAACAGAAGTTGAGAAATGTTCCTAAATTAAAACTTGATTACGATAGAATAATACGGTTGAGGAACCACGTTTTAATTACTCCCATATATGAATTAAAGAAGGATATATTGGATGAGGCTCATAGTTATTCATTCTCTATTAATCTCGGAATAACAGAGATGTACATGCACCCAGAAGAGTATTTTTGGTGGGATGGCATGAAAAGAGATTTTGTCAAATATGTCCCTCAATGCTCTGTTTGTCAGCATGTTAAGGCTAAGGGATAGAAGTATAAGTGGATGTTACTACCATTACCCATAATAGAATTGAAATGGAAAAACATCAATATAGAATTTATTGTCAGACATCTAAAAACAACTAAAGGCCAAAATTCTAAATGGTTTACAGTTGATCATCTTATGATGTCCGCACACTTCATGGCTATTAGAGAGGATTTCTCCCTTGATCGGCTTGCTGGATATATTTAAAATAAGTGGTAAGATTTCATGGAGTACCAATTTCCATTATATCTGTTCGGGATCTGAGGATTACCATGATGTTCTAGAGAAGTGATCAGCATTCTATGGATACAGAATTTTTTTTATCAATAATTATCATCCTCAGATAGAGGGTCAGTCTGAGCAGAAAATTCAATCTCTGGATGGAATGTTGAGAGATTAATCTATGGATTTCAATGGTTTTTGGGATCAACACTTACCATTGGTGAAATTTTCATACAATAATTGCTTTAACATCAGTATACAGATGACCCTTTTTAAAGCCTTCTATGGAACAAAGTTCAGAACTCCAGCTTACTGGGATGAAGTTAGGGAAAGTAATATTTTAGAAGCTAATCTTGTTTATTAAATGGTATAAAAGGTCATATCTTTTCAACAACATATAAGAGCCACTTAGAGTCGAAAAAAAAATTATGCAGACAACTGATGAAGAGACCTATAGTTTCATATTTGGGATAAGGTATTTCTACTAATATCCCCCTTGAAGAGAGTAATGAGATTGAGAATGAAAGGAATTTCGGGCCCTAAGTATATCAGTACTTTTGAAATTTTGTATCATGTTGTGAAGGTAGCTTACTGATTGGTTCTTCTAACAACACTCTCTCAATTTAATCAAGTGTTCCATTTATCTCTTCTGAGAATTTCCATACTCGATCCTTATAATGTACTATGTCAAGAATTCATACTTTTGGAGACATATATTTCTTATGAAGAACAAATGATAGAGATTCTGGATCATAGCGAAAAGTTTTTGTGAAAGAAGATCAATTGTTTGGTTAATGTTTTATAGAGGAACCACCAATTTGAAGAAGCTATATGGGAACTGTAGAATGTGATGAGGGAGGGGTAACCTCATATATTTGTTTCCATGTGACAAATTTCGAGGGCGAAATTCAGTTTAAATGGGGTAGAATGTAACACCTGGATATATTTTTGTAAAATATTTTTTATAAATAATTTTTGTTCATTAGTATCTTTCATTGCACAAAATCATAAGAATAAAAGAACTGTGAAACACCCTTAGTATAAAATTACCATTATAGCATATTCATCAGGTTAGCCAGAATAATTATAACTTAATTATAAAAATGCATTGTGAATTCTCTGGCTATCAATTATTTATGAAAAATATAAATTAGGTATTTGTATTTTATTAGAAATTTAATTTTTGTGATGAAATTAATGAGATATATATGTGTTATAAACTTAATAAAATATTATTTATATAAATACAATTGAAATTTTAGTCACATACTATGATGAAAACCCTATTGATTTATAAAACCTACTTTTTAAAAGTTTAATTTAACAATTTTTAATAGAGAACACATTTTAAACAAATATTTTGACACATAAATAATTTTTATATGAAAATATACATATGTTATTTTTATGAATGATATAAACAATTACATTGAAATAATTTTTAAATTTTTTTCATAACTTGCTTATTTTGATGAATAGTTAAAATATGCTAAATTTTAATTGAAAATAATTATTTTCATTGAAATAATTTATATGCATAAATTATATTATTTAATGGGTTCATAGTATAAATATAATATCTTTTTACCATATAATATAATTTAGTACATTGTAATTAATTTTACATTAAATTCATATGTAATAACATTTCAATGTTTTTCGATGTTTTATCTTCTAAAAAAACCCATTCTCTCAATCCATAAACAAGATTTTCTATAAATTAGATAACCTAAATTTTTTTTTGAATTTTAAAAAATAGAATCTGTATTTATAATTAGTAGTTTGAAATTATTTTAATAGGATACTTTTATTATTGGTCATTATGAATAGTAACTTTGGTAATTATATTTGTTACAATGGTTAAAAGTAAATTGGGTAACTAAAGATAAAAATAATATTATAAAATTACGTTAACACAAGTAAAAAAATCATATTGGATGAATAAATTTTACCTTTATCATCAATTGTTCCAAATGGAATCACTTGATGGCCACTGACATATGAATATGACATGAATGTAATAAAAACTAATAAATGTGACAAAATTTCACTATCTCATTTAATATAATTATATTAATTTTAATATATGGATAACTAGGAGATAATGTAAACTATAGATAGTATCAAGAAATATAAAATAATTACCTACATCATAGAGATTTATTTAAAAAAATTAATGATTAAATAATTACCATTACAGATGACACAATAGTTATGTAACAACTATTTTATTAATATAAATATCATATAAATTGTAATAAAAACATAAAAAGATATATCATATGAACTAAATATTGTGTTTGATGAATTTTCCCATTGACTATGACATTTTAAAAGAATATTTAATATTCTTTCATGAATTTATCTTCTGTGTGGATTTTTTAAAAGTCAAATAAGTGAATAGTGTCAAAATTGAGACTATTCATATTATGTGAAAATAAAACATTATTAAAATATTTATAAATTAAAAAGAGGTAATTATAAGATAATTTGTTTCTAAAAAATCCATTTATGGTAAATTAACCCCATATATGTAAATTTTTGCAACCATTAAATATTTTGAATGTCATTACCACCATTAAAATTAAATTGAATAACTAAGAGTCAATAAAAAATATATGGTTTAAATTAACAAATTAACATCTAAAAATTTATTGGATGATTTGATTACAACCTTATCTCTTCTAATCATTGAAATTGGGACATTTTGGATATTTTGTGTGTGTAGGTTTTGATTTTATTATAAATTATTATTTATGGAGTTTCCAAAACTGCCCCTATCCTCAATTATAAAAGGGCACCTCATCCATCACCTATTCCAATCATTTCTAACCTTCATGATCGGTCATCCCATTAAAATTTTCCTTATAAAATTTCCAACATTAATTTCATTGGATCGGGACCTCTTCAAATACCAACCCAAGTTCTCTAAGAAGAGATTTTGTGGAAGCACGTCAAGGAAAGGTAATCTCTTCTACTGATTCTTTCAAACTTATTTCTTCTTCAACTTCTCTTCATTAATTATTTCACTATAAACTAATAACTTGAGTATCACTCATATAAAAATATTTTATTATAAATATGAAACATCCATGTTTCACCTTCTATCCATCCTACGAAAAATGACATCACAGTGCGTTCGTACCAACGACTTATCGTATCCATGCTGTGGGGTAATCCATTTTTCACCACCACCATACATTAATGGGTAAAATTATGGAAATAATAACTAAATATGATAATTATAACATGATAATAATTCTGAAATGTCATACACCATCCAATTTAATACCATTCAATAATTACAGGAATAATGTCATCGCTCATGAGTACGTACGACCTACGATCTCCACATTGTGAAGCAATTATTTCTACATGATCTTCATTATACCATGATAATATAATGAATTGAATGAATTAATATGATATATATTATACTTATACCATACTATAAATGATATAACTATAACTACAAAATTGGAATAAGAACTTATCTGACAGAACAAGCATAATAACATAAAGTCGCTTATACCTAAATAATGATTAGTAATGAAATGTTACTAACAAACATATGAAAATATGATCATAAATGTTTTCATAAAATGATTATGATTATGTAAAAAAATTTAGTAACATTATTTAAATCATTATACAATAGGTTTGGATAAACACACAAGATATTAGATGTAAGTTAAGATATAATTTTTCATTCTTATTATTATCTGAGATTGGTTATACATAAGTATTTACTGGGGCATAATTATCATCAACATCCATGTTTCATATAATATAAAGTATTATTTTTATTCTTCTAAAATTATTATGTTCTATTTTTTGTAGTGTAAATTTTTTAATAAATAGTATCAAATGAATCATTTGGGATTTTTTGATACGAGATACTTTTTGACTTTTCTGGTAGAACTACGTGGAGAATGAATTTTTAATTTGTACGGAATGAACAGATTTTATGATTAATAATTCCATATTTCCTTAACCCTTCCTATAAAATAATACAATGTTTTTTTCAAATTAATGTATTTCTTGTAAAATTTTGTGTCATTTTGAGGAAGGAAAACGTTTTTGTAGAAGAAATGATATTTTCCTCAAGAATTAATTTCAAGTGTTTTCTCAAAATTATTTTACATCTAAGATGTCACTCTTTAAATAGGGTTATTTTTCTAAACCTCTTTTTACTATGATTTTATTTCTCTTATGATGGAATGTTATTTTGGAAATACATTTGTTTTATATCAATTATGATGGAATGATGATTAAGAAACCCATTTTATTTCATGAGTTATGCTATGATGAATATTTTATGTCTTTATAGAATATGTAAGATTGGTTTTATTATGAGATGGATGATACATATATCTCCCTCAAATTCTTTGGGAAAATAATTATATCTCATGATATAGACTTGACTGGAATGAGAAGTATATTTGGTTCAGAAATATAGGGCTAGAATGAGGAGTGGACACAGTTCAGTAATGGACTTTTTCCGCTATGATGGTCTGTCCAAGGAGCCTTGATTAATATGAAATGATTTTCTATGATTATGTGTGTATGACAAGAAATTTATGTATTATGTTATGACTATTGGGATTACATTTAATTTTATGATTTATCTCATGAAATGAAATGAGATGTTTCTGAATATGTATCTCGATGCTAGGTTTGTCAGCATGTTAAGGCTGAGAGACATATGTCTAAGGTAATGTTATAAAAATTACCCATGCCAGAATGGAAATGGGAAAACATCTTTATGGACTTTGTTTTCAGACATCCCAAAAAATTAAAGGGACATAATGCTATACGGGTTATTGTTGATCTCCATACGAAGTTGGAACTCAAAATTTTTACTATTGAGGATTTATCTCTTGATTAGATTACCATAATATAAGTAAAAGCAGTGGTAAGATTTCATGGAGTACCACTTTCAATTATATCTAATCGAGATCTGAGGTTTACCTAAAATTTCTAGTGAAGTCTTTAGCATGCTCTTGATAGAGAGTTAAGTTTCATCATTTCTTATCATCCTCATATAGAATGATAGTATGAGAGGAAAATTCAAACGTAGGAAGACATATTTTGAGATTTCTCTATGGAATTCAATGGTGGTTGGGATCAACATCTGCCATTGGTGAAATTTTCTTACAATAATAGCATTCACTCTAGTATTTAGATGGATCCTTACGAAACCCTCTATAAAAATAAGTGCCAAACTTCAACAAGCTGGGATGATGGTGGGGGAAGAAAGATATTAAGACCTGATCTTGTTGATGAAATGGAAGAAAATGTCAGATCTACTCAACAACACATAAGTGCATCTCAGAGATGAAAATATAGTTATGCTAACAACCGAAGAAAATACCTAGAGTTTCAAGTGGGTGATAAGGTGTTTCAAAAAATATCACCCTAGATGGGAAGAATGAGATTTGAAAAGAAGGTCAAGTTGAGCCCAATGTATATTTGTCCTTTTAAATTTCTAGATTGTGTTGGGAAGGTGTCTTACTGATTGGTGCTTCCACCGAATATCTATCATGGTCATAATGTGTTCAATTTAACTATTCTGAGAAAGTACATACTCGATCCTTCACATGTACTAATCTCAGAAGTTGTACCACTAGAGTTAGATCTTTTTAATAAAGAACAACTGATGGAGATTCTAGATCGTCGAAAAAAGTTCTATGAAACAAGACCACTTGCTGAGAGAATGTTTTATGGTGGAAACCTCAATTTGAAGAAGTTTCATGGGAACATGAGTATATAATGAGGGAATGTTATCCTCATATTTTTGATTCCATGTGACGAATTTTAATGGAGAAATTCAGTTTAAGGAGGGTAAAATGTGACACCAGGATTTTTTTTGGGAAAATTTTTATTTCAAAAAAATAATCTTTAATATCTTTCATTGAAGAGAATGGTAAGTTTAAATGATCCATGAGACCCTTGTAGTTTGAAATTCCCATTATAGACTTGTTTTTTGGTTAGAGGAAATAATTATAACAAAATTATGAAAATTCATTATGAATTCTTTGGCTCTCAATTATTTTTGAAAAATATAAATTAGATAGTAGTATTTTTGAGTGAATTACTTTTGGTGATGAAATTAATGAGATATATGTGTGTGTGTTATATAATTAATAAAATATTTTTAAAGAAATCCTATGTATATTTTAGTCATAAGCTATGATTAAAACCCTATTTGATGTATAAAAAACTATTTTCATAATAGTGTAATTTTACAACTTTGAATGGTGAACCCCTTTTAAATTAAGATTTTGACGCGTTAATTGTTTTTATATGAAAAAAAAGACATGTTATATTGAATTGGAATATAAATTTTTTTGGATGAATTTATGATATTTTTCTGATAACTTTTATATTTTGATGGATAGTAAAAATACGCTAAATTCTAATTGAAAATAACTTTTTTCATTGAAATAATTCAATTTGTTAAATTATATTATTTAATGGTTTAAAAGTATAACTAGAATATATTTTTACCCTTTAATATAATGCAGGTCCTTGGAATTAATTTTACATTAAATTCATATGTAAAAGCATTTCAATCTTTTGCAATATTTTAACTTTTAACAGAACTCATTCTCTCATTTCGACAAGAGGAATGATTTTAAACTAATGACTGAATCTTCTGTGTTTTGAATTCAAAAAAATGGACTCCATATTTTGAATAAGTTTCTCCAAATTATTTTAATAGGCTTCTTTTATTTTTGGGTATTATGAATAATATCTTTGGTAATTATTTTTAATATCATTGTTAAAGACAAATCTGGTAATTTAAGGTAAAAATAATATTATAAAATTACCATAAAACCTATATCAATCCTATTAGATGACTAAATTCTACCCTTATCATGTATTTTATGAACTGGAATCAGTTGATGGCCACTTACCAATGAATTTGAGATGAATGCAGTCAAAACTAATGAATAAGACAAAATGTCACAATCCCATCTTATAAATATATATTAATTTTAATATAAGGATAAATAATAGATAATATAAACTATAGATCGGATTTGGAAATATAAAATAATTACCTATATCATAGAAATTTATTTATAATTTTTAGGTATTAAATAATTTCTATTATTGATGACACAATAGTGATGTACAAATTATTTTAGTAATTGAAATATCAAATAAATGGATTAAAAATTATTAAATGAAATATCACATTAACTAATTATTATGATCCATGATTTTTATAGCTAAATATGACTTGTTCAGAGTGTATTTAATACTTTATTTAAAATTTATATTCCATGTGATTTTTTTTTAATTTAAAGAAAATTAATTGTGTCAAAATTGAATAATGTAATTTTTGGAAAATAATATTTTATAAAATTATTTATTATAAAAATATTAAAAAAATTCAAATTGATAATTATAAGATCTGAAATTTCATATAATATCCATTTATGGTCAATTAACACCATATAATAAATATTTATAAACATTAAATATATATATTCTTGTTACAATAATTAAAATTAAATATAATAACTAAGTGTCAATTAAAAATATATGGTTTAAATTGGAAAAATAACTTATCCAAAATTTATTGGTTGATGGTATTACAACCCTATATCTTATAATCTTCAAAATTGGGAAATTTATTAGGTAATTTGTGTAAGTTTTTATTTTATTAGAAATCTATTTTTATGGATTTACTAAAATATCCCCTCACCTAAATTATAAAAGGGAACCTCCTCCGTCAACTATTCCATTTGTTTTGAACATTCAAGCTCGGAAATACCCCACCATTTTTCCTTATCAAAATATCTATTTTCATTCTACAGGATCTGGTCATCTTCAAAGACCAATTCTAGTGCTCTAAGAGGAGATTTAGAGGAAGCATGTCAAGGAAGTGGTAACCACTTCTACCGATTCATTCAAACTTATTTCATCTTCTGCTTCCTCTTCATTTGTTGTTTAATAATAAAGTAATAACATCAGTATCACTAATATACTTATATTTTATTATAAATATTATGGAACTATATTTTCACCTTCTATCCATCCTACGAATAATGAAATCACTGTGTGTGCGTACACACGACTTACCGTAACCACACCGTCGTGTAATCTGTTTTCCTCACCACCATACATGGGTGGGTATAATAATGGGAAAAATAACTATATGTGATTATTATAACATGATAATATTTTTGAAATATAATAATCCACCTAGTTTAATACCATTCAACAATAATGGGATTGATATCATTGCTCATGCTTACATACGACCTACCATCTCCACAATGTGATGTGATTCATTATACACGATATTCATTATACCATGACTATATGCATGAATTTAATGAATAAATATGATATATATATACTCATAATTAGCTCTAAATGATATAACTATAACATAAAAATAGCAATAAAAACATATCCAATGAGACATGAATAAGAAAATGAAGCAGTTAATACCTGAATAACGAGTAATAATGAAATGTTACTATCAAACAGGTGAAAATATGATCATAAATGTTTTCATAAAAATGATTATGATTCAATAAAAAGTAATTAAAATAAATTTAAATCATTATAAAGGATGTTCAGATACACACAAAATATATCAAACCTAAGGTAAGGGATAATTTTGTAATCTCATTATTATCTGAGATTGTTTATACGTAAGTATTTATTGGGTTTTATTTAGCATCGAAATCCATGATTCATATAATATTTAATAATATTTTTATTCTTCTAAAATTTGTTTGATCAATTTTAACCATTGGTAAATTTTTATTAAATGGAATGAAATGAATCTTATTGCAATTTTCGATACGAGGTACTTTTGGCCTTTTCAGGTAAAAGTATGATGAGAATGTTTTTTTTACTTGTACAACATGAACAGATTTTTTCACTTTCATAATAATATATTTCCTTGATGATTAACTAATAATATTACAATAATATTTTCAAATAAAACAATAACTTCTAATTTTTTTAGATTTTTAAGGAAGGAAAATGTTTTTGAGGAGGAAATTATATTTCCCACAGGTAATAATTTCAAGTATTTTATAATAATTATTTTATATATAAGATGACGCTATTTAGATAGTTTTATATTTCTAATATTGTTACTGATATGATTATATATCATTTATGATGTAATATTATTTAGGAAATCCATTTGTTTAATAGAAATTATGACGGAATGATGTTTTAAAAACCCATTTTATTTCAGGCGTTATTCTATTGTGATTGGTTTTATGTTTTTGTGGAACACATTAGAATGTTTTCATTATAAGATGAGTGGGACCTCTATATCCCACAAATGAATTTAAATAAAATTATTTCTATTGATATAGATGTTAATGGAATGAAAATTAAATCTGGTTCAGTAATATAGGGACAGAATGAGGAGCTAACTCAGTTCAGTAATGGACTTTTTCCTCTATAATGGTCTCGACAATGAGACTTAACTAATATAAAAAGATTTTCCATAATTATGTGTGTTTGAAACAAAATTTCTTGTCTTATGTTATGAAAATTGGGATTACATTGCACTTTTATGATATTTCCCATGACACAATATATGATCTTTTATATGCAGGATAATATTTTCCAATGTTATGCCCTTATGATTATGATATGATTGATATTTCTCTTGTTTACCCTTACTGGGTGTTTGAGCGCACCCTTTCATATGTTTCTTTTCCCCAATTCATGAAGAGGGTTGTCAAGTTAGATATTTAAAAAATGTTTGTAGTTATGAATAAACAAGCCTGAGGAAATGTGGGAGTTTTATGAACCAGTTGTTTGTGATTCCTAGTTTCTAAATACACTAAACGTACACGGTCCGGGCATGGTTTTTCTTATGTTATGTAATAAAATTTATTCAATTTTAAAATTATATCTATATGTAAATAATGGTCCATTATATTTGGTATTATAGAAAATTTATAGTTAACCTTTGGATAATAGGATGAGAGAACTTTAGAAATAACCCTAAGGATATGTCTAAATATACGTTACAATCTTATCCTAGTGTTTTAGAGATGTTCAAGAATAACCTATTATAATACCCAAAGTGTCCTAAATTTAAATTTTATTCTTGAATTATGGTGGTTTTCCATTATAATTGGTGTTTCTCACATTATTCTTATTGGTTTTAGTTAATGGATAGAACCTAAAAAAACCACATTAATGCCGAATGCGATGGAGGTACAATGATTGTCCCCCATGAGCAACCGATTTTTATGGGAGTTGGAATGAAAACTAATAATATATGGATAACTTGGAGATAATATCAACTATATATATTATCTAGAAATCTAATATAATGACATAAATCAGGTAAATTTATTTATAATTTTTATAGATTAAATAATTACCATTATTTATGACACAATAGCGATGTGAACATAATATTATTAATAAAAATATCAAATAAATGGTTTTTAAAAATATTAGAAGAAATTTCAAATGAACCAAGGAATTTTATCCACACATTTTGTTAGATGAATAGGACATGTTAGAATTATATTTAATATTTTCATTCAAATTTATCTTCTTTTTGAATTTTTTATGTCAAATAAATGAATAGTTTCAAAATTGACACTTGATATTTTATAAAAAGAATAATATTCTAAATTATTTATCATAAAAATATTTAAAAATCAAAAATTTATAATTATAAGAGCCAAAATGTACCTAAATATCCATTTATAGTCAATTAACACCATATAATTAAATATTTATAACCATTAAATATTTAGAATGTCAGTACCATAATTAAAATTTGATAAAATAACAAACAGTCAATTAATATGATATAATTTAAATTTCCAAAATAACCTATCCAAAATTTATTGTTTGAGGAGATTGAAACGCTATCTCATCTAATCTTCTAAATTGGAACATTTTTAGTTTTTTTGGGTAGGGTTTGATTTTGTTATAAATTATTATTTATGGAGTTTCCAAAAGTTCCCCTCATCTAAATTATGAAAGGGTACCTCCTCCCTCACCTCTTCACATAATTTTGGAAATTCATGCTCAGAAATACCCTACCATTTTTCCTTCTGAAATTCCCTATTTTAATTCAAGAGGATCTGATCATCTTCAAAGACCATCTCTAGTGATTGATGAAGATATTTAGTTGAATCACGTCAAGGAAGAGCCATCCCTTCTACTGATTCTTTCAAAATTATTTATTCTTATACCTAATACTCATTAGTAATCTAAATATAAAGTAATAACCTCAGTATTAATCATATACTGATATGTTATTATAAATATTATCTATCCATATTTCACCTTATATCCATCCTACGAAAAATTAAATCACCGCGCGTGCGTATGTTTGGCATGCCGTCTCCAAAATATGGGGTAATCTGTTTTTCACCAATACCTTACTTGGATGGGTATAATAATGGAAATAATTACTATATATGATTATTATAACATGTCACTAATTCTTAAATATCACACACAATCCACTTTAAATACCAATCAATAATGTTGGGAATGATATCTTCACTCGTGCATACTTATGACCCCCATCTGCACGATGCGATGTGATTCATTCTACATCATTTTCAATAATACATTATTATATAAATGAATTCAATGAGTTAGTATGATATATATTATACTAATACCATGATTTACGTTAAATATCTATTACTTAATATGTTTAATAAAAACTTATCTGACAAAACATGCATAAGAAAATAAAGCAGTTAATACGTGAATAACAAGTAAAAATGATATGTTACTAACAAATGGATGAAAATATAATCATAAATGTTTTCATAAAGATGATTATGATTATTTAGTAAATATTTAACATTATTTAAATCATTATAAAGTAGGGTTAGATACATACGAATCATATTATACCTAATTTAAGGGATAATTTTACAATCACATTATTATCCGAGATTGTTTTTATGTAAGTATTTACTGGGGTATATTTATCATCCACATCCATGTTTCATATAATATGTAAAATTAATTTAATTCTTCCAAAAAAATATATGTTAATATTACCCATTGGTAAATTGTTCTTAAATGGTATGAAACGAATCTTTTGTCATTTTTTGATACAAGGTACTTTTTGACTTTTCTGGTAAAAGTAAGAGGAGAATGATTTTTAAACCTATATATAATGAAGGGGTTTTTATGCTTTCATAATGCCTTATTTCCATGAATATTCCCATAAAATATAAATATTTTATTTCACCTAAATTGGATTCTTCTAAAATTTTGTGGCATTTTCAAGAAGGAAAATTTTTTTGATGAAAAGGATATTTTCTTTATGAATTAATTTCATGTGTCTTGTAAAAATTATTTTCCTTATAAGATAAAACTCTATAAATAGGGTTATATTTATAACTCTATAATTATTATTATTTTATATCCTTTTTTATGGAATTTTATTTGGTAAATCCATTTGTTTTATATCAAATATGATGGAATGATGTTTAAGAAACCCATTTTATTTCATGGGTTATGATACAGTGAACGTTTTTATGTTTTTGTGGAAAACATAAGAATGCTTTAATTATGAGATGGTTGGGACCTGTATCTCCATTCAATTAATTATATAATGAATTATATATCTTTATATAGACATGAATGTAATGAAAATTAAATATAGTTCAGTAATACAGGTATGGAACAAGGAGTGAACTTGGTTCAGTTATGGACTTTGTCCTCTACGATGGTCACAAAAATGAGCCTTGACTAATATGATATTATTTTCATGGATTATGAGTTTATACCAATAAATTTCTTGACATATGTTATGACTATTGGGATTGCATTCCACTTTTATGATTTATCATATGACAAGATACTATGATATTTTAAATGGCGGATAAGATTTTCAAATGTTATGTTCTTGTTATTATGATATGAATGATAATTACCTTGTTTAACCTTAATGATAATTTGAGCTAACCCTTTAATAATATTCTTTTCTCTATGTTATAATGATTTTTGTTACGTAAATATATAAGGAAAATGAGGCTATTTATGAAGAAATAAGTGGTAGATAATATGGATTTATTATGAACCAGTTGTTTATGGTTCCTAGTTTATAAAGACACTAAACCTATACGGTCCTGACATTGTTTTTGTTATTTTATTTAATAAATATTAGTCAAAGTTGATGTAATATCTAGTTGAAAAGTATATGCCTTTATAATATTAGTTTCCATTAAAGTATTCAATTGATGTTGTATGAAGCATTATATTGAAAAATATGTCATACTCCAACTTGTTTGGATGATTTTGGAGATTGGAAACTCATAGTCCCAAAACATTTTGATGATATGGAAACAATATAAATAGATATTCAGTAATATATTATATTTTCTCAATGTAGGTGAAATAATTATGCTGATAATCAAAGATAATATTTGTAGTTCCAAGCATAAGATCATGTTTTATTAAAAGTATCTCGGTGGAAGTGATTTATTAGGTTTGGTAATAAAAGGAAAATGTGCCCTTGGTAAATAAAACCATTCAAAATCAAGGAATATTTTGGATATCTTGCTTATAATTTGGAAATTCCATGAAATATCTAAAAAATGATTTGTTCTGTATATCTATGGTAAAGGGTAAATGCATGTTCCAACGCATGTGATCACCTTTGATGAAATTTATTTAGAACCTAATATTTAATAACTTTTAGTACCCATATATATTCTTGATATTTGGGAGAAACTATTACCGAATCAGACAATTATTTTGGCAAAGGTACTCTGGAGAATTCAAAAAATTGAAGAAGCAACATGGCAACAAGAGGATTCCGTAAAGGAAAAGAACCTAAATATTTTTTTGAATTTAATAACCAAAACAACTCAAGGAATAAATTTTTGTTCCAGGTAATAATGTATCATCAATGTATTTTTAATATTTTAATTTTAGAATAAATTTAACCGTGTTGATAGTTTTGAAAACACTTATTACTGAGTATGAAATGCACCAAACACTAGGTTTCAACAAAACACTATTTAGTAACATTATTCATAGTCAATTAAATTATAAAACTCATATATAATTTATAGAGAATAGTTATATGATATATATGAAATAAAATATTTTTACATTTATTCAATATATTTTATAGTCATGAGATAAATACAACCCCAATTTTATGCATTAAAACAATATTTTTCTTGAGGTAGATTTACTGACTTAAAATGGGGAAACTATTTAAAATATAAATATAGAATCTTTTATTAATATTGTAATTTAAATTAATATTAATTTTTGAATGATTAATTTCAAATTTAGCTTATTGTAAATGTTTGGTGTTTTTCTGTAATGTTTCTTCTTTAATGGATAGTGAAAATACTAGATTTTAATTGAAAAACGATTTTTCATCTAATTTATTTATATAGATAAATTTAAATTTAAATTTATTTAGATGTAAAATTATAAAAATTATCTACACATTAATCACGTCTAGGAAATTTTAAACAACATCACATTCAAATTGGATATAAAACCATTTCATACTTTTGAACATGTTTACATTAAAAACCCGCTCTGTCATACCATCTATGGGATTAAATTTATCATACATTATGAAACATATATGATTATAATTTGGAATAAAGGATATCATATCTAGATTAATTATATTTTATATTTTTTAATAATTTCAACATTGTTTTTGGGAAAACAAATTATTTAATGTACTTAAAATTACATACAATGATTCTCGTAAACCATGATTATTTAGTGGTTATAATTTGAAATTATAGGATGAAATTTTCCCTACAATTTTACATCAAGAAATATATGTAAATTTCTTCTTTACACATTATTGGATCTAATTTTGTGTGTTATGGACTCCTCTTGGTAGGTGAAAATGTGGGGATCAAAACATTTTTTTCCAAAATTCCAAGTGTACCATTTTCCTCCACTATAAAAAGGTACTCCCAACCATCACTTATTAAAAAATATCAAGCCCCATGAATCTTCTGAAAAAATCCAAAATAATATCCCAAAATTCTATACCTCACCCTATCAGCCTCACACTGAGCCTAAATCCATCCAATAATATCTTTGTGCAATCCAAATGGAGTTACCTGAAGAAGAGGTTAATTTCATCAACAAGAATTTATATTTGGTTTCCTTATCCAATCCATTAATTTATCATAATATCATGATTATATAATAAAAGTTATCTTCATTATACATATATTTTTCTATTTTATGTTTTTTTACCTCCACCTATACAAACCTCCATCAAATGGGTAATAAACATACCATTTATGTGTACAATGCTCTACCAACTCACAAAATGATGTCATTCATTTTTCCATTACCACCTCTCATAGGTGGGAATTATGATGGAAAAAATATTTATATATGATATATGTGATATTTATGTTTTCTTAATATTTATGTAACTATCATACAACACTTACCATAATGGTTCAATTTGGTGTAATTACGATAACATCATTTGTGGACATGTGGACAACCACCACCTCAAAGCGATGTGATACTTTCACATATTACATGGAATGTATACATGATATGATTAATTAAACACGTGATACATAAAAGACATATATATGATGTTCATGACGTAATTAAATTTCTAAAAATATAATTTTTATTTTTATTTTTTACCGTTTCACACACTGAAAAAGTGATAAAGTCGTTCATGGACATGTGGACTACCACCTCCTCAAAGCGATGTGATCTCTTTTACATTACAATAATTATATTTATAAGTTTATATTAATTAATAAAATGGTATATGTTATATAATTATAACTCTGTAGAGTTAAATTTTACTTACATTCATACTGTAAAGATCATTGAAAAATGGGAACATTAATAAGGCGTATGTATGACCTACCATCTCCATTTTTGTAATGTTGGATAATTTTTCATAACCATATTTCATGATTAGTATTAAAATAATATTTTATGTTTAAAAATAAATATTATGTCATTATTATTATTATGTATATGTTTATATAATGAACCATTTGACCATAATGAATTTATGAAAGTCATTATTGACCCATTAAACAATTTTGTCTAAAACCGTTGACATAAAATTAATTCTTTATGTAGTTATATATTATATTGTAATATGTAAAATAAAAATTAGTAACAAAAATTAAATATTTCAATAGAAATGAAGTAATTGACATTATTTCATTATTTTGTAAGATAAAGACACATGTGATAAATCTTTATTATGATAAATGATTTTGTCTCATTTACATTCCATTGTGACTTATTAATTATTATGCAACAACTAAATATGATGTGGTGTATATACTGAACCTTTATAATTAATATCCTGATAGACTTATTCTATATGGTGTTTTATGTATCAAATTGAATTATCCCATCCAAGGTGATTTTATTTTAAAATTTACAAGTTATAATGTTATTTTGAAATCATTATTGATTGTTAACTTTCTCTTGATACGATAACTTTATTGTTATAAATTTTCTTTGGTTATTAAATTTCTATTTATTATCCATAATATTATTCAATTTATATTATTATTTATAAAACAATATCAATTTTTTACATTCAGTATTCAATTTAACATTATTTGATTAATTAGGAAAATATTGATAAATCAATATCTTATACTAAATATGGATATTTGATGACAAGGAATGTTGTTAATTTATTAAATCAGTTACTAAATATTTGAGGATTTCATTAGAAATTCAATATAAAAGTTTGTGACCTATTAATGAAATCCCATCAATGAATCAGTAGTCTTACAAGGTGAATCAGTTGGCCAAATCAGAGTAGTTTAGACTGTCTTGAGAATAAATGTAGACAATAAACGTATTATGTGCATGGGAAACAAGATGTCCAATAATTAATAATATCCAATATTGATAATTTAGTGGTTATTATTATTTATGAGATATTTACTTTTACATTATCTGTGGATGCATTTCAATCGCAAATTATTTATTAAATGGAATGTGTTTCAGTTATCTACTTTTCCGTATTGATTATGACGTATCAAAATTTTTATATGGAATGTGTTTGTACTTTTTTATCTACTCATGAAGATTATGAACATTTCTTCAATATTTATTCTATTGTACTAAACCATACATAGCATTTTAGATCACCCTTATATTGTTTCCTTTCCTAAGGATATGAAGAATAAATTATTAAATGATATTTAAAGGATGTTGTTCACTTATTATTATTATGTATCGTATTTTATTTTCAATATAGAAATGTAATATAGATAACATGTATGCAATATAGTTTTATATGTATGTTAAACTAATCAATCCTTTAGGATTTGATTAATTGAAATCATGTTAATGTAATAATGTAAGGCACTAGATTTTGGATTTTGGGGTCAGGACATTACATTAATGATACACCACTGATCCATCAGTAGTCTCATTGGTCGAATCAGTTGGCTATAATCAGCTAAATGCATTTCTACACATTTTATTTAAATTGTGTTGAGAGTATGTCTTGATGGTAAATTTTTCTTGTTCCTAAGAAAAATGAAACCCATTAATTATGAACAACCTTTATTGAAATCTTATTTACTATTATACATGATTTTTTCTCTATGGTATTATGTCAAGATGAATTATATTTTATGTTCATTGATTAAATGGAATTTGTTTTTAGTTATTTATCAGGCCATATTGATTATTCCTTATCCATTTATTTAAATGGATTGGGGACATATTTAATTACCATTCTATATTGATTATTATTTATCAATATATATAGCCAAATTATTAAAATGGAATGTGTGTTTAGATATTAACCTTCTATATTTATTATTCATATCGATTAATGAGATCTTCTATTTAGCTTAACCCATACAAAGTATGTGAGATCACCCTCTGTAATGACCCGAGTCCAGAGCCACATAACTGGTTCCCCGTACCCAGTTCACCACATGACCTCAAGAGTGTTTCCCAAAATGCCAGAGGCTGCTGACTAGAAGCGAGGGCCTTGGTGAGTTAGTGGGGAAACTATGCCCTCATTTGGTGAAGTATGCAGCGGAAGAATATGCATAAAAAATAGCGGAAGCAGTAAATAGCTTGAAAAAACTGAACTGAAAGTAAAATCATGGTATGATATAATAATTATGTAGAATGGTACATGTATCTATGGAAAGCAGTAATCAAAAAAACATGTTGAAATACAACTGAAACCAAAGCACTAAATGTAAATAGCAACTCCAGCATCATCGCGGGCCAAGGCCTGAACCCATCCTCTTCATCTATGACCAGTAATCAAGTACCTGAGGTAAAAGGGCCACAATCCCTACCTATACCTGCAACTATATAATCTGTTTGGGCTGAAAAGCAGGACCCAAACAGGGTGTGAGACTAATCCTAGAAGGAAAACACCACAAGATTTGTGCCCTACTGTCAGTGAGAGATATAGAAAAAGTAAAGGTAAATTATTACAGTAAATAATTCTACCAATTACCATTCACATTCATTTATTCACACAAACAGGGAAAAACTAGAAAAGTTTTCTATTCCATGATATGCAAGTAACACAACAGGTATCAAAAAGAATACCTAAACACAAGCAGTACAAAACCCTACCTTGTTCTTTGGCCTAGTGAACTCATCACAACCAACCATAAAAATTCACAATGACTCTCTAGGTGGCTTAAACTAGAAGACCCCTATTGTCCAGTAATCATACAAGGCACAGACACTCTGGGAAGCTCTCACGTCAATTCCCCTATGGTCTTGCAACGATATCTACAGACTCTCTGAGGAAGCAATTACGTCTAATTCTTCTTGTGGTCTCGATGCGTGGGTAACTAAGAAAACTCTTGGGAAGCACAAAGTCTTATTCCTGTAGGTCCTACATACAAAACTAAAACTAACAAACCCTCTAGGGAAGCACTTAATCGTCTATTCCCTCTTTGACCTCCCACACCAGGTTCTCACAGCCCTGAGCAGTCCATTCGTGTGTAATCGACTGTTATCAGCACTAAGTATGTTAAACAACTTCTTTTATAATAGCTAACATGCATTAAAATCATTTAAACAGTAGGAAAAACATGCAATCGGTGATAACAAGAATCTTACAATTTCAATAGGGTTTTCCTCATAGGCAAACGGTCCCAAATGGAGATAAATAACCAAACAGAGTGATAAACACCCATGGGGTAATACTCAATCATGAAACCAAGCATATAAAAGTACCATTTCATCATAAGCTAACAAGAAATCTTGGGAAGGTAAACAATAGGATCAAAATCCAAAACTCGGGATGATCGATACATGGGTATCCGATACTTTTGCAACCAAAACTCAAAGAACTTCAATGTAGGGAAACAAACACCTACCACGATCCTCAGATATCGATATACTTGAACCTAGGCCCATGAATCAGAATATAATTGAGTAGATCTGAAAAAACATCTAAAATGTTCAACCTCAGATAACTCACATGAGAGGAAAAATCAGGAAACGAGGCTAAAAAAGAACCAAGAACTCACCGTTGTGATTCTTCTGCAACCGACAGAGTTTGATTCGGACAACCGGTGACGTATCGATGGCTCAGAGAAGAAACGGCCCCCCTTGAACATTCTAGATGGAATTAGGCGGAGAAGAAGATGCTTTCCATCATTAGGCGTGACCCCGGGTCAATTAATGAAATAAAAAAAGTACACGACATGTACTCTTAAAGTACACGGCGTGTAGTGGGGTTTTCCGTACTCCGCCAAAATCGGCCTCCACATCACATCTACACACCATGTGTGTGCCCCAGTATCGTCCAACACACGGCTTCAAGTGGCCAAGGAGTACATGGCGTGTACTCTAAAAATTTACAGATTCTCCATTTTTCCTTAAAAATCTCGTAAAAGAGATCTGTACCTGAAACCGAAGCTCTGAGTTCTTAAAAACTTTTCCCCTTAATTAAATTCATCCATGAATTTCCCTATCAAGGCATAAAAGAAGAAGCCTTGAACAACTATGGACACTATGATCGCATATCAGCCTCCTTCTCCCAAGTCTCGTCCTGTATACGGTCGTGCTACCATAGCACCCGTACCATAGGAACAGACCGGCCACAGATTACCTTTGCACTGAAATAAACAATCCTGATAGGATGAAAAAGATGCATCCTACTCCAACTCAACCTCCTCGGGTTGAAAAACATGAGACAAGTCTAAGAAATACCATCGAAGTTGAGAAATATGAAAGACGTCGTGCATAGCCTGGTACCTCTGAGGTAACTACAACCTGTAAGCAACCATCCCGACTCGTTCCAGAACCTCAAACGGCCTAATGTATCTCATTGAAAGCTTACTCTATCTCCTAATACTCTTGTGTCCCAACCTTGGTGTGACATGGAGGAAAACCTGATCCCCAACCTCGAACTCCAGAGGTCATCTCTGCTGATCAGCATAAGACTTCTACCGAGACTGTGTTGTCGCCGTCCTCTTCTGAATATACTCTATCTATTCTGAGGTCTCCTGAACAAGACGAGGTCCCAACAAAGCTTCCTCCCCTGCCTCTAGCCAGCATAAAGGTGATCGGCGTGGCCTACCGTACAAAGCCTCGTACGGTGCCAACTGAATAGTCGCCTGAAAACTGTTGTTGTAGGCAAACTCCAGCAGAGGAATATGATTCTCCCAAGAACCGCCAAAGTCTAGAATAAAAGATCTGAGCATATCCTCAAGCACCTGGATTGTACGCTCGGAATGGCCATCAGTCTGGGAATGGTATGCTATACTCAAAAGTACATGTGTACCCAACACCCTTTGTAGCCCCTACCATAGGTGTGAAGTAAAACATGCATCCCTGTCTGAAACAATGGAGTGTTGAAATCCTTGCAGACATAAAATCTCTCGGATGCAACCATCTCATCTCATCAACAATGAAGGTCTGCTTGATCGGCAAGAAGAGTGAAACCTTCGGGAGCCTGTCCACTACAACCTAAGCTGCATCATTTCCTCGAGGGGATCTCGTTAAACCTATCACAAAGTCCATCGCGACATCATTCCATTTCCACTCAGGAATGGGTAACTACTGCAAAATCCCTGCTGGTCACTGATGCTATGCCTTCACCTACTGATAGGTAGAACACTGCATAACAAAACAAGCCACATCCTTCTTCATACCTAGCCACCAATACTAACGGTGCATGTCTCGGTACATTTTGGTGACACCAGGATGAACTGCCCAAGCTGAAGCATGGAACTCCCGCATCCTCTTCTTCTGTATGTCGGCTGAAACCCATATGCGGCCATGAAAATGTAAAACCTTGTCATCACCCACTATCCACCCTGGATTAGGGTCTCCATCTAACACACCCTCCTGTAGGACTAGGCCTTAAGGTTCTGATAGCTGCCTCATTCGATCTCGATCAAAAAGGGTATAGGTAATAGCTACAGAAGAAATAACCGTATGACCCTATTTGTCGTGAACCTCCAGATACATATCAGAGAATAGAGCCATGAGCTACCACTCACTGCTCGCCTCCTAAACTACCTGCAACTGAGTCCTCCTTCTCAGTGTGTCTACTATAGTATTGCCTTTCCCATGCATATAAGCATGCTCGAAGTCGAAAGATTGTAGGTACTCGACCCACCTCTTCTATCTCAGATTCATGTCATGCTGTGTGAAGATGTACTTGAGGCTCTTGTGGTCAGTATGTACCACGAAATTCTCTCCCATGAGATAGTGCCTCCAACAACGCAAAGCATGAAAAATAGCAAGAAACCCCAGGTCGTGTGTAGGATAGTTCTTCTCATGTGGCCTCAACTGTAGAGATCTGTACGCGACAACACGATCTTCTTGCATGAGAACTACTCTAAGCCTGATGCTTGATGCATCACGGAAAACTATATAACTCTTTCCCGGCTCGGGCAGAACTAGAATCAGTGCTAAAGTCAATCTCCCCATCAGCTCTTGGAAGGCTGAGTCGCATGCATCTGACCAAACGTACTTCTCGCCCTTCTTAGTCAAGCCCGTCAATGGTGCTGATAAGCATGATACGTCCTGTATAAACTGCCTGTAGTATCCAGCCAGCCCCAAGAAAGTATGAACCTCGAAGACATTCTTTGGCAGCTCCTAGGTGACTACTGCTCTAACCTTCTTTGGGTCTACCGATACTCCTGTCTCTGAGATGAGATGGCCCAGGAAGTGAATCTCATCCATCCAAAAGTGGCACTTTGAGAGCTTAGAATATAGTTTTTTCTCTCTCAGTGTACTCAATATGATCTCAAGTTGGGTAGCATGGTCATGTCAAGTGTGAATGTACACCAATATATCTTTCATGAAGACCACGATGAAGGAATCCAAGTAAGGATCTATCACTCGGTTCATTAGTGCCATGAAAACTGTTGGCGCGTTCGTAAGGCCGAACGGCATATCCATATACTCATAGAGGCCATACCTGCTCCTGAAGGCTATCAGTGGTATATCTGAAGTCCTAATGCCCCGATGATGATAACAAGACCTCAAATCGATCTTCAAGAACACCTGATCTCCTCGAAGCTGATCGAAGAGATCATCAATCCTCGGCAAGGGATATTGGTTCTTGACCGTCAACTGGTTCAACTTTAGATAATCCATGCAAATCCTAAGGGTATTGTCTGCCTTCTTTGCAAACCAGACAGGCAAACCCCAAGGAGATGTACTGGGTCGGATGAAACCCTTTGTATGCAACTCCTCCAATTGCTTCTTGAGCTCTTGGAACTTATGTGTAGCCATCCTAGAAGGAGGAATGGACACCGGGGATGATCTTGGGAAAAGATCAATTGAGAGTTCTACCTCACGCTCTAGAGGCAAACCAAAAAAGTCTTCTTGAATGACATTTGGAAAGCGCTTAACCACTGGAGAAAAATCTAACTGTGAATTCCCCTAGTCATCCAGATAAAGACTTACAATCTGGGCCTTAACTCCTCCTAGCACATGATGCTCGAGTCCGGCTCAACTTTCCTGAACATTCAACTCGCCCTTATGAAGGAAAGATTCACCCTCTTGTGATACAAAACTCACCCTACGGCGATAGCAATCGATGACTGCCTAGAAGGGAACCAACCAGTCCAAACGAAGAATGACGTAATTTCCCGTCATCTCCAGGACAAAGAGGTCCCATAGGAAAAGATACCCTGCAACCTCAAGAGGGAACTCCTTGCACTGATGTACGCTAGATTACCACATTCCCAAGGGAGTGTTGAGAGTCAACATGTCCGTAGGAAAAAAAAGACACAGAGAACAAGACATTCCACTATAGCAACAGAGATAATGCTATGTGAAGCACCAGTATCGAAAAGGGCTGAAGATAAAACTGAGGCTAATAAGATCGTACCTCGACCTATGGAAGGTCCAGGATCTTGCTCTCAATGAATCTTCTCTTCTGCAAACATCTGGCCAGTACCATGGCCCTATGTAGCATCTTAATATCACTGAGTTGATCCCCCTTGAGCATGACTACCACGTCCATGACCTCTACATTGGCATGTTCGACCCAAAAAACTCTAGCCCCCAGTCTACTGTGGAACTGGTAATCCTTCTCCTAAATGAGGGGTAGAAACAGATCCTCCTTCACTAGACGCTGGA
Source organism: Viscum album (assembly GCA_963277665.1). NCBI lineage: Eukaryota > Viridiplantae > Streptophyta > Magnoliopsida > Santalales > Viscaceae > Viscum > Viscum album. The sequence continues at coordinate 648,862,237 of OY728130.1, read as the reverse complement.
AGAAGAGCCCTACACAAACGTTGTAGATGACACATCTTACCGCAAGCTCGGCACTCCAATAGATCTCTCGGGCACTGAGGCTTTTATTCCCACTCTTTCCTCACTAATAGCACACCACCGGGTTTCCAGAAGGATGATCCCATCTACCAGAAGATATACCTCACTTCCTCGATTCACCTCGAGTAGACTCTTAGTGGTGCTTCTTGCTGTTAGTATGAAATGAATCATCCTTGGATGCTATACCGCCATGGTCAACAGCTCCAGTCTCCCTCAGATTTATTTCGGTGATCAGCACCTGGTTTACTATCAGAGTAATAGAAGTTAGATGGAAAACGTTCACCTGTGATCTGATCTCTGTTTTGAGGCCTTCCTCAAACTTCCTTGCGAAAAACAGCTCGTCATTTCCTAGAACAGGAGCGAAACATTGTAACTCAGAGAAACTGGAGGAATACTTCATAACCAAAAGAGTACCCTGCAGCAGGTTCATGAACTCCTAGGACCTATCGGCACTCAGCGTCGCTAGATAGAAGTAGTCGTAGAACGTACGCTGGAATTCGTCCAAATCCATAGTCCGCTGGGGACCTGCCTGTGAGACTACATCCCACCATATCTTGGCAGAATCTCGCAGCATGTAAGTCGTGAGCTTCACCCTTCTGTTTGGGGGTGTCTCCAGGTGCTCGAAGATGGAAATCATGGTTTCTAGCCATGACTCTGCAACCTGAGGTCCTCAATCCCCTATGAATGTGGGAGGATGCAGCTGCTGGAAGACTCACATCAGCTCTTCCCTAGACGGGGCAGGATGCTGAGCTCCCTGGAAGGTCTACATGAACCTCATGAAACACTCTCTGAACTGAGCATTCGCACCAGTGTCTGGAATCACTTCAGGTGCCATATTCGGGAAAATCGGCGAAACTACTGGTAGTCCCTGGTCTGCTGTATCAGGCATATGGTCACTGCCTGGTTCCTGACGTGCAACAGGAGGACGTCTTGGTGCCATATCCCTGAAAGATCAAAAGCACGCCTCCGATTTAGGATCAACAAGGACAAAAAACACAAGAGTACAAAATGAGAATAGGAGAGAGAAAAACTTAAATTTGAAAAACTGAACTACAAGGAATGTATATTAAACTACACGGCGTGTTTGTTAAAGCCATTTACATGGGTGTGTAATTCTGCCACTACTGGTCATGTAACGTTCCAGAATACATGGCATGTTTTCCCAAAACACGGCGTGTACTTGAACTCCACTCCCCTACCCGAGTCTCTTTGCACGGCTGACCCACATGGTCATCCTAATTCTAAACTACACGGCGTGTTCCGAATAAACACGACGTGTATAAGGATAGATCACACCGACCCGTGTTGTTCATGACACGGATGGGTACCTAGTAGAAAACTACACGGAGTGTACTTGACAGGATCAGCGACCCATGTAGTAGGTTACACGGCCGGCTACACGGCTGACCCCTACACGGCGTGTTCCAAACAATCATGGCTTGTATAAGGATGGATAACACCGACCCGTGTTATTCGTGACACGGCCGAGTACATAGGAGAAAACTACATGGCGTTTTATTATAACATACGGCATGTACTAGACACGTTTCCCAGACCCGTGTTGTTAGTGACACGGATGGGTACACAGTTGACTACTATACGGTGTGTATTTATGGTACACGGCATGTCCCCGAAGACTTTCTAACACCCATTGTTTTTGTTTACACAGATAGTAACACGGTATAAAAACTACACGGTGTTTATGAATAAAGTACAGACCGTGTATTCTGGGTTTTTCAGGGCAGTACCTCAGAAACTGCTCCGAATGCCAGAAACACTGAAAAACAACCAGCTCTGTGCCAAATTCCGATCAGTGGGGGCCAATACTCCACGCGAATCAAATCTTATCATCATAACAATTCATACAACAAGTAAATAGCATAACAACAATGATCCACCAAATTCTGATCCTTGAGGGCCTATAAAACCTCCATGGCCAGAGGTTGGCGCCCATGCTAAATAGGCTGTAAAATAAGTAATACTCTATCAGCGCAACAAGAATTTATACCACATCAACTACCACAACGGTATGCATAATCTATCACGAAATCTATCACAACAGTAGGTAATTCTAATGCACCCTAAATGACATGATAAAATGCATGACAAGTGATTTTCTACCCAGTTCCTATATGATGAATGAGATGGCACACCCTCATCTCATCGGGTTGCAACCAAATAGAGCCACAATCATATAAACGGTAACAACACAAAACATGTGAATCACCCAACGATGAAATATAACAAACTGTAACGCTTTCAAAAACTGAAAATTGCAATTACGAGGTAATATAGCTTTTCCCTGTACACGAGTTAATTACTCCCGGGCAAAGTTAAGTACTAACTACCCATTTCTTCCTATCCCTGGATATTTTCACAAAACAGTAAGCAATAGTAAATAAAGAAAACTCCTCTGATTCCACTTTGTAATGACCTGAGTCTGGATCCACATAACTGGTGCCCCATACCCAGTTCGCCACATGACCTCAAGCACGTTTCCCCAAATGCCAGAGGCTGTCGACTAGCAGCGAGGGCCTTGGTGAGTCACTGGGGAAACTATACCCTCATTTGTTAAAGTATGCAGTGGAAGAAAAATCATAAATAATAGTGGAATTAGTAAATAGAATTCAACAACTGAACTAAAAGTAAAAGTAATTTCTGATACAATAATGATTCAGAATTGTACACATATCTATAGAAAGCAGTAAAAAAAACAACGTGCTGAAATACAACTGAAACCAAAGCACTAAATGTAAATAGCAACTCCAGCAGCATCGAGGGCCAAGTCCCGGTCCCATGCTCTCCAGCATCGACCAGCAATCAAGTACCTGAGGTAGAAGGTCCACAATCCCTACCAATACCTGCAACCATATATGTCTTTGGCCCGAAAAGCAGGACCCAAATAGGGTGTGAGACTAATCCCAGTAGGCAACCACCACATGATTTGTGCCCTACTGTCAGTGAGTGATATAGAAAAAGTAAAGGTAAATAAGTACAGTAAAATATTCTACCAATTACCTTTCACATTCATTTAATTACACAACCAGGGAAAAACCAGAAAAGTTTTCTATTCCATCATAAGCATGTAACACAGCGGGTATCTAAAAGACTACCTAAACACGAGCAGTACAAAACCCAAGCTTGTTCTTTGGCTTGGTGGACTTGTCACAACCAGCCATCAAAATTCCCACTGACTCCCTGGGTGGATTAAACAAGCAGACCCCTATAGTACAGTAATCATACTAGACACATACACTCTGGGAAGCTCTCACGTCAATTCCCCCATGGTCTTGCAATGATAACTATAGACTCTCTGAGGAAGCACTTACGTCAAATTCCACCCGTGGTCCCGATGCGTGGGTAACTAATAACACTCTTGGGAAGCACAAAGTCTGATTCTCGTAGGTCCTGTGTATGAAAATAAAACCAACAGACCATCTAGGGAAGCAATTAATCGTCTATTCCCTCTTTGATCTCCCACACGAGGTTCTCACCACCCTGAGCAGTTCAGTCGTGCATAATCGACTGTTAGCATCCCTAAGTAAGTTAAACAACTAATTGTCTAATAGATACCATGCATCAAACGAATTTAAATTGCAGGCAAAACATGTAATCATTGATAACAAGAAACTAACAACTTCAATAGGGTTTGCCTCACAGGCAAACGGTGCCAAATGGCGATAAACAGCCAAACAGAGGGAGAGACACCAGTGGGGTGATCCTCAATCAAGAAACCAAGAATATAATATTACAAATTCATCATAATATAAAAAGAAATCTAGGGCAGATAAACAATAGGATCAAAATCCTAAACCCGGGATAACCCATACATGGGTATCCGACACTTTTGCAAACAAAACTCAAAGAACTTCAACGTAGGGAAACAAACCACCTACCTCGATCCTTTGAGATCGATATACATGAACCTCGGCCCGTGAATCGTCCAAGAACGGAGTATATCAGAAAAAACATCTAAAACGTTCAACCTCAAATAACTCACATGAGAATAAGAATCAGGAAACAAGGCTAAGAGGGAACCAAGAACTCACTGCTGCGATTCGTCTGAAACCGATGGAGTTTGATTCGGACAACTAGTGACAGATCGGTGGCTCGGTGAAGAAACAACCCCCTTAGACGTTCTGGACGAAATTAGGTGGAGAAGAACATGTTTTTCGTCATTAGGCACGACCCCGGGTCGTTTAATGAAAAAAAAAGTACACAGTGTATACTCTTAAAGTACACGGCGTGTAGTGGGTTTTTCTGTACTCCACCAAAATCGGCCTCCACGTCACCCCTACACACCGTGTGTGTGGCCTGGTCTAGTCCAACACAGGACTTCAAGTGGCTGAGGAGTACACGACATGTACTCATAAAGTACATGGCATGTACTCGGAAAATTTCCAGATTCTCCATTTTCCCTTAAAAATCCCGTAAAAGAGATATGTACCTGAAACCGAAGCTCCTGGTTCTTATTCCCTTATTTTGATTCCTTTTTTAAGAATCATTGAAGATTATTATGACGGATATGCATGGTTATTATTGATAAAATAATGTTATTTTTTAAAAAATATTTATGTTGTAATATCTAAATTCAAATATAATGTAAAAATAATGTATGTCTCTAGTTTACCAATAATACTAAACAAACAAGTCATTTATCATTTATTTCCTTGTTTCATATACAAATGTAATGGTATCATTAACTGAGTCCAAAAATACTAGGGTTGGGATGCTAATGTTTTTGTCGAAGATTGTTTATTAGCAACCCAAAAAACTATATTTTTCAAAACATAGATTAAAAACACAAAACAATGTTAAACATTGACGATATGTATTGATGAAAATCATAATGTCTTGGTAAGTTATACATTATGTGGTATTTCCTAGTAATACATCCTTGTATGGATTGTATCTTAGATTTATGAGTTTAATATTGAAGGTATGTTCAAAGACCTAAAAACCCCATTTTTAGGTTTTATGTTCTCACGTCCCCTCCCTACAAGGTGTACCCCTCTAGAGGCAAAAATGGGTGAAGGGAGATAATGAACCCATAGTCCTACCTCTAGTAGGCCCCAGGTTGGTGACTAGAACTGAGGGTATATTAAACACACAAATGGGAGGCATTTCCCTCTAAGAGAACACATGAAAATGAGAGAGATAAGAAAGAAACCAACCATCTCTAAATCAGGTAGAAATATAAATGAAATACCATGTACATGTATGTAATGTCATGAAAAACTACTAAAAATAAAAGGAGAAAAACTTCAAATACCCAAAGGAATGCAAAAAACAACCACAACTATGAATCCCAAACAACTCCTACAATCCCAAGATATTAGAAACCAACCCGATCTCCAACCACATCCAGGTGACCTGAAAAAAAATAGTGTATATAGACATAGGGTTATTATAATAATATAATCAGTAGGATCCTCCCTAGAGAATCTCATTAAAATGTATAGAAAGCATAATAAAGCACAGTGAACAACAAGTGAAATAACTCGTCACCTAAATAGGTATACTATGTTCCCGACCTCACCACGACTACTCTGACCATGTATCGCAAACAAGAGTATAAAATATAATAAATAATATTAGGGGTACCTTGGTATTACTTTCCCACTAGTTTTCCTCTTTCCCCAACATCGCATGTCCTAAGCATCTCTCTCAAAAAAGGCTTTCTCGTAGACACATGGTCAAAGAACCAAAACATGAACCTCGTGAAACAAACCCACCACGTCCATGTATTCAAAGTAACCTAGTAGTTTCTAGGAGCCACCACATCTTGCATAATGTGTATCATAGGTCAGGCATTATACCTCTAGCCATTACAGCCCATACACCGAGTAAGGATCCTCAATCCATAACATCCTATACATGTTACACCTATAGTAGTCCTTGGGAAACTATATCCAGAATATATGTGTGTGAATAACCAAAATCCATTATATCCTTCCACACACATATATGGGTATAATTAACCACTCTTCCTACCATCACAAGTAATATACAAGAGAAGAGTGTGGGGCCAATGGGGTAGTCAACCATCCATCCTCCCACTAGAATGTGGGGGAAAACACTCCCCAGGGCTCAGAATCCCCAGGGTGTTATTTGTCCTAACTGATGGGGTGGAGAAGCATATAGAAACCAAAAATGTACAGAATATACTATATCACACAACCAAACTATGGGAATAACCTACTCTTAAACTCAACTATAACTAATTTCTCTCGAACTCCTGGTTTCCACTTCTATGACTGTGTATCCTATAATAACACAACCATTTAAAGAGATTTATTACATTCCTTCATTACCTTTTGATCAGTTGAAATTTAAGTTCATTAATTCTTTATTCGTTAATTAAACAATAACAATTTACAATTTATATTTCGTTGGCATCACACCCAAATAAAACCCTTCCTTAAATTGTAACCTCAGTATTGTGTCCCTGCAAGATCCAACCCCATGTGTTACATCAATTATTCAATAATTTATTAACAAAATTATTACTTTACCATATTACTAGACATTCTAGAAGACATTCTAAGCTACTAAACACAATGGGGGTCAATAGTATTAGTTGATGAACTACCCATTTAGTATTTTCCACCTATAGCAAGAGCATAGTCCCATCCTCCCTTGTGTAACTAAACACGAAAAGCATGTGACATTACCAGCATGTCATCACCCCTATTAGAAGGAGGGTTGGAAAACCAGCTACCTTGAGCAGTGGGGAATGTATGGAATATAAACAACCAATAATAAATAGAAATCATCCAATCAATCACATCCAACCCTTTCCATCAACTCTGGTGTCCTCCCCAACACCCATATGAATAAGTTGATGCATCTGGCCAACTGATGCCACAACCCATTGGACTCCCTTCCCACACATATCAAAACATCCTTCTAGGATCACATCACAACACAAGTATTAGGAAAACAAACATTATATCAATTGGGCTTTTTGACCTTTAAAAAGGCAATCAACCTTCATTCATAATAATCTCTCAAATCTCCAAGCATAAGGCTCTTGGCCTTCACAAACTAGAGGGTAACGTAGAACCCAACAAGGCATTATCATTTTTATCAAATAGAAAGTTATTTAATCCATCTAGAATTAACCGATTTATTATCTATAATTTCCAACTATGGGTAACCTAAATATAAAAATATCATAGCTATCACAAATTTATTAAGCATACTTATCGCACTAATTTGATCAGCATCAAATTACCACAACAAAAAACTTGATTCATTTAAATGTATATTTAACTTTATCCAATCAATTATCAATTAATTTTGGATTTACATTATTTACCAATATCCATCAAGAAAAAAAGGCTAAACAAAGCAATCATAGATATCACACTATCATGCAAAAAAAGATGCAATAACATATGATCGATATAAATTTATTTATCTAGTTTAAATATTTATTATGTAAATTACATTGTGATTCAGTGGTATAAAACAAGATAACACTATAGATGAATGTAAATGAAAAATGAATTAACAAATACCCTACCTCAAATAGTTATTAACATTCTTTATATGATAACAATCCACACAAGAGATCACAATCACATCCTCCTGTGAAAACTACATCCACCCGAGGATGTTGCGCCATGGCTACACCCGCAAAACCCAAGAAACACTATTAGAAGAATGGAAATCACATTCCATAATATGGAGAGGATAAAAAGGAGAATATTCACCCAAAAAATGATGATAAATCATACCTTATATTGAATATTGATGGATTCTTATTGGTTTCACCAAAATAGGGGGTGCAGTTGTTGTAAGAAGAACATCGAGGGAAACCAATCCACGTGGAAAGGTTAGATTGCACAACTCTTATGGGAAGGAAGGAAAATATTGATCGTCTCATAGTAGAGAACAAGGAGAAAGAACATGGTATAATGATATATCATCCCTATAGAATATTTAGTAGAGAAATTGTTTAAGATACACTAGACTTTCCATTAAAATCGGATCGCTCGAAACCATGTGGTTTGACCATGTAAAATCATCCTGACCCTTAGTAAAATTAATGTATTAGTTATGGGATTAGAATTGGTATTAAACCCCATAAAAAGGATTTGAATGCGTTTAATGTTTACGAAAATTTCAAATCGTCAAAACTGAAAAATATGGAAATTTGGAAAAGGAAATATGAAACAGTTTTTAAAACACTCTTCATGCGTTGTGACACCATTTCTATGACACTGTGTCTGTGACACCATGTCTGTGACACCATGTATGTGACACCATGTCTGTGACACCATGATAGTGACACGGTGATTTTTACACCATTTATGTAGAACCGTGTCTGTGACATTGTTTTCATGACACCGTTTCTGTCACACTGTTGCTGTGACACCGTGACTGTGACACAATGACAATGACACTATGATTGTGACACTATTTCTGTCAAACCATTTCGGTGAAACTCTGATTGTGACAATATTTCTGTGACACTGTTTCTCTCACAACATTTCTGTGACAACATTTATGTGGCACCGTTTCTGTGACACCACTTCTGTGACCCCGTGACTTTGACACCGTTTCTGTGACACTTTTTTCGTCAGAACGTTTTTGTGACAACATGAATGTGACACTATTTTTGTGATACCATATCAATAACAGTGTTTCCGTGACACCGTGACTATGACATCGCTTCAATGACATTGTTTTGGTGACATTGTTTCTGTGACATCATTAAACTATTCAAAAAACTGGAAACACTCTTCACTGAACTGGAAAATTTGAATATTTTTGGGGATGAGTCACCTTGACCTCCCAGAACTCCTCAAACACTAAATTTCAGCAATGGAATGTACCACAGAGGTCTGAACCATTAAATCAGATACCTCTCAAAACATTATCATCCACGATAATCCAAAACCAACAAAAAATAAAATAGAAAAGGGGTCCAAACAACCACTCATCAATATAAATCTCAAAAGAGGGCAAGCCATAAGAAGCAACAAATGAAATCCATCTTATAAACATGAAATGTCTATAGCCACAAAGCGAACATCGTTACATGAATAGAGTTAAACATCAAACATCTTGAAGTACTGATCACGTATCTGTGACTCACGTTTACATGTACTCTCTCCATGCCACAGTGTCGCCACAAAAAAATCCAAGGGGATAGGACACCTGCGCAACACTTTCTCATTATGGTCTTGGGTGGTCACATTCAGATCCTCGAAGGACGCATCATTATCAACATCGATCTCTCCCCAATTTTTGAAATGAGATTTATCATGAAGACAACGACAGAGCTATGACACATGAAACAAAATCGTATATCTGTCTCATCTGCAAGGGAAGTGATACCCGATACTCCACGGTTCCAACATGATCCAACACCCCAAAAATCCTAAAAACCCGAGGTGAATTCTATCTCCCATCACCAAAACTTCAGAGCCCATGATGGGGAGTCACCTTCAGAAATAGGTGTTCCCCAACATCAATGTCCCCAGGTCTCCTCCTTTGATCGGCATATTTTTTATGATGATTTTGCACTGTCTTCATCCTCTTAGGAATCACCTACACCATCTTTGTCGTATTCCACACTACTTTCAATCCAAGAATTGATGACTCTCTATCCCCAGTCAAGTATAATAGAGAAAGGAATGGTCGACCATTCAAGGATTCAAATGGTCCCATTCAGATGGTGGAGTAAATACTATGGATGTCAGTGAACTTTGCCAAGGGTTAGTGCCTTATCCATGAACCTCCAAAATCGAGGACATAAGATCTCAAAATGTCTTCAAGAGTCTAGACAATTCACTCTATCTGATCATCTGTCTGCAGAATAAATGTAGTTCGAAGGCATAACTAATAACCGAAAGCATGTTGGAGACCTCTCCACACCCAGGAGGTAATACGAGGATCTCGATCAGAAATGACCATCCATGGGACTCCATGAAGACTCACTACCTCCACCATATACTGCCTTGAAAAAACGTCCACTCAGCTTGAGTCCTTGATAACTATAATGTGGGATGATATTTTTAAACAATCCACTAGCACCCAAATAGTGTCATATCCACCCTGAGATCGAGGTAAACTAGTAAAAAAGTACATTGAGTTTTCCTACCACTTCCACAAAAGAATATTTAATGGATGTAGAAAACCATCAGTGACACAGTGCTCAAACTTGATTTTCGGGTAGGCCAAACATTGAGAAACAAACGCCGCTACTGCATGATTCAACCCAGGCCACCAAAATTGACTCCTCAAGGCATGGTACATCTTTTTCATGCCTAGATCCACCACTAAAGGTGAACAATGGAACTCTATGAGAACCTTATCATGCATCGAAAAAGGAACCAATAACCTTCAATGATATAACACTTGGTGTTTTTCATCTTCATACCAACCATCAGGGGCCTCGCCAGAAACAACTCAGTCTCTCCAGACCTCCACTTCAAGATCCCCCAACTGGGTCTCTTCCACCTACTGCACCAGATATGACTGTACTATCATCTGAAAAAGGAAACCTTTATCCCCAATTTCTTCCATATCGAGATATAATACTAAATAATCTTCCATAACTCTCTAGGAATCACTAGATTCATGCACTACATTACTATGTGACTTCTTGATCAGCGCATCAGCTAAAACATTCCCCTTTCTAGGAGTATAAGACATTTCAAAGTTGTATTACTATAAGAACTCCATCCACCAATAGTGCCGCATGTTTAAGTCGCACTGGGATAAAACATTCCTCAGGCTCTTATGATCGGTGAAAATTTCAAAGCGCTAACCAATGAGGTAATGTCTCTACAACATTAGAGAAAACACCTCTGCCACCAACTCAAGATCATGGGTGGCATAGTTATGTTCATGGGGACGCAACTTCTGATACCCATATGAAATGACCATTCTCTGCTGCATTAGAACACAACCTAACCCCAGATGCGATGCATCACAAAAAACATCAAACTAAACTCCATATATTAGAAGATAAAGAACTGGAGCACTTACCAACTTATCTATATGATACTCAAATGCTTCCTGACACTCATTAGTCCACATGAATGCCTAATAATTCTTGGACAATGTTGTCATAGGAGTCACAACCCGAGATAAATCAGCTATGAACCTCATATAGTAGCCCACAAGACTAAGGAAACTTCGCACCTCTGCCACTGTTTTAGGGGCTTCCCAAGACACAACAACTTCCATATTTGAGGGATCCAAAGTTAATACCTACTTGGACACAACATGCCCCACAAAAAAGACTTCTTGAGCCCAAAAATCACACATCAAAAACTTCTTAAACAGCTTTTGTTGATGAAGAAATCCCAAAACTACATGCAGATACTCTGCATGCTCCTCCTCAGACAAAAAGTACACAAGTATGTCATTGATGGAGACCAACATGATCTTATTCAGGAACTCATGGAACACAACGTTCATCAATCACATGAACCCAGCTGAAGCATTCATCACACCGAACGACATTCCAACGAACTCGTAATGCCCATGACGACAATGGAATGCAGTCTTCAGGATATCCACATCCTTCACATGCATCTGATGATATATAACCAAAAGTCGATATTTGAGAACCAAATTTCACCCCTCATTTGGCTGAATAATTCATCAATCCATGGAAGAGGAAATAAATTCTTCTCCGTCACTTTGTTAAAGTGACAATAATCTATACACAATCGCAAACTGCCATCAGACTTCTTCACAAACAAACCCAGTGCACCCCACAGTGAGACACTTGGATGAACAAAACCGCACTGTAATAGACCATCAAGCTATATACGCTGCTCTCATAAATCCTAAGGGGACATACTATATGGAGACATAGAGATAGGAGATGCTCATGGTTGTAGCTCAAACCGAAACTCGATCTCTTGTAGAGGGGGTAATGCTAAAACCTCTTCTAAAAAGACATCAGGGTACTCTTATATGACCCTAGGAAGCACTAATTGCAGAATCCATGAATAACATAGAATCAGATCATCCATCATGGATGATATGGATGGAACATGCCTCTGCCCTATCCAATGTTCCCCCTCACCAACAAACACCACTGGCTATCCATCCGCATCGAAAAACATAACCTACTTCCTGAAGCAATCCACGCTATCCTACACCGATTCAACAATCCATGCCAAGGATGACCTCATATGGTTGTATCTATACACATAGAAAATCACCACTAGAGCGGTGCTTCCCCAACACTAGATCACAGTCCCTACGTACTTCAAACAAGTCAACTCAGCCTCCAACAGGCATAGTCAATGCCAATGGCACTAGAAGACTCCCTAAATCAAGTATCAATGAATGAAAATGGGTAGGTGATATGAAGGATTGTGTCACTCTTAAATCAAACAAGACATACTCCAAGGTAGAAAACCAAAAAAGGGTACCTTGAACGTCATCTCGCACACCTGGTGATGGAAATGCTAAATCATTCAGCTGATTGCAACCTCCTTCATGACTACTCTATCCCTAATGAAGACCACCAACACGGTCGTACGATGCTCTCAAGGGATAAAGAGCATCACCGGACTGTCCTTTTTCTGCCACATCTACCCTCTGTTGATCAAATGATGGTGAAACCTTCTGTTGCGGCCTCAGATGGAATGACCACAATGGAGGAACCTGGAGCGGAACACCTAGTGCACGATTACTACACTGAAAGGTCGCTCACTCTCACTACTGATAACCTCGACCACTATAAGAAAAAAAAGTTCATGATCCCTTGGAATATGCTTGAGATCTAATGCCCCTGAAGAAATGAGATGCTAGAGATGGGACCGACCCCAGCCGAATGAAAACTCTTCTTCCTAGAAAACTGAGATCCCTAGACCACATATCTGCGTCTTGAGGAATCATGATGACTCCCCTCTCGTGACGATCTAGTTCTGGCCAATGTCCTCTTAATAACCTCTTCCCTTGCCAGAACCTTAAGATATGACTTCATCATAACTAGGGTGACCTGTTGCTGGATCTATTAACATAAAGTCTCCTCAAAATGCCTCTCCCTTGCCTCCAAATATGGAAAAAGTTCTGAAGCATATCCTAAAAAGTTCCTAAAGTAGATTCAAAACTCCTTCACACTAGAGATCCCCTATCTAAGGGTAAAAAGCTTGTGGCGGCTGGATGCCTTCTCAGTCAAAGAAAGAAAATCGACTCTAAACTTGTCTCTGATCTCCTCCCATGAGATCACCGACTCCTCATGATCTCAGTGGAATAACAACCACCACTGTCTTGAGGATCCACATAGCATCGTCACAACCAATTAAACCCAGTGAACCTTCTAAGAATAGATCAAACTGAAGCCTATCACAACCTATTCCAACCAATCATTCATGACTGTATCTGAAATGGAGCCCTAGTACTTCTGTAGAATTTGGAACTGGACGTGTCAGAGTTTCTTCATCCACACGTCATCTATGTCTTCCTCTACCCTACAACAATCATCTGGCCCAACCTGTTGTACATATTCTTTGCGATCCAGATTAGGACATCGACCTAGAGTCTTACCTGTAAAATAAAAAATAGTTAGAGCTCTTAACCCTGTAATATAGATGACTCAACATTAATTAGTTAATTTTTTTCTTTTATTCATTTTAGGTTAACCTATCCCATGGTCTACTAATTCAAACACAAGAACAAATAATAATATTGCATGATTCTTTCCTCGGACTCTACAAGGGAACTAGTATCACCTTGTTTAGTAGCCATTGTAATATTAAGGGTCCTTGCATCAGATCCCAAGGGGCCCTAAACGACTATGTATCTGCTGGTCACCAGTGCTTACATCACTTTAATAACCTGACTAAAATTTTTACCCTACCATCCCATGCAACCTCACCTGTGCCAAACCTATCACTCACCCTGCTCTGATACCTGTCAATCTCGATCCCCTCCCTAAATGGTGAACACTTCCTCGGTCGGCAATGTGAGAATGGAGAGAATGAACCCCGAGTCTCGCCTCTAGTTGGCCATGGGTTGGAGACTAGAAACAAGGGTATAATAAACACACAAATGAGAGGCATTACCCACTAAGAGAAAACATGCGAAAGAGAGAGATAAGACAGACACCAACCAACTCAAACTCAGACAACAATATAAATGAAATCCCAAGTACACCTATGAAATTTCATGTAAAACTACTACCACTGAATGGATAAAAAATGAAAATACCCAAAAGAAAGTAAAAATAGCAGAAACCTTGAATCCCAAATAGCTCCTACAACCCCAAGCTAGTAGAAACCATTCTAATCTCTAACATTCTCTATGTGACATGAATAAAACAGTTTATATATACATAGGGTGAGTATAATAGTATACATAGTAGGATCCTCCACATAACCTCTTTGGAAAAAGTAAAGAAATAATGGTAAAGCAAATTGAACAACAAGTGAAACTAAATCATCACCTAAATAGGTATACTATGTTCGCAGTATCACCATGGGTACTCTAACCAAATATTGCATACAAAAGTATATAATATTATAATGAATATTAAGGGTACCCCGCAACTACTTCCCTACTGGTTTCTACCTTTCCCCAAAGTCGCACATCCTATGCATCTCTCTCTAAAAAGGCTTCCCACAAACACCTGGGCGAAGCACCACAACATGTACCTCATGCAACAAAACCACCATGTCCATGTAATCAAAGTAACGAGGTAGTATCTTGGATCCACCACATCTTTCATAATGTGTATCATATGTCAAAAATTATACCTGAAGCCATTACATCCCATACACCGATTAAGGATCCTTAAGACATCACAACTTATACACGTTACAACTATAGTAGTCCATAGGAAAATATATCTAGAATATATGTGTATGAATAACCAAATCCATTGCCACCCTCTACAAACATATATGGGTAATACAATCCACTATGCCTACCTGCATAAGTAACTACCAAGAGAAGAGAGCGGGGAAAAAGGGGGTATTCATTCATCTATATTCCTACCGAAATGTTGGAAAAAACACCCACATGGCGTAGATTCCCTTGTGTGTCAGTTTCCCTAACTGATGTGGTAGAGTAGCATATAGAAACACAAAAATAATAGAATATACAATATCTTACAAAAAATCTATGGGAATAACCTAGTCTTAGACTCAATGCAAACTAATGTCTCTCAGACTCCTAGCTTCCACTTCTATGACTTGGTATCCTATAAGTAGACAACCATTTAAAGAGCTTGATTACATTCCATAATTACCTTTTTATTAGTTTCACTTTATGTTCATTAATTCTTAAATCATTAATTAACTATTAACAATTTCAACATTATTTTTCATTGGAATCACCCCCAAAGACAACTGATCCTATAAATTGCAACCTCAGTACTATGTCCCAGCAAGATTAAACCCTAGGGGATAACATCATTTTTTTGAATCATTTTTAAAAAAAATTATTACTTACCCATTTTCCCAGACATTATAGAAATAATTTTAAGCAACTAAACATAAGGGAGATTAACACAGTGAGTAGACGAACTACCCATCATGTATTTGCAAACTCAAACAAGAGCGTAGACGCATCTTCCATCTGGAAGTTAAAAATGGAATGCACATGGTATACCCTATGCGATATTTCCCCTTTTGGAAGGAGGGTAAGAAAACCATCATCCTTGAGTAGTGGGGAAATTAAGTAAGATAAACAACTAAAAAGAAACAACAAGAATTCAAAAAATCACATCTAACACCTTCCATCTTCTATGGTGTCCTCCCTGACACCCATATGCATAAACCGATTCATCTCACTAATCTAATCATCAACTGCTGCAACAACCAATTGGCCTCTCTGCCCCTACATATCACAACTTCATTCCAGGATCACATCAAAACACAAGATGCTGGAAAACAAACATCATATCAACTGGGATCTTGGAACTTTAAACAAGTCCTTCATCCTTCATTCATAATGAGCTCTCACAGCTCCAAGCATAAGGCTCTTATCCTTCACAAAGAAGATGGTAACTAAGAACCCTATAAGGAATTATTTTTTATCAAAACACTAGTTATTTAAGCTATCTCGAATTAACTGTTTTTTTTATTTTTAGGTTCCAACTATGGGAAAACTAAACGGAAAGTTGTTATAGCTATCAAAAATTGATCAAACATGCTTACTGATCCAATTTTATTATCATCAAATTACAAAAACAAAAAAAACAAATTCATTTACATGACCCTTTATTTTTATCCAAATAGTTATCAATTAATTCTTGATTTACAGTCATTACCAATTTCCATTAAAAATGAAAATCGAAACAATGCAAGAATTGACATCACATTATCTAGAAAAAAATATGTAATAACATATAATCGATATCAATTTATTTATACATATATAATATTTATTATGTAAATTCCATTACGATTGAGTGGGATAAAACAAGCTAACTCTACTATTGTGGGTAAATGAAAAGAGAAGCATCAAATCCACTAGATCAAAAGTTTATTAATTTTATTTATACAAGAACAATCCACACAATGGATCATGATCACCTCCTCCAGTGATAACTTCATGCACCTGAGGATGTCGCGGGATGATCAAACCAACCAGAACCCAAGATAATCCATTAAAATCACATAAATAACATGCCATAATATGGAAAGGAGAAACATGAGAAGATTAACCCAAAATATTGATGACAAACCATACTTTATATCAAATAATGTTGGATACTACTTGGTTGCAACAAAACAAGGGGTGTACTTTCAGCAAGAAGAACGTCGATGGGAACCAATCCACGAGAAAAAGTTTGATCGCATGACTCCTACAAGATGGAAGGAAAGGTTCGAGTGTCTTTCACACGAGAACAAGGAGGAAGAACAAGGGAGAAAGATATCTCATCCCATTAGATGATTTAACAGAGCAACGGTTTATGATACCCTTGATTTTCCTTTAAAATGGGATCACACTAAACCACACGGTATAACCAAGTATTGCTTCATGAACCTTAGGAAAATTAATATAGAAGTTATCACCTTTGAATCAGTCTTAAATCCATTAAAACAGTGCTTGGAATGCGTTTAACGTCAAAGAAAATGTTAAATACGTGAAACTAGAAAAACATGGAAATTTGGCCAAGGAAATATGAAAAAGTTTTGGAAACACTGTTCATGAGTTGCGACATCGTTTTTGTGAAACCATGTCCATGAAATAGTGTCTGTGATACCATGTCTATGAAAACATGACTGCGAAACCGTTTCTAAGGCACCATGTCTGTTACACCATTTTTGTGACATTGTTTATGTCACACTATTTATGTGTCAGTATGACTATGACATCGTGACTGTGACACCATTTATGTCCCATTTTTTCTTTGACACCGTGAATGTGACTCTGTTTCTTTGAAATTATTTCTATCACACCATTTCTATGACACCGTGGCTCTAAATATACTTCTATGACACCATTTATGTCACACTGTTTCTATGACATAGTGAATGTGACACCGTTTCTATGGAACCGTTTCTGTGACACCATGACTATGTTACCATTTCTGTTACACCATTTCTATCACATCATTTCTAGGACACTATAACTATGAAACAGTATCTATGACTCTGTTTATATTACACCATTTCGGTGACACCATGATTGTGACACCGTTTTGTCAAACCATGACACTATTCATAAAACTGGAAAAACTGTTCACAGAACTGGAAATTTGGAAATGTGTTGGGGTTCGGTCACCTTGACCTCTGAGAACACCTCAAACACCAGATTTCAACAAAAAAATAGACTAGAGAGTTTCCATCCAATACATATTTTATTAGATTATATCAATATTAATGATTTTATGGAGAAATATTTGGGTAATATATGTTTTAGTGGAAAATTTATTTGAGGAATAATGGTTTTACATTTTATAGGAATGAGTATCAATATATTGATATCCTTTAGGTTAAATAAGATCATTAATTTCATTGTAATAAATTTAAAATTATATTATTATACTATTTAAAAAAACTTATTTGTATTGAAAACCATTGTGAAATATTTATTTATGGACTAATTTTATTTCAAGGATATTGATCATATTTTTTGGTAACATTATAAGAATTATACTAATATAGTATTAGAAAAAGGATAACACATATAATGGGTAAAAATAATCACATCCAACAAGGTGGTGGGGATTTAACCCATAATTCATTGATAATTAGGGTTTCATGCCTATGACTAACCTACATGATGCATTAGTTAATATGTCATTTTTAGGTAAACTAATTGAGAACTAAATTTTAATGATGAAACATTGGTATTTATTTTTTAGGTTTAGATACTAAATTATTACAAACATTATTTTTGGAAAATATTTATACATAGATAGAAAGACATGTCACTCTTTTACAGACCTAAAAATTTGTTGAAATTAAAATTTAGCTTTTAGGTATAAAAGATTAAATCTAGATATCCATTTCATGGAGTAAATTATGATTTGGATATTGGTGGAAACATAAATAAAAGTAAAAATTGTCCTTATAAAATATTAATTCATCAACAACGTATATTTACTTATATTCTTATAGAGTAAAATAATTCCTCCACATTAGGAAAGGGATCCCAAAATGAAAATGTCATCATAATAACCTCATTTTTTGAAACTGATATTCTGTCAATTCAAAAAAGATTAATGGTTTAGGGAACCTAAATGTTCTACTAATAACTCCATTCCTTGTGAACTCAATCACTCTCCATAAATATGTACACATCTATTATATTTCTATATCATCACATTCCACAGATGTTCTCTTACTTGGAAACCTAGATAAGAGTTATTTCAAATGACCTAGATACTTCTAATTATCTCTTTTTATGGGTATAGTTAAGAAACCCATTCCAAAAAGATGGATTGTAATGATGTAGTTAAGAAATATACACTTTTTATTACCAAGATCATGTTCAAATTACAAGGACACCATTTATTAAAGGTGGGGAGAACATAACACTCTAAAAACTCTTAAGGAATAACATATTTTTGATAGCATATATGCTATAAAATACCAAACATATATAGAAATATAACATCTTAATACGTTATAATATAATAAAAATTAAATATAAATTTAATTTAATAAATATATTCCAATGCATGCGGTTCTAAGTTAGATTTTATTACATGTAACAATGACATTCTTTGATGGCATGTTTCCCACGAATGAATTTCTTTTACTGAATACTATTAATATTATTATTTAAAAGGAAAATTATCTTTAATAAATTAAATTTGACGTTATATATTGTATTAACTAACGTATAAAAATATATGGTTGAGTACATTAGTTACAATTTATTTTGAAATGAATGTCAAACCATTGGAATATACCAGAAATGTTTTTATAATGTATTTTTTTATGATTTAAATGTGTTTTATTTTATTAAATTAAAATAATCAAAATTAGTTCACAATATTAATTAAATTTATATATAATATATTATTTTTTACTTTGATCTTATATATTTTAAAGTTATAATATGTAAATAAATCTAATTTTATGCATAAAAATTTGTATTTTTCTAAATATAGTTTTCCATCTTTTAATGGCAAACATGGTTTAATACAAAATTTTAATTAGTTTTTAAGTTTTATTTGATAAAATAAAATTAATTTTTATGAGTATTTTCATCATTATCTTAGGGTAAATTCTATTTATTTTTCTAAGATGTTTAATGATTTGATAAATAGTGAAAAATACTATTTTTAATTGAAAAAGTGTTTTTAGTTAAATAATTAATAATGTTAAATTTTCTTATTTCATTTCAAAGTTAAAATAGTTTAATTTTACATATATTATCCCAATTTAAGTCATTATAATGATTTTTATAATTAATATTAATATAAGAACACTATAAACCTATGAACATTTTTACTTTAAAACATGCTTTCTCACCACTTCTGCAAGCTTAATTTTATATGAAATAATTCCACTTATGTGTGGTGAATTTTGGAAAATGGAATTTAAATTTGGAATATATATAATTTATAATTTATAAAAATGTAAAAATTTATTTTTAACAATATGATTAGCGAAAATTGATCAAATTATTTATTGTGATTAAGGTAAAACTGAGTTAACATATTGGATAAATGTAGAATATAAGGATTAATAAAAACAAAAAACCTATAAAAAACCAATTATATGGACATATTTCGACCTTAAAACTTCATTTAAATAATATTTTACATTATTTAATTAATCATAAGGTAGAAACATGGGTATACATAACTTATTTTAAAAATTCCATTAGTGTCCCGCCTCTAACTTATAAAAGCCCCCCCTCTCCACTCCACTCCACACTTTAAAACCACTTATATTAGGCCAATAAATTCAAAAATACATCCCTATATTACCTCCAATAATCCTATAAGAATTATATTGGTCATAAATCCAACTTTAGAATGATTTAGTGAAAACTAAAGGAAGACACCTGAAAAAGATATAATATTCTTATAAAAGTATTTTTATTTAATTTACTACTCGAAATACATAAATTTATATTTTACCATGATTATATATTAACATAAGAATATTTAATATAGTGATATATTTTTATGTTATGATTAAAACATAAATCAATACATACTTCAATCAAATTGGTATGAAAGCATTATTCAAGTGTACAGTGGACTACCGCCTCCTGAACCGATGTCATTTCTTTTTCCCATACCACCTCTCGTGGCTTAGAATAATGATGGATTATAGTTTATATATGATATATATGATTTTTATGACTTTCTAATTGCTATGGAATTATTATATTACACATTTATTCACAATTTCTATTTTATTGGAACACAATAACATTTATCGTGTGTTTGACAGACTACCACCTCGCGATGTGATGCGACTCGTTCATTTTATATAGGGAATATATTAAGGATGGAACGAATAAAAATATGAGATATGTATGACATAATAATACTTTTATTATAATATATATATATACTATTAAATTTCATTCCTTAAATACAACAATAAAATTTAAATTGCGTTCATGCATATAGACTACCTACAATTTCAATGAATTGTGTATTTCATTTCCTATAACCAAACATTTTGGATTACTCTAAATAAAAATTGAATGAATATATATATTATTTAAATAATGGTTTTATTTTTAAATATGATGAATTCTTGATTTAGGTAAGAGTTCCAAAAAATAGCAAATCAATACATACTTGAAAAAATCAGTTATTACCCGAAATAATTAAAATTATAAGAGATCATCAAGGAAATATAAAAAATATTTTATAAATTAATATAATATTATATTATAAATTTAAATATGGCATTTGTATAATTTAATAATGTTTTAAATCCATTATACAGTATGTTAAAGAACATTCAACTAAAATAAAGCATATGTTAAAGGATTTCATCTCAATTTCATTTC
This sequence comes from Viscum album, assembly GCA_963277665.1. Lineage (NCBI taxonomy): Eukaryota > Viridiplantae > Streptophyta > Magnoliopsida > Santalales > Viscaceae > Viscum > Viscum album. Next base: position 648,840,763 of record OY728130.1, on the reverse strand, counting down.
ATTGAGTCATATTGTAATTTTATGAACTTAGTTTCATTTATATATTGAATATACAATCACTTCAAAATTTAATGTAATTAATAATTCATTATTTATGGTATTTTAAATTTTAAATTTAATTATTTCATCTAAGTAGATTTGAATTAATTATTACCAAGTTGTAATGAATTTTATAACTCAATTCCTTTTCATGAGGTTATATTCATTTCTTGTTGTCACTAATATTCTATGATTATATGTATAATGAATTTTTAATACCTATTATTTTATATACTCTTTTTTTATTTGTATTTATAAATTGAAACACATTGTCAATTCATTGATTAATTCTCACTTCAATGTTATGATCATTTGAATGGTTTATTTCACAATCTCATTCTAATTGAGATTTTTTTATTTTCAAATGTATATTAAAGAAAATTATATGATCATTTTTAATAAAACCATTAATTTTCTTCTCATAGAGTTATTCATGATCTTTTTCATGCGACAGTACCATTTTTACACTCTTTTGTTCATAGAATTATTGAGATAATGTTTTAATAAAATCCAACATCATTTCTCTCTTCACACGGAAATCCATTTTCATACTAAAAAATGTTTTATAAAAATGTTTTAAATATTATTCCCTATCTTTTAGTTAAATGATTAATTAAAACTGATTTTCATCCATTTTTTCTTTTTAATTCGTTTTCAATCTAATCTAATTTTCTCTATCTAAATAAGAAAAATTTATAAAAAATTTTAAAATGAAAAGGAATTTTGTTTTTACATTGAGAAAAATGTAAGGAATTATACTCAAAAATTTCTTTAAATATACCTTTGCAAGATTTGGTAACATAACTCTATGAGAGACTTTGTAAATAAGTATAGAAGAATATTCTATAATTTTGGTAAGGTAGAGATTATGGGGGTATTCCTATAAATAGATACCTATCTAGATACAACACTTGGATGTGGTTCTGGAATAGATTTACCTAGGACTAAAAACTCTAAAATGGTGTGTCATTCCAGAATCAAGCATATCTTTGTATATGAAAATAGGAATTACTAAAAAAATTGTTTTACACTCCACAAGGATACACATAAGGCAATTGTTAATTTATTTACAAAACATTATGAAGGTTTTAAAATTAAAGATGTCCCCAAAGAAATTAATGTTTTGGATTTTATGAGTTATTATCCATAAATTTTTAAATTATATTTAGTAATATACCATATTTATAATTGTATATTATGATTTAAAATTAATTTTTTTTTCTAATCCAGTATATTCTGTTTCTTAGAAATAGAACCCAGAAGAATTAATGGTATCAATACATGTGGATAATCTAGTAATTACCCTTCTGAAGAAACCAATACAGATGGTATTTTAATGGATAAAATTATGTCTATAAGGTGACATATTCATGTTATGACAAATAACCTTTCCTGAATGCAGAAACATGTTCCAAAATGAGAATATCTTATACCGGATCTCTTTATTTGACATAAGCCATAAAATTATAGTGGGAAAACTTTTCCAATTATAGTTAGAAAAGGATTAAGTCCATGGATAATAAATTTATTATCTTGGGATATAGTGAAATGGAAAAGGTTATCCTGGTTGTCTATTATCCCAATGTTCATGTTGTTGAATGGAGGTCCTTTATTGAAACTAACAGTGAGTAAAAAGAAATATAACTCATGGAATGGAGAAAAATTATGGTCAAAATATTAGATAAATACTTCTATTGTGATCAACAAATTGTGATAATGAGGAAGTTCCTAATCATAATGAAAAATAAAAAAAAAATGTATTGTAGAATATGAAGATACCATTACAAGGTTATGTTGGTATACTACTGATTATATATGAAACACAGAGTGTGATATTTACCAATGATATGAAGGCCTTGAACCCAATATCTATAGGGAACTAGTTTCCTAGACGTTTTCATCATATGAAGAAATAAATTTATATTACATCAAAAAGGAGAAGGTAATATTAAGATCCTATATATTGAAAAGAATATAGGATAAGAAGACGTCTTCTAAAAACTATGAAAAAGGGAATGTTTCAGTGAAGAATAAGGGAATAAAGTAATTCCCACCTTTTTAGAACTGTAGAAATGATCACTATGATAAATACTTGAAGGGATTGGATGTTTTTTATAAGTATGGATAAATGTTTCATCATATTATAGAATGAAATTGGAAGAAGCAAAACACTTACATTCATTGTTTCTCACATATGGATATGGGTAACTAGGTAAATAAATTCCCCAAGAATCAGGGTAATATACCATATAAGATGATAAGTGGATATGTCCAAGATTATGGGATCACAAAAAATGAAGTAGAAGTACCAAATGATGTAGTAGAGGGTAAAATAATCATATCTTCATATTTACCCAATTACTTATTTGATTCTAGATCATTTCACTATTATTTTAACCCACTAGCTAAGAAAATTAGATATTTACATTTTAATTTAACAAGAGAGTTATCAATAAAATATCATAAGAGATATATCATTGCATAAAAGATATGTTAGGTAGTACCCATTATGACATATAAAAATTCCCCACTTAAAGAACTTTTTACTGTACCTATCGTCAACTTATATATAATTTTTGGTATAAACCAGCTCTAAAAATATGTGGTAAACATTTATTTCAAGTGTAAGGAAGTTATTATTTTTGAGGATCATATAGAATCCATTATATTTAGAGCGGATTCTTCAGCATATGATTCTTATCTATATCCACCCCCTTTATCTCTACTAAATGAAATTCATCGAGAACAATTGTGATTTAGATGGAAATATTCAAATTGAGGATATACTATTTGTATTGAAATACACAGATGTATTTTCTTAGTGATTAACTAGACATCCCCTAGAGAATTAAGTCCAATTTTCCATTGATTAAATCCATAATTAAAGGTGAATATATATTAATCCCTATAGAAAGGCCATTTTAGAATTAGAATATTTGAAAAAAATAGAATATTTGTATAATAAGTGATTTAAACACCCTATGTTTTCACCATGGAGAGCATATAATTTTTTAAGAGGAAATATGGATTCACGAGGCTATGCATTGATTATTAGGAAATCAATGATATTACAATAAAGAACATGTACCATCTTCCACCCATTTTGAATAGTTTGATCATCTTCATTGAGCCTAATATTTTTCAATGATTGATCTCTATTTTGGGTATCACCAATTTCATGTGAATGAGGAAGAACCTTTGAAGAAAAATTTTCAGGTGAGGCATGGACATTGCCATTTTTAGATAAGTTCAATTTGATTTAATAATTCACCCTTTGTTTTTATAGACCTAATGAAAATTTTATTCAAGGAATATCCTGACGATTATTTGTTGTTCATTGATGGTATTCTAGTGTATTCTAAAATCTATGTGGGCCATGATAATCACTCGGAAATTATTATTATCACTCTTAGTAGAGAAGATTAATATGGAAAATTTAGTAAGATCAATTTCCCTCTTCAATAATTTTATTTTCATCATCATATTGGCACCAAGGATGAAATATCCATTTATCCTAGAATTAATAGGTTGTCATATAATAAACTATTCAAATAAACACAACTAATGTATGTAGTTTCTTTGGTTAGAAGGCCACTATCAATGATTCATTTTTAATTTTCCATAATTTTCTAACCCATTAACAAAGAATACATGTAAAGGGGTTGTGTTTTTTTGGAAAAAGAAAAGTGAAGAATTATTTGATGAACTAAATATAATTTTTTTTCAATGGTCCAATTTTGAACCTAAAATCTAGAAGTGATGGGGTTTTCATATATAGTGATGCATCGAAGAAGGTACATGGTTCTATCCTAATGAAAAATGACAAAGTTGTTGAAAATGCATCAAAGAAATTGATGACTCCTGAATAGAACTATAAAACCCGTGATCATGAGTTATCAGCTATAAAATAATATTTGAAATTATGGAGAAATTATGCTTGATTATAAATATGTGAGATATACATGGATCTTTCAGAAAGGGAGGATGTTTTTGGACTATGGTGGGGAGATTAGTCAACCTAGAGAGGGAAACATTAGTAGGGATTATTTATCATGAAAAGGATATCTGAATGAACCATTATTTATTTTTTTTGAAATGGGTTCCCTCTCAAATTAATGTAAACTTATTATCATAGGTGATTTTCTAGGGCTTCTCCACTTCTATCTACCTTGATTATAATTTTTATCCTAAAAAATGAATAAAAATATAATTTATATTCAAATAAGTAGATAAATAAGAGATAAAGATGATGACTTGAGCTACACAAGGCTTATGAATTCCCAATATACTACTACATAGTGAAAGTGAACAAGGTAGAAGATACATTGAATTGGAATGATCATGGAGTCCTAACCCCAATGAGGATTGATAGGGATCATATGTTCATGGATCTAGTAAATATTGGTTTGGGAATTTATAATTAAGAGTAGCCACAAATAAATTTTTAATTGATTGTAAAACTATATTTATAAGAAATGTTAAATAATTCTCAATCATATGATGACAAAATTCAGAAGAAAATTAAATGTGTGAATGAAAGAAAATTATTAGACTTTCTTTGAAGATAGTGTTCTAAGGGGTGGAAAGAGTGTATGTGTTCAATCAATATTTGTGCTAAAAAGGGAAATTTTTTATGACGCTCATAGATCAAATTTCATTATACACAATGGTAGAATAAATATGTATAGATAAATGAAGACTATTTTTTGGTGGGAAAATATGAAATGTGAAATTAAGGATTATGTGTTTAGATTTATGTATTATCAAAAAGTAAAAGTTTTGTGGTAAAATATTACAAGATTCCTACAACCTCTTTCTATTTCTATGTGAACACGGGAAAAAATTACTATGGACATCATCATAGGACTACCAAAGACTCTCTGAAATAAGGATGCAATATGGGTTATCATTGATCACCAAACCAAATCTTCACATTTATTTTCAATAATAGAATACCATCCTCTTGATAGACTCTGAAGGCTCTATATTAATGATTTTATAAGAATTAATGGTGGAACACTATCAATTTTTTATGGTCAAGATTCTCGATTAACCTAAAAATTGATGAAAATTCTCCAGTATGCTCTTGATAAAGAGGTTCATCTGAGAACTGCCTACCATTTTCATACTATATGAAAATATGAAAGAATAATTAAAATAATGGAATATATGTTGAGTTCATTCTCAGTATACATTAAAGTTATGTGGGATAAACCCTTATCATTGGTATAGTTTTCCTATAATAATATTTAAATTAAAGTATTGAAATGGCTTCTTATGATGCATTATATGGAAGGAGATGTAATATTACAAATTGTTCTCTTGAAGATGGTGAAAGAAAACTCATAGGACCAAAAAATATTTATGAGATGATTGAAAAAGAAAAGGATATTCAATCTAATATTAAATATGCTCAAAGAAGTCCAAAGATTGATATTGATAACCAAATAAAATATTTATAGTCCCAAATGGGAGATCATGTTTTATTGATAGTATCTCCATGGAAGGGTATTATTATTTTCAATAAGAAATTGAAACTGAGTCCTAAAAACATGAAACACTTAAAAATTATTTGATGATTCAGATTTTTTTCTTACCATTTTTTAATTCCACCAAATTTTTAAAAAATACATGATGTGTTCCATATATCTATGCTAAAGAGTACATGCCTCACCCAACACATGTGATCATATCGGCTAAGATTTATTTAGAACCTAACATTTCATTGTTTGTAGAACCCCTTCATATTTTTGATACTAGAGATAATGTATTGAGTAAGTAGAAAACTATCCTGATAAATGTTCTCTAGAGAAATCAGAAAAATTGAAGAAGTAAGATGAGAATAAAAGGATTCCATGAAGGAGAATAACCCCAATATTTTTATAAGTTAATAACTATGTCATTTTGAGGAATACATTTTCTTATGAGTTATGAATGTATCACCCCAATACTTTGCCATATTTTTCTTTTATAATAAATTAAAATTTTTGATAGTTTGGAAAACACGCAATACTGAGTTTTAAATGCACACAACACATGGTTTAAAAAACAATATTTAGTCACATTTTTCCCAATTAATTAAATAATAATACTCATAAATAATTTATATAGTAAATTTATATGATATATATAAAATCAATTATTTTCACATTTATTCAAAATATTTTATAATCATAAAATAATAACAAACCCAATTTTTTGTATAAAACAGAATATTTTTCAAAAGGAAAAATTACTACATTTTAATGGATAACGAATTTAAAATCTATACATAGAAAATTTTGTGAATTTTATAATTTTAAATAAACATAATTTTTGAATGATTAATTTTAAAATTAGCTTTGATTGAATGCTTGGTATTTTTGTAGTGGAGTTTCTATTTGTTAGGAATAGTAAAAAGTACTAGATTTTAATTGAAAACCAATTTTTCATCTAATTTATTTATATAGTAAAATTATATTTTAAATTTATTTTAAACTAAAATTTAGGAAATTTAAAAGAAATAATACAATATAAGTAATTTAAATCAATTTCACATTCAAATTGAATATAAAAATATTTCAATCGTGTGAACATTTTTAATTTAAAAACATGGTTTTCTGTCTCTTATGTGGGATTAAATTTAACAAAATTTAACAAATTTATATTATTGGAAATTTTAATAATGTATTTTATATTTTTATTAATCATAATTAATATTTTTATAAAATTTTAACTTAGTTTTGGACAAAAAATATTAGTGAATGTGATTAAAATTGCATACACTGATTCTAGTAAACCAAGATTACTTAGTGTTTATACAAGAAAAACAAGTTATAAAAAAGTCCCTATAATTTTCCATCACTTATTGGATTTCCATTTTCAAACTTACCCTTTAATGTTTCTATTTGTTTTTATGTAATCCTCTTGGTAGGTGAAAACTTGGGGATCACACAATTCCTTTCAAAAATGGGAAGTGTGCCACTTTCCTCCACTATAAAAGGCACTCCCCCTAATCACTTATTAATAACTATCAAGACATTTAGATCATAAAAAACTTTCCCAAATAATATAATAACATTCCTTAAATATCCACATTTTCCTAATATTGGGCCTAAATCCATCTAGAATTCTGTTTGGTGCAATCCAAAAGGAATTACCTGAAGAAGAGGCGACTGTCATCAAAAAAGACTTTTTAATTTTTTCCCTTATCCAATCCATTAGTTTCAAATTATATCATGATTATATAATTAAAATTTTTATTCAATATAATTATATTTTTATTAATAGTTTTGACCAACACCTACACAATCCTCTATCAAATGGGTAACAAACTTACCGTTTGTGTAGAGAAGAATTACCACCTCGCGAAAATACGTCATTCATTTTTCTTTTACCACCTATCATAGTCGAAAATTATGATGGAAACCATATTTATATAGGATATATTCTATATTTATGTTCTCTTAAAACTAAATTAATTATTATATAACACATTCTAGAAATGTTTCAATTGATGTAAATACAATAACATCATCTGTGGACATGGGGACAACCACCTCCTCGAAGTGATGTGATACATTCAAATATTACATGGAATGTATTAAGGATGTGTTTAATTAAAAACATGTTACATAAAAGAAATATATAATATTTTCATGAATTAATTAAATTTATATAAATACAATATATCTTTTTCTTTATCACCTTTTCACACACTGAAAATGTCATAATATCATTTGTGGATGTGTGGAATACCACCTCCTCAAAGTGATGTGGTCACTATATATAAAAATAATTAGATATATAAATTTATATTAATAAATATTTTGGTATATATCACACAATGAAAATTCTTGAAAGGTAAATTTTACTTAAATTCTTTTCGTAATGATCATTGAAAAATGGGAACGTTAATCAGACGTACGTACGATATACCGTCTCCATAATGGTAATGTTGGTTCATTCATCAAAATGATATATCATGATTGGGTTTAAAATAATAATTAGATATAAGTATAACAATTATTTTATTATTATTATTATTACAGAAATGATTATATAATGACCCCTTTGACCATAGTCGACTTACAAAAGTCATTCTAGACACATGAAAAACATTTGGTCAAAAGACTCGACATAAAATTATTTGTTTAGGTAGTTAATTAAAACATTTCAATAATGGAAATAAAAATAAATAATAAATATTATTAATTTTTGAATAAATTAAATAATTGACACAATTTTATTATTCAGTAATATAAATACACATGTGATAGGTTAGTTTTAAGGTAAAGGATTTTGTCTGATTTACATTCCATTAAGACGTATTTGTTATTATTCACAAATTAACTTCTATTTGGTGTATATAATTAGAGTCTTTCCATTAATATCATTAATATCTCATTGTTCGAGGAATTTTATGTTTCATGTTGAATTATCCCATCCATGGGGATTTTATTTGAACAATTCTAAGTGATAATGTTATTGTGAAATCTTTTGTGATTGTTAACTTTATGTTGATACATTAACTTTATTATAATAATTATTCATTGGTTCTTATATTTATATTAAATATCCAAATTCTTATTCAATTTATATTAATATTTCCTAAATTATATACTATTTTGACATTATGTTTTCACATTTACATTATTTGATTAATTGGGAAACTATTGATAAATTGGTATTTCTTACTCAATATTGATATTTTATGACAATGAATGTTTTTTAATTAATTAAATCAATTAATAAACATATAAACAATTCATTATATATTCAATAGATAAGTTGGTTTCTGTTTAATGCAATCCTATTGATGCATCGGCAGTTTCAGAAGACAAATGAGTTGGCCAAATCAGAGTAGTTTAAACTGTCTTGAGAACAAATCTTGATAGTAAATGTATCATGTGAGTGGAAGAAATGACATACCATAATTATAAATTTTCTACATTAATAGTTCATTTATTATAATTATCTTTGATATTTTAACATTGAAATTATCTATGGATTTATTTTAATATCAATTTATGGAGTAAATGGGATGTGATTCAGTTATATACCATTCCAAATTGAATTTTACTTATAAAAAAATTTATATGGATGGTGTGATTATTTATTTATCTATAAATAAAGATTATAATCATTAATTAATTAATGATTCCATTTTAATAACCCTTATAAATCATTTGATATCACTCTTATTTTTATTCCTTTACCTAGGATGTGAACAAAAAATCATTGAATAAGCTTTCCAAGATGTGGTTAAATTCATTTTATTATGTATCATGATCTATTTTAAATTTACCAATGTAATATGGGTACCATTTATATAATCAATTTTTATAAGACTACTAAACCGTTCAGTCCTGCATGATTTGATTTGTTGTAATCATGGTTTTGTAATAAAGTAAGGCACTGGATGTAGGATTCTAGGGTCAGGGCATTACATTAATGGTACCTCCTCGATGCATCTATAGTCTCATTGGACAAAATTTATGGAGTAGACTAATTCCTCAGTAATAGGAAAAGGATCCTCAAACATAAATGTTGTCATAATAAATTTATTTTTGATTAAATGATGGTATTTTAACTCATAATATATTTATGGTTTTGAGAAACTAAATCTTCTATTGATCAATCAATTTATTGTGACCTCAATCAGTCTCTATAAATATGTACTCTTTTCCTCCATGTCCATATCGTCACATTCCACTAATGTTCTCCTCTATAGAAACCTAGTTATGTATTGATCCATATGACCTAGATACATCCCATTATCTATTTTCTAGAGGATTTTAGAAAAACATTCTTAAGATGTGGTGTTTTAATAAATTAATTACAACATATCCTATTTTCATTACCAAGATCATGATTAAATTGCAAGGAGACAATTTATTAAATGAGGGGAGAAAATAACACCCCGAAAATTCTAAAATAATAATTTTATTGATAGCTTGTATGACATTAAATACAAAAATATAAGGTAATAAAACATCCTAATATGTTATGATATATTTAAAATTTAAAATAAATTTAATCTATTCTATAGCTTTTGATGCATGCAATACAGTGTTAGCTTTAATTACACGCATCTATAGAATTATTTTATGGCTTGTGTTACACACAAGACCATGTTTTACCGAATAATATTAATATTATTATTTAAATTTAAAATTATCTCAAATCCATTAAAATTGATTTTCTAAATATGACTCAATAACATATAAAAATATATAGTTGAATTCATTTCTCACCAAGTAAATAGAAATGAATATAAAAATAATTAAATATAGTGAAATGTTTTTATAAAGAACTATTTTTATTCTCCAAATGTATTTTATTTTAATAAATTAAATTAATTAATAATAGTTCCCCATATTAATGAAATTTATATATAATATATTAAATAAATTTTTTTACATTCATTTAATAGATTGTATAGTCATAAGATATTAATATATCCAATTTTACCTATAAAATATTTATTTTTATATATGATGTTTTATTCACCTTTTAATGGTGTACTTGGTTTAATTTAATTTTAGTTTATAATTTATATTTGAAAAAATAAACTTAATTTGTGTAATAGTATTTCCTTTATTATATTAGGGTTAAATATCTTAATTTTTCTAAGATGTTTCATTTTGTGAAAAATTATTAAAAAAAAATTTAAATGAACAATTATTTTTTCAGGTAAATAATTAATAATTTTAATTTTTTATTTGATTTAGAAATGAAAATATTTCAATTATACATATATTTACCAAATTTTTTCCATTAGAATATTTTTTTATAAGGAATATATTTATAAAAACACTATAAACCTCTAAACATTTTCACTTTTAACACCCTATTTATCACAACTTCTATAGGATTAATTTTATGTAAAATAATGCCACTTATGTGAGTTGAATTCTGAAAAACGAAATTTATTTTTAAAATATATATATTATATAATTTATAGTAAGGTAATATTTTATTTTTATCAAAATTATTGGTTAAAATTGTTAAAATTAAATATAGTGATTAAGGTAAAAATGAGTTTACATATTTGTGAAACTTATAATATCAGGTTTTACAATAAGTGAGAACTTTCCCAGAACTGATTGTATAGAAATATGTCAACCATAAACCATATTTCAAAGAACTTCGTACATTATAAAAGTTATATTTAGGTAAAAAAATGGTATACAAAACTTGTTTATAAAAATTCCATGTGATTCATCCCCTCACTTATAAAAGGCCTCCCGCTCTCCATCCACTTCACACCATCAAACCACATATTTTTTACCAATACCTTGAAAAATACAACCCCATATTCCCTACCATAATCATATAATGATTATATTAGTCATAAATCTATCTTAGGAAGGCTTTAGTGAAAACCAATTGCAGATTCTTGAAGAAGATGTAATATTCTTCAAAAAGTGTTTTTTATCACCTTCTCCAAATACATCTATATATATTATTACATGATTATATAATACACTAATAATATCTAATATACTTATATTTTTTTTAACATAAATTCATAAAAATTCACATACATCCATCAAATGGGTATGATAAAATCATTCGTGTATACGGAGGACTACTGCCCCACGGACCGATGAAGTTTGTTTTTCCACTACAACCTTTCATGGTTTGGAATAAAGATGGATTTATTGTTTATTTATTATTTATATGAATTTTAAGATTTTTTTAATTTTTATTTAATTATTATATTACACATAGCTTCATGTTTTCCATTTTTTGAAACTACAATAACATCGAGCATCTGTATGATAGACTACCACCTTGCGAGGCGATGCAATTCATTCATGGTTTACCTGGAATATATTAAAGATGGATCTAATGCAAATATGTGGTATATATGACTTAAAAAATATTACATTAATGAGATTATATATATAAAGTTATTAGTTTTCCTTCTTTCAATGCAATAATAAAATTTAAATAATGTTCACGCATACATATGACCTACCATCTACATGAATGGTGTATTTCATTTCAAATCACTAAATTTTATGGATTACTATAAATATATAAATATATAATGCATATATATGATATGTAAATAATTTATTTCATTTTAGAGATGAATAAATCACGATCTATGTAATAGTAATATAAAATAACAAAATCAATACATACTATAAAATGTAGTTATTACCCTAAACAATGAAAATTATGAGTGATCATTAATGAACGATTGAGAATATGATATAAAATAATAATGAATGAAATTATAAATATTAATATGGATTTTTAATAATTAAATAATTTTTCTAAATCCATTAAATATGAGGTTAAAGAGCATTCAACCAAAAAAAGTATATGTTAAGGGATTTGGTCTCAATTTCATTTAATTGAGTCATTTTTTAATACTGTAAACCTAGTTTAGTTTATATAGTGTATATACAATCCCTTTAAAATTAAATATAATTATTAATTAACTATTTATGGTTTTTAATTTTTTAATAGAATTTTATCATCTAAGGGAATTTGAATTAGAAGTTACCAAGTGGTAATGAATCTCATAACTCAATTAATTTTCATTGGGATATATTACTTCTTTGTAGTCATTAATATTCTATGATTATATGTATAATAAAATTTGATTATCTATTGACGTATTTATACTTTATACACATATATTTATAGTTTATACATATAGTTGAATAGAATGAATCACTCACATGACTCGTCATTATATTTATTCAAAAAAGAGGACCAGAAAGAAAACAAAAAGAAAAAACAAGAGGGGTAAGGAAGAGGAGTGAGAGGGAGAGGGAGAGGGAGGGCATCCCCGGATTAGGGGGGCTGAAATAATGGAGCCCGAAGTCGTTGCCTTGAATTAGATTAATCCCTTCTGCTTTGATAGTGGCTGTATTGAGGAGGAAAATAACTTTTGAATCACGGAAACCCATGGATGCTAGGTAATCTGCAACCTTGTTCCCCTCTCTCCATGTTTGAGTTATCTGAATCCTATTATCAAGGTCCTATTTTCCCTTTAGAATTATGTAAGCCACTATCTAAGGTGTAGGAAATCTACCCGTTAGAGAGTTATAAATATTCCTTGAGTCTGTTTCCACTTCGGAGAGTGCAATACTTTTCTGATTGTATAACATGACCCTAGAGAGAACCACATGGGCCTCCGCCTGAAGAGCACTTCCATCACTGTAACGAACTGTGAAGGCCAGGAACACACTCCATTCTAGATTTCTAACCACTCCACCTCCCTTCATGTCCCTCATTACGCCCAAACTAAACAAATTTAACTTCAAACATCTTTGGGAGGATACCACTTGATCCACTGCCCCCGTGCTCCATCCGATAGAGGGATGGCTGGGAATAAGGGAAAATGACCATGAAGAAACTGCATGGATGGAGTGCCTCGCCAATTTTCAATAGGGGTGGCCATGTAGATTAGTAGCATCTCGGTTCACATGAATATGGACTGACCTGTAGAGAGTGACCCCTCAAATCTGACCTTATTGTGATCCTACCAAAGGCACTAGCACCTAGCACTGATGATGATGGTCCTCGCATCCCTCTCATGGCCTCTGTCTGGAGTCCCCTAGAACCATCTCTCTAGAAATTTCATGCCCTGTAGGTCTAGGAAAGGAATCATGAGGGAGCCCCCAAAGACAGACCGAACCACCTGTGCCCATGTAACCTCAAAGAAGATATGGTTAGTGCTCTTTTCCTGATTGAAATTAAAGCACTGACTATGAGAGGCTAGATTGATAAGCTTTTTTTATAACATCATCAGAAGGTATTACAGGGCTCCCGATCATCCACATAAGAAAATTATATTTGGTTTGGATTTTTTGCACCATAATAGATCATTCCAGTTTTCCTGCTGCACCCGGGGTGTTGAGATCTGTCAAAAGTCCTTAGTGTTATACTTACCGCACAACGAGGGGGTGAAGACACACTTATCCGGTACCGAGGTGTGGATAATAGAGTTGAAATTTTCTTTCTGGCCTTCATCCAGCACTGCCTTGATGATGTCACAATGCATACTTTCATCCTGGAAGGTAATCGAAGGAACTGTGCACTCCATGAAGTATAGCACATATCCGCTGTAATTCTGTTTCCAGAATGAAAGTTTTCCCTCCCCCACAATCCACCAAGATTGATTTTGGAGGCTCATGATAATAGGGACAACCAATTTCCATAGAGGAGATCATTGCATGATGGCCATCTCCATGTTGATGTCTAATATGTTCCTCATCATCATCCCACAGAGATTACACCCCTCCAAAATATCACATGCATGTTTTGTGTGCAGGCCCCTGAGAGTGTCCATCAAACTCCTATCATTAATCCCCCCCCCCCCCCCGCCTGGATCGGTCGAACCATCCTGTCCCCTGAAAACTAGTGTTTTTCCCCTCCGCCAGTGCATCCCAGATAAACCTATCCAAGAACTCGTTGATGGCTTTGATCACCCCCTTAAGCACCAAAGTAGCTGCCATAGCATGCACCGGGATTGTGGCCAGCACACTGTTCACCAAAGCTATTCTCCCTCCGATGGAGAGGAAGTGACTCTTCCAGTTGAGGACTCGGCCCATTATCTTACTAACCACTTGATCAGAGTCCCGAATTCACATTATTCTTGGAGAGAGAGGAGAACCATGGTAATCCTTCAAAAATTTCCCAGGTTGAATTTCTATATTCATGGCAATGGAGTTTCCCCGTCTCGTTGTGCATTTGTTTGAGATATAGATATTACTTTTGAAGTGGTTGATCATTTGGATGCTCTAGCGAAAATATTCATCCATGATACTCTTGATGGCCCTTGAGGATATCTTCCATGCATATGCAAATATGATCATGTCATCTGCATACATGATGTAGGATATGGGAGGAATATTCATTTTCCTTTGTTATGGAGTAATGATTCTATTGGAAATCACCCAGTTCAACATACTGCTATGAGTGTCTTGCATTAGATTAAAAAATGTCTGGGAGATCAGAACTCTTTGACAGAGGCCACAGATGGGCTTGAAGAAGCCATGGATTTTCCCATGAGATACACTGCCATCCAGGATGAGCTAAAGCATCAGAACAACAAATCTATGGCTATAGGAGAGAAACCCATGCATACAAAAACCTTGTAAACAAAGACCCACTCTAGTTTTATATATTCCTTTCTCATATCCACTTTAATGGTCATATTGGATCCATAAGTCTTGATGTTCATGTCCCTCATCATTTCATTCACCAGTGAAATTTCCCCTTGAATTGAGTGGCCCTGCTCCAAGCTGTGCAGTTCCATGGAGATCCATTGTGGGTGGTGTATCGTCAGTCTTGATTTAATTATACTTGCTAGGATCTTGTATGTGAAGTTTCATAGGATCATGATATGGTAATGGTGTATGGAGGAGGTATCCTTCACCTTTTGTATGAGGTCCAAAGTTGTAGTGTTTGTGACCCGTGGGAGGGAGCCGCCAAGGAAAAAATCATAAATAGTAGCAACCATGTATTCCTTGATCACTTACTAAGAGGCTCTGTAAAATGTTCATGGAAGTTTATCGGGCCCCAGAGCACTCTCCAGGATCAAAATCCTCATAGCTTTCTAAATATCCCCCTCAAGGGGACCTCTTCAAAGTGCGCATTATCCTCAGGGGCAACCCTGCTTCAAATTGACTCCCACATATCTAAGCTCCCCTATGGGTACTTGCTATCCATCCTTCCATTTGAACCTACAAGAAGCTCCTTAAAGAAAGAGAAATCCATTCCACCCACAACATCCATGTCATCCATAAAAGATCCATCTTCGAGCTTGATATTGGGATTGATGGTTCAACTCTTATCCCCGATGAAAGCATAGAAGTACACTAAGTTTTTTCCCTCCCATGCCACTACTTTATCCTTGATTTGTTCTGTGCTTGTCGCTCCTGTCCTAGTATTATATCAATGATGTTTTTATTCTTGATTGAATGTTCCTCTAAACTATCATCGTTCCATGTTTATTCTAGGCTGGCCTCCAGGCGTTCGACATCCACTTTTATCTCCTCCATATCATGATCAATTGACGTGAGGTCCCCCACCCATTCATGTGAAACCATCTTAAGTCTTCGGAAAATATTATGCAGAGCCACCCAGAGAGATCCCTGGACCGGTTTCCCCAATGAAGACCTCACCACCTGAAGAAAATTTTTTTCTGAGGCCAATGGCCATAGAATCCGAATCTCCATTGTTGGCCATTTCTTGAGGACAAAGAGACCTGCAACGATGAGTGATCAGAAATCCCCCTCACAAGGTGGATTACCTTGGTATCCGTGAACTTAGATAAAGAATACACGTTGGCAAGGCATCAGTCTAACTGGCTTCAACATCACATGATCCCTCTTTGAGTGTTACACCTTGTATAGCAGTTTCTAGAGTACCCCAAGACCATTAGACCATTCCAGGCCTTGAACCAGACAATGGTAGTACTCATGTGACGTTGGAACGCCCCGCACCATTTTTTCTCTGATGGTTTTGTGATGTAGTTGAAGTCTTTTTCAATGATCCAAGGTTCATCTCGTCTATCAAACATTATCCTCTCCTACCATAGATATTCTCTAATACCATTATCGTATCTCATATAGGAGAAGGATGTGTAGAAGGTGAGTGACCCATTTTCCTCCCTCGTCGTAATGACCTGGTCCATTTCCTAAACAAGATCCACTAAAATACCCCTCCCCCAAAAGATCCATATATGCGTGTCTGTTGGTACCACCTACATGGACACATGTATTCTCATCATATTGGTGAAATCTCTAATATTGGCCGTGTCATTTTTCGGTTCTAGAATAGTATCAATGAGAGAATTCTTGTTCTTGGTCTCTGATGCTCTGAATTCAGTTTGAATCCTCACCATGAGACCAAAAGAGTTCCATATGAATATGGGTATCATTGGTAACTCTTTAGCCCAGCATTGGCCCCAGGTGACATGGTCTCCTTCTGAGGGTGTGAGAGGGACTCACTGAACTATTCCATTTTTATTTTGAATTTTACTCGAGTACTTACTCTCGAGCTCCTATCCTTTATTTGGGGAGTATTTTTCATATGGAATTGAAGATTGAGAGTCTTACCTATCACCTCACTAGAGGAAGACAATACCATTGGACATTTATCTTTCTCCCATGGAGTCTAGTTACCCGAATCCTTTAGCCCAACCACTTCAAAAACCTCCAATCCACTCATCATGTTGCATGAAGTAGTAGGGCCTCTATTTACCAACAGCCAGATTGAAGAGGGAGCTGAACCACTTACTGGGGGGAAAGAAAAATCTCTTGATTTCTCACAGGGAGCCGCACAAATAATTCTAGTAAACCACCCTCACAGAGAACTTGTTGGGGACCCATAACCCATCCTTGAAGTTAGTCCACCCAAAAAGGTGAAAGCCACCAATCCAGACTGACCAGAGCATCGCGAGACTGATCACCCCCATCTGGAGCAAGAGGGTAAACCGAAGAGCAAGGAAACCACTAACCTACAACCTATGGGCCCCCCCCCCCTGTACCGAGTATGATGGTGCACTAACCAGCTATTGAGGAGGATATTCATTACCCAAAACTGGCCCAGCCTCCCGCTAAAGGTTCTCATGAGGACCCCTCTTGCATAGTTTCCTGGAGTTCCCATGAAGAGGTAGGAAGAACAAAACAAGGGAAAAACTGGAAAAAAATAGTTTGGTTCCAAAATGCAGAACCCTGGACTAAAAAGGAGATTTTATATGAAACTGGAAGAGACTGATCAAGTTTGACACACATCCGAGCGACCGACAGATCAGTGCCTCTCCGGGTATAGTCATCAGCCTAGAAAAATCCACCAAGGGAGTCCCTGCTATCATTAAGGAAGGAGACATTCTGAAAGGGCAGCGATATCCCTAGAAGACTGATCCACACCACCATTTTGGAACTCTCCTTACATTAATGAACATCTATCGACCACATCACCATAATAAAACTCCACCTTCCCATGTGTTGAGGGGCTCTCCACCACATATAGATGATGTCCTCTCCGAGGAGACGACCAAATAGAAGGTGAGACAGTGAATAACTGAAATGCGCGTCGGTGCCTGCAGCCCCCAAGAATCCACCCAACACTTAATGACTGGTAGAGAAGGTTTTACAACACCAAACCTAGAAATCAGGGTCCATTAAAGGCCATCTATAGCCGATTCGAACTCCACCACTGAGATGTGCAAGGTTAGGTCAGTACCCATCCTTGAAACACTCGGGACCACTGGGGGGAGCATCGGGAAATAGGAGGGCACTGGACCTCCTAATGATATATAGAGTGCATCCTTGATGGAAACTAAAGCCCTGCGGGGGTTTGAAGGGGAATCTAGAGGTGCCTAGGATGGAGGGGAGCCTTAACTTCCATGTCGTGTGCCTAGGCCAGATCTTGGAACCGTCGCGACCTCCAAAGGAGGCCGATTAACATGTCGAGTAACGGTAGAAAAATTGTCAATATTTCCTAGCATGTGAGGCTCGTTGTTTTGAGGCGAGATTCACATCTTTTTCCTCCTATCAATACTATACACATAGTATATTCCTTGATTAATTTTCACTTCACTGTTATGACCATTTGAGGGGTTTATTTCTCAATCTTATTATAATAGAGATTCTTTATTATTGAACTTACTTTATAGGAAATTGTATTATCATTATCTAATAACACCTTTAATTTTATTCTAATAGAGTTATTCATAACCATTTATAAGTGATTGTACCATTTTTACACTATTTGTTTCTTAAAATGAATGAGTAATTATTTTAATAAAATCCAACTTCATTTAACTATTCAGGAAAAAAATCCATTTTCATTCAAAACAATGTTTTTTAAAAATGTTTTTAAAACGTTTCCTTTAACTTTTAGGGAAAAAATCAATTAAAATACATTTTTAACAATATTTTATTTTAAAAAAATATTTTCAATCTAATATTCATGTCTCTTTCTAAACAAGGAATGTTTCTAACCTTTTTACCTTATAAAAGGAATTTTCTTTTTACCTTGTGTATAATTTACATAATTAACCTCAATCATTTCTTTAAATATTCCTTAGAATATTAGTTAACGTTACCCTACAATATACTTTGAGAATAATTATACAAAAACAACATTTATTTTTTTATGTTATAGATTATGGAGGTCTTCTTATAAACAAAACCCTATCTGGATACTACATGTGGATGATGTTATGGAATATATGTACCTAGGGATAAAAACATTGAAAATGTGTGTAAAGTCTAAATTAATCATATATATGTACATAAAAACAAGACATAATGTACAGGTAGTTTGACACTATTTTGTTATAGAATTAGATTATTTTTCATTTTATTTACAAATAATTATGAACAATTTAAAATTAAAGATTTCCCTAAAGAAATAAATGTTTACGATTCTATGATTTATGATCCATAAATTTTTAATTTATGATTAGTACTTTAAAATATTTTTAATTTTATATTGTGATTTAAAATTTATATTTTTGGGAGCTAATACAGTATATCCCATTGTTTATAAATAAAATACAGAAGAAAAATGGTATCAATATTGTCGAAAATCTAGAGATTACCCTCCTGAAGAAACCAATATAACTAGTATTGGGAGATAGAAAATTATGTATATATTAAGGATTAAATATTCATGTCTTGAAAAATAACCTTTCCTGAATGGAGAAAACTATTCCACAATGAGGATATCCTATAAATGATATCTTTGTTTGAAAAAAACACCAAACATTTAGTTTCAAAACTATACTAATTTTAGTTGAATAGAGGTTTATGTCTCTTGAGAACTTATTTATGGTCAGGGGAAATAGTAAAATGGAAATGATTATCCTTGTGCTATAGTATGTCAAATTTGATTCTGATGAATGGTGGTACTTGATCAAGAATACAATCTATGAATATAAAATAGAACTCTTCGAATGAAGAAATTATAAGGTAAAATTATTTGATAAATGCTTCCCTTATGATCAAAAAATGGAGATTAAGTGGTAGTTCCTAAGAATAAAAAAACGAAAAAGAAAGTATTGCATATAAGAATCTACCTTTACAATGTTATTATGTTATGAAATAGATTATATGTCAAACACATAATATTATATTTTCCACTGAGTTTAAGTCCATAATCCAAATATCTGACGGTGGTAGGTTTCTCAGAGTTTTCCATCATTAGAAGAAAAACATATACATTCAAAAAATATGAAAAGGAAACATAAATATCCTATAAATTCAAATTAATATAGGAGAATAATAGGTCTTCTAAAAACCATGAAAAACTGAATGTGTCAATGAAACAAAGGGAATACGCAATTACCACCTTGTGAGAATTGTGGAAAAAATCACTTTAATCAGTGCTTGAAGGGATTTGGAGTTTTTTATATATGTAGAGAAAAGGGTTATCAAATAATAGAATGAAATAGGAAGAAGGAAAAAACTTATGTTCATTTTTTCACTTATATAGAGATGGGTAACTATGTAAATGAATTCCCCTGGAATGAACGTAATCTACTAGAAAAGAGGGTAAGTGGAGATGACAATATTATGTGATCAATATAGTGGATAATATAGTGGTGGAAGATGTACTGAATGATGGATTGGATGGTAATATAATCCTATCATAAAATTTAGCCAATTCTTTATTTCATTCTAGATCATTGACCGCTTCTATATCTACCCAATTTCTAATAAAATTTGACATTTAACTTTTGATTTAATATGAATTTTTCAAGTAAAAACATACAAGATGTGTCTTATTTAATCCAATAAATGTTAGGTAGTCCCCATTATGACACATAAATAACCTCTAATTACAAAAATTCTTATACTAATAATCGTGAGCATTTATTAAATTTTCAGTATGAATTGGATCTGAAAATATGATGTAAAAATTTATTTCAAGTGGAAGGAAGTTATGATTTGAGAGAAATATATAGAATCCCTTATCTTTGGAGAGAATGATTTTCCACCGAATTATTATATATATCTGCCCCCAGTAGCTCTACTAAATGAAATTCATGGGGATTAATATTAAATAACATAGCATGATGATGATTGTAATCTTCATATTTAAGATGTACCTATTGTTCAGGTATACAATATTGTACATTCTAAAGAATTAACTAGATATCCCCTAGATAATGAAGTATAGTTTTTTATTGATTTAATCCCTAATGAAAGGAAAACATCAATGACTCTTTATATAATGGCCACTATGGAATTAGTATATTTTATGACAAACCTAGATGATTTGTGTAAGAAGAGATTTATCCACCCAATAGTTTCACCATGGGGAGAAAATGTCCTCTTTTTTAAGAAGAAATATGGATTTATGGGTTAATGCATTTATTATTGGGAAATAAAATCTACTACAATAATAAAAAAGTACCATTCTTCTTTTATTTATGGCTTATTGGATCAAATTCGTAGAGCCCAATATTTTAAAATGATTAATATTAAATCTAGGTACCACAAATTGTGAGTGAAGAAGGATGAAATTTTGATGATATTATTTTTGGATGAGGTATGGACATTAAGATTTTAAGGTAATTCCCATTGGATTGAATAATGTATCCCTTATTTTTATGGACCTAATGAACATAACATTCATGGAATATCTAGATAAATAATTTTTTGTTAATTAATGATATTCCAGTGTATTTTAAAATATAATAGTACCATGATAAACACTTTCAAATCATTATTAACACAGTTGGAAGGGTAGAGTAAAATGCCAAATTTAGTAAGTTCAATTTTTATCTTCAATAATGTTATTTTCATCAACATATTGGTGCCAATGAAAGAATATTCATTTATACTATAATGAAAAGGTAGTTAGTGATTATAAAATATTATAAAAATAACTAATGTCTGTAGTTTCATTATTTTGGTAGGTCACTATCGGCTATTCATTTATAATTATGCATAATTTTCTAACTTGTTATCCAAACTTATAGGTAAAGTGGTTATGTTTGTTTGGAAAAATAACTATGAAGAATTAATTGATGAACTAAAGGGAATATTATTAAATAATATTACTTTTACTATACCATTGGAAAGTGATGAGTTTATCATATATAGTGATTCATCTAAGAAGGGAATTATTGATATCATAATGAAAAATGATAAAGTTGTTGACAATTAATCAAGGAAATTGAAGAATCTAGAATAGAACTATCCAACCCCTGATCTCAAGTTAAAAACATTAATATTATCTTTGAAATTATAGGGACATTATCTCTATGGTGAAATATGTGATATATATATGAATCATTAGGAAATGGAGGATAATAGTGGACTAGGGTGTGGGGGTTGGTCTCACCTGGATAGAGGGAAACTTTATAGTGGATTATCTTGCTTGCAAAGGATATCCAAATGATCCATTAATTATTATTTTTGAAATGGGTTCCCTATTGAATGAATGTAAATTTATTATCATGGGTGATGTTCTAGGACTTCTGCACTTCAATCCACCTTGAATATAATTTTTAAATTCAAAAATAAAAAAAATATAATTTCTAGTCAAAGAAATGGCAAAATATGAAACGACAGTGATGAATCGAGCTACCCAAGGTCTATGATTTCTCAATACACTACTTCCTAGTGAATGAAAATAATGTATCAGATGCATTGTGTTGGAATGACCCTGGAGTTCTATCCCAAATGAGGATTGATAAGGATCATGTGTTAATGGATGTTGTAATGATCGATTTAGTAATTTCTAATGAAGGGTAGATATAAAAAAAATTTAAATGATTTCAAAACTATCTTAATTATAGAAGATAAAGAATTCCCAATCATATGATGATTGATATTATAAGAAAATTAAATGTGTAAATGAGGGAAAATTATGACACATTTTTTTGTAAAAATAGTGTTATAAGTATTGGAATGAAGCTATTTATTCAATCAACACTTGAGCTAAAAAGGTATTTTTTTTATGATGCTCATAGATCAAATTTTTCTATACACCCTTATTGCATAACGATGTATATGTAAATGAAGAATATTTTTTAGTGGGATATCATGATATGAGAAATTAAAAATTATATGATCATATTGTTGGATTATCAATAATTGAATGTTGCGAGTTAGTATCTTAATGGATTCCTATAACCTCTTCTCTTCCTATTTAAAAATGGGATTAAATTATAATGTAATTTTTCATAGGACTACCAAATACTCTCTAATTGAATGATTAAATATGGTTTATCATTGATCTCCTAACCAAAACTTCACATTTCCTTGCTATAAGAGATATACATGCCATTTGAGGACTATCAAGGAATTATTTTAATGATACTATAAGACTTCATTGTTTAACTCTATCAATTTTTTCTGATCGAGATTCTCGTATTACCTCAAAATTCTAGAAATGTGTCCAGAAGGATCTTGATACTACAGTTTTTCTGAACACTTCCTACCATCTTTATATAGATGGAAAATCTGAAAGAACAATTAATACAGTGGAAAGGATTTTGATTTCCTTTTTACTATAATTTTATAGTATATGAGATCCTCACATAACATTGTAATAGTTTTCCTATAATAATAGTTTTCATTAAAGTATTCTTATGGGACCTTATAAAGAATTATATTTCAAGAGATTCCATACACAAACATGTTCTGATGAAGTTGGTGAAAGTAAAATCATAGGACGAAAAATTTTCAATGAGATGATAATGATGGAAAAGGCTATTCAATATAATATTAAATATTCTCAGAGTATTCAAATGAGTTATACTAATAATAAAAAATATATTTATTGTACCAAGTGAGAGATCATGTTTTATTTAACGTATATCTAGGTATACATTTTAATAAGTTTGGACTAAAAGTGAATCAGAGTCTTAGGCAGATAAAAACATTAAAATTGTGAATTATTTGGTGTTTTTTACTATCATTTAGAAATTCCACCAACTATCTCAAAAGTACATGATGTGATCCATATATCAATGTTAAGGAGTACATGCATGACCCAACACAAGAGATCATGTCTGATGAAATTCAGTTTAATCCTAAAGTTTCCTAATTTTTTGAAACCTTCCATATTCATGATACTAGATAGAAAGTATTGAGGAATCATACAACAATTCTGGTAAAAATACTCTGGAGAAATCATAAAATTGAAGAAATAATATGGGAACTTGAAGATTCAATGATGGAGAACAACCCAATTTTTTTTAAGGTAATAAACCTATAATTTCTTCGTAGACATTTTCTTTGCGAGTAAGAATATATCACCCCTTGAATTTATCATATTTTCCATTTAGAATAAATTTCATTTTTTTGATAGTTTACAAAACACAAAATATTGAGTTTTAAATGCATAAAACACAAGGTTTCAAAAAAACACTATTTATTTACAATTTTCATAGTTAATTAAATTATAACACTCGTAGAGAATTTACATAGAAAATTTAATTTCTATATATGAAATAAAATATTTTTATATTTATTCAAGATATATGTTATAATCATATGATAAGAAGAATCCTAATTTTATACATAAAAACAATATTTTCCTAAAAGATGATTTATTGCCATGTAATGGAGAGTATATTTTAAATCTAAATTTATAAACATTTATTAATTTTATACTAAAAAACTTAATTTTTAAAGATGAATTTTATAATTATATTTTGGCAATTGTTTGGAATTTTTCTTTAAATAATCCTTTTTATGAATAGTAAAAGACTGGATTTTAATTTTAACAAGAATTTTCATATAATTTTAATATATAGATATATTATATATTATATTTATTTTAATGTTTCATTATATAAATTATTAATAAATTAATCAAATGTACTTAATTTTAAGTAATTTCACATTCAAATTGGAAATAAAAATATTTCAAACATTTGAAAATATTTACTTTAAAAACCCACTTTGTCATTCCATATGTGGGAATAAATATAACTTTATTAGTTGAAGTAATATTATTGGAATTTGAAAAATTGAATCCATATTTGGATTAATCATAATTTAAATTTTCTAAAAATTTCAACTTAGTTTTTTAATAAAAATATTAGTGAGTCTTATTAAATTTACTTATAGTGATTTTAGTAACCCAAGACTACATAGTGTATAAAAATTAATATTAGGTTTAAAAATGTTCATACACATTATCATCACAAATAGGATATAAATTTTCTACCTCAACCATTAATTGATCTAATATAATATGTTATTTAATATTATAAGTTTGTGAAAATTTGGGGATCACACAATTCTTTTCAAAAATGCCTAGTCTGTCAATTTCCTCCACTGTAAAAAGGAACTCAACCAGATCAATTATTAACCACCAGAAAGACCATTGTATATTACAAAACCATGAAAATTATTCTCCCAAAAGTCCTCACATGATCCTAACGACCTCATATTGGTCCTAAATCCAACCAATAATTTATTTGGTGAAAACCAAAAAGAGTTACCTCAAGAAGAGGTAACTTTCATCAACAATAATTTTTAATTTTTTTCCATATCCAACCCATTAATTTTAATTTAAATAATGATTATATAATAAAATTTCATCTAAATTATACTTATATGTTTTTAGGTAATGTTTTTGACCTACACCTACCCAAACCTCCATCATACGGGTAACAAACTTAATGTTTGTGTGTACAGAGAACTTCTATCTTGCTAAACGACGACATTCATTTTTCATTTACCACCTCTTAGGGTTGAGAATTATGATGGGAAACCTATTTATATATATGATATATGTGATATTTATTTTTTCTTAGTACTTATAACATTATTATATAGCACATACTGTAATGCTTCCATTTGGTGTAAATACAATAACCTCTTTTGGGGACATGTGGACAATCGCCTCATAAAAGTGATGTAATATATTAACATATTACATGGAATGTTTTAAGTATTTGGTTAATTAAATAAATTTTACATAAAATTCATATATATTATGTTCATTACATAATGAAATTTATATATATATAATATATATTTTTCATTATTACCTTTTTAGTCACATAAAAAGTGATAACATCATTTTTGGACATGTGAACTACCGCCTTCTCAAAGAGATGTGATACATTTTATATTAAAATAATTATATAAATAAGATTATTTATTAAAATATATGGAGTATAATATATAATTATAATCTTTTAATGGTAAATTTTAATTACATTCTCTTTGTAGTGAACATTAAAAATTGGGAACACTAATCATGTGTACGTATGAAAAAACGTCTCCATGATTGTAATATTAGATATTTTTCCCTAACCATATTTCTTGGATGGTGTTAAAAGCAAAATTTATGTATAAATATAACAATTATCTCATTATTATTATTATGTAATTTTTTACATAATGACCCCTTTGGCCATAGTCGACTTACCAAAGTCATTTTTTACACATGAAACTAATTTGGTCAAAACACTTGACATAAAACTAATTGAATATGTAGTTCAATAAAAATTATAATAAGTGAAATAAAAATTAATAATAAACATTAAAATTTATCAAAAAAAATTACATAATTAACATACCTTTATTATTCATGAAGATAAAGACACACATGAAAAGTTTGTCTCAAGGTAAGGGATTTCATCTCGTTTACATTCCATGGTGACATATTTGTTATTATGCACCCATTAACTCTTATGTGGTGCATATACTAACACATTTTCATTTAATATCATTATTGTATCATACATCAAGTTATTTTATTTTTCACATTGAAATATCACATCCATGGGGATTTTATTTGAAAATTTCCAAGTGATAATGTTATTTTGAAATCTTTTGTGATTGTTAACTTTCTCTTAATATAATAGATTTATTGTAATAAATTTTCCTTGGTTATTAAATTTATATTTAATATCCATATTATCAACCAATTTAGATAATTATTTATTAAAACATAAACAATTTTAATATTCTATGTTCACATTAACATTATTTGATAAATTACGAAAATATTGATAAATTAATATATTTTACTCAATACATATATTTGATGATAGTGAATGTTGGTCATTATTTAAATAGATTATTTAATATATTTAGAGTCCTTAGAAATTCACTATACAGGTTATTGCAATCCCCTTGATGCATCGGTAGTCTGAAGAGACAAATCAATTGGCCAAATTAGAGTAGTTTAAACTATCTTGAGAGTAAATATTGACCATAAAGGTATCATGTTAATAGGAAACATTATGTCCAATAATTATTCATTTCATATATTAATAATTTATTTATTATTTTTATCCATGATATATTTACTTTTAAATTATTTTTGGATACATTTGAATCTGAGTTTATTGATTAAATGAATTGTGTTTTAGTTATTTATTATGCCATATTGATTATTACTTATCCAAATATTTATAAGGAATGATGTTTAGTTATTTTTCTATCCCTGATGATTATTATCATTTATTTAGTATTGATTCCATTGAACTAAACCTTAAAAATCATTTGATATAACCCTTATTTTGTTTTCTTTCCTCAATATATGAATAATTAATCATTGAATTAGATTTCAAGGATATAATACACATAGTTTTATTATGTATCATGTCTTATTTTTAATTTCCTAATGTAATATGGGTATCTTGTATGTGTTCTAGTTTTATAAGACTACTACACCGATATGTCCTTCAGTATTTGATTCTTTATCGTTATTCCAATGTAATAAAGGTAACAAAATTAGGATTTTGGGACAGGTAATTGAATTAATTATACCCCCTCGATGAATCGGTAATCTCATGCGATGAATCAGTTTGCTGACATTAGTAAAATTTGTTCACACCCAACAGTTTTGAATTTTGTTTATAATATATCTTGAAGGAAAAGTTTTTATGTTCCTGTGAAACAAGTCACCCATTAGTTAAGCATTATCTAAACTAAAAATATAATTATTATTATCTAGGAACGTTTCTCTATGAAATTACGTCTGGATTTATTTCCTTTTTAGTTTATCTATTAAATGGAATATGTTTTCTCTTATTTACCTTTCCATGTTGATTACTCCTTATCAAGTTATTTAAATAGAATTTGTAATCATTTGTTTTACTTTCTATATTTATTATTCTTTATCTATACATATAGTCAAGTAATATAAATGGGATTGGTGTTTAGATAGTCAACATTCCATATTGATTATACTTATTGATTCATCATATCTTATATCTTACTTAACCCAAACAAATAACTTGATCTCACCCATGATTTAATTTCATAAAAAAATTATTTCTTTTAACATTTTTACTAAAATATAATGTAAAAATTATTTATGTATCTAGTTTACAAATACTAATGAACTAATAGGTCCATTGGGACGTCCTTCCTTGTATCATATAAAATGTAATGGTATCAATAAATGAATCCAGGCATAATGGGGTTGGGTTGAAAATGGTTTTGTAATACCCTAATATTTTATGATAAATATTATTTTTAATCCTGTTTTGTATGCTTCAACAAGATTATCTTTCACTATACAAAACATTGTATTAGCTTTTAGTATACGCAAACACTATTCTTGGATTGTGTTGCATGTAAGAGAGACCTTCCTTAATAGCTTGTGTTGTACGCAATACTAAGTTATATTAAACAATGATATATTGTATGAACTAGATATTATGAATATTATTATATAAATTTATAATTTTTATACATAATAATTCATCTTACACATATTCTAGATCACGGTATGAGAACAAAATTAAATTTTCTTATAAAATAAGAATTTTTTAAAAATTGCAGTTTTGCCGCCTTTTGTTGGCGCACCCCCTTTAAATCTATTTTTGACACATTTATAAGTTCAATTAGAAAAAATAAACTTATTCATTGTAATAAGGATATAAAAATTTACTTTGGATAAATTTTTAATATTTTTCTGTTTACTTTCATATTTTGATGAATAGTAAAAATACGGTAAATTTTAATTAAAAACAACATTTTTCATCAAGATAATTTATATGGTTAAATTATTATATTGAATTATTTTAATGTATAAAAATAATATAATTTTACAATTAAATATAATTCAATTCATTATCATTAATTTTACATTGAATTCATAGGTAAAAACATTTCAATCTATGACATTGTTTTAACTTTTAAAACCCATTTTCTTAACAGCAGGATTAATTTTAAATTTATTTCTGAAACTTATATGTTATGAATTCTAAAAAATGGATTCCATATTTAGATTCATTTGGTTAAAATTATGTTAATAGGTTAATTCAATTTTTTTTGATATTATGAATAGTAACTACAGTAATTTTTATTTTCTACAGTTAAAGGAATATCAGGTAATTAAGGGTAAAAATAAGATTATAAAATTACCCTAAGAACTACCAAAATTATATTGGATGAATAAAAGTGGACCCATATAACCT
Organism: Viscum album; assembly: GCA_963277665.1. Taxonomy (NCBI): domain Eukaryota; kingdom Viridiplantae; phylum Streptophyta; class Magnoliopsida; order Santalales; family Viscaceae; genus Viscum; species Viscum album. Next base: position 648,811,356 of record OY728130.1, on the reverse strand, counting down.
AAGTGTCTAAATAGATTCATTTATTGGACATTTGACCACGAAAATAATATAATTATTATTAAAACCAAAGAAAGTGACAACATGTCACTCACTTATATCTTATAAGTGTAATAATTTTAATTTAGTGATAAACCTCATAATACATAGAAGATAAATAGTATACAGAAATATAATAAAATTATCTAGAACATTAGAATTTATTTATAATTTTTAGGGATTATATAATTATCATTAATGATGACACAATAATGATGTAGAAATTATTTTATTGATTGAAATATCAAATAAATGGTGTTCAAAATATTAAAATAAATATGATATGAACTAATTATTGTTCTCCACTAATTTTATAGATGAATGTGACATGTTAGGAATCTATGAAATATTTTTTTCTAATATATCCTCTACGTGGATTTTATTTAAAATCAAATAAATGAATAGTTTCAAAATTGACACTATTGTTATTTCAAAAAAACAACATATTATAAAATTGATTAAAAGTCCCAAAAATATTTAAATATTATGAATTAAAATTTATATGGTCTAAAATGTCATAATGTGTCTAATTATGGAAAATTCACAACACATAAGTAATTATTTATAATAATTTCAAATTTAGAATATTATTATCACAAATAAAATTAAATAGATTAAATAAGGATTAATCAAGTTGATAATGTTTAAAATAAATTCCCAATATGTCTAAATTTTATTGGTTGATGTGATTAAAAACATATATCATCTAATATTTATATTTGAGTCATTTTTTGAGGTTTTTACGTGGGTTTTTAGTTTATTAGAAATTAATATTTCAGAGGCTTCCAAAAGTGCCCTCTCCTCTATTATAAAAGGGAACATCCTCCCTCTCTTCCTCCCAACATTTTGGGCCTTCAAGATTGGCCATAACCAGTCCATTTCCCTTATCCACTTCCATAGAAACATTATAGAGGCCCTTTTCTTCTTCAAAGACCAACTTTAGTGACCTAAGAGTAGGTTTAGAAGAGGCGGGTCGAAGAAGAGGTAATATGCTTTACTGATTTTTTAAAATTTATTTATTATTCTACTTATTCTTTCTTATTTGTTTCATTATAATGTAATAACATCAATATAAATAATATAATGATATATTATTATAAATATGAAACAACCCTATTTCACATTCTATCCATCCTATGGAAAACGAAATCACCACGTGTGCGTACGTACGGAATACTATATCCATGTCGCGGTGTAATCTATTTTCCACCACCACCTTACTTGGATGGGTATAATGGTGGAAATAATAACTATATATGATTATTATAACATCATACTAATTATTCTAAATTATATCCTCCACTCAAATTCCATTCAATAATTATGGGAATGATATCATCGCTCATACGTACGTACGGATTACCATCTCCACGACGGGATGAGATTCATGATGTTCCTAGTTAGGATCCAAGTATCACTGAGAGGGGGAGGGGTGAATCAGTTATATTTTTTTATTTTATGTTTCTTTCTAATTGAAACAACCACCACCACTTGCTAAATATTTTATTCTCTTTTGAACAAACACAACCACATGAACACAAGATTTACAAGGTTCACTACTCAACATGAGTAGCTACATCCTTGGTATGATACAGAAATAATCCAGTACCACAGAATCCACTAGAAAACAATCCTTCAATGTGGAATAAAACGAGTAGGATATAACCATACACACGTGTAGCACTTGCAAAAAAATATGAAAGTGCGTGTGCACCCTCTTAGCACAAATAGGGAATTACAATATTTCAGTGCTTCTTTACAATAGAACAGTTGAATTCTCTGAAATACAAATCTTCACTTTCCTCCCCAGAAGTAGGTAAGAACTCCCATACACACAACTGAATATGTGCGAAGAACCCAAATTTTTTGCACAAATTTTAGGATATCTTTCATGAAATTCTAATTCCTTTCACGTAAAAATTACTTTTTTGCATGACAAACTTTTTCGCGCAACTTCCTTTTTTCACGCATCCTTTTATCTTTTCGTGAAACTTCTCTTTTTTCGCGCAACTTTTTCTCTTTTCGTGTAGCTATCCACTTTTTTCACAAACTCCTTTCTTTTTGCGCAACTCACATAGCGTATAATTTTACATGCTCTATAGCTCTAGATTTCTTCTAAGTGTCCAGCATTAAAAAATGAGAGAGGTTCACCTCATATTTATAGGCATTTTTGATGCCCTGCGAAAAACACTAATCCACGTGTAAAACCCCCTTCATGTGCGTAAAAACACTTTCACGCAAATTCAAATTTTGTGTAATCCATAATTATTTCACGCACCTCATTCCTTTTCCAATTTTTGATCTTCTTATCTCAAAACACCTTTTACGCGAAAAAAATCATTCTTCTATTTCGTGCACCACACCAATATTTCGTGCAGCCTTCATTTTTCGCGGATCGTGAGGATATTTCACGACCTGCATAATTTTTCATGCATCCTGTGGATATTTCACATCTCCTGCAAATATTTCACGCAACCCACATATATTTCGTGCAACCTTTTTATTTTGCATGCATCCCGCTGATTTTTCGCGCAACCCGCTACTATTTCACGCACCACTTTATTTTCTCGCGCAACTTGCCTAAATTTCCATGCACTCCATTGCTTTGTCATTTCTCTCTTCACTGCTTCTCATAACCATTCTTCATAATTTATCACGAATTCCACTATCATGATATAAATCCTTTGATAGACCAGATCTAGCATCGTCAGAATTACAATGGTAAGTACTGAAACATCCCTATCTTCCAGCAACATCACTCCAACCAATCAAAACTGTATATGACTTGCATCATCATTTCTCCCCCTTTCCATCATAAGGCTTCCATAATAAGTTCTCATAAATTATTATATTTCTTTAAATACATATCAGAAAATCATCGTCTGGTTTTAAGTATTTTACAAAGTGAATTGACTTATCTTCTTTGAAAACAATATACAACACTCTGCAAATGCTAATCTCTTCAAACATATTTCACTATCCAACTTGGTCCCAAAAATTCATTCTCCAGGATTAACCATTAAAGAATGATTATAAAGTATATATGATAAATAATCATTAATGGTATGAAATAATAATGATATAGGATATATGTACATATATGTTTCATTTACTTAATTCCATTCAATTCAATAAGGAAATGAAAACAGCATTCATGCGTACGTACGGCCTACCATCTACATGAATGGTGTATTTCATTCCATTTATCAATCTATCATATATATTTATATGCTGAATATATATTATATATAAATTATGTTTTACATTTTGGAATTGTGTAAATTAGGATATAAGTAACAATATCAAGAACAACAAGCCGAAACACGTACGATAAATGAAACGATTATACCCAAAACACTACTTGACATGGAATTGACAAAAGAAAGGGTAATATAATGTCCTATGTGAATTATATATAATATCATAAATATTATTATGTTTATGTTACAAGTTAATAATATGTTTAATCCCACTATACCAGAGTTTCAGATATGTATAGATGAAATTGGACCTAAGGTAAGGTAAATTATCACAATCTCATTTTTATTTGAGATTGTTTATACATTAGAATTTACGGGGGAATATTCATCATCCACATACATGTTTCATCAATATGTAATATTATTTCTATTCTCTTGCAATTTTTTAAATCCAATTTTACTTATTGGTGAATTTTTAGTAAAATTTATGAAAGGAATCTTTTTTCGTTTTCAGTATACGATACTTTTTGGCTTTTTCGGCCAAAGTACGAGAAGAATGTTTTTTAACATATACGGCATGAAAGGATTTTTATGATTTCATAGAAAATTATTATTTTTGAATATTCCTTTACAATTTTTTACGTTAATTATAAATTAACTTTTTTTAGTTTAAAATTGTATGACATGTTGAGGAAGGAAAAATGTTTTTGATGTAGAAATGATATTTTCCTCAAGAGTGGAGTTCATGTGTTTTATCAAAATAATTTTCCATATAAGATAATATAGGGTTCTATTTATATCCCTATTATTACATTGATTTTATTATGTTATGATGGAATTATTTTTATGAAGTTATTTTATATTATATGGATTATGTTATGATGGAATGATGTTTAAGAATCCGATTTTTATTACATGTGTTATTCTAGGATGTATGATTTACAATTTTGTATAACACAAAATAATGGTATCATTATTAGATGGGTGGGTCCTATATCTCCCTCCAATTCAATGGGTAACGATTTCTATATCATGATTTAGACATGGATGGAATGGCAAGTGAATCTGGTTCAGTAATATAGGGCTGGAATGGCATGTAAACCCGGTTCAGTAATGGAATTTGTCCACAATGATAGTCTTGGAAGTAATGACTTAGCTACTATGGAAATCATAACATGTTCTTAATGGTTTTCCACAATTACGTGTTTTATTCCCATGTTATTTTACCATGGTTAATGTTCCTTTAGGATCTATGCCTTATGAAATGCAAATATTTATGTCATTACTCATGATTTTGATGTTTTATGTTCATATTCTTACGTTCAAATGTTTAGGGATTGTTTTATGTTCTCCATTATTACCCTTACTAATAATTTGAGATCACCCTTTTTATGTTATCTTTTCCCTAGGATATAAAGAATGGTTTTAGGTAAGAAAACAAAAGGGTAAGATCTTTATGGGAGATATTGAAGATCTATCACCATTATTAGAAGATTATGTTCCGAGTTTCCAAAGACACTAAACCAATATGGTCTTTGGGAATCTGTTTTGGTCATGTATTAAGTATTCCGCAAAATTAATTTAATGTCTATATATGTCAAGCTTTGGGTCTCTACAATTGGTATCTGAGCGAAGGTTTAGTTAACCATTGGAAACTTGGATGCGAATTCTTTAGTGAAATCCCTAGTGATATTTCAATGGTATGTCTAGGGATGTCTATAAGGTTAAGTATAAGTATAAGTTATAGTCCAAGAATGATGGTAACTTTATTAGAATTAAACCTAAGATGTTATATATTGAAGTTACTTCCCCTTTATTAAGTTGTATTCCTAGAATTATTTTTGCCTCTCACACTATTCTTTTTCGGTTTTAGACGATGGCTAGAACCTGAAGGAACCATGTTGATAAATGTAATGGACAATGCAAACATTGTCCTCTGGAATAAACCAACATTATGGGATATGGAGTGAAAATATTATTTCTGTAAATAAAAAAGCTATGAATCATTCTGGACATCCAAATGAGCAGAGAAGGGAACAATATTCTATTGAGTCCTTCATGAGGCAACTCCCACCTTCTTACAATGGGTCTTCTTATCCACTTATTCCTGAAAAATGGATCAATAACATTGAAAAGATATATTCCATACGTTGCTGTTCAGAACATGAAAAAGTCATATGAGATGTTTACCATCTAGAAGGTGAAGCAAACAATTGGTGGAATCTGATTAAGAATACAAGGACCCATGATGAAATGGAATACATAGAATGGGATGAGTTCAAGAACTTGTTTTTCAATAATTACTTCCCTTGTATTCTTCAAAAAAATATGGAAAAGGAGTTCCTTGAGATTAAGAAAAAGGATGATGAATCTGTTAGTATATACGAGGGTATTTTTATAAGGCTTACAAGGTATGCATCAAGCTTTATCATCCAACTTGAATGTAATGTTGATCGATTATTCAGTGGATTAAAACCAAGTCTTCGAAGGGAATTAGCTATAAGAGACATCAATAGCTATGAAGAAATTGTGAGTTGTGCTATTAAGGTAGAACTGGAAGTTGGTGTTACCTATCTACTTCATGTTTTTGACAAGAAACGAAAGATTGAGTTCAAGTAAATATCTCTAGAAAATGGTGAAAAAATATAAATGTTTGGGTATGCTCAAAATGTGGAAAGAAGCATGGTTGAGATTGTCTTAAGGGGGCTAGAAAATGTTTTATGTGTGGAAAATAAGGTCATAGAGTAGCTGAGTGTTGAAGTAATGGGAAAAAGGTATCTAATGAGGAGAATAGAGAAAAGACTAAAGAGAATGAACCCCCCAACCCTTCAATGATACAAGTGCAAGTAAATGGGACATTATGCTAACCAATGCCCTAATCCAAGGGTTAATGATGATTGACATCAACAACCTATTATGGAAAGGGACCGAGGGAAGTCACATGCGATGACTGTTGGTGATATTGAGTATGACAACGATTTGGTGGGATGATTAATTGTTTATGTAACGGGATTCCAAAATAATGATGTGGAATATAATTTATAGTATCGTGGAATATTGGAATATATATGTATTGGTTTATTGTGGTTTTCAATAATATTATGGTACCAAAAACCATGAAAAGTGATAGAAATATTTTTCGAAAGTAGATGATATGCGCATAATGAAGGGATAAAGCGATAATGAAATGTTTGATAGTATTAATGAGGCCATTACTTATATAAGGAAAAAGTGATATAATGGTTTGTGTATATAGAAATTTTGGGATTTTGTATGTGGAAAGAGTTGACTTGCATTCCTATTTTCAAAAATATTATATGGAAATTCATGTTTCAAGAGAATACATGATTAAGGTATTCAAATGTTTGGAATGAGACCAACAAGATATATCTTATGATATACAGGGGTAAACGATGGTATTCACATGCTCGATAGATGACCTTTCTAGTAGTCATTTGCTTTATACTATGAGATTGGATAGAATTATTTTGGATAAGCCTAAATAATGGAATGAATTGATTTGTACATTAGATAGTATTGTTAAAGGCAAGAAATTTTTGATGTTATATCTGAAATTTTATAATAGTATATTTTTACAAAAGGACAACTCATATGATGGGCGACAACCCGTCACGTCGGACAAGGTTGTGAGAGTCAAACCCACACCCAAAGTGCGAAAGGCCTTTATCACCTACCACTGGCCTATATGAAGTCCATGGTTAGTAGAAATCAGTTTTATTTTATTAAGCGGTATGACAGCTGATGTCTAAGTCAATTTTTGGAATCATATACGATTAACCTCACCATAGATGTACTTAGGTATATTTGATAAATTTTTCTAAACTTTTTTTTGAGACAGATGGAATGACCTATCATTCTATCACATGATCTTCTAACACTTCACAAATGACAAATTCAACTTCAATTAATAAAGATATGAAGTGGAAATTGTTCAAGGAACGACCAACAATGAAATTGTACCAAAATCATGTAAGTATTTATTCTAATTCAAAAATTTCATCTTTAGGGAAATGATATTGAAAACCAAAAACATTGTCCTAGTACCCTCATATCCGATGAATCTGATGGTACCTTAGTTCATCACAAATTTATAGCTTTGTGATTTTTGGCGTTTTCATAGCCATGTTCTCTACCACTCTTCATCAGAACGTGACGGTAATATTTCTTTTCCATATCAATGTTTTCACCTATGTTCTCTTATGTGGAAAGCTAGTGATGAGTTGCTTTGGGTATGCATTATGTTTCTAACGTTCCTTTTTAAAATAATGTTTTATTATTCCTTTTTACAATGTGGGTTTTTATTAAAGAACTATTCAAGTAGTAAACAATTTAAAACACCGACAAATTTCAAGGGATAAATTTATTTTAAGGGGGTTAGAATGTAACAACCTCATATTTAATGATAAATATTCTTTTTAATCCTGTTTTATCTGCTTCACCAAGATTATCTTGTGCTATACACAACACTATATTAGCTTGTAGTATAGGCAAGCACTATTATTGGCTTGTGTTGCACGCAAGGGCGACCTTCCTCAATAGCATGTGTTGTACGCAATACCAAGTTATACTAAATAATGATACATTATTATGAACTAGACTTTATGAATATTATTAACTACATTTTCAATCTTATTAAATAATAATTCATCTTACACATATTATAAAACATGGTATGAGAACAAAATAAGTTTTTTCTTGTAAAATAAGTATTTTTCCAAAATTTTAGTTTTGACACCTTTTGATAGAGCACCCATATCAAATCTTGTTTTTGACACAATTATAAGTTTAATTAGGCAAAATAAACATATTCATTAAAATAAGGATATAAAAATTTATTTTGGATATATTTTTTATATTTTTCTCTTATCTTTCATATTTTGATGAATAGTTAAAATATGCAAAATTTTAATTAAAAACCACTTTTTTATTCAAGATAATTTATATGGTTAAATTATAAAATTGAATGGTTTTAAAGTATAAATAAAATATATTTTGACCATTTAATATAATTAAAGTCATTATCATTAATTTTATATTGAATTCTTAGTTAAAAACATTTCAATCATTGATAATGTTTTAATTTTTAAAACCCATTTTTTTAACAACGAGATTAATTTTAAATTAATTACTATAGATTATGTGTTTTGAATATTGAAAAATGGATTCCGTATTGGGATTCATTTATTCCAAATTATTTTCATAGGTTACTTTTATTTTTTTGATATTATGTATAGTAACTATGGTAATTTTTATTTACTACAGTTAAAGGTAAATCGGGTAATTAAGGGAAAAAATAAGATTATAAAATAACCCTATGACCTTAAAAATTATATTGGATGAATAAAAGTAGACCCATATCATCTAAGGGTCCAAATAGATTCATTTCATGGACTTTTCACCATGAAAATGATATAATTATTATTAAATCCAAAGAAAGTGACAACATGTCACTCTCTTATATCTTATAAGTGTAATAATTTTAATTTTGTGATAAACCTCATAAAACATCAGATATAAATAGTCTCCAGAAATCTAATAAAATTATCTAAATCATGAGAATTTATTCTGAATTTTTAGGGATTAAATAATTATGATTAATGATGACACAATAGTGATGTAGAAATTATTTTATTGATTGAAATAGAAAATAAATGGTTTTGATAATATTAAAAAAATATTATATGAACTAATTAATGTTCTTTAAAAATTTATAGATTAATTTTTAATGTTAGGAATATATTAAATATTTTTTTTTCGAATATATCCTATGTGTGGATTTTATTTAAACTCATGTTAATGAATAGTGTCAAAATTGACACTATTGTTATTTTATAAAAATAACATATTATAAATTTTATTAAAAATCACAAAAATATTTAAAAATTGTGAATTGATATTTATATGGTCTAAATTTTAATAAAGTATCCAATTATAGATAATTCACAAAATATAAGAAATTATTTATAAAAATTTAAAATTTAGAATATTATTACCACAAATACAATTAAATAGATTAAATAAGGATAATTCAAGTTGATAAGGCTTAAAATAAATTCCCAACATAAATAAATTTTAATGGTTGATGTGATTACAACCCAGTATCATCTAATATTTGGTTTTTTTTATTTCTGGATGTTTTTATGTGGGGTTTGAGTTTATTATAAATTAATATTTTAGAGGTTTTAAAAAGTGACCCTCTCCTCTATTATAAAAAGGAACCTCCTCCCTCTCCTCCTTACAAAATTTTGAGACTTCATTCTCGGTGAAACCCTATCCATTTCTCTTCTATAATTTCCTAGAAACATACTAGAGGTTCTTAGACTCTTCAAAATCCAACTTTAGTGCCCTAAGAGGAGGTTTAAAAGAGGCACGTCGAAGAAAAGGTAATATCCTTTACCGATTATTTAAAATTTATTTTTTCTTCTACTTCGTCTTCTTTATTTGTATCATTATAAAATAATAAAATCAGTATCAATCATATACTGATATGTTATTATAAATATAAAACAACCTTATTTCACCTTCTATCCATCCTACGGAAAATGAAATCATTGCACGTGCGTACGCATGGAATACCATCTCCACGCCGTGGTGTAATATGTTTTCCACCACCACCTTACATGGATGGGTATAATGGTGGAAAAAATAACTATATATGATTATTATATCATAATACTGAATCTGATTAATTATATCATCCACTCCAATTCCATTCAATAATTATTGAATGATATCATTGCTCGTGCGTACGTACGGATTACCGTCTCCATGACGCGATGAGATTCATTTTACATGATTAACCATTAATGTATGATTATAAATTATATGTAATAAATAATCATAAAATATATGAAATAATAATGATAATATATTTATGTCCACATATGTTTTATTTACTTAATTCCATTCAATTTAATAAGGCAACAAAAACAGCGCTCATGCGTACGTACGGCCTACCGTCTCTATGAATGGTGTATTTAATTGAATTTATCAATCTATAATATATATTTATATACTGAATATATATTATATATAAATAATGTTTTACATTCTGGAATTAAGTAAATCAGGATATAAGTAATAATATCATGAACAAAAAGTCGAAACACGTACGATAAATGAAACAATTTTACCCAAAACGCTGCTTTTACATGGAATTGAAAAACGAACAGGTAATATTAAGTCCTATATGAATCATATATGATATCATAAATATTATTACGGTTCCATTACAAGTTAATAATATGTTTAAACCCACTATACAGGAGTTTCAGACACATATGGAAGAAATTGTACCTAAGGTAAGGGAAAATCTCATAATCTCATTTTTATCCAAGATTGTTTATACATCAGAATTTACAGGGGGATATTTACCATCCACATCCCTGTTTCATAAATATGTAATATTATTTCTATTCTCCTGAAATGTTTTAAATAAAATTTTACCTATTGGTTAATTTTTAGATAAATTTATGAAAGGAATCATTTTCCATTTTTAGTACAAGATTCTTTTTGATTTTTTAGGCCAAAGTTCGAGATTAATGATTTTTAACTTATACCGAATGAAATGATTTTTTGTGAATTCATAGAACATTATTTACTTGAATCTTCATTTAAAAGATTTCAATTTTATAATCAATTTACTTCTTTTAGTTTAAAATTTTATGACATGTTGAGAAAGGAAAAATGTTTTCGAAGTATAAAGGATAATTTCCTCAAGAATGGAGTTCATGCACTACAACAAAACCAGCCCCTAGCGGCGGTTTTTTTTCATTTGGTGGTGGTTTAAACCGCCGCTATAGGGTTTGGCGGCGGTTTACAAAAACCCCCGCGAAATTGGGCGTCGGCAATCCATTATCGGCGGTTTTTACTATTTCGCGGCGGTTTAAGAAAAGCGTCGTAGATGCCTCTTTTCACGATGGTTTTTGCCCATTTCATGGCAGTTTTATGCGTATATGATACTTTTTTTTCATGGAGGTTTTAACCGCCGCTATATTCTGGCATTTGATGCGCCTATGTCACGGCGGTGAAAACCACCGCTAAATTTAAACATAATACATTTAGCGGCGGTTATGACCGCCGCTAAATACTGACCAATAAGGCATTAGCGGCGGTTATAACTGCGGCTAAATGCTGACCAGTAAGGCATTAGCGGCGGTTAAAACCGCCGCGAAATGTTGACCTGGAAAAAAAATAATTATGCTCCTACCACACCACTGCCCTGAAAAACAAATCAAACCAGAATATTGAACATGAGATAGCATACAAACAAATAACATGGTAGTATTCATTGAAAAATAGGATATGAGAAAATGTTGTATGTTATGGAGTCCAACCTAAGGAAAGGTATGTATCACAATTTGGTGAGTAACCAATCCATGTGGCCCACAAGATGTATATGTTTTTTTAGCTTCTTTAATTTCTTATGTGTTTTAAGAAGGGTTGATTTATATTATATGGATACTAATACTCTATATAATAAATGGTTATGAATTTTGATACAATTTATGTGATCATGCTAACCATGGTGATGTGTAATGATATGTAATTGGTTATGCTCTTTTTGGCTGATATAACATCCATGGGTGGATTGTGATATGGGTTGGGGTTTTTTAACAATGGATTTGTGTTATGGGATAGAACAAATTATGTTTATATGGGTATAGAATTTGTTCCAAAGATGGATGTTTGAGTAGTTATAGAATGTATGTTATGGTATGGTTTGTTGTGTGTTTTGGGTTGGTTGTTAATGCCTACTATAGAAAATGGGTAACTTGTGTATTGGCGTGTGTTTTAGGTTGGACAACACGCTAACCGTGCATGGTGCTTGAGAGAGTATGGTTTATGATCTTGTAGGTTATACATGATTCATATTGAGGATTTGAGTTATGTCATTGGATATGAGATAAGAGTTTCATGTATACATCCCAAGATGGTCATCATGTTGCAGGTTGGATGGGATGCATCATGATATAGTTGTTATTTACTTCGTTAAAGAAAATAGGTTTGAGTTTTTTAAAATTTCAACAACTTATCTAATGTTTTCCTAAATACCTTATTGGTGGAATTATACTTAACCAAACCAAATGATATTGATTCTTCACAATAGTTATTATCATAAGATAATGTCATTAATATATATGTGCATGTATGTGATCTTTATCCTTCAGGGTAAGTATGGTGTGTCGATTTCTAGTTAGGATTAGTAACCTAGATTTCATAGTTGGATTGGGTATGGGATTTGTGATATGCATGAGAACCCTCGAGTGGGTATATTGGCCTATGATTTTCCTCATGATATTTGAGATGGGTTCATAGATGCTTCTCCATGAGTGGTATCCTATATAGGATGTGACATGTGAACTAGGGTTGAGAGAGACTAGTAATATTGAGATGTATCTTGGGATATTGGTGATTGGAGTGTTCTAATCAAGTGAAATAGCGATTCTCATTTCCACCTGATGATGGTTTTCTTGTATGTATGTAATATAAGAGAGGACTTATCCTAGGTCTATGAGTTCATTAAAAAAATGAAAGTAAGTTTAGACACTTTGTTCTATAGTGATGGTATATAGGTGGATTGTGGTTTGGTATTCAGTTAGTAATATCATTGTATTTGGTATTGTGAATGTAAAAGCATGGGTAGTGCTTGTGTTTTGTTAATTCTAACATGAATAATTGACATGGTTATTTGGGGGATAAGTTAAGTTAAACTATGATTATTTGGATGTTATTGTAATGATGCATATTAGGTGTTTTAATAGAGTGTATACATGCTTAGATTCATGTTATACAGATAACAGTTAAATTTAGGTATTGTGGGAGGCTTCCAAGATACACTCTTTCCATGTTAGAAAGAGCGTGAGTTCTTTATCCTCATAATTGGTATGTTGGTTGTATAGTCTAAGATTAGCCTGTCAGGTGGGAATTTCTTCATGCCTGTGTAATGTGTTGTGGCTCATTGGGCCTTGATAGTGATGGTATGAATTGGGCTTACACAGCTAGGATACCCAGGTGCTGCTATGGAGCAACAATGATATGAATGGGACTTACACAGTTGGACTGTCTAGGTACTTCTATGAATCAGTTATGGTATGAATCGAGCTTACACAATGGGGCTACCCAAATGCTGCTATATAGGAGAAATGGTATGAATATGGGTTACATATATGGTATTCTCATTGGATGTGGTACCAATTCAAACACAGGCCTAAATGGAATGATGTATACCACACTCGAGAAATCAAGACATAAAATGAAACATCATAAATAAATAAAATGCATAGAAGGAAACATGAGAAATCAAAAAATGTTAGGACATGGAAATGTTTGGTGGCAACTATGTTCCATATACATGTTACATATACAAACCAACCGTTCTCATACTTGTTCAACACATCAACAACAATACTACTCATCATCTGATGCTGCATCGTCACCCCCTCCACCTTCATCTTCACTACCTGCTGCCACCTATAAGAACACTATATTAAAAATTAAATATTGTCTCATATTTATAATTAAACTTAAAACCAATAAAAGTGTGCAAACTAAATGATTTTGATTTTTTTGTGATTTACCTGCTCACCACTAGCCAATGCACTACCACCGGGGGCATATCTGCTCATATGCTGACGTATTTCAAGCAACTCTTTCTGCAAAGCAGATATCTGATCCCCCTGCTGGTGAACTATGTTTCATAGAGAAGACATCTCCCTCTGAGTATCTTCTAGTATGAAATGACTATAACCAGGAGTAGATGTAGCCAAAATCCCTGATGGCCTGCCAAAGACCTCTGATGGTACGGGTCCAAAACCCATCCTGTGCACTCTACCAGGATGCTCCTTCCCAAAGACTTTACCAACCGAGTCATCCTGGGAGGCTGAGTAGGATTGCTCAGGATTGAAATCCCATATTTCTTTAATTTTTACCTATAAATCAAATATCAATATATATTAACACAGTAAAAATTGATAATAAGTTATTATAATAAATAATTGACTTCATACCCCAACTTCTCTGGCAGGTTCATTAACAAAACTTCCATCTATTTTTTTATGAACATCCAGCCACAGTTCTTTTCGAGATGCTTCATGCCCTAAAATTTGTGACTGCATGAAACAAAGATAAATCAACAATTAAATATGTTAAATAGACAATATTTTCTTATAAATATTTAAACTGATTAAAATATTACCAATGACATTCGGCTTCTAGCAAAGATTTTTGAGCCCGCAGTGTGTGGGATGAATTGTTTTTCCTGGTTGGATGCATTCTGTCTTGAGAGATCCTAAAATAAATAAAATTCATTTTAACTGTAATGTATTCAATGTCTATATCCTCTTCATGTACATGTATGATTGTAAAATGAGGATAATATAATAATATATATTTCAATACCATCCGCTTCTCATCACGATGACTATCGACAAAAACTTTCCACTATTCTTTTGGTACCCCACTGGGTAGCTTCTCATACATCTGCTGCACGGTCAATGAAGTATCATTGACATCACACCACAACCTCCATTTGAAATCTTTCCATTTTTCCAATATTTTTCAATGTCCACTTCTGTGCTATCATATCAGAAACGGTAAAGTGGAAGAACATCTGTATACAGAAATTCATTTTGAATATATTAGTAACATGACGTTCAATTAAACCATAAAATAATAAAATTAACTTTATCTGAGAATCAAAAACTTCATTTTTCCAGTTTGGAGGCATATGCCTCCAATCATCATATGAAATAGGCAAGAAAATGGGCTCCGCTGCCAGCTGACCTATAATCTGACCATGTAAACCTGCGGCGTCATCCGTCAGGACCCCATAAGAATCAAATGGCACCACTATCTTCTCGCCAATCATGTTCCAAACATCATAACTTTTTAAGTGTTTTTCCACGGTTGCATTTTTTCATCTGCAATTAGCAAACAATTACTATAAACAAAATGAAATAAATTAATTTAATTAAAATTTGTACCTATGACTGTGACCCTCCAGAATGTCCATGATGAACTGGAAGGGGTGTGTCGCTGCCCCACTCCTGAGGCTCCTGTAGGGGGAGGCAATGACTCATCCTCTAATGAGACATCCACTGATGGTGTCAGAGATGGTGCAGTGGGAGATGATGCAGGGATGTAGGCAGCTGCTGCCTCAGATGCTGTGGGGACAGACGGATCGTCATCTATCGTAGAAGTAGATGAAATGGTGTAACACTTCTTCCTTGGCATTCCTGTCATTTAATCAAATAAAATTAAGTTCATAATATATATTTCAAAAAAATTATGCAGAAAAAAAATTAAAAATGATAATAGATGCCCATTACTAACAAAAAATATATAACAATGATAATGAATGACTATAGAAATGAAACAAGTGGTTGCTGAATGAATAAATAATTGTACATACAATCATTTTC
The DNA here is from genome assembly GCA_963277665.1 of Viscum album. NCBI lineage: Eukaryota > Viridiplantae > Streptophyta > Magnoliopsida > Santalales > Viscaceae > Viscum > Viscum album. The sequence continues at coordinate 648,795,677 of OY728130.1, read as the reverse complement.
CCCTTCAATCATGTCAGTTTCCTGCTCCATTTCTTCATCCACTTCATTCATCCTTGCTAGACTAATATTTTCAATATCATGATGGACAAATAATTCCGCTTCCTGTTGTTGATGAAATTCAATTGTAGAGGTCAAATCATCCACTTCATCACCCATATCATACAAATATCTTTGTATTACGTGAGTAACTACACTCCACCCTTAATCCACAACATCATTCACATAATATACCATTTTTTCCTATGATGCTAAGATATATGGATCATGCAGTTCATGATCACCAACATCCATCAAGCGAGAGAAGTTTACAGAAGTAAATTGCAAGGAATCTCTTTTAACACCTCTGATAATATCGACCCATTTACATATGAATAAAACAACAGAAAAATGACCATGGTAGTTTAATTCAATAATATCATGCAACTTTCCATAGTATTCTACTTCAGCAAATGTAAATATACCACTATTCTGTGTTTTCAAACCCATTTCTCGATCGACTGTACGAAATCTAAAACCATTCACATTATAAGCGTCAAACTTTATAACTTGTTTTATAGGACCTCTAGCAAAAAACTTCAAATCTTCTGACAAGTCTGCTCGAGTATCAGAATTCATGATCTGAAGAATAAAAATATAATTTAATAGATTTGTAAACTGTATGTGTCAAAATAATATTCGTATTTATTGCAATATTTATAAACTTACACATCGTGCAAACCATTCTACCAGCTCTTTATTCACAGCTTTAGTTATATCTTTTTCATTTCGTGTTCGGCCTCTCATTCGTCTCTTTGTTTGTATCCTAAACTCTTCAATAAATGGATCTGCAATTTCACTATTCAGTATCACATATCTATGTGCCTGTAATAACTCCAATTCTGTCAGTGTCGCGTATGAGGTCCTCTCAACTGATCGGCCAATAGAAGGAAATATTTTTGATTTCTGATGCATTTGAGATTGAGTTGATGTGTCTTCAACACGTCCAACTCGATTAAATCTTGTCTCAATATCATCCAAATATCTGGAACAAAAGGTGAGACACTCCTCGGCCAAATAGCTTTCAGCAATAGAGCCTTCTGGTTGAGCTTTATTTCTAACGTATGCTTTCAAATTCCCAAGATATCTGTGAAAAATAATAATAATATTATTCATTTATTTAAATTCCAAATATTGTTTACTTAACTGGAAACATATAAATAAAATACCTCTCAATTGGATACATCCATCGATAATGAACAGGGCCTCCTAATTTAGCTTCGTCAACCAAATACACAGTTAAATACATCATGACAGTAAAAAACGATGGAGGAAATATCATCTCCATTGCACAAAGGGTCAATAAAAACCTCTCCTGTAGGTTTTCAAGCTATAAATGATGTAGAGTTTTCTCACATAATTTCCTGAAAAATGTGCAGAATTGCAGTACAACAGCAGTAACTTTTTCAGGTAATAATGTACGCAATGCCAATGGTAGTAACTGTTGTAACAAAACATGCGAATCATGACTTTTCAATCCATATAACTTACGATTCTTCAAATCAACACACCTCGAGATGTTACTCTAATACCCATCAGATACCTTCAAATTCTTTAAAATTCGAAGGAACGCATCTTTATCCCTATTTTTCATTGAAAAAATGGCTGGAGCATACATTTCATTCTCATCTGGCCAGAGATCATGTTTTATGTTCATTACTTGTAAGTCTTTGCGAGCATTGAGATGATCCTTCGACTTTCCATGCTCATTAAGTAATGTGAAAATCAAATTATCACATACAATCTTCTCAATATGCATCACATCAAGATTGTGGCGCAACGAATTAAATTCCCAATACGGAAGTTTGAAGAACATACTTTTTTTCTTCCATTGTTGCGTTCTGATTTCACTTGATGATGCAATTCACACTCGTTTTCCGATATCAGTCAAATGATGAACCTTCCCAAATTCTGTTTTAACATTTTCAAGCTGTTTCAATATTTCAGAACCGGTTAACAACTTTGGAGGTGGTCTACGATCAATGGAACCATTAAATTTTGATTTGTTCAGCTAAAATCTATGAGATGCATCAAGAACTCTTCGATGGCACAAGAAGCACCATTTTCTACTGTGAGGTAGCTGTTTGGGCTCGAAATCAAAGTTACAAATGGGACAAGCCAAACCCATATAAGTGTTCCAACCAGATAAATTCCCAATCCCAGGAAAGTCACCAATGGTCCACATTAAAGCAGCATGCATTTTGAACATTGTTTTAGAAGAAACATAAAATGTCTCAACACCGTTGCTCCATAACTCCTGCAATTCTTCAATCAAAGGCTGCAGGTATACATCAATATCATTTCCAGGCATTTGTTTTGCAGGAATAATCATCGAAATGATAAAAGATGTATGTTGCATACACATCCACGGAGGCAGATTATATGGGATCAAAACAACTGGCCAAATGCTATAACTCGTACTCAAAGTCCCAAATGTTTTGAATCCATCGGCAGCCAATCCCAATCAAACATTCCTAGGATCAGCTGAGAAATCTTGATGTAATGAATCAAATGTATTACACAATTGGGAATCTTTTGGATGTCTCATTAACCCATCATTGTTATTATCTATAGAATGTAACTTCATGTGTTTGGAAGTTTTTGATGACCTGAAAAATCTTTGCAATCGAGGCTTCAAAGGAAAGTAACGCAAAACTTTTGCAGGTGTGTTCCTTTTCTTCTTCTCCATGAAATTATGTTCAGTCATACTTCCAACATCACCTTTTGACTGCCATCTAGAAGAAGAACATTTCTTACAGTTTTGTCTACTTGAATCCTCTCCCCAGTAAAGCATACAATCGTTGGGACACGCATGTATTTTTGTATAATTCAGACCAAGCTTGTTTACAACTTTTTTCATATCATAAAACGATTTTGGGATTTTTTTCTTTATGAAATGCATCACGAATCAATTCCAATAACATGGACATTGCCTTATTTGTAATTCCACATAGACATTTGATATGGTACAACTTCAGCAGAAATGAAAGCTTTGAATATTTCAAACACCCAATATACAACTCTTGATTTCCATCGTCAAATAAATCATGAAACACATTTTCCTCACTGAAGTTTTCCCTTACATTTGGCTCCACAGAATCAAGAGGAGGATCCAATGATATGTTACAATCTTGATATGCTTGTGTTACAGTCTCAAAAACATCACTTGTCACGTTGCAATTTGTAGCACCCTCTTCTGGTTGTTCAGATATGTTTTGATGCTCATAGTGGTGTCTTGCAGTGCCGAATGCATAATTTATGAGGTTTTGCATTTCATTTTCCATTGGCGACAAACTTGGGACCTCATTCTGTGGATTAACATCAGTCCTCAATATTTCTGTATTGTTTGATTCTCCATTCCAAATCCAACACAAATATTGATCAGGGAATTGCTTCAGTATTAAATGTTCATAAACTTCATCTCTCTTCAACCATGTTCTAAATTTACATTTAGGACATGGACATCTTATTCTCCCTTAAACGGATCGATTATAAATTTCAAAATCTAAAAACTCATTCAAACCCTTAACATATTGAGGTGTGTTCCTCGGTAATGTGATCCAGCTTTTATCCATGTATATCACAATGTGCCTACACAAAATATATGATAGTGTAAGATTACAGAAACATAATATAATAAAGATGAACCATTGATCATAAAGTATGCATAATATAATAAAGATGGTTCATTGATCACATTTACCACTTCAGACCAACTGAACAAGTCTGGTCCATAAGAGACAGCGTCAACACCTCATTGAGGAGAAATAAGAATATCGGGTTACACACTTATCATAACACTATCTACCCAACTATTTTTTATGGTTTCCAATGGGATATGTTTACAGAACATGAATCACCTAATTAATTCATTATCCATGATAAGACATGTCATTATGGACCAAATTTACAAGGGAGAGAAGTCACATGGATTTTTGTAAAATAAACCATTGGAATTGAAATTGGTCTATAGGATGGGATTTAATCTATTGAACATATCTATATTCTTGGAAAGAGTTGAGGTGTAAATAATATTAAGTGATATCCCAAAGGAACCAACTGCTCAATATAAATTCCAAGAAATTACTCAAATTGTGGAGGGATATTCTCACTTTTAGTAATGAATACATGAATAAATGTAGGAGAAATATTTAAACCACAAAAATAAATAATCCACAATTACTATGCATGACTTATCCGTCGTTTATGAGAAGCAATCAAAGAATCAAGGAATAACTAAAAATACCAAAGTCGAAAGGTGTCGTGGGGGGCGCCAGTGGGTGTGGGGGTTGCCGGAGGCCACGGGGGGCGTGGTGGGTGTCGGGGTCAATAAAAAAATTACACCCATGAAAATACAATAGAGAATTCTCACTAAGCATATACCTAGGTATGAAATCCATACTATAAAACCATTAATGGAAAACCCAATACACAAAATATGAAATCATACCTTCTTTAAATAAAAAAATAAAGATAAAGTGATGGTCAAGGTTTCTATAATGACATGACCTTTATAATTAACTACATTATGATGAATCTCTGAGAAAAGTAATATAAATTTACATTCATCTTTCGATGTACAAACTACATGCACTTGATAATTTATACTTAGAGCATCAATAATGAAATTTCACTTTCATGGAGTATAATTAAAATCCAAATAAAATGACTAAATATATTCATCCCATATCCTCTATCATAAATTTTTATCCCTATGATAAAATATTTACTACATGAATTTTTATTTGTAAATTCCACAAAATTCTCATTGAATAACTAATTTCATAAACATTGGAGGGCATGTATAACCATGACTAACTCAATATCATGAGTTGGATAATTGTTATCATTTATTATAAGTTTCAAGACCCATTTACATATACTCATTCCTCCATATCAACATAAATCTTAACAACACATTGGAGGCCTCATTATTGACCTTATAATGCATCCTTGGCTTTGGTAAAATAAGAATAGGTGTAGATGTCAATATATTTTTTAGCTCATAAAATGAATCTTTTTATTTATCATCCCACTAAAAATTCACTCCATTCCAAGTCAATAATATATTTTTAATGAATATGTGAGAAAACTCCAAGATAATGCAAGAATAAGAAACCACATGACCAATGAAAATATGAATCTCAACAATATTAGTATGAATCTATTAAGAAATTATAGATTCTACTTTCTCAATATCCCCTAATATCCTAGATTTAGAGAACTTACAACCAAAAAATGTCACCTATTGATTATAGAAATAACATTTCAATATATTGGCATATAAAGGATGATATCTCAATGTGTCTAAGAACATAACCATTTATTCTTCATGCTCCTCATAGGATCATGATCATACCGATATATCATTGATAAATATAGTCCCGAATGAAAAAAGGATAAAAAATGGTTTATCAAAGTTATAAATACATATGGTTTCTCCATTACCATAAATAGAATTACCAAAAACACAAAATTACTATATAGTGTTTGAAATTCTATCGTGGACACACCTTTAGCTCAAAACTTTAACCGCTGATAACCTAATCGATGAACAGTCTTCAAAATCCATAAAGAACCTCTAAACAGATTGAATAAATCATAAATTCATAGAAAAGGATACCAATTATTAAGAGTAACATTATTTAATTTATAATAGATAATATAAAATCAATAACTCACTCTTGCAATATTGGTAAAAAGAAATGGATAACCCTATGTAGACACACTCAGATTAATAAATCCATTGGATTAAAGATATCCCAACTAAATATTTATCTATATAATATTCCATAGAGATATATAGTAATGGGATATTGTGATAGTCTCGATACCTTGTAGTAATTCAATCATAAACTCCACCTCCATCTCTATAGGTAACCTTATAAAGTCCTAAAAAAAACATCCTGATACTTATTAATTGCAGGAGGAAAACAACACTTGAAACACCATTAGCTATCCTGAGATCCATCCATACCACTAGAGATATAGTAATCCCCATTTTCCAATAATCATATCTTGATTAATTGGAATTATAATCTTATTCACCTAGAATAACATATGATTTATCATAAGATGGATAGAATTTCTCTCTTCTCTAATAACAATAAATATATGCTTTAAAATCTGATAAATAGTCTATACTAAAAATTACAATGAAATATTTCATCACTATAATGACCAATTTCCAAAGACATACATATCCAAAAATATCAGCTACATAATTTAGGATCTTCTAATGGGCTCCTCTCTTTTTCCCAATGAATTATATAGAGAGAAAACATTAAATAAAAATTCAACAATCAAACCTATGTTGGATACCAAGCAAGAAGACATAAAATAATTAGAATAACTATAATCAAATAACACACTGAACAAGGTTGAGGTATCAATTACTATGCATGAATTTTAGTAATGAATACATGAATAAATGTAGGAGAAATATATAAACCACAAAAATAAATAATCCACAATTACTATGCATGGCTTATCCATCGTTTATGAGAAGTAATCAAAGAATCAAGGAAGAACTAAAAATTACCAAAGTCGAAAGGGGTCGCAGGGGACGCCGGGGGTGCGGGGGTCGCCGGAGGCCACGGGGGGTATGGGGGGTGTTGGGGTCGCCGTATGGCATTGGGGGCACAGGGGGCGCAGGGGTTGCCAGTGGTCGAGGGGGGCGCCGGGGGGTGCGGGTTTCGCCGGAGGGCACGGGGAGTGCGGGGGGTGCGGGGGTCGCCGGAGGGTGCGGGGGGCATAGCGGTCGCCGAGGCTGGGGGGGGATCGGGGAAGACGATGGTTTGGGGAACACGGTCGGGGTGGGGGAAAGGTTGGTGGTGTTTTAAAAAAATTTGGGTTTCGCGGCGGTTTATTAAAAACCGCCGCAAAACCTTCACCAAAAATGTTTAGCGGAGGTTTTATTTACCGCCACCACAAAACCACCGCTAAACCCAGTTTTTTTTGTAGTGATGTATTTTATCAAAATTATTTTCCATCTAAGATTATATATGGTTATGTTTCGATCCCTATTATTACATTGATTTGATTATGTTATTATGGAATTATTTCTATGATGTCCTTTTATCTTATATGGATTTTTTTGATGGAATAATGTATAAGAATCCTATTTTAATTACATGGGTTATGCTATGATGTATGATTTATGATTTTGAGTCACACATAAGAATGTTTTTTTTATGATATTGGTGAGACCTATATCTCCCTCCAATGAATTGGGTAATGATTTATATCTCATGAGATAGAAATGGATAAAATGAAAAGTTAATCTCGTTTAGTAATATAGGGAAGGAAGATCAAGTAAACTCGATTCATTAATAGACTTTGTCAACTATAACGGTCTTGGTAGTAATGCCTTGGATACTATAGAAATCATAACATGTGCTTAATGTTTTTCCACAATTAAATGTTTTATTCTATGCTATTTTACCATGTTTAATGTTTTTTTATGATCTATGCCTTATAAACTGCCAAGATTTATGTCATTACTCATGATTTTGATGTTTCATGTTCATATTCATACGTTCAAATGCTTAGGGATTGTTTTATGTTCTCCATGTTTACCCTTACTGAGCATTTGAGCTCAACATTTTTATGTTTTATTTTCCCAAGGATATAAAGAAAGGTTTTAGGTAAGAAAACAAAAGGGGAAGATCTTTATGGGGGATGTTGAAGATCTTTCATCATGATTTGAATATTATGTTCTGAGTTTCCAAAGACACTAAACTAATATGGTCTTTGGGTGTCTATTTTTTTCATGTATTAAGTATTCCACAAAAGTTATGTAAATCCTATGTACATCAAGCTTTGGGTCTCTAGAGTTGGCATCAAAGTGAAGGGTTAGTTATCCTTTGGAAGCTATGATGCAAAAACATTAGTGAAATCCCTAGAAATATTACTAAGGTATGTCTAGGGATGTCTCTAAGGATAAGTATAATTATAGGTCATAGTCATAGAATTATGGTAACAATCATAGAATTAAACAAAAGATGTTATATATTGAAGGTACTCCCCCTTTATTATGTTGTATTCCTAGCATGATTTTTGCCTCTCGAACTATTCTTTTTGGGTTTTAGACGATGGATGGAACTCAAAGGAACTGTGTTAATCAATGTAATGTACAATGCATTGATTGTCCTCCTAAACAAACCAATGTTATGAGAGATAGAGTGAAAATATTATTGCTATACTTACACAGGATATGAATCATTCTGGATGTCCAAATGAGCAGAGAAGGGGGCAGTATTCTATTGAGTCCTTCATGAGGAAATGTCCAACTTCTTTCAATGGGTCTTATGATCCACCATTTCTTGAACAATGGATCAGTACCACTTAAAATATATTTTCCATAATTCGTTGCTCAGAACATGAAAAATTCATTTTAGTTGTTCACCATCTAGAAGGTAAAGTAGACCAGTGGAAGACTCTAATTAAGAATACAAGGCCCCAAGATGAAATTGAATCCATGGAATAGGATGACTTTAAGAACATATTTTTTCAATAATTACTTCCCTCATATTCTTCAAAAAATGATGGAAAAATAGTTACTCAAACTTAAGAAAAAGGATGATGAATCAGTTGGTATATACGAGGAGAATATTACAAGGATTTCAAGGTATGCATCTGGCTTTATCATCCATCCTGAATGTAAAGTTGATAGATTCTTTAGTATCATAAAACCAAGTCTTCGAAGGGAATTAGATATAAGTGACTTCAGTAGCTATGAATAAATTGTTCATTGTGCATTCAAGGTAGAATTGGAAGACAATGTTACATATCCATCTCATGGTTTTGATAAGAAACAAAAGATAGAGTTCAAGGAAAAATATCTAAACAATTTTGAAAAGAATACGAATGATTCGTTATGCTCAATGTGTGGAAAAAGCAAGGTGGATATTTTCATAAAGGGAATAGAAAATTTTTTATGTGTGGAAAAGAAGGTAATTGAGTAACTGAGTGTCGAAGTAATGGGAAAAAGGTAAGTAATGATGAGAATAAAAAAAGACTACAGAGAATGCACCACCAACACTTCAATGCTACAAGTACTTGGAAATGGGGCATTATGCTAACCAATGCCCTAATCCAAGGGTCAATGATGATCGACATCAACATCCTCTTAAGGCAAGGGACAAAGGGAAGTCACATGCGATGACTATTGGTGATATTGAGTATGACAATGTTGTCATTGAATGATTATGTGTTTATGTAACTAGATTCCAAATTAATGTTTTGGAATCTCATTTATAGTATTGGGGAATATTGGAATATCTATGTATTGGCTTATTGTGGTTTTCAATAATTTTATGGTACTAGTAACCATGAAAAGTGATTGAAATATTTTTGGAATGCAGATGATATGCACATAATGAAGGGATAATAGATAATGAAATGTATGATAGTATTAATAAGATCGTGACTTATATAAGTAGAATGTGATATCATGGTTTTAGTATATTGTAATTTTGGGATTTTGGTATGTGGAAAGAGCTGACTTTTAACAGCATTCATGTTTTCACAATGATTCTATGGTAATTCATGTTTCAAGAGAAAACATGATTAAGGTATTCACATGTTTGGAATGTGACCAGAAAGATATATCTTATGATATTCGGGGGTAAATGATGGTATTCACATGCTCGGTAGATGAACTTTCTAGTAGTAATTTTCTTTATACTATGAGATTGGATAGAAGTATTTTGGATAAGCCTAAAGAATGAAATGGATTGAATTTTACATCAGATAGTATTGTTTAAGGCTATAAAATTTTGAAATTATACATGAAATGTTAAAATAGTCTAGTTTTAGAAAATGGACAACCCGTAGGATATGCAACAACCCCTCACGTTGCAGAAGGTTGCGGGAGTTGAACCACCAACTGATGTGTGGAGGGCCTTTATCGCCTACCATTGGCCTAAAGGAAGTCCCTGGTTAGTAGAAATTAGTTTTAGTTTATTAAATGGTATGATAGTTGATGTCTAAGTCCATTTTTGGAATCATATACGATTAACCTCACCATCAATGGACTTATGTATATTTGATAAATTTTTCTAACCTTTTGTTTGAGACAGATAGAATGACCCATCATTCTATCACATGATCTACTAACACTTCACGAATAACAAATTCATCTTTACTTCTTTATGATATTAAGTGGAAATTGTTCAAGGAATGACCAACAGCGAGATTTAACCAAAATCAAGTAAGTATTTCTTCTAATTCAAAATTTTCAACTTTAGGGAAATGAGATTGAAAACCAAAAATGTTGTCCTAGTATCCTCATATCCAATGAATCAGGTGGTACCTTAGATCATCACAAATTTAAGGATTTATGATTACTAGATTTTTCTTAGCCATGTTCTCTACCACTCTTTATCAAAACATGATGGTTAGATTTTCCTTCCATATCCATGTTTTAACCTATGTTATCCTTTGTGGAAACCCAGTGATGAGTATCTTTTTTTATCCATTATGATTCTAAAATTCCTTTCGAAAATAAATATTTAGTTTTCCTTTTTACAATGTGGGTTTCTATTAAAGAAACTTTCAAGTAGTATACGATTTATAACACTGACAAATTTCAAGGGTGAAATTCTTTTTAAGGGGTTAGAATGTAACACCCCGAGATTTTAAGAGAAATATTCTTTTTAATATTTTGTTTTACTATTCACCAAGATTAGCCTGCACTATACACAACACTATATTATCTTGTAGTATACACAAACACTATTCTTGGCTTGTGTACTTGCAAGAACAACCTTCCTCAGTAGCTTGTGTTGTATGCAATACGAAGTTTCACTAAAAAAAGATATATTGTTATGCACTAGCTGTTATGAATAGTATTAACTAAATTTTAAATTTTATTACATAATAATTAATCTTACACACATTCTAGAACATGGTATGAGAAAAAAATAAATTTTTCTTGTAAAATAAGTATTTTTAAAAAATTACAGTTTTGCCACCTTTTGATGGCGCAGCCACATTAAATATAGTTTTTGACATATTTATATGTTCAATTAGACAAAATAAACGTATTAATTGCAATATGGATATAAAATTTTAATTTGGATAAATTTTTTATATTTTTTTGTTAACTTTCACATTTTGATGAATAGTAAAAATACGCTAAATTTTAATTAAAAAAAACTTTTTTCATCAAGATAACTTATATGGTTAAAATATAATATATAATGGGTTTAAATTATAAATAGAATATATTTTTACCATTTAATATAACCCAAGCCATTATCATTAATTTTACATTGAATTTATAGGTAAACACATTTCAATATTTGACAATGTTTTAACTTTTAAAACATGTTGTCTTAACAATGAGATTATTATTAAATTAAATAATTCATCTTATGTGTTTTGAATTTTTAAAAATGGATTTTATATTTGGGTTCATTAGGTCCAAATTATGTTAATAGGTTACTTTGCTTTTTTTGATATTATGAATAGTAACTACGGTAATATTTATTTACTACAGTTAAAGGTAAATCTGGTAATTAAGGGTAAAAATAAGATTATAAGATTTCCCTAAGACCTTTCAAAATTCTATTGGATGAATAAAATTCTACCTTTATCACCTAAGGGTCTAAATAGATTCATTTCATGGACTTTGGACCATGAAAATGGTATAATTATTATTACAACCAAAGAATGTGACTACACATCACTCTCTTAAATTTTATAAGTGTAATAATTTTAATTTTGTGATAACCCTCATGAAACATAAAATATAAAAAGTCTCCAAAAATATAATAAAATTATCTAAATTATGAGAATTTATTTAGAATTTCTAGGGATTAAATAATTATCATTAATGATGACACAATACTGATGTAAAAATTATTTTATTGATTAAAATACTAAATAAATAGATTTAAAAATATTAAAATAAATAATATATCATCTAATTAATTTCATACATAAATTTTCTAGATTAATGAGACATGTTATGAATCTATTAAATATTTCAGTTTGAATATATCCTCTGTGTGGAATTTATTTAAATTCAAATAAATGAATAGTGTCAAAATTAACGGTACTGTTATTTTATAAAATAACATATTATAAAATTGTTTAAAAATCACAAAAATATTTAGAAATTATGAATCGAAATTCATATGGTCTAAAATTTCATGATGTATCCAATTATGGACAATTCACAACACATAAGTAATTATTTATAACTATTTAATATTTAGAATATTATTACCACAAATAAAATTATATAGATTAAATAAGGGTAAATCAAGTTTATAGGGTTTAATATAAATTCTAAACAAGTCTAAATTTTATTGTTTGATGATATTAAAACCCTTATTATCTAATATTAAGATTTGAGTCATTTTTTGAGGTTTTTAATTGGGGTTTGATTTTATTATAAATTAATATTTTAGAGGTTTCCAAAAGTGGCCCTCTCATCTCTTATAAAAGGGCACCTCCTCCCTCTCCTCCTCACAACATTTTTTGCCTTCATGCTCGGAAAAAACCCTGTCTATTTCTCTTCTCCGCTTACCTAGAAATGAACTAGAGTTTCTAGTCTTCTTCAAAGAACAACTTTAGTTCCCTAAGAGGATATTTAGATGAGGCGTGTCGAAAAAGAGGTAATATCCTTTACAGATTCATTCAAATCTATTTCTTCTTCTAATTCCTCTTCATTATTTGTTTCATTATAAAGTAATAACATCAGTATAAATCATATACTGATATTTTATTATAAATATGAAACAACCCTATTTCACTTTCTATCCATCCTATGGAAAAAGAAATCATCGTGTGTGCATACATACGGAATACCGTCTCCATGCCGTGGTGTAATCTGTTTTCCACCACTACCTTACATGGATGGGTATAATGGTGGAAATAATAACTATATATGATTATTTTAACATAATACTGATTCTAATAAATTATATCATCCGCTCCAATTCCATTCAATAATTATGGGAAGGATATAATTGCTCGTGCATACGTAGAGATTACCGTCTCCACGACGCGATGAGATTCATTCTCCATGATTAACCATTAAAGTATGGTTATAAATTATATATAATAAATAATAATAAAATATATGACATAATAATGATATTGGATTTATCTACATATATTTTTCATTTACTTAATTCCATTCAATTCATTAAGGAAACGATAACAGTGTTCATGCGTATGTATGACCTACCGTCTCCAAGAACGGTGAATTTCATTCCATTTATCAATCTATCATATATATTTATATGCTGAATATATATTATATATAAATAATTATTTACATTATGGAATTATTTAAATCAGGATATAAGTAATAATATCAAGAACAACAAGTCGAAACACATACGACAAATGAAACGAATTTACCCAAAAAGCTGATTTACTGTGGAATTGACAAAAGAACGGGAAATATACAGTCCTAAGTGAATAATATATGATATAATAAATATTATTATTGTTCTGTTTCAAGTTAATAACATGTTTAAACCCACTATATTAGAGTTTAATACACTTATGGAATAAATTGGGCCTAAGGTAAGGGAAAATCTAACAATCTCATTTTTATCCGAGATTGTTTATACTTCAGAATTTAATAGGGAATATTTAGCATCCAAATCCATATTTCCCAAATATGTAAAATTATTTCTATTCTCTTGCATGTTTTTAAATATAATTTTTCCTATTGGTGAATTTTTATTAAAAGTTATGAGAGGAATCTTTTTCCGTTTTCAGTAGGAGATAATTTTTGTCTTTTTTCATCCAAAGTACAAGAAGAATGTTTTTTAACTTATATGGAATGAAAGGATCATTATGATTTCATAGAACATTATTTCCTTGAATAATACATTACAATTTTTCATGTTTATTTTCAATTAACTTTTTTTAGTTTAAAATTTTATTACATATTGAGAAAGGAATAATGTTTTTGAAGAAGAAAGGATGTTTTCCTCAATAATGGCGTTCTTATGTTTTATCAAAATTATTTTCCATCTATGATAATATAGGGTTTTGTTTATATCCCTATTATTAAATTTATTTGATTATGTTACGATGGAATTATTTTTATGAAGTACTTTTATCTTATATGGATTATGTTATGATGGCATGATGTTTAAGAATCCTATTTTTATTAAATGGGTTATGCTATGATGTATGATTTATGATTTTGTGGCACACATAAGAATGGTTTCATTATCAGATGGGTGAGACCCATATATACCACCAATTAATTGGGTATAGATTTATATCTCATGATAAATACATGCCTAGAATGACATCTGAATCTAGTTCAGTAATATAGGGTTGGAACGACATGTAAACTAGGTTCAGTAATAGAATTTGTCCACTATGATGGTCTTGGAGCAATGCCTTGGCTACTGTGGAAATAATAACATGTGCTTAATTGTTTTCCACAATTACATGTTTTATTCCCATGCTTTTTTACCATGGTTAATGCTCCTATATGATCTATTCCATATGCACTGCCAATATTTATGTCATTACTAATCATTTTGATGTTTTATGTTCATATTCTTACATTGAAATGTTTAGGGATTGTTTTATGTTCTCCCTATTTACCCTTACAGAGCATTTGAGCTCACCCTTTTTATGTATTATTTTCCTGAGGATCTAAAGAATGGTTTTAGTTAAGAAAAAAAGGGGAAGATATTTATTGGAGATGTTAAAGATCTTTCACAATGATTAGAAGATTATGTTCCAAGTATCCAAAGACACTAAACTAATATGGGCTTTCTGCATTTGTTTCTATCATGTATTAAGTATTCTGCAAAAGTAATGTAATGTCTATGTATGTAAATCTTTGGGTCCCTAATAGTTTTATAAAATTTTGTTTATTAGAAACCCTGAAATTTATATTTTGTAACATATATATTTAGAAAACTAAACCCTATGTCAATCGTTGAGGATAAGTTTTGATGAGACTCTTTATGATTTGGTAATGTAGAATATATGAGGACTTTCTTAGGAATAAATCAATGTCTAAATTGTATCATGGGTTTATGGGTATAATATTGAAAATATTTTAAATTACATATCACCTCTTTTTAGGTTTTATGTTATGATGGTATACCAATATTAAGTATGTTTTCAAAAAATTTATTGGAAGTATATGTTTTAGTGGAAAAGTTATTTGAGAAATTATTTTTTTTTATTTTACAGACATATATTTAAATGCATTAACATCTTTTAGGTTCTATAAGATCACTAATGAAATTTTAATAATTTAAAATGATATTATAATACTCTTTTGAAAAAATAATTATTAGATGTATTGAAAACAATTGTAAAATGGTTATTTAATAACTATCTTCATTTCATGGATTTTGATCATATTTTTTTGGATACTTATAGGAATTATACGAATATAGTTTTAGGAAAATGATGAACCATATGCTGGGTAAAAACACATCACATCAAATAAGGTGGTGGGGATTAAACCCATACCTTATTTATAATAAGGTTTTCATTCCACATATTGGACTACATGATGTATTGGTTAATATGTCATTATTATTATGTAAACTATTGGAGAAATAAATTTTAATGATGAACCTTTGGTATTTCTTTTTTAGTTATACATATTAATGTATTAAAATATTTGTTTTAGAAAATATTTTGAGACATATATAAATACATGTAACTCGTTTATAAATCTTAAAATGGAGTGAAAGTAAATTTCTGTGCTTTAGGCATAAAAGTTTATTTTTAGATATCCATTTTGCAGAGTAAAGTATGAATTGGATTTTGATCGAAGCATTAAAGATACACCAAATTTTTTTAATAAAATATAAATTCACCAAGATATTATATTTCTTTATATTTATAGATAGAAAAATAATTACTCAACATTAGGGAAAGGACCATGAATGAATAATGTTATTTTAAATCCATCAAATTGGTTGAACATAACGCCTTTCAAATCATCAATGATTTATAGTTTTGAGCACCTAAATGTTCAATTGATCACTAAATTTATTGTGACTTCAATAACTCTCTATATATAGGTACTATTTTCCTAGATTTCCATATCATCACTTTCCACTAATGTTCTCCTTTAGAAAATCCTAGTGATGTGTTGTTCTATAAGAGTTAGATACTTCCAATTCCCTATTTTAAAGAGGATGGATTAAAAACCATTCTCAAGATGTGGGATTTTAAATAAGGAATTACAAATTAACATCATTTATTACCAATATCATGTTTAAATGGAAAGGACACAATTTATTAAAGGTGGGGAGAATGTAACACTCTGAACATTTAAAAAAGAATAACATTTTTTCAATAGCATGTATGAAATGAAAAACCATGCATAGAAACAAATATAACATCATAATATATTATGATATATTTAAAATTTAAAGGAAATTAAATATATTCTATAGAATTCAATTCATGATATATTGAGTTAGCTTTCATTACATTTAATAGGGATATTCTTTAATGTCTTATGTTAAATGCGAGACCATGTTTTATCAAATACTATTAATATTAGTATTTAAAATAATAATTATCTCCAATCAATTAAATTTGATGCTATAAATAGGAAAAATTATATTATAATAAAAAATATTTGAATTCATTGATTTCTAATTAATTATAGATTAATGTAAAACCAATTGAATATAAATGAAATGTTTTTATAAATTACTAATTTTATACCCCAAATGAGTTTTATTTTTTAAAATTAAATTATTTTAAATTACTTAGCCATATTAATGATATTTATATATAATATATCAAATATTTTTTTACATTCATCTAATATATTTTATAGTCACAAGATATAAATAAATCCAACTTTACATATAAAAAGGATGTGTTTTTTTAAATACAGTTTTGTCGCCTTTTAATGACACACATAGTTTAAAACAAAATTATGATTCTGTTAGTGATTTTATTTGAAAACAAACATAACTTTTTTAATATTATTTTCAATTTTTTCTTAGGGTTATTTTTTTAATTTATCTATAAAGTTTTATTTTTTTACTAATAGTGACAATACTGATTTTTAGTTGAAAAATTATTTTTTAAGTAAATAATTTGTATTGTAAATTGTTTTTTAATTGATTTTAATGAAAAAATAGATAAATTATACTTCAATTATTCCAATTTAGGTCATTAAAATCATTTTATTAGTGAATATTATTATAAAATCATTGTAAAACTTTGAACATTTTTACTTTAAAAACCTATTTTCTCACAACTTCTGCTGGTTTAATTTAAAATTAAATAATTCCGCTTATGTGAGATGAGTTTTGAAAAATGGAATTTATATTCGGAATATATATAATTTACAAGTTCAACTTTTATTTTCAATATGAATATTGGATACTGTTAACATTATATATAGTGATTAAGGTAAAAACAAGTTTACATACACTACAAATAATGGCCACATTAGAGGGTGTTATTTTTTAATTTAAACTGGGTTACAAAACCTTAAAATGATATTAGATGCGTTTGTGTTGAAGAACCACTAATATACCTTTTTTACTATCTATAGATGCAGTTCTAAGTAACAGTTGGTAAAGTCATGATGACTTTAGGAGTAATTACAATAGAGGGGGTTTTGAACCCCCTCAATTTTAAGAAATTAGAGCAGGTTCTAACTACCTCTAAATTCCATCTTCTTATTAAATATATAATGATAATTTTTTTAGGGTGATTAAAACCCCCCTATAATTTAAAAATTAGAGGGTGTCCATAACCATATTTAAATTTGAGGATTAGTGAGGGTTGTAGACAACCCACTAGTAATTTTCTATAAAATGAATATAGAGGGGGTTATGGATAAACCCCTGTAATTATTCAAAAAATTAATTTAGAAGGCATTGTGCATAACACCCACTAAATAACCCCCTCTAAATTTCCATTTTTTAATAGTGATTGTGGCTAAACATAAAATATAAGGTTTAATAATGACTAAACACTCTTCCAAAATATATTGGCTGGACATATGTTGACCTTAACCCTTATTGTAAATAAGTTGGTATAATATTGATGTCTTTTATTGGTGAAAACATGGGTATACCAAACTTGTTTTTTAAAAATTTCAGGTGTGTCCTCACCCTCACTTATAAAAGGCCTCCTTCTCCCTACTCCACGTCACACCGAAAAACCAGTTATGTTCAGACAATACCTTCAGAAATACCTAACTATATTCCATCCCATAATCCTATAAGAATTTTATAGGTCATAAATTTTACTTTGGAATGTTGTAGTGAAATCCAAAGGAAGATACCTGATGAAGATGTAATGTTATTCTAAAAGTGCATTTATTTGTTTCCTTCTACAAAAAAATTAATTTATATTAAACCAATATTATATAATACCCTTATAATATTTAATATGCTTAGATATTTTTCTATTATTATTACAATATAAAACTATACATTCTTCGATCAAATGTTTATGAAATAATCATTCGTGTGTACGTAGGATTATTACCTCATGAATCGATGTTTTTTTTCATTACCACCTTTCATGGTTTGGAATAATGAGGATTTATAGTTTATGTATCATATATAAGATATTTATTACTATATAATTTTTATTGAATTATTATATTACACATAGCATGTTGATTTTCATTTTGTGGGAACATAATAATGTCGATCGTCAGTTTGAAGGACTATCACCTCATGAAGAGATGAGATGCATTAATTCTATACATTGAAAATATTAAGGATGTATTTAATAATAATATGTGACATATATGTCATAAAAATAATAATTAAATGATAATATATATATATATATTATTTAGTTTTCTTCTTTCAATGAAACTATAAAATTTAAACCACAATTATGCATACATACGACCTACCATATCCATAAATGGTGTATTCCATTTTCTTTCACCAGATTTTATAGATTGCTCTAAATAAAAATATATATAATATATATAATATTTAATTCGTGGTTAATATTATATAGATTATGAAATCATAATCAAATTAATAGTAAAAAATTAACAAATCAATACATACTCGAAAAAACCCGGTTTTACCAGATAAAATGAAAATTATTGGAGATCGTCAATAAATGATTGAAAATATTTTTTAAATGAATAATATTCAATATAATAAATATTAATAAAGTTCTTTTATAATTTATTTTTTTTATTCCATTATATAATATGATAAATATAATTCGACCAAAAGGAAGTATATGGTAAGGGATATCCTCACAATTTCATTTCATTGGGTCATATTGTAATGTTATTTACATAGTCTCAATTATATTATGTATATTATATACCATTAAAATTTAATTTAATTAATAATTAATATTTTATGGAATTTTAAATTTTAAATTTAATTATTTTTTCAAAGGGGATTTGAATTAAAATTTACCATGTGGTAACAAATTTCATAACTTAATTACTTTTAATTGGGTTATATTACTTCCATGTTGTCATTAATATTCTATGATTACATGTATAATGAATTTTCAATGTCTATTGTTGTATTTAATAATTTTTATATTGATTTATAGTTGATACACATAGTCTATTAATTAATTAACTCTCACCTCAACGTTATGATCGTTTTATGGGCTTATTTCACAATCTCATTCTAATTGAGATTGTTTATTCTCAAATTTATGTTAAATTATATTATATGATAAAATTTTAATAGACCATTTATTTTACTACTCATAGAGATATTCATGATAATTTTGAAGTTATATTACCATTTTTTACACTCTTTAGAGCATAAATATTTTTAGAAAATGTTTTAATAAATTCTTACTTTATTTCAGTCTTCAATTAGAAATCCATTTTCTTACAAATATATGTCTTATAAAAAACTTTTTTTCCACTATTTCCCATAACCTCTTAGAAAATGAGAAATTTAAATAAAATTTGAACAATATTTTCTTTTCAAAAAATAAATTTAAAAGAATCTTCTGGTCTCTTTCTATACAAGGAATGTTTCTATCCTTTTTTTAATTGGAAAAGGAATGTACCTTTTTTACTAAGAAAAATTTACATAATTATCACCCATCATTTCATTAAAGATTCCATTTCATTTTTACCTAGAAATCATCAATGAAAATAATTTTAAATTTTATTTTAAATTATATGAATTTTAAAAATGTTTTATGTTATTTAAATTTATTTTCAATATTAAAAAGATATTTTCCACCATAGTGGTTTTATGATATTTTTATTCTATAAAGGACAATAACCCTTATCTTTAATCAAACGGGTATACATATTATTGATTCTATCCATATTATTAATCTCTATGGATTATGATTAATTTTTCTAAGTATATTATTGATATTCACTTCCTTGAATAACATGCATAGTAATTAAATTCCCCTTTAGTTATTCACTTTCTTCTGATCATTGAACATTAAATATCCCCTAAATATCATTATTATTTTTTAAGGTTGTGATTATTTACTTAAATTTATATCATTATTTCATATTGTGTTTATAGTTAATGTTATTTGATTTATGGGAGGAATAATTATAAATCCTTATTCCTTACTCAATGATGATTTTTGATGATAAGGCACATTATTAAATCATTTATTCAATATTTGAGGAATGATTTGGACATGAATACATGGGCGGGACCTGATTAGTGACATCAAATTGATGCTTCTTCAGTCTCATGGGATGAATTAGTTTGATAAACATAATTAATTGAGTTTCTACCCAACATTATTAAACTATATTGAGAACATATCTTAACGGTAAAAGCTATATGTGATAGTTATACATGATTTAAATTAATTAAGAATTTCATTCATTTAATATTCAGTTAATATTATTCATTGTGTTTTCAATGTGATATTTTCAATACATGAATCAAATTTTATGTTCATTGATTAAAAGGTGTTTTTTTAATTATTAACCTTTCCATGTTGATTATGCCTTATCAAGTTATTTAATGGAAATGTGTGATCAGTTATTAACTTAACACATTACTTATGCCTTATCATTCTTGTTCTCAAGTTATTTAAATGGAATTTCTGTTCAATTAGTTAGTTTTCCATATTTATTATTCTTATTGATTAATAATAAATTCAACTATACTTAACACTTATTGAGCATTTGATATAAACCTTAGTTTTTTCATATCTCAATAAAACATGAAGTTATATATTACAAATATGCATGGTAACTCTATATGAAATTATGTTATTCTAAAAAATAATGTTGTTTTTTCAGTATTAAAATGTCATTTACACTCATGTAAGTATTTAGTTTACTAATACAAATGAACTATTCAATAATTCATGATTTTTTTCCTTGTATATTATTCCAATGTAATTGTAATGGGTATTGGATCTGAGCATATATGATTTTGGTCACTACAAGGACCTTCATTAAAATATGTTCTATTAAATATTCACTAGAAACCATCTATAGAGGTATTGTAATCAAATCACTAAAATTTTAAACATAATCTATCACCATCCATTGATCATCCTAAATAGCCTTAATCCTCACTACCTTCTTTACCTTCACATTATTTGGGGGAACCAACAAGAAACATGGATTTAAATAATTCCCATATCATCTCATCTTGTAACATGGTTGGAATGATAAATCTCCATCAACCTATGTCTTTTCCCGCTATCAATCCAAATATATCACTCACCTTTAATGGTTTTAGAGTTCTCAAGGACCAATATATGCCTTAAAATTAATCTATCCATTAAAAACATCTCATGGAAGTAAATCCCAAAAAAATAAAAGAATTAGTTGAAACTATTTAAGTTCCACCAGTCGACTCAATGTCTTGGAAAAGTTAGCCATCATAAGAAATACATTGAAACTCTTAGAGATAAACTACACTAAATCCTTTGGCACCGTAATAGGTGGAAATAAACAAAATATCATAAAAAATTAATTTTTTAAATAAAAAAAATAAAAAATATACCTTTATAATCCAATTATTTACATTTAAACACAATATAATAACTTGATGGGATAAAGCATAATTATAATCCAACGAACCATGAATAAAAAAAATCAAATGACCTCTTTTGACACAACAATGAAATTACTTCCCCAAATTTTGAAAACCTCAAATTTGTACTTGTAAGAAATTTTTAGAGTTACACATACCCCATTAATAAAATTATTCACCCACATTTAAACTCAAAACTAATTTAATTCAACTTTAAAACCTCATCTAAATGTTCATGTTTTAATTAAAAATAATAATTTATCCTTAAAAAAATTCATTTCTTAATTTAAAAATCCTGGTTTTTTTATTTTAAAACTATCCTTTATATTATCATACCCTGACCAAGACACTGAAAATAAAATTAAATAACAAAAAAACGTCATTTTGAAGGACTAGTGGTGGTGCATGATATTTCCCCATGGTTTAACAGATTGTTTTCCACACTTACAACCACTACTTGATGCCATTTCAAACTAGGATCATAAGATATATTTCATTTTCTAGGACTTATTTGTTCACCATGTGATTCTACATTAGCCATAATATTTTTCGGTGAAAAAATAAATCCTTTTAACAATCCAAATATAAATAAAGGAAACTCAAAATCTGTGATTTAAAATTTTACATCCTATGGAAGCTCAAGCTTCATCCCAAATGGTGGTGATCATTTAGCTGCCTATGACCCACCTTAATTTATTTGACCGTACTAAATCTAATATAATATTAATTCTTAAATACATAAATATAATCTTAAATATCATCTCTCTTAATATCATAGGATCTCATAATGTTTTTCATGAACAACCTCAAGGCCACCCATGAATTACGCACCAAAGATGGCCTACGACATACTCATGGGGAATCCTTGATCCTCACAAGCAGGAAAAAAGTGCTAAAGAATCAATATAAATAATTTGATACGATTTTAGACAAAATATATTATTTAATAAGAAGTGTAATTATCCCATTAAAGTTATAATGGCATAACCATACCTTTTAAACCCATACCATATCAAATAGACAAAATAAGGATTTGAGTGAATCTAAATAGGGGAAAACAAAAAAATATTAATAATCACAAAAAAATATACAATAGTGGTTGAAAAAGAAACATCAAAATTCAAGAGGCTTAATGGATGATATATATAGTAAATCAAAAATTAAAAATAAAAAAGGCTAAAGAGAATCACCATGTGACCACTATGATCACCATCTATCCATACACTATGATAATTATATCCTAATGTGATAATAAACCATAATTAATTATATAATTTTTTTTGGGTATACTAACATTTATTGGAATAATAATGTAATGAGTATAAAATAACAAAGTATGTAAGAACCGGAAAATATATACATTTCTTTTCCTAAAACAATCCGCACAATAAATTATGAAAATATGATAGCGAAAACAAGTTTTATTATTTCCCAAAATAAAATTTTATCCTAAAACCTATTTATTAACCTCTTAAAATATTCTTTATCAGTCTCCCATTAATGAAATTACCCTTTCTAAAACCATACTCAAAAAAGGTAATAACGTAACAAACTGTTACATCAATCTGGTGATTGGATAAGAAAATTCAACTTGAATAATAGAATAAACAACTTGGCACAACATAATGGATCAAATCTAGTGTGGGAATTAATAAAGAACAAGATTATATGTATGTAGTTAAAGATATAGAATATGTAATTAGGGAAAATTAATAAACATCCCATGAGGAGAACAAATATTTTCTCAGTTCAGAACTAGTTGTAGTTTGATCTATACATTATTAAGTTTATGAACAACTTGCTTCACTAAACTAGACATCAATATTGAACTCCCCTATAGAAAATTCATACTATAGTGGATCTATTTCAGCTAATTGGGACTAGTTAGTTAACATCTCAAATTAATCAAAAAAATTACAAGGATACTATGACATAAATAATGGTGGGAGGTGAGGTAACCTTTATAAAAAATGATTCAATAACTAATCAACATAATCTAATAATATATGCCCATACCAAATATCTTTACTCACTCATGTTAACCAACCATCATTAATAGTGGAAAATATTATACCAAAATGAAAAAGTGGAGAAGGAATTCATATAGGTGAATATTTTATATGAAAAATTATTTCATGGTACTAAATTTCCCTTTGCATATAATATTATATCTTATTCTTACAAGGAAACATTCTTCCTTAAAATAATAAGAAGAAAACAATGAAATCATTAATTACATTATTAATTTTCTAAATGGGCCTCTAAACCATACATTAGAAAACACACTTTGAAACCCCCCTTTTGGATAGACATTTTATAATTCAAGTGACTATTTGAAAACTATGGTATAATCAATATCATTCTATGAAATATATATATATATATATTGGGGTGTGTGTGTGTCCACATATATTTATACACATATGTGTAAATACAGACATGTACATATCACTTGAGTATATACATTAATTTTTTTGGAATATAGAGGGTTCAAATAGAGTGAGGCAGGTAATGTCAAAAGTCAATATATAGGAATTACCATGTAAACCAATAAAAACATAAAAAGTATTCATAACCCCAAAAAAATCATAATTATATCTCATAAAGAAACATTATTTATTAATTTCAATATAAATAATAATTTAAAAAAAATCATTTGAAAATTTCCTTTCATGAATTTTAATAAACACAAGACATAAGTTTACATTTATCACAAATTTATAATCATTGAAAACCTTAGAGAATTGCCTATTTAATTCCAAAATCATGTTCATAAGGCCTTTAAAAGTAATAAATAGATTTAACAAGTCGATAAAGTTATTTAAAATGATTTTATAAATACTTAATCATCTCATAGAGTGATTTGGAATGGTAAATGACCAAAAAACATACATCACCCATGTGGAAATTAGATTAAAACACTAATGCCAAAGAAAAATGGTTAACAATCAAACATCACACACTAACTTCATGATAAACAACACATAATAGCTAAATCTCAACATAGTGTTTGGAAAAAGATACTCCAAGAAAATTCAAATGATGAAAATAAACTCATGTCTTAGGGAACCTTCATTTTCATCAGACAAACGAAGAGAGGGGTGAGTAGAATGCTATTTTGAATTTGGTGGGGGTATATAAAGAAATTCAAATATTTAAAATACTGGTAACGTTTCAAGGTTTCGTAGTGTGATTTTCCAAAATGAGAACCAATTGTGTGCTCCTCACTAGTGTCAGCTAGATACTTTCATTGTTTGTCAACATATTTTGGAAAACCGTGTTCTAATTATAAACGAAACCTCTCTTTAAAGTATAAAACATTCACTTTCTTTTCACCTGGTTCCCCTTGACTCTGTGTAAGCCATATTCTAGTGCTATTACACAATAATTCACTTAGACTATTTCCATTAGATTTCACATGGTTTGGATTCAACCAAACACTATCCACCTATAAAACCATGCATGACCAAAAATGAATTACAAATTATTTTTATGAAGTTTGTCACATTATTTCCCCTAAACCATGCACACTAACCATTCCCCAAAGGCAAAAACATGCCCAATATCAATAACATCCATCATCCATGGAATTAAAATATGAAATCTATTGGAATGATTATAATTTAATAACGATATTAGGAAAATTTATATAAATTACAGTGGTATAACAATTCCACATAGGAAGGAAGCTTATATCAATTAGAGAAATGAAATAGAAATCATGAGAAATGAATCGTATTCATTAGTGAGTAAAGTATCATTTAATGGTGAGAAAAATTATATCACCCTAGGATTTGTTTATATAAACTAATTTGGGGGGGGTTGAATTAATGTGGATTACAATTTATCAATTAAAACTCCTTTCTATATTACCATTATAACTATTAGAGGTGAACATATCTAAAACTATATCCTTACACATGGAATTCATGTATGAGTGACAATAAAGAATAAATAATATTACGAGAAATATTTATGAGGTTCCCACTAATGTTTGAATAAATTCTCATTTTATGGTGGTTGTTATCCCACACACACATAAATAATATTTTATTAACAAGAATAACCATGTGAAATGGAATTGGTTTGATCACATAATCATGGAACCAATCAACTGACAATGTATGAAACTAATAAGCTATGTAAGCACCAACATGAAATTTTTCATAATCAATGGATCAAACTAAGACATCTATTCAGAACGAGATTTTTTTTCATCTAAAATAATAATCAATAGTATAATCACATGTATTCAATAAATCTAATACTATTACTCTATATTGTGTAAATCTACTAATTGATGCCTTTATTTTTAAACTATAAGAACATAGATGATTGATATATCTGATAGTTGTCGTGTCAAGTTCTCAATATTTCTCTCCCCTATAACACATCAAAAAATTGATAACAATCAAAAATTTTATCAATAGTTTCACCTGATATTTTACCTTCATCTTTAGTGATAATGGATATTCTGTATGAGTTTTTCATCGACACAGACTTCATTTCTTTGAAAAATTATATATATACTCATATTTTTTATTTATAGACTCATCATGACCAAGTGGATAATATTTCATAATTTAAATATGGAAATTACAATTTAGAATTGTGAACATTATATTCAAAATGACCCTTCTTTCCCAATGAAATATTCCCTTAAAATAATATAGTAGTGATATTATATGATATAAAACATATTTTCTTATCAAAACATCCTCTAATTTTATTTAATCATCTTTTCATGTCTCTATTAAAATTGTATTTAATTATATTTTAATCGTGGACTATTATTTTATTTTAATTTCAAAAATCATGCATCTTATATTCCAGGTATGCATGCTCACAGTAAACAATAAAATTTTTGTGTAAGGATTCAACATGTGATGATAAATCATTATTTATATCACAAATTAAATATAAAATTAACACATATAATATTGATATTTATTCACTAAGAAATATGTAAAATAACCATAATTTGAACTATGTTTCACCTTGGAACACAATTACAATTTCATATACAATATAAAGAAATTATGTATTATTTGATTGGTAGTTTTCACCCATATATATCTTAAAATTTATTCTTATGAAAGCCAAAATACATCTTTTGTATTCAAAATCACCGTAGAGTTAATCTTACAGATCCTCAATTATTGATTTTGTTTGTCCTTAGTGTCAATGTTGTATTATTTTTGTCTTGGATATATTATATATCATAAAATGGATGTTCTGTATCATAGAGTATCCATTCCATTTTTATAAATTTATTCATAGGCATCTGAGTGTAAACTATTCATGTACTTTTCTAATTTCATATCTATAAGATTTATTCATTTACTTTTCCATTTTTATCTAAAAATTATATATTTCATATAATGTAAAATATTATACTTATTTATATGTGTAAACTCTATCTTTCTTATATAAACACAAAAATGTTATCAAAACATCTCTAGAAACATCAATATCTCTTAAATAACTTAAAAACCGTATAATCATCTTAATTCATATCATAATGATAGCAAAGCATATAAAGTTTATATAAACTGTTAGTGAGAATGTCAATGTTCTTACACTCCCTCAATTTCATTGATATCTTATTTTAGCTTCCATAAATGATTAATTAGTGTTGCTTTCACTATTTATCAAATAATGCATCACATATAATTAAAACATATTTCACAATATTGAAGATCATCAAAGTGATATTTTTATACAATATTTCATCCTTAATGGTTGATAGTACAAGGATAGATCTTTATAAAAATATATTTGTATTTTTCTTCTTTTTCATACACAACTAGATCATCATCTTCCTTAACGAGATACAATATCCAATAATTTATATACAACTTGGAAGTTATCTCAGCTCAATTGTATTTATCGTACCTTGATTATTTTAGAAAATTTAAAGCCATAATTATTATTCATCCATATTCATATGATATAGATGTTAATACTCATTGATATCCATTTCTCTTTAACGCCATAACAGTTTCTTTAATCTATTAAATATATTATACACATGAAAAATTAAGAAGAAACATCCATGAACATTAACTAACCTTTCCAAAATTCAAATTCTTTATAATTATATATTCATGATTGTTGTGCACTCTAGAAAAAAAACTATATCATAATCTTATTTTCTATATAAATGATAGTAACTCAAATTTAAATTTATTTGAATTATCTAATTCCCAGTCTTCAATATTATCTCATAGACTTAATATCATCAATTAAATTAATATCTCCCATAGTCATACTCAATAATAATCTCAAATTGCATTGACTAATGAGTTCTTCCATCTTCATATTTTTGGGGTTCTTCATCTTCACTCAATATATATCATCCTTTATAGGATACATTAATACTCATCAGATATTACCATCTCAATACATATTTATACCCATTATAGTTAATAATTAAAATAAAACCTCACTTTTTAATGGATCAATGATCTATCTATTTTGATTTTTTTTCAATACCTATAAAGAAACTCAATTTCAATGCATTTTGAATCATTTACTTTTATCAATACCCCTTACTAAATATTGAATCAATGGATTTAAAAATATGGGTTATATAACTAATATTATGCTAACAAGTCATGAATAAATCTACTCTTAGTATAAATGAGCCAAGTTGGTTTAGACATCAATAAATAATATATCAAAAGTCAAAAAAATCCAAAAAACTTCTCTACAAGTGATATAAACTCAAAATTATTGGTCAAGGTGAGCCTAGCCCTAAAATTTATTATGTAGAAGAAAAAAAAACAAAGTTAGGTATTATAAGGATATTTACATAATCTTGAGTGTGTTACGCCCCTTATATCTACATGAACAATATATGCAAAAAAATCCAGGATCATATATGACCATATCATACTTATCCCTATTGTTGCCTTACTGAACAATGAATCAGCCACCTGGTTACATAATTTCTCTCTTCACACAAAATAAATATTTCTCATTGCATAAATAAAATTTAATTGCACTAAAAAGATCCATATGTATTCTCTTCATCATGATTGACCTCTTTTTTATATTAACTATAGGTATCATTTTCATAATATATCTTTATGACACAAAGATAGATCACTTCTATGATAAATACCTTCTTCATATTATAAAACATAAAAATTTTCCCCCGCATTTATCGCATTATTTATTTTCTTTAAAAAATAAAAAACTATATATATATAAAGAAGTGGTTTCTATAAAACACAATAATTACAAACATAGGGTTTAGATTTTTTTTATCATCACAAAAACTCCTTTTATCTCATCTTTGATATTGAGAGAATTCCTTATTCCCTTTCCCATGATTTTCTACATAATAATATTAAGTATCATGTAATTATAGTTCCATTATTCTATCTCCTTGTGTGTACATTCCTTCTTTACATTACTCAACAAAGAATATGTATTTGTTATTGTTTTATTCATTATTTTAACATTTCTTTATTTTCTCTCAGTATTATCTTGTAGTATTTTGAAATATGTTTATATTTTATACACATTCCACCTATATTATAATGAATTCTATTATAACACTACTTTGGAAACCACTCATGAAATTTGAATTCTATATTATTCACTCAGATGTATTCACAAAACCAACCCTTTTATTTATATCATGGATCGATTCTCCTCTTTATATGTTTAACTGTCCTCCGTTCTTAAAAAAACTAATAGATTTTCATGATCATAATCATTATTTTGGGAAATTCTGAGTCATTTTGGATATGTTTAAGTCCCAAGTTGATGTTTTTGTGACTGTTGATCTATGAAATGGATAGGATTATATTTATTGTATTTTCCTAATGAGGATGTTTTGGACTGGATATATTTATTTTATTTTTTTATTTTCAATATTGAAATGATAATTAGACTCACATAAAATAAATTATAATATTTTAGATGAAGGGTACTTGTATGTTTTAGTGTTTTTAATATTGGATTGGATATGTTCATGGAATAACTTAAGTTTTTTTATGTCAATTTTTAGTGTTCTATAATTTTGGAGTTGGAGATGAATTTTGGAAAAGTTTTTTAGAACTTATACAATGATATGTAGTAATGTGCTGGTCTAAAGATTTTTCTACATAGTATAAAACTCTTATAAATTTCTTAGCACATTGTATTTGAGGGTAAAAATGGATAAGTACGGATTTTTTCATAGGTTTTTTGATTTTATCATAATACTTCGTATAGATTTAATTATACTTTTGGGCTTTTTATAAGATGTAATAGTAATTTTTAGAAGTTATTTCTCAATGAAGTAGAAATTCAGTTAAATACATCATATCTCAAACATATATAAGACATTTTTTAATTAATATATAATAATTTGGTGTATAGTTATGATGTTTAGTGAATATATAATTTTTTATTACCTAGTTATGTGAAAATTCATTTACTTTCAACATCTTACACATATATGTATGATTATTTTCAATGAATACATCATAATGTTTTTCCAAAATATGGAATTGTTTGATTTAGAAGATATTGATACTATATACATAATATGTTTGAGGATATCATAATATTTTTTTGAGAAATGGAATCATCTTATGTAATACATAATATATTCATTCTAATATGTAAGAAACTTTTCATTGAAAAATTAATAATTTCTCCTTGATTTTAATAGGAGTTGCTAAATTTCAAGGGGTGTTTTTTGAATAATTATTTCCTAAAATCGAAGGAAAATAGAATATTTTTAATTAGAAAATACTAAATCTTCACATGCATGGATTAAACACCTCAAAAAGAGTTTTTTATTCAAATATTGACACATGGATATATGTTTAAACCATGGAGGAATACGTCACACTATAAAAGAGTGAAGTTATATAAAAACAATTTAGTAATGTTTCAGATTATAAAACTAAAACATGATAAGATATAATTAACTTAAAAGGGCTAATAAATAGAGAGAAGATGAAGAGTTGTTTTATTAGTAATTTAAAGGTTGTTATTTTTCTGAATTTTGAATTTTAATTTCAAATTCAATAGAGGGAAGGTTTTTTAATTTATAGAATATAACATTATTCGTGTTTTGAAAATATTTAAAGAAGGAAATAAATTATAAATTAATATTCATATATTATTAGAGATGTTGGATCATAATGTATATGAAGAAAAATTAATATATGGGGAGGGGGTGAATTGTAATTTTAAAAACATTTAATTTTAACTTTAAAAGAAACATAGTTTAATAAGGTTAAAAAAATAATACTAAAAAAAATCTTAATTTTTTTAATGGAAATCGGACATGGCCCTTTCATTCGATAATAAAAATATTTTAATCAATTAGATTCATATATGTTTGTCTATAGGTCGTAACAAGAAAAATTATTCAACTTTAATAGCATATTGAATCACAATACATATGTAGTGGCAGTGTATTTAGAGTTTAATCTGAATCACAGTAGAAAATGATTTAATAAAAGTTTGAACGAAAATAATCATAATTATAAAAATACTATAAATCAAAGTATTACCCATATTGTGATTATATCATAAGGATTATATAATCGTAATCAGAGTAAAAAAATTGTATTGGAAACAAATATATTGTGATAAATAGAATATAAATAAAATTTGAACTAAAAATTATGATATTCTATTATATAAAGTGGAAATGAAAGACTTTTAATAAAACAAGTAATACAAATGAATTAAATTATTTTAACCCAAATAGAAGGATATCCAATAAATTAGGAAAAACACCCATATTTTATACTTATAATAAGGTTTATCTTTCCCATAGCAAGGAAATACATTGATATAATGATCATTCTATCTCTCTATCCCCACCCACGATACAATGATCGGTTTTTATGTCTCTCTATCACCATGAGCCATCTCTATGATGAAAAACATCACTGTATCACTATCCCATCAATACCTCGATTGTATTCACATGGTAAGTCATTATGATTACACAAACAAACCAATGATATTACATGTACAAGGAACCAGTAGCTCACTCTTGTTTTCTCTAGAGCTCTCAAACACTTAGATTTCTACAAATTAAAATGATAAACACTTCGCATCAAACTCTTTGAAAGGAAGGGTATTTATAGGAATTATTATAATGATCATTTTGATCTTCCAATGACTATATTTCATTGGGTTTTTTTGTGAGGACTTAGACACCAGAAACATCTATAGTTTTATTCTAATAGAATGTGCAATTTAGTTTTTATGTACACCAGTTTTAGTGAACAATATATTTATTACATTAGAAATAATTTTTTTCAGGTATGATAACAAACACAAGATAATTCGATAGACAACTAAATAAAAATTCATTACCTAAAATGTTTTGAGTTTGATTATGATTTTAATTTAAACGTTTATCATCCCAAATATTGATATTATATTAGTATAAACACAAAAGGGAAGATCATATATTCAATTTGATAGAGATGAGTATGATTATTATCATATCCTATCCCATTATAGTGAAATACAATATTTTATTTACTCTTTTAAATAATCTTCTATGTAAGATTATGTTTTATTAAAAAATCATGATAAAACATATTGAATATGAAAGTTAGTAATGTAATATAATGTTTTTGATTTCCAAAACAAAAATATGTAAACAGTCAGAAGTGAATCTTTTGACTCAATATTCACCCCCTTTTGGGAAAGCATAGACCATAAAACCTAAATGAATAGGGGATTTTGTATCATACTCAAAAATAACAATTATACATATCTCACCCTGATTTTATAACTCCTATAAAAAAATAATGAATATGACTAGCTCCCACATAGGATAAAATCTCTCCATAAGGATTTTATTATCGCCTAAAATGAAATTCCTCCCCCTTAATTAAAACATCTCAACATTTTTAATATTCCTAAAGGAATAGGAAATAGATGTTGAGATTCTTGAAAAAGGGTTAGAGAAATGAAATAAAATACAATATAAAGAAAATAGTATTCCATTTGTTAGAGTAAAAGGTGGAAATGATATAATAAGATTTCAGAAAAAATCATTATTCATTCTTGGACATCATTGCATTGATGATGGTCCCCATTTTTTGAACTCATTTTTATCTTCCAAATGTTTTGAAACAATTTCATCTTGAGACCAAATTGCTTCTTCATGAGACATTATCCTTTCTTCTAAATGATTTTAATGATTATCCTGGTCTTTAAATCATTATGATAAAGCATCATTCAAATTCTTAAAATCAATAATTTCATATATATATATAGAACTTGATTCTTGATAAATCATGATTTATTTAATTTAGAAACTTCTGATCTAATGGTAATAAATTTATAAAAGAATTACATTATTTTTTAAAAATGAACTCTTGAGTTTTTTATGGAAATAATATTATCTTATTTAGTGAATTCGATAAAATTTTGAGAAGTTCTATTTCTAAAAAAAGGGATGAAGTATAAAAAACAATAATACAAACGTAATGAAAATAGTGTAAAACATAGAAGGAAGGAAAATGTTCCTTTTATATTTTGAGGTTTTATCATTGATGGTAACTAGTTATTTTTTTTTTAAAAATAAGTTTGAAATATTATTAAATATGAAAAAAATTGGAGTGTAAAAATTTTGTGAGTCAAAAAAAATCAGAGTAAAAATATATTTTGTGTACCAAATTTTTTTTTGTACTAAATTTTTTTGATTTTAAAAAATTTCATATTATAAAAAACCTCTGAGTAAAAAAAATGTTCATAATAAATTTTTTATTATGAAAAATTTCTGAGTATGAAAAATTTTGAAGTATGAAATATTTCTGAGTACAAAAAAATTATAAAAAAAATATGGCAAAGAATTATTTTTGTAGAAATAATTTCTTAGTTTGAGAAATTTTATATATTGAAAATATTTTAGCTGAAATGTTTTTTTTGATTATTAAAATTTTTTGTGTATGAAAAAATTTTGAGTACGAACAAATTTTGGAGGAAAAAGAAAAAACAATCATATATACTTTCCTTTTGATCATGAATATATTAATTTATATTAATTGACTAAATAATTACATGTGAATGACTACGTTACATTGATCATTCCTATATTCTTCTTAACATAGTCAAATGTATCATAAGGTAATGTTTTCATAAAGATGTTATCAAAATGTTCTTGTATTCTGATAAATTGTAAAATGATATATCATTTTTGTGTGTGATCCCTAAAAATGTAATGCCAATAATCAGTTTGTTTTTCAAAATATTGAAATGTAGGGATCTTACATAAGGATTTGGAAATTGTGTTATCACAATTTTTTTGTGTTGTGTAAAACTCGTGCCTTGATCAGTGAGTGTGTGTAACATTAACAACACATGAGTAAACCAACATATTGTTGCTATATATTAATCTTATGAAATGGAAAGTTATACTATGCTTTGATTCTAAAAAGGCCAATAAACTAATTAATCCCTTATGAAATTAAATGTTCTAGATCTACTTTCCATATCCATTCTACAACCACCAAATTCAGCATCAGAAAACTCTTTTAATTCAAAATCATTTCATAAATAATTTAAAAGTCCCAAATCTATATTTCCATTTGGATAAAGAAACATTTATTTAACCAATTTTAATTTGGATTCCTGTTTATTATCTGGATATCTTTCACATTAGAATATTGAAAATACTATGTTTGGTAAACAAGTAATTATGTATAGTAAAATTTTTCTCATAGCTTTAAAAGTTGTTTGATCGACTGGTTTACCAGCAACATCAAGATCATGTACATTAGAGTTATTTATTAGAAAAATAATACTCTTATTATTATTTTATCCATACTTTAAAGAAGATATTTTTATATACATATGTTGACATATATATGCACCTTCTTTTTTTTGAGGAAATTTGAAGTCAATGAAAAAATGTTAACTCAACCATCATACTCATCTCAATCACAGATTTTATACGATTTATAAAGGAATCTATTTAATATTTTTGACATGATATGAA
Source organism: Viscum album (assembly GCA_963277665.1). Classification (NCBI taxonomy): domain Eukaryota; kingdom Viridiplantae; phylum Streptophyta; class Magnoliopsida; order Santalales; family Viscaceae; genus Viscum; species Viscum album. Next base: position 648,760,703 of record OY728130.1, on the reverse strand, counting down.
TATAATGCTATCAACAAAAATTTGTATAATAATAATGTTTTTGTTGACATTTTTTTAAAAAATAGTTTTGGAAGTGGTTCTATTAACATAATTTTTTTGTAACAAGAATTCTATTAATATATTTTACCATGATCTGGGGGTTTTCTAATTCCATACAAGGATTTTGAATGTTTATAAAGATATTTAGAATATTTTATATATTCAAAAATAGGATTTTATTCAACCAAAAACATATTTTTTTATATAAATATGGAGTAAATCACACCTTAGTTCTATTTGAAATAGTTTTAAATTGTATAATTATATAAAGTATAGTCGAATATGAATAGATTCAATTATTGCTACTGGTTAATAACATTATTCATAATCTATTCAGTCTTTTTTATGGTATCCTTTTTTTTAAAAGTCTTTATTTATTTCTAAATAATATTTATTTTTCATGAAATTTATTTTGGAAAACACATTTTACCACAATTATGGAAGTTTCTTAAGGTATTTCAACTAGTTTCTAGAATTTATACCTCCAAAATTCATTTAGCTCATCTTATGTTTCCTTAATCTAATCCTCATTAACTAAATCATATTCATGATTTTTATGGTCAAATTGAGAAATAAAATAAACATGTTCTTCTTAATGTTTTAAGAAACATATACTATTGAATGGTTGACTCACGTCACCAATGATACTATTAGTAGAATGATTTTTATGAACAAATGAATTGGGTTTTGTAAAACCAATTCTTTAACATAAATTAGAAAATATTCCCATGTAAATAATTCAGAAAATATTTATTTAGTACATTCCATATTAGAAAAATTTTCTAACAAAGGTTGAGGATCAATTTTTGAAAACAAATCCAATGATATTTGATGGGTTTGATTGAAAAAAAAATGGTAGTTTAATCAAATGTACCATGTACTATTTCTTAAATAGTAAAATTTTTTCTATTAAAAAACATATATGCCTTAGAATTAGGAGAATAACCTAAAAATATACCTTCATTAGATTTGGGTCAGAATTTGGGAATGTTATATTCTTTACTCATGATGAATACCTTTCATCCAGATACTCTAAAGTAAGAAAATTTTGGTTTTTATCCATTCCACAACATGTATAGAGTTTTATTAAAAAAATGTCAAATTAAAACTATATTTATAGTAATAAAAGCGGTAATAACCACATCAACCCAAAAAAATTAGCTATTGAGTATTCAATCTCTATGATTCTTATTATTTTATCAAGAGTATGATTTCTTACTTAAAAAACACCTTTTTTGAGGAGTTTTTAGACCTGGAAAGTTATGTGTAATTTCCTTTTTTCTATAAAATGATTCAAAATTATAATTCACAAACTGTCAACCATGTTCACTACGAATAGTAATTAGGGGAAGTTTTTTTTCTCATTTTTATCTTCGGATACAAATGTTTTGAAATAAAAAGATGATTTATATATCATTTCTATAAAATATTCCCATTTATATGTAGTGTAATAATCATCTATAGAAACTACATATTACTTGACCCCAACACTCCTAGTTTCTGTAGGAATGAATAATTACATGTTTTCTAATTGTAAATCATCAGTAGTTGAGACATATCTTTTAGATTTCACGATTGAATTATATTTATTACCATATTAAAGAGGGTTACAAACTCTTAAAGAATAAAATATAAGCTCTGGTAGATCCTAAACAAGTTTTTTCTTAGTTAGATTACATAGGTTCCTAAGGTTACAATGTTTTATCATTATTTTCAAAAACCATGATTGATCTTCCATTGTTCTAATGCAAGCTAGGTCTTAGATCCTAAGGTCTTAAATGTTTAGTGTGCAAAAATTATCATGTTGATGGGGAGAAATAATGTATTCATCATTGGAATTATGTAATACACATTTTTAATTTCTAAACATTACATGTTAACCTTCATCAACTAATTTAATTATGATCATAAGGTTTTTTTAAGGCCTTTAACTAACCACAAATTTGAAATTAATGATGTACCAAGAAAAATAACATTACTTATACCGATACTCTATGTTTGAGCATTATCTCCCAATGTAATATTTCTACATATCTGCTTTATAATATTTTCAAATAAATCATTGTTACTATTAATATTTTTGGAAGAACCTTTATCCATGTACCAATTATTATTTCCTTTATTAATTCATTTGTTTTATTGAAAATATAAACATTAGTTTTTCACCATCCAAACATTTTTGGGTCTGAAAATTCAAGAATTTTTTTGGAAACCAAATTTTATTTAAAAAATGGGTTTGTAGAACCCTAAGGATTCAATTTTATTGAGGTAGACACTTTTATTCCTATGAGAAAAACATTGGAATTTTTTATAATAGGGTGCAATTATTTGGAACAAAATAATTAATTCTAAAAACTATTTTTTTGAGTATACCCTATTCCAAAAATATTTCAACGAGGAAGAATGTTTTTATACATTTTATTAAAAAATTATATAATAGAAGTAAAAAATAAGTAAGCTTATTAAATATGAAATTTCAGACATTATTTTAATTACTAAATTCTTATCCTCTTCACTAATAGTCTCAAAATTTAGTTGTTCAAAACTAGTTTCTAAACAATTTTTTTTAGAATTTTTTTAAAACATTTAGAAATGGTATATTTCTGAAAAATAACTTTATCAAGATATATAGAAATATTTGTTACTTATTTTTTTAGAAAAATTATCAATTAATTTTATTTAATAATTAATTTACAATCTTTGGAATTTTCATTGTCTAAATTTTTTGAAAAACGAGAAACTTATTCATATAAAGGAATTGTATTTTCCTTTTCTGATGTAAATTCTTTATCTAAAGATTTATCATTTTGTTTACTTAGGGTAATTGGAACTCAAAGACATTTTAGTTATGTGTTCAGTTGTACATACCTTGTCCATGAATTATTGATTTTCAAAACTTATTTTTTCTAAAGGTCCCACATTCCTCTATCTATAACTATTAATATTAAAAGAAGTTTCTATAGAGTCTCCAATAATTGAACTTCAAGAATTGTTATCATTCATGAAATTATTTTATTTTTTATTGTAATAATTTCAATAATTACTTTCATAATTACTTTCCTTCTTTCTTTTCCAATTTTGGATAACCAGGTTTAATATGTTCATAGATCTTAAATTTTTAACAATTAACTTTATAATCTTCCCTTTCATTTTTCTCGTTGTTAATTTTCTTATATCGATACTAAAAATCCTTCTTACCAAATATCTTGTTCATACTTCATGAAAGATTAGATAATTAATTTTCAAGTCTCTTTGAATAATTATATTCTTATTGGATAATAAGATTTCAATTTATACAAGACTTAACCACCTTTTCCAGTGCTGGAGCATTAATAGAAATGATTGTAGAATTGGAAGAAAGTCCACAATTATTTTTCTTTTCATTTTCAACATCTCTTTTTAATCTACGCTAGTATTTTAAAGAGTTCCAAATAAATCATCAGGAATACTATTTATTATATTTATTAATTCATCAATAACTTTTCTCTTAGATACATATTCATTGGTCATGATAAGGAATATATTTTCAAAAATAATTTCATCTTAAAATCCTATCTCTCCAATAAATTTTATACTTTTTAAAATTTTCATAAACAATTGATGAACCATTTATATGGACTCACTAGGTAGAAATTTATTAACTTGATAGTTATCACTATGCATGGCTCTTCTATATTCAACAATATTTGATGTCCCAAAATGAGTACCCTTTATTTTCTTCCAAATACTAATATATATATCAAAAAAGAAATATGGTTATATATGATTCCATTCATAGAAGATAATAAATTATTCCCTACCCTATATTTCAATTTATATTTATTAATTTCATGATTGGTAAATGTTTTGACATCCCAGTGAAAAATATTATAATATCCAGTGAGAATTAAAAAACTTTTAACTCTATCATTGATCACAAATGACTTCATTTTATACCACTAGTATTCATAATAGAAACCATAAAAAATTGGTGGTCTAGTGGGATTGAGATTATCAATAGATCCAATAACATTCCTCTTGTATTTTAAAACAGTAAAAATCATTTTTCCACAATACAAGATAGTTTAATAAGTAATTATAAACAATTTTTTTCAATATTGAATCAGACTTGCAAAAGTAACGAAGCTAAAATGATTAACATTAAATTGAATAGTGCAAACCTACTTTGATATAATGTTTTTGTGTCAATATTACAGAGACATGTATTTGATACCAATTATTTGATCATAATGTATATGAATACGGATAAATAAAATCTAGGGTTAATTGGATGATTAAAAACTTTCATTTTTAACCTTAAAAAAATTTTGTTTAACATGGCTAAAAATATCATATTCAAAAAAACTATTAAGTATTTAATTTGCAGTAGACAATGACTTTGGTTCTGATAATAATAATAATATCATAATCAAGAATCCTTTGATATGTAATTCAATAATTCATTACTATATAAATGCTTCTACCTTAATTGTGTAATGAATCGTAATCAGTAAGCAGTGGCATCATATTCATTGTTTAATCGTAATCACAATCGAAAAATATTTATTCAATGTTGGAACAAAAATAATTATATTGACAATGGTTATTATAAAAAAATGTATTACAAAAATAGTGATTCTATATTATCAGGTATAGAATCATAATTAGAGTTAACCAATTGTATTGTAGTCAAATCTATTACGATATACAGAATACGAATAGATAGACGAATACAATTGTATCACATTCAACTACATGTAATGGAAATGAATGACATAACAAAAAACAATAAATAAAAATAAATTAAATTATTTTAGGCCAAAGAGAAGGATTATCAATATATTTGGACAATGATACATTTGTTTATACATAAAAGAAATTATGTCTTTCACTTACTAGGGAAATCCCTCGATACGATAATTGATCTGTACATTTATCCCTAAAGGTCGTCGATATGATGATCTAAATTTCAAAAATGCTATACCTGTGCTCCCTATATACGATGAATGAATTCACTATCTCTCTATCTCTCAGAGCATTGAGTTGTATTCACACAATCAATCATTACTATTAAAAAACAACTCAAAATATTACATGTACAAGGAATAAGTAGTTCACTCTTGTAAGCTTTAAATCTCTCACACAATATGAATTTTGATAATGAAAATGACCAAAAAATTAGTTAAAACTCGTTGAATGGACATGTATTAATAGTCATGCTTCCAAAGTACATCTTTATCCTCCAATATTCATATTTCTAAATGTTTTTTGTGGTGACATGGACACTTGAAATTTCAACAGTTATATTCTAATAGGATATTTGGCATTGTTTTTAGGTATACCATTTTAATTTTAAAACATAATACCTATATTAGAAATAATATGGTCTGAGTATGATATTAAACTTAGGATAGTTTAATAGAAAACTAAAGAAAAAGTCATTAATCTAATTTTCTTGAGTTTCAGTATGATTTCAATTAAAAACTTTGTTATTCTGAATATTAAAATTTTTACTTGTATGAAGGACAAAACATGATAACTTATATTTTATCTGATAATGTGAAGTATGATTATTATTTAATATAGCCACATTATAATGAACAATTATATTTTGGTAACACTTTATATATTGTTTTATGTAAGATAAAAAGACTATGTTTTCATATAAACACTCATTAAAAAAATTAAATTTATATGTAAGTATTGTAATATGATTTTTTTATTTCAAAAAAAAGTATGATAAATTTCATAATATAATGTTTTGACTCAAAATAAGAGAGAGATAGGAAGAAGAATAAAAATATACTTGTTGATTTCAATGTAGAAATGAAAAAGGAGGTGAGACAACATAGTGACAGTTCGATAGAATTCAAATCTGGTTTTTTGACTCTCTTATTCATAAAAATGATTTTTATATCGTTGTATCAATGAAAAATCACATTACACAATCAGGAGACTAATACTAAATGACTTTCAATGATAAAACATTCATTTTTTAATCCACATGGTTAAATTAGAGGACTTAATTATCTCTAGTGAATCCATATCATTTATAAGAAAACATTTCTCATTTTTAGAGGGGGATTTTTAAAAATTATTTCTCAATATATGTGTGAATTCATTTGAGTTTAATAGTCATAATTTTAAAAACATAAATAGGATGCAATGTTTTTTCAAGATGAAACTAAACAAATTAAAATCAATCATTTACCCCCACCTCAGTTATTTCAAACTAAACAAGAGGCCATTTTATAGTGGTATCAAAGATCATTTCCCTTATTTTAATATCTTGTATTTTTATAAAAATCATTCCTTGTTATTTTGATATTTTAACATTAAATTTTTATTCTAAATATCTAAAACCTAAATTCATTGAAAAAAAGAGGTTACCACTTATGATATGAAAAAAAATTATATATGGATTGATAATATTATCCATTATCTTAAATCAATTTATTGGACGTAATGGAGGATATAACTACTATATTTGTTTGCATTAATTTTATTTCTATGAGAAAAACTAATAGAAAGAACAGTGAGAATGGTAGGACTTATAATAAGGCATTTTTAATCACTTTCAATGAAGGTTATTCTAATGTTAAAAGGGATTAGAGAAATAAAATTATCATGGTAAAAAAATAGGAAACATCTATAATATAAATTAAAATTTAGTGAAGATATTCTATAAGTTTATATTTTTAAGAATGAAGACCTAAAATGATAGAATATAACAAAATAGATGATTTACACACCCACTATAATAAAACTAGGATCACTATTAGAGATTTTGGTAAAAATGTAGAGGAATCTAGGATTGTTTGTAAAGACCCGTAAATTTCAAGGAAATTTTTTTCTTAATTTTCTTTGGAATTTTACAAGAGCGCAGTTTCTGACGGCACCTGATTCCGAGGCCCGGTGTGCCCGGAATCATTTTCCGAAGTTTGGCTCGGGTACGTTCAGTGAACGGACGAGCGGGTTTTTCTAACTTTTGAACCGGTGCCCGGAATCAAATTCTTAGGGCTCCGATGAAATCGCAGCGCCAGTATTCACTTAGAAACACCTCTTCTGGAGTTGCGTTTGCTCGGGTGTGGTTTTTAATTTTCGGGCTTAAAGTTGAGAAATAAAATAATTTTGCGACAACTTTATTTTATTTCGCTTAAGCCACTTGGAAGCCACTTGAAGCCACTTAAAGGCGGCTTGAACTGAGTTAAATCGGATAGGATGCTATCCAGAAATATCCTACCCCCTTGGTAGGATATTTGTGAGGTGGGGCCCGCACGAGCCCCGCCATTTCTTTCCGCTAAGAAACGCACACGCGAAACCCCGTCTTTATGAAAGTCAACTGACGCGTTTCTTCAAATCTTAACAGACCATTTAATTGGGCGGTTTATTTCGTGAATTAAATGGGCTGTTTCATTCGTGAATTAAATGGGTTGTTTCTTTCGCTGAATTAATTCAACGAATTTATTAGTCGTTTCTTAACCAGTTTTCAAATTCGTTGGCGTAATAATAAAATAAGACCAATGCATGACCTCTGGTTATTTGCGCATTGAGAAGATTTGAGAGGACCCTTGTATCTTCTTCTCCCTCGCGAAGAACGCGAAGAACGCGAAGAATGCGAGGAACGCGAAGAACGCCGAACCCGGAAATCGACGACGCTTCCGTCCGAGACGTTCTTCCCCGCTCCGATCTCCGATCACCAACCGTTTGAGGTGAGTGATTTCGGATTTCCTCTCAAGGTTCTTTTTTTTTGGTTTTAAACGAAACACAGATTTAATTAATTATAATTTAAATTTGTTGTTCTTGGTCCGTTGAGCTCGCCGACTCAACGCCGGATTCCGCGATGACGCGACGCCTCCCCGCGACGATGCGACGATCCCTCTCTTCCGCGACGAGATTTTCCGCGAAGAACGCCCGCGCGCGATGACCAACGAGGTAGGGATTTATTATGGGAATTACCCCTTTTGATTATTTCCCATAAGTGTTTCTTTAAAAAGTTAAAGAACCGGTTTCAAATGAACAATTTTATTTTATTAAAATTGTCGGTTCATGTGTTGAACAAATTTCCCCCGTTTGTTTATCTCTAACGCGGAGGGTGCGGGCCAAACGAACACGGCCCGACGACCCTCCGCCGTTCTTCGTTTTGTGCGGATTTGATGGGCGACGACGGAACGTGCCGCAACGGATGTTTGACGATCCCGCAGTGAAGAGCGAGTCCCGGGAGGAGCAATGGCGCAGACAGAAAGAGAATCAGACCACCGGAATGATCCCGGTGGCCCGCGGAACTCGCCGGCGGCGCCCCGGCGCATCACCAAAGAGGCCACCGCGGCTGAAGCCGCGGCGGCGGTGGTACCCGCGGCCGTGCTGGTCCGGTGCCCTCGGACGCGGCTGAAGCCGCGTCCTGACTCAGCGCGGCCCCACGCGGGGGGCCGCGGCACCACCAGGCCGCGAGGGCGGCGCCCCGCGGCGCCAGGGCGTTCGGCCACTCGGCCGAATCGGACCAGGCCTGTCCGATTGGCCGGGCCGCACCCTGGCCGGACTGGACCGGGTCGGGTCGACCCAGTTCGGCCAACTCCCGGGGGGGGGGGGGGGGGGGGGGGGGGTCGGGCCGGGTCAGCCCGGGCCCGGACCCCCCGTCTTCGGATGGTCTTCGTTCAAACGCCTGTAACATGAGCTACGGGCCTCCAAACGACTCTCCGTCAGCGGCAACGCGATCCTTGGATCGAGACGGTCGTTTTGGTATATCTCACTCAAGGTTTCGGAATACTTTGAGTTCGGCCGGGTTGGTTCGTACACGAAACCAACCGGGCCCTCGGAGCAGAAACGCTCATATCTTGAGCTACGGACGTTCGATTGATGTGCCGTCAGCTTTGTTGAGTTCCTCTTTGTGAGACGGATCTTTTGGCATACTCCGCCCGAGGTTTGGACGCAGGTGGAGTACGGTCGGGTTGGTTTTTCCTTAAAAACCAACTGGGCCCCTGGGACGAAAATGCCAATAACTCTCAGACCGGGCGTCCAATTGACGCGCCGTCTGCGACGTTGAGTTCCTGTTGACGATATGGAACTTTTGGATACATCAACTTCGGACATTGTGTCAGTTGATGTATCAGCCTCTCGGCTCGTGGAGCGGACCCTCCTGAACGAGCTTGTTGTGTGCAGGAACCCTAGTGCTGGCTGCGACTGCTACTTCGACAGCGACGACTGTGCAGAGATCCTCCGTGGACTCCGACGACGACCGTGCAGAGATCCTCAGTGGACTGCGGCGACGACTGTGCAGAGATCCTCAGTGGACTGCGACGACTACTGCACTCAGCGATCCTCCGTGGATCAGTGCTACAGGTCCTGTGTGGGCCCGATCCTGTGTGGGTCCGCGCTCAGCAGTTCTGTGTGAGCCAGCATCTACAGGTCCTGTGTGGGCCCGATCCTGTGTGGGTCATTGCGGGGGTTAGTTACCTATCGATCCTTCGTGGGTCCGACGACTTATATGGATCAGTGATCATCTTTATCGTCATCCGAAGAAGTATACCTGTGTGAGTTGAATCTTGTGTTACTCTCCTTTGTGGATTGTGTTGAGCTATCCTGTGTGGATTTACTGTTTACTCTCCTTTGTGGATTGTGATGAGCTATCCTGTGTGGATTTACTGTTTACTCTCCTTTGTGGTTTGTGTTGTTCTATCCTGTGTGGGTATACGTTTGCTTTCCTGTGTGGACTGGGTTGTGCTTGGGCTCGGACGTTGGAGCCGAACGGGAATTGATGACTTAGGTATATGTATGGGCATATACCTAAGCCGTGTCAGATTTTACTTCGTGATTGTATCTTTCCTTTGTGGATTATCCTTTGTGGATTTCGGGAGACCTTCGGGGGTCTCGGGGTCCCTATTGAGTAGCTTATACTCACCCCTGCACGGGCTTTGCCCGCACTACGTTGTGTTGGTTGCAGACGACGGACATCACTGATCGTGGTAGAAGCGTGCAGAGCAGGACGGTACTCGGAGGCGGACCACTGGGCGGGACGTACTCGGAACGGTCAGGTGGACCCGAGGAGCAGTGGAGGCTATCTGTACCCACCCTTCAGGTGGGATTTCCAGAGGACGGCTCGACGCTGCAGTTTTCCCTTTCAGTTGCTGTTTTTCCTTTCAGTTGTACTTTACTGTTGGGCTTGTATTTCCGGCCCCTTTTTCTTTCAGCACAACTTGTATAGTTTTTACTTAGTGTTTACTTTTCCACTTGCTTACTTTGTGGTGCTTGTTTACTTTTCAAAGACAATGCCTTCCCTTTTTGTTGGGATTTACGCCTTGGTGCTAGTCGCCAGCCCCTGGTCTATGGAAGGCGGGCTTGGGGTAGTCACGGCACGGGCCCCAAGGGCGGGTAGTGACAAATTGGTATCAGAGGTGGTCGGTTCTACCGCAGACTCTGATCTTTCTTCTATGTGAAGCAATAGTGTTTAGCGTATTAAGTGTGGTTATCAGTCCAGGGAGTCCAGTGTTGGTGCGGCGGCCGACGTATCCATACACCAGGACCCAGACTTCTGATTTTCGACTTAATGCACGAAAACATTGATTGCATGTGTGTTTAAAGTTTTCTTCGTGATTACTTGTGTCAGCTCACCAGGTATAATGTTCTGACCGTGGCACACTTGTTCCCTTTTCAGGATGGCACGACGACAGTAGCCAGCTAGGGTTCCTAGAGTAGAGCGCGACGACAGCCCGCCGAATGACGAGGCCTCGGTACAGGGCCCGTTGATAGCAGAAGCACCGGCGGTACCTTTACCCGCCGAGCCCCCGATGCTTCCAGCACTGGCAGCTGACGACGCACGTCTCCTCGGAGCTCTGCACGAGTTCCAGTGCCAGCGACCACCCAGGTTCCGTGGGGAGTCGGACCCCCAGGCAGCCGAGGACTGGCTGGAGGCGGTCGCCCGAGTTTTCAAGCTAGTGAGGACACCAGCAGACCTCATGGTGATCCTCGCGGCGAGCCTACTGCACGCAGCAGCAGGACGATGGTGGAGCCTGCTGCTCCAGGTACACGATGAGGCCTCCCTCATCTGGACAGACTTCGAGAGCCTCTTTCTCTCAGAGTTCGTCCCAGCCACCCTCCGTGCGGTGCGCATCCAGGAGCTTCTTCAGCTGCGGCAGGGCAGCTTGACGGTCGCCCAGTACGCGGCGAGGTTCACCGACCTTTCTCGCTACTCGATAGACATGGTACGGGACCCCTTCTTCCGGGCCCGGACCTTCGAGCAGGGATTGAGACACGAGATCAGGGCATCGCTGATCTCCCTCAGCATCCCGACCCAGGCAGGAGTATTGGAGCGAGCCCTCCTGATCGAGAGCTTCCTGGCTGAGTCCACAGCGATACCTACCGCAAGGCGGCAGATAGCGGAGTCTTCGGCAGCAGGTAGCCGACGGATGACTCAGGGTTCCAGGAAGACAAGACCTTCCGGCAGACGACCCCGGGACACTGGCTCAGCGGTGCGGGGCACACAGCGCGGAGCCAGCCTTCCGAGAGGCAGACAGTGCTACGAGTGCGGCGGGCAGGGCCACATGGCTCGTGACTGCCCGACCCGTCGTACCGAGGGGCAGCAGACGGTGGAGGGACCACCTAGGCAGAGGCAGAGGGTCGACCGTGGCGGTCCGTAGAGAGGAGGCAGACGAGGCAGAGGAGCTGGCCGAGCAGCAGGTGGTGGGCGACGCTTTGAGGCTCTGCCACCACCACCACCAGGAGGCCCGCCCCGACCTCAGGGAGCTGGCGGGAAGAGACAGGTACAGCTCCAGGTAGCGGAGGCCTACGACCACGGCGCGCCAGAGATGATTCGAGGTACGATCTGTGTCTATTCCACCCTTGTTGCAGTTCTTATAGACATAGGAGCGAGTCACTCTTTCATAGCCACTGCCCTTGTTCGGAGCTCGGAGATTCCGACAGAGCCGTTGGGTCGATCCTTACGGCTAGAGACTCCTACGGGAGCAGACTCGACGATTACGCATTGGTGCCGGCAGTGTGGGCTTACTCTAGGAGGCGAGAGCTTCGGCTGGGATCTTCTTGTAGCGGCGTCGAGGCCTTACGACGTCATCTTGGGCATGGATTGGTTGTCTACGGTCCATGCTCAGATTGACTGCATTAGGCGCAAGGTGCGATGTGTGCGCGCCGACGGGAGCAGGTTCACCTTCACCGGCGAAAAGGGATCCTTAGCAGCACAGGATGGACTCACGCAGAGGAGAGGTCAGCCCATCACTCATCAGTTGGCTAGCCTCATCCTGGGAGCAGTTGACGTGCGGAGTCCCAGTTTTCCTACAGTGGTGGATCAGTACGCGGACTTCTTTCCCGACGATGTTCCAGGACTACCTCCACACAGAGAGGTAGACTTTTATATTGACCTGTACCCCGGGACAGCCTTGATATCCACTCCAGCATATCGGATGGCCCCCGTTGAGCTTCGAGAGCTGCGGGTACAGTTTGAGGACTTGCAGGGCAAGGGGTTCATCCGACCCAGTGTTTCACCCTGGGCTTCCCCGATATTGTTCTCCATGAAGGCGGACGGGAGCTTGCGACTGTGTGTCGATTATCGTCACCTGAACCAGGTGACAGTGAGGAACAAGTATCCGCTACCCAGGATTGATGACTTCTTCGATCAGCTCAACGGAGCACGGTGGTTCTCGAAGATAGACCTCAGGTCAGGCTATCATCAGCTCAGAGTTCGAGACGAGGATGTGCAGAAGACGACCTTCAGATGTCGGTATGGCCACTATGAGTTCTTGGTTATACCTTTCGATGTGAACAACGCTCCAGCATTATTCATGATCCTCATGAATAGGATCTTCCAGCCATACCTCGATCGATTTGTCGAAGTCTTCATCGACGACATCTTGGTGTACTCGACCACGGAGGAGGAGCACGCCTACCACTTGCGTGTTGTACTAGAAACACTCTGAGAGCACCAGCTTTATGGAAAGCTCTCGAAGTGTCAGTTCTGGTTATGTGAGGTCCACATCTTGGGGCATGTCATTTCTGAGGTGGGAGTTGCAGTGGATCCCGCAAAGATCGAGGCAGTGCTAGCTTGGGAGCCACCCAAGAGCGTCACAGAGGTGCGGAGTTTCTTGGGCCTAGCCGGATACTATCGGAGATTTGTGCCAGACTTCTCCAGAGTTGCGGCCCCACTCTCAGCGTTGACGAAGAAGGGGAAACCCTTCATGTGGTCAGACAGATGTCAGCAGAGCTTCCAGGAGCTGAGGCAGAGGTTGACCAGCACACCTATCTTGAGGTTTCCTGAGGAGGTAGTTGGATACGTAGTCTACTGCGATGCATCAGGGACCGGACTCGGGTGTGTCCTGATGCAGGAGCGGGCCGTGATTGCCTACGAATCACGTCAGTTGAGGCCTCATGAGCAGAACTACACTACCCATGACTTGGAGTTGGCAGTAGTGGTCTTCGCCCTGAAGACATGGCGGCACTATCTGATGGGCGAGCGCTTCACAGTCTTTTCTGACCACCAGAGTCTTAGGTAAATCTTCTCTCAGTAGGACCTGAACCTGAGATAGCAACGATGGCTCGAGTTCCTCCAGGACTATGTCTTTGATATAGTCTATACTCCTAGGAAGGGGAACGTGGTAGCCGATTCCCTCAGCAGGAGGATGGGCATCCAGCTACTTGAGGAGGCGACAGAGCAGCTAGCCGCCTTGCAGATATCCTTCGTGGATAGAGATGGAGCAGCCTTCCTTCAGTCTCTCATAGTCTCTCCCCCACTTCTACAGCGGGTCAGAGAGGCACAGCGTGGGGACTCTGACTGTGAGACACGGCGTGCACAGATGTCCTCGGGACAGGCACTTGATGGTTTCTCCCTTGGAGCAGAGCACGACGTCCTTTTCAGAGGACGTACCTTGGTACCAGTCTCTTTACGAGAGGAGGTGCTGAGAGAATTTCACACTTCTCTTTTGGCGGTACATCCTGGAGTGGCGAAGATGTACCAGGATCTCAGACGACAGCACTGGTGGCCGGGCATGAAGAAGGTTGTGGCAGAGTTCGTTTCACGGTGCCTCACCTGCCAGCAGGTGAAGGCAGAGCATCAGGTGCCAGCAGGCTTGGTACAGCCCTTGGAGGTCCCGGAGTGGAAGTGGGACGGGATATCTATGGACTTCGTGACTGGACTTCCACGCACTTCCAGAGGTCACGACTCCATTTGGGTGATTGTTGACCGACTCACCAAGTCGGCACACTTCTTACCCATCAGAGAACAGTGCTCAGTGGAGAGTTTGGGGCGACTCTACGTCCAACAGATTGTACGGCTTCACGGTGTGCCATCGACTATCGTCTCCGATCGGGATGCTCGCTTTACTTCCCAGCTTTGGAAGGGGTTGCAAGAGGCGTTCGGGACGCGACTACGTCTGAGCACCGTCTTTCACCCCCAGACGGATGGTCAGACGGAGAGGACCATTTAGACCCTCGAGGACATGATCTGTGCATGTGTCCTCGACTTTGGTCGCAGCTGGGAGGACCACCTACCCTTGGTGGAGTTCGCGTACAACAACAGCTACCACTCCACCATCGGGATGGCACCCTATGAGACATTGTACGACAGGCCTTGCAGATCTCCTTTGTGCTGGACAGACCCTGGGGAGTCAGCACTTGTGGGACCAGAGATGGTCCGGGCCACGACAGAGAAGGTCCAGGTCATCCAAGAGCAGATGAGGACAGTACAGAGCCGGCAGAAGTCATATGCTGACAGGAGGCGGAGGCCACTAGAGTTCGAGGATGGCGACCACGTCTTCTTGCGGGTCTCACCTCGACGTGGTTTGAGGAGATTTGGCCGAGGCGGCAAGTTGTCTCCACGCTTCATCGGGCCTTTCCAGGTCATCAGCAGGATTGGCGAGGTGGCTTATCGCCTGGATCTGCCACCTCATTTGCACCGGGTGCATGACGTCTTCCATGTATCCTAGCTGAGGAGATACGTGCACGACCCGACGCACATCATTGACTATGGGGAGCTAGACGTGGATGATGGGGTGTCTTTTGAGGAGGTCCTAGTGGAGATAGAGGATCGACAGGAGTGGGTCCTATGTGGGCGATCGATTCCTCTTGTGCGCATTAGATTGCAGCACGGGAACCTCCAGGAGAGCACTTGGGAGCGGGAGGCTCAGATGCGTGCTCAGTACCCACATTTGTTTCCCTAGTTTTTGATGTATCTTTACGGGGACATAAAGTCCTGAGGTGGGAGTAATGTAAAGACCCGTAAATTTCAAGGAATTTTTTTTCTTAATTTTCTTTGGAATTTTACAAGAGCGCAGTTTCTGACGGCACCTGATTCCGAGGCTCGGTGTGCCCGGAATCATTTTCCGAAGTTTGGCTCGGGTACGTTCAGTGAACGGACGAGCGGGTTTTTCTAAATTTTGAACCGGTGCCCGGAATCGAATTCTGAGGGCTCCGATGAAATCGCAGCGCCGGTATTCTCTTAGAAACGCCTCTTTCGGAGTTGCGTTTGCTCGGGTGTGGTTTTTAATTTTCGGGCTTAAAGTTGAGAAATAAAATAATTTTGCAACAACTTTATTTTATTTGGCTTAAGCCACTTGGAAGCCACTTGAAGCCACTTAAAGGTGGCTTGAACTGAGTTAAACTGGATAGGATGCTATCCAGAAATATCCTACCCCCTTGGTAGGATATTTGTGAGGTGGGGCTGACACGAGCCCCACCGTTTCTTTCCGCTAAGAAACGCACCCGCGAAAACCCATCTTTATGAAAGTCAACTGACACGTTTCTTAAAATCTTAACAGACCATTTAATTGGGCGGTTAATTTCGTGAATTAAACGGGCTGTTTCTTTCGTGAATTAAATGGGTTGTTTCTTTCGTTGAATTAATTCAACGAATTGATTCGTCGTTTCTTAACCAGTTTTCAAATTCGTTGGCGTAATAATAAAATAAGGCCAATGCACGACCTCTGGTTATTTGCGCATTGAGAAGATTTGAGAGAACCCTTGTATCTTCTTCTCCCTCGTGAAGAACACGAAGAATGCGAAGAACGCGAAGAACGCGAAGAACATGAAGAACGCCGAACCTGGAAATCGACGACGTTTCCGTCCGAGACGTTCTTCCCCGCTCCGATCTCCGATCACCAACTGTTTGAGGTGAGTGATTTCGGATTTCCTCTCAAGGTTCTTTTTTTTTGGTTTTAAACGAAACAAAGATTTAATTAATTATAATTTAAATCTGTTGTTCTTGGTCCATTGAGCTCGACGACTCAACACCGGATTCCGCGACGACGCGACGCTTCCCCGCGACGACGCGACGATCCCTCTCTTCTGCGACGAGCTTTTCCGCGAAGAACGCCCGCGCGCGATGACCAACGAGGTAGGGATTTATTATGGGAATTACCCCTTTTGATTATTTCCTGTAAGTGTTTCTTTAAAAAGTTAAAGAACCGGTTTCAAACGAACAATTTTATTTTATTAAAATTGTCGGTTCATGTGTTGAACAAATTTCCCCCGTTTGTTTATCTCTAACGCGGAGGGTGCGGGCCAAACGAACACGGCCCGATGACCCTCCGCCGTTCTTCGTTTTGTTCGGATTTGACGGGCAAAGACGGAACGTGCCGCAATGGATGTTTGACGATCCCGCAGTGAAGAACGAGTCCCGGGAGGAGCAATGGCGCATACGGGAAGAGAATCGGACCACCGGAACGATCCCGGTAACCCGCGGAACTCGCGGGCGGCGCAGGTCGCCGGCGCGGCGGCGCCGGCAGCCGGGAGCGGCGGCGCCCCAGTGCGCCGCCGGACAGGCCGCCGCGGCTTAATCCACGGCGGCGGCGGGTCCGGTGCCCTCGGACGCGGCTGAAGCCGCGTCCCGACTCAGCGCGGCCCCACGCGGGGGGCCGCGGCACCACCAGGCCGCGGGGGCGGCGCCCCGCGGCGCCAGGCCGTTCGGCCACTCGGCCGAACCGGACCAGGCCGGTCCGACCGGCTGGGCCGCGCCCTGGCCGGACCAGACCGGGTCGGGTCGACCCGGTTCGGCCGACTCCCGGGGGGGTCGGGCCGGGTCGGCCCGGGCCCGGACCCCCCGTCTTCGGACGGTCTTCGTTCAAACGCCCGTAACTTGAGCTACGGGCATCCAAACGAGTCGCCGTCAGCGGCAACACGATACTTGGATCGAGACGGTCGTTTCATTATATCGCACTCAAGGTTTCATAATACTTTGAGTTCGGCCGGGTTGGTTCGTACACGAAACCAACCGGGCCCTCGGAGCGGAAACGCTCATATCTTGAGCTACGGACGTCCGATTGACGTGCCGTCAGCTTTGTTGAGTTTCTCTTTGTGAGAAGGATCTTTTGGCATACTCCGCCCAAGGTTTGGACGCAGGTGGAGTATGGTCGGGTTGGTTTTTCCTTAAAAACCAACCGGGCCCCTGGGACGAAAATGCCAATAACTCTCAGATCGGGCGTCCGATTGACGCGCCGTCTGCGACGTTGAGTTCCTGTTGACGATATGGATCTTTTGGATACATCAACAACGAACTTTGTGTCAGTTGATGTATCAGCCTCTCGGCTCGTGGAGAGGACCCTCCCGAACGAGCTTGCTGTGTGCGGGAACCCTAGTGCTGGCTGCGACTGCTACTTCGACAGCGACGACTGTGCAGAGATCCTCCGTGGACTCCGACGACGACCGTGCAGAGATCCTCAGTGGACTGCGGCGACGACTGTGCAGAGATCCTCAGTGGACTGCGACGACTACTGCACTCAGCGATCCTCCGTGGATCAGTGCTACAGGTCCTGTGTGGGCCCGGTCCTGTGTGGGCCCGATCCTGTGTGGGTTCGATCCTGTGTGGGTCTGCGCTCAGCGGTTCTGTGTGAGCCAGCGCCTACAGGTCCTGTGTGGGCCCGATCCTGTGTGGGTCATTGCGGGGGTTAGTTACCTATCGATCCTTCGTGGGTCCGACGACTTAGATGGATCAGTGATCATCTTTATCGTCATCCGAAGAAGTATACCTGTGTGAGCTGAATCTTGTGTTACTCTCCTTTGTGGATTGTGTTGAGCTATCCTGTGTGGATTTACTGTTTACTCTCCTTTGTGGATTGTGATGAGCTATCCTGTGTGGATTTACTGTTTACTCTCCTTTTTGGTTTGTGTTGTTCTATCCTGTGTGGGTATACGTTTGCTTTCCTGTGTGGACTAGGTTGTGCTTGGGCTCGGACGTTGGAGCCGAACGGGAATTGATGACTTAGGTATATGTATAGGCATATACCTAAGCAGTGTCTGATGTTACTTCGTGATTGTATCTTTCCTTTGTGGATTATCCTTTGTGGATTTCGGGAGACCTTCGGGGGTGTCGGGGTCCCTACTGAGTACCTTATACTCACCCCTGCAAGGGCTTTGCCCGCACTACGTTATGTTGGTTGCAGACGACGGACAACGCTGATCGTGGTAGAGGCGTGCGGAGCAGGACGGTACCCGGAGGCGGACCACTGGGCGGGACGTACTCGGAGCGGTCAGGTGGACCCGAGAAGCAGTGGAGGCTATCTGTACCCACCCTTCAGGTGGGATTTCCAGAGGATGGCTCGACACTGCAGTTTTCCCTTTCAGTTGCTGTTTTTCCTTTCAGTTGTACTTTACTGTTGGGCTTGTATTTCTGGCCCCTTTTTCTTTCAGCACAGCTTGTACAGTTTTTACTTAGTGTTTACTTTTCCGCTTGCTTACTCTATGGTGCTTGTTTACTTTTCAAAGGCAATGCCTTCCCTTTTTGTTGTTATTTACGCCTTGGTGCTAGTCGCCAGCCCCTGGCCTATGGAAGGCGGGCTTGGGGTAGTCACGGCACGGGCCCCGAGGGCGGGTCGTGACATTGTTCAAAATATATTATTCATTCTTCCTAAAATTATTTTTTTATAATCCCCATCACATAAATATTTTAATCCATGTATAATTCAATATTATTATTTTAATAACATCATTAAAACATATGAAATGAATGAGGGAATTGTATTCAAGAAATATCCAAAGTATAAAATGTAAATTTTCTATAATTCCTTTAGAAAAGATAAATATAGGATAGACGTTGATCATGTAAGACCAAGTTGTTCTAAATTATAAAAATTTATTGAAGATATGTTTAAAAAAATCATGTCACCCATATCTATAAGTATAAAAATATGACATGGAAATTTTACAAGGGAACTTCCACTGAAGTGTTTTAATTTTTGATCCATTGGAAATAATGAATTTTTTTCTGTATAAATTAATTGGTCAGTAATGATGAATATGAAGTATCAAAGAAATACTAAAATAAGAAAACAACTAAATTTGATAAATAAATGTTTCTTTGAAAGGAAATGGTAATTATTTTTCTAAATTGATAACGTGAAATTTCTTATCAAAGAACATTGATTTTGAGAAAATCGATGATGATGATTTTGAGGATGAATTTGGAACATTTAGTAGAACTTTTAAAAAACATCTAATTACAAATGTAAATGTGTAATAATTTTCTTATGATGAATGTTGTTCTGCTAGAAGTGAGGAAAAAGGAGAAATCAAGTTTCTGTTGAAGTGAAAACTAATGATGTTTATTTAAAATATCTCAATTTTGGATAAGGTTATAAACTATTTAAATAATAATAATCAGTTGTATAGTAAAAAAAATCTATTAAAGGTGTAGAAGAATCAAGGTTGCTGAAAGATGTTGTTATCATGTAATAGTTTATTGATGAGGAAAAAATTTTAAATGTGGATATAGAGAAGAAATTAAATATGAATGAGAAATAAACTGAGATCATATAGTTTAATTTTACCAATTATGAAAATAAATTGAACAAGTATAAATCTATCATTCATAATTATATTCAATAATTTAGTGAAATATTAAACATGAAAGTAAATAATGATGTAAAAAATTTATTTAATGATTAGGCTCAAGTGGAAGATATGAACTGACACTCAAGTGGTGATAAAAATTATTGAACTAATAAAAGAAATTATTCCATGAAGGCATAGTTGAACAAATCCAATTTTTTGAAAAAACAAAGAAATTATCAAAAAAAATTAAACTCTACGATGACTGATTTAATGAGAAAGAATGATATAAATATTGATTTCAAAATGGATGTAATTAATTTTAGATTAAGTTGGACGATATTGGGAGTATACAAAAATTTGATAAAGTAAATCTATGGATGTTATTCAAAATAAGGAATAAGTATATGTTTGACACATAGAGAACATGGTGTTTATAACGGATTTTTTTTTCTTTTATGGACAATATTTGGAAATATAGAAGATTTGAGACATTGAAATAATATTTTTATATTTTAAAATAGTACTATGGGGATATAGTTTTTGGAACATAACTTACGAGTGAGTGTCTACCAAATCAAAGGAAAAAAATGAAAATGAACCTAAAAAAATTGAAATACAATTTGAGAATAAAATTGAACAATTGGAATAATCTGGTTAAAGATGTAATGAGTCACATAAAATTGATGATTAATATCTCAACATCATTCCAAATAAAATTAGGTACTAATTTAACTAATCAAAAGACTCAACGTCTTAATGAAAAAGATGATGAAAATGAATTTCTTGTTGAAGTGGAATTTAAATTGTTAAAAAGGGAATCCCAATGGATTTATAATTATTAATATTCATTAATCAATGAATGATATTTTAAACCCTTGAGAGATAATGAAGATTCTATGTAAGGATTAGTTAATTTGAGAAATTATGGGTTACAAAAAAATTAATTTGGTTTAGTAGTGATTAGAAAAAAGAAGTTGAAATCCAGGAAGACAATATATATTGATGGGTTGAAACACAATCTATTATGTGTTTCACTATTATGTGATGAACTTAATGTAGTGTTTTTCATGAAATATGTGTTCTTGTTGTAGGGTTTAACTATAAATTTTGTATTTATAATAGGATAAAAAAATTGATATTTATTTTTTAAAGTTAGAGTTGATAAATATATATTCTACTTAATCATGAAAGAATAAAATCAATTACAAAATCAATTTATTCATCATCACAAAGAAAATAACATGATCAAACTTACCAAACGAGATAATGTTTACGATGAGCCTATACTAATGTCAGAGAGAAACTATATATTCTACATGTTTCAAAAGGAACATACTATAAATTCTCTACATGATAAATTTATAATTTATCATATCCATTATATAAAATTATATTTTGAAATTTTATGGTCCTATGGGGAAATATATATAAAATATATATAAGTATTTTATTTATTTTTTTTATAAATTTGATCATATCATATTAATTATTATCAAAAACCTACCACAATCACCCATCAAACAAGGAACCTAAACTATCTCTCAATAAGGCCTGAAGGGTTTCCCTGATTCCCATATGTAGAAAACCAGTTCTTGGGAATCGATGATGACCTTTTATAATTATTTTACCCACAAAAGAAAATATAAATCAAACATACCTGTATCATATAATATAACCATGTAAATAACATATTATCACAAAACAAAAAAATGTTGAAATGGTGAAACGATAAAAAATAGAAGATGATCAAACAAAAACATTACTTGAAAAATAAAAAAAGGAAATATATGTGAAGTGAGGTCTTCATACAACCATGCCATTACAACTTCCCACACCCAATATCCCACATACATTTTGTTACTAAGAGACACATGTAATTTATCTATACCTATGAAAAAAATGTATATATAAACCAAGTGATACATGTAAGGTATTGGAATATGAATCCTAGTAGAGTATCATCATGTGTTCTATAAGAAAACATTAATACATCAACAAAAATTTCTAATTTTAAGGATTTAAATACAATGAAATTTTGTTTTTCATTATTTTATAAAAGATATAGATAAATAACCTATTTCGTATAATTTAGTTGAAATTTACCAAAAATAGTTTTCAAACAATGAATGGGTCATAAATTTGAATAATATATGAATTTTTCATATTTCATAGAAAAATACATAAACAAATTAAAAAGGAACTAATAGTCAATAATTTTTTTATTATAGTACCATTAGTAAAGCCATCATATAAGTAAGGTCTTATTTAACAAATATCCTCACACATTAGTGATTTGTGACATATCAGTTGTTCTAGAATATCACCTAGGGAGAGAAACCTGATAAACTATAGATAGATACCATATGTAAAGCATATCCCCATAATGTATAAAGAAAATTAATTAATGTTGCAGCATAGATCCACTTCATTGTAGCTACAACCCATCTTAGCATGCCTATTCTAGAATTCCCAACTAAATACCATGGTTACCTTTTTTATCATCATTATATATTTAATCATTTCATTTAGTGAATTTCAAAATGAAATAAGATGTCCAGTAATCATAAAATAGAAGCCTCAAAACCATTTTGACATGCCTTTCTATTTCAATTGAACATCATTTTCATAGAAAAATTCTTAAAATAATTTCATAATTTAAACCCTATTGAATAAAACCATAACACATTTTAGAAACTATTAGGAAAAAAATTAAAACATATAAATGAATCATATATTTATAGAGAAAATAAATATTATGAAACCAGCTACCACAATGGACATGTTATCAATGAAAACACACTGAATATAAGAAAAAAAAGATTTCAACTTCTAGTTATTTGAGTTGTCTACAATAATTTCTATTAGATCATACCCAAAACCATAGATCTATTCATTGCAATCCATATTTATCATTCATTTCATATAGAGAACACAATGATTAGAATTGTGGTGAGGGAAAATTTAAAAATGAAAACATACATTTAATTTCCCATATCTACATCCCTTAAAATCAATTGAGTTAAGTTACAAAGTGGAAGGATTCAATAAATTTATCAAGGGAGTTCCATAATTTTTATACCTTATAAAATATCTGAATGAGTGATGAATATAGTTGGAATATATGATAGAAATTCTATGTTTTATATTATTAAAACCTCTCAAAATAGTTTGGTCACATAGTTATATAAACCATGCTCCAACAATTCAAGGATTACTGTCCCTATTGAGATGAATATGATTTGGTCTCACTATTAATAAAAGAATGCATGGCTTTTTAAATATGAATTTATAAAAATATTCATTCTCTTATTGAGAAGCCTATATGTATATAAAAAATCATTCATTACTCACACACACCCTAATGAAAACCTCAACATGATGGATGGTTTCGACTAACCACAAGATCCCTATGAACATTCCCAAACACTTTTAAAAACAAAAAAATACTATCTTGAAAGACCTGAGAAAAGTAAAGAATAAAAATTGTTCAAAACTAATGATCATAAGTTCCAGATTGTAACAACAATACCCCATCATTGAGTCCCTTTCCCATGTATTTTAGTAATCTATCCCATGTTTCCAAGACAATAGTACCAATAGAATATAATTTACCCATAAGATCATTTAAGGAGAATCAACTATGAGGATTGGATTCTAAATCATCTATAAATTCAGTTGCAACTCAATATCCTTTAAACTCAGAACATGAGAGGAGTTCGAGTGCTACTTATTAAGATGAAATACATGAAATACAATGTGAATTCATGTCAACTAATATGGTAACATCAGGTGATATTACACCTTTAAAATCAACTAAATGTTCCAAAATGGTCCCATGTATCATGAATCTAACTATCATTTATTTCCCTACCATTTGTGCCCAACCGTGGTGACACTTTCAATAATACACAGTTAGAAATTGTCAAATCCTATGGTTTATGATGATGAAATGAATAGGATTTATATGTAATCTGAGTTTTTACAATTTTTCAATGTATAAACTGTATCTTTTCAATGATCTATTGAAAGATTCTCATCAGTATCAAGGATGTTTCAACCACATTTGATAAAAAGGGGTAATTTTCATGATCATCTATAAAATGATTCAAAGGGTACCATTTTTAGGGAATATTGATAACTATTATTATATGAAAACTCATCATATACTAAATAGTTACCCCATGATCCTCCAATGTCTAACATGTGAGAACATAGAATACACTATAGAATCCGAATAGGATTCTCTATATGACCATAAATTTTTGTCATGATAATTTACATTTAGACTAAAAAAAGATCCTATCAACCCCTAAATACTATTATATAACTGATAGGTAAAATGGGATCAATATATAATATGATAGATGACAGTACTCCTTACATAATCACTATCTCATACATGTAAAAATTCAATAACTCTTCAATTATGATGGTCTCCCAAATTGGAAGGAATTGAAATGACATGGTGATTTAGTCAATAAAAACCCATATTACATTTATCTCTCAGTGATTCCATGGTATTATAATGATAAAATCCATTAACACACCATCCCATTTCAATTTTGGAATTGATAATGGTTAATGTATCACACATGTATGTCTGTGTTCTGTCTTTATTTTTAGATATGTTTTGTAAAAAGACATGATGTTGTCTCTGTCTAATCTCAAACCTAGACACTAAAATCGACGCTTTAGGTCATAGTATATATTTTTGGAACCCAAATTAATTTCCAATAGATAACGATGACATAACACCATTATGGTATTTCTAACTAATAATGTAACTATCAACTGATTTGTGAATCAATGAATTCACTCACGTGAGAGAAACCACCTGGTCATGGTCTCCCAACCACATAAAAAATCCATGATACTCTGAAATTCTTTACCTCATTGTCTCTCCTGGGAATCCAAATCAACAAGAGATAGTGGAATCTTTATACAGATTAGAATTATTCCATATCCTTCATCTACTACATCAATGTGAATTATGGAAAAGGGACTCATGACCTTCCAGTCTTCTATAGAATCATTAATGAAAAAAGAGGAAAACTTCCTATATAGAGAATCTAAAAAACCATTCCCATCTCACTATTTATAGGTGATGTCAAAAAACAATATTGAAGATAATCCATCAATAAATAATCCTATAATTCATGTATTTTTATGAAGGTATTTTAATTATATTATTGTGATCTATGTAAATAGAATTTATTTCTCCAAATAGGTATAGTTACAAAAAACGAGGGAAGAAATATCTTTTACAAGTTATTATTCATGAAGGGGGTATTTTTATGATAAGTTTGTAGTTTAAAATCACTATATTCAACCACATGATCACCCTATATATAATCAGAACCCAAATTTACACAGGTATCATCACAGTTGTCTAAATATCCTTGATCTGTTTGAGGACAAATTATTATAGGTGATGATGTTATAACTTGTCTCATCTTATTAAAAGAGTTATGACAATTTGAGTCTAAGATGAAAATTATCCCATTTTAAAATATTTTTTTACTGATGATTATATAATATATAAATACATCCCAACCTACATATATTATCCAACCAATTCCATAAAATCTAAATATTAATGAAATTTCATGGCTCATCCCATTATTTGGCCATTACTACCTTGTCGGGGTCGATTGAGATGACACTTTTTGAGACCATATTCCCCACGAACAAAACATAAAGGATCCAAAATATTTTTTTTTGATAAATATTCATAATGGAGGTTTTTGTTTCATATTCATAAAATAAATTTAAGAAGAAAATATGTTCTTCCATGGTTATCAAATAAAATAAAATGCATTCCACAAATACCATAATGATAGACTCAAGGTATTGGTGTAATATACCATTAATTAGAGATATGAAAACTCTAGGGGCATTATTCATGACAAAATAATATAGAGATATAAATTTCCAAACATATTCTAAAATTAAAAAATAGTAATATCATATTCCTAAACACAATAATAGTGATACCATAATAAAATGTAAAATTTTGACAACCACTTTTCCCCCATTAACTGATAAAAAAAATCATAAATATTGTTGAAATTGTATTTATTATTTATTTTCACCAGATTAAGCATCAAATATTCATTATATAAATGAAGCATCTCGTCATCCTTCTTGGAAAGAAGAATCAAGGATACTTAAAGAGATACACATAGATGGATAAAAAAATTTTATTTCAAATCATACATCTATATCTTCAAATCCTTTAAATTTTATGGATCATTTTTCTTTAGAACGGAGAAATTTATAGTCATGGTTTAAGGAACCATATCTATCAAGAACTCTATATCTTTTTATGGAGTTATAATAGAAAAGTATTAATGAATAACTTTTGAAAAATCCATGAAAACCTTGGAATGTTCATGCTCTGAAGGAACCCCTTGAATGAAAATAATAAAATAATATAAAAATTTCACAGAATCTGTAAATAATGGTGCTACTCATCTTTACCCTAGAACCCATTCCCCTTGAAATACATGAGAACTCCCATTAGGGGATGAAAAGGACATCGATTCATTATAACATTTTGTGCAATCAATATAAGTAACTAAATACTCTATGTCAAGGATGGTTTCAAAGAGATCAATATAGATGACAAATGGATACCATTGTATCTTTATATAAGATATATATAATGTGCATTAAAGGTTTCCTAATCCTTATTCCTTCCCCTTCTATAGAATATTTTCTAATTTTATAATGTCATGTGTGATCTTTATTGGTGTGTTTAAGGATATTTATAATGGGTAATTATTAAAGAGTTAGAAAAATCCAAATTAAGCTTAAAAATCCTTTTAAATCTTGAAATAAAAAAATTTCTCTCATGTTTGTAGGACCTAAATCTAATTTATTTGGTATTCTTAAAATTCAGGATAATTCTTATACCAAGAAGATTCATATTTACCACTAAATGTTTTTTGTTGGGAACATTATGGTTTGAAGTAATCGAACTACAATATAGTCCCTCAATATGGGGATGAACATGTTCTACTACGTATAATAGATATGTTTAGAAAAAAATCAAAAAGATGGACTTGATATTAACACAAAATACAATTTTTATTATTATTGTGTAGTTTCATTTCAAAGGCCATTTCTTACCACACTGGTAGAATATTAGAGGCCCTATACTAGATAGGGAAGACATAAGATAATATTTCATATAGACATCACTAAAAAATATTTTATAAAACATTCCATATATAATATTCTTTTTAAAAGAGAAACTATGACTAGAATCATGAAAGGGAGGAAACCCATGAATCACAGTCTTACTTAACTGGTTAATATCTATTTTCATTTCTCTATCAACCATCTCATTATACATGGAAATGTTATATATAAATATATAAGAATAAATGTCTAATCCTAGGCCCCATAAAACCAATTAACATTCGGTTTTCATTTGATACAACCTCTGGTATGAAACATGCATGTTCAGCAGAGTGGTTGGAACAATCCATCACTATTTGATCTCATTTTTGGTAGGGTCAGGAACTCCATGTACATTGAAAAAATCAAAATCTATGAGAAAAACAGTTGAATGAATATTACATTGAAGTACATGCACTCAAATCCCTCAATCTATTTTTCTAGAACCATTATATCTCACTTTCTAAAGATATGAACCTAATGTTTGAAAATAACATAATTTGAAAAAACTGAGCCAAGAGTTTCCAATAAATTCAATTTAATTTTATTATTTTCTAGAAAATAATTATATTCTCTAGGGTTATTCATATATTTTAAGGAAGGATGTTTCTAGAAAAAAAAACTACGCTCAATCACTTCCTCCCCCTACTATTGGTTTTTTTTCTCCAGATAGAACATGAACAAGGTTAGAAAAATGGTCTAGGGTACGTATGATGTGAGAAACAACCAGAATAATATTTTTTTCTACTACGGGATTCAATCATGGAAAATTATATGTATTAACATTATGGATTTTAGTTATATGGATTTTGGAGAAAAACACAACAAAACATGAAATAAGAAAAATAGAAGATCGACAAATGGTAAACTCCTTTGAATTAAATGAACTCATTGAATATGGATTTATAAAATAATTAAACTGAATCCAAATAAATATAGGACTCAAAGAATAATATTTATGACATCCCATGGTAACTTAATAATAATTTAGACAAGAATTTCCATAAACTCCCTCAAAAAATACCCCATAAATCCCATCAAACAAATCTCCTAGTATCCTTGGTAAACTTCCAACAAACAATGAACAAACCATTGATACCAATTTTAAATGAACCAAACCAGATCATCCATTAAAATAGTTACTCAAACTAGCTCAAAAAATAATAAATATGTGAACATGATCCCCACATTATAATTACTAGTGAAATAGAATCGATAAACACCATTGGGAATGATTTTTCCCACAAAAGACAATAGAAATAAACATCATTGTATTATATAAATAATGAAGGATAAACAAAATATATGTACATAAACACTATAATTTCATAACATGATATAATAAAGAAATTAAAGTTCATCTAATTAAAAAATCAACTAGATTAACTAAAAACCTAACTCTATTTGACATGAGGGTATACATCCCACCATGCCACCACAACATCTGATGCCCTCTTGCCCACATACCCATAGTGGGAAAGTGGCTACTTGATATTACCTTTACCTAACAGAATTATCTCTATATATTCCCACAAATATAAGTTGGGTGTTAGAAAAAATATCCTAGAAGGGTGTCACCAAGAGTTCTATAAGAACACTTCAACAAATAAACATACATTTCTCAATTTAAGGTGATAAAAATAATAAAAAAATATATTTTCAATGTTTTATATAATTCGTTTTAAAATTGTTATTCTAATATAATTTAGAGAATATTGTTTCAAATATTTATTTCTAAAACCATGAATGAATTGATAATTAATAGAATTTATTCAAGATCCACATTTAAAATTAAAATCCATAATTTATTTTGAATGTCATTAATAGTCAAACATTTCTTCAAGCTAGAACTATGTGTAAATCCCTTAGTTAAGCTTGTTCTTATTCAACTAGGATCATCATACATAAGTAATTAGTGAAATATAAAGATAACATAGAAAACCCCAAGGGAGAAAAAACTCAAGTCTTAGGGAAGGACACCAAATGGGATAGTGGATCCCCATAATGTCTAAAAAATATTTAGTAAATGTTGTAATATAAATCCAATTATGGGTATTAAAAAACCATCATAGTGTTCTTATACAATATTTTCAACATAAATACATATGTTTCCATGTGAAATAATAAGAAAATATTTAAAAATATCTTTTGGGGCTTCTCAAAATGCACTAAATGTTATTTAATAATAATAAAATAGACACGAAATAATTTTCACATGCCTTTTTATTTCATTTCAAAACCATTTTAAATGAGATATTCTTCAAATACATTTATCATTTAAAATCAAAGTTCTTTTATGAATAAAATGATTCAAAAAATATTTATTAAAAAATGTTATAACATGAACAAGCATATGATGATCTTATATAAAATACAACTTTTAAAACCTTCTACCTAAAGTGCCACCATCACAAATAAAATGCATTTGATTTAATAAAACATATAATTTATATCCTTCTCTATTCAACAATATATAAGTAGTTATATTTTATCATACCAAAAATCTTATATCTAGTCATAATAGTCCAGATCTGTCATTCATTTCAAGGATAAAGAAGTAGATATGGTAGTGAGAAGAAGAATTAGTGAATAATGAAATCATAATTTTATTTTCCGAGATCCACACACCTCAGATTCTATTGATTCATTATCTAGTGTATAATAAATAATTAATATTTTAATGGTAGAGCCTTAGGATTAATACAATGTGATATAGGATAAACAATGGGGGATATGGGTGGTAAATTTGAAAAAAAAAAAAAATTTCAGATTACTAAAACATGTCAGGATGGTTTGACTACAAGGTTTTATAAACTCTACTACAACTACGAGAGGCTTAATATCCCTCTAGAGACATGTATTGTTTGTTCACATGGTTAGAAAAACTATTTCCTAGTTGTGACTCTCACCACTATCTTGAGATACATGATTTTCTAGATACGATACAATGTTTTTCCCGGTATATGCATTACCCACATACCACTCCTATAAACATCAACATGAAACACAGTTTCCTAGATAATATGTACAGTTTATACTAACTATTAACAAATCATAAAACATGAACAACACTCTAAAAACACCAAAAACATCCCATAATGACCTAATAAAGGAAATAAAAAAAGTGCTCCAGAAATATATAATTACATGAAAGTGACATGGGGGATTGATAATTATGTTTATGGAGAAGGATTCATAATCTCTGAAAATGTTCAAAAATTTTAGATGATGTCCTCAAAAGGGGTGTGGTTTATTTTTGAAAAGGTCCTAGATAGATAATGGTATTTAATATAAGTGTGGAATATTTTATAAATATCTTGAGAATAATAGAATTCACTATGAACATTGTATATGATATACATCATAAATATGGTGTTGATGTAATAACATATTATTAGTCAAGATATAATTTACCATGTTAAAATATAAGGGTACATATTATAATTTATAGAGAAAATATATAAGTGTATTCGTTAACATTAAAGAAAATTTATTTTGTGGAACAAGTCTATGTGTGCGAGTCTATGATATGTATTATAATAATTCCCCATGTTTTATGGTATTAATGGTGTTTTGTAGTGCTTTTTATAATTAATTTGAATTGATGAAATATTAGGAAGTTTTAGAAAAAATGAGATGATGGAATAATTCTTGGTTATACACTATGTTGAAGAGGACACCTCATTTATAATACATCGAAATTAAATATTGTATAAACTTATAAATTAATGGTTAAAAAACACTCAATTAAATACAATTTTGCACCAAGAAGAATGTTACCAGAGTGATAATAATGAAATTATTTTTTTGAGATGCATGAAATAAATATATAAATCATACATGTTAATAATATGTGTAGGATAAATATAATGTTATAGTCACATTAGTGGTGTATAAAAACCATTACCATATCATTCAATTATGAGAAATGTGTAAGGCCAAAGTATCATTAGAGAATAGGGACACCAAGTTCAATTTCTTATATCTTCAAGGAAAAAAACACATTCTTAACAGCTTTTAGAAGTTGAACTAAGAGATGTGAATTAATAATTAAAGAATTAAATGTTATACGATGTTATAAACGAATAATTATATCATATATATAAGAATAAAACTATTTAGTTTCTATAAAATCCATAGAATTTGAATTTTATGAAATATAATGTGAGCGTTT
Organism: Viscum album; assembly: GCA_963277665.1. Taxonomy (NCBI): domain Eukaryota; kingdom Viridiplantae; phylum Streptophyta; class Magnoliopsida; order Santalales; family Viscaceae; genus Viscum; species Viscum album. The sequence continues at coordinate 648,729,568 of OY728130.1, read as the reverse complement.
AAAAACAAATATAATAAATTTGGAGAATTTAATAGAAATAAGGAAATTTTTGTGTGTGAATGTTATTCATAGTTTGAGGGAATTTATTTTGATGTGGAATTTACAATTATTAATAATATAGAGACTATAAGAATTTTTATTTTTATTTTACCACATAACGATTGGAATATTTTCTAAATGGATGTTATGTATTCCATTCAAATTGTATACTTTTAAGAGGAAGTATACATTGAGGAACTTTGTGAAGACCATGACCCCAATAGTCTATAGATAGTGGTCACATTATTATATTTGCACAAGATACTAGGAAATGCATCTTGAAGGACCTAATAGTTTAATAGTATAGGTAAACTAAATTCATACTTAGATCTCAAATTTTATTTGAAATATTAAAATAACACATTGTATTTTTCTCTAGTGAATTATTATTTACTATGGAATTACCCTATAAATCAATCAGTAAAAACAGCTTTTCATCCTAGGGAAAAGAATCATTAGAAAGGGTTATGCTTAGATGCATAGTAAGGCTATGCGTAAAACAAGAGATAATAAGGAATAAATATATGGAATGAATAAATGATCATAAAATAATTTTATAAAAGTAATATATTAAGAAATAAAATATTACCTGGATATAATAAATAATATAAAATTCATATATAAATATATCTAATTTTATAATTATGGAATGTATAATGCTTAACATCTAAAACTTATTGTCAATGCCTTTTCCCAAGGCATATTACTTAAATGGTTATGTCTTTTTCCAAATACCCAAGCTATTTATTACCATGAGACAAACTAATGCATAGAGGGGTTACACAATTATGGGCCCACAAATCAATTAATATTTACCATGCATACATCATATGAATAGTTAATATAACATAATCAACATGCCTTAAAAAGCAACAACTGTCTGTATTGGAAAAACGAAAATAAAAAATATCAATTATTTTCCCAATAAAAATAATAATAAATCATACAATGAAATAATATAGATTCTATAAATACATCATATCCCTAGTGAATAACAATTAAAATAAATGGTTGATTTCATTGATGTATAAGAATAACATAAAAAGATCCTTAAAACAATTTAAAAGAAATTTTTTATCATTAAAAATCACTTTTAGAAACCAATTTTTTATAGGATATTAGAAAAAAATATTTTTTTTGAAAAGAATCATATAAATCCATAATGAGATCTTCAATGTAATGAGTGGTCACAATATTGTAAATTTTTTGTTCGCACTAAGTAGGTTAAATGAAAGATTTCTTTCTCATTATTGTAAAAAGATTCAATAAGTAACTTGTACATGAAATACCAAGAAGAATCATTTTTATTTTTTATAAAAATACGGTCATATAAAAAATTACGTTAAAAATTTATTAGATAATATTAAAATATTTCATTAAATTGTTTTTATGAAAACATAAATTTGGATGAAAATGATTTTCAACTGAAGATATAAATAAATACAGATTTTCCCAAATACATTTTCTCAATAATTTTAATTATCAAATATAGGTTAAATGGTACTATTATTTGAAAATTTCATGAATGAAAAGAGTGGTGGAAAATAATTTTTTATTATGATATAGAGATCAATCAATTATTCCAGTAGAGACTTAATCATAAATAATCCCAAATAGTACTGAGATTGTAAAATAACCCTTTACCTCATTGGAAACTTTTGTATCTAAATACCCATGAAATAAAAAACATCAATTTAAACCATAAATAATATAAAGATAAATTTATTCCTTATATAATATATAAAATGGTCAGTATATACACCATAAAAAAATAAGTTCTTAATATGAAATATGACTTAGGAAAGAAGAAGTGAGATGAGAAACCCATACCTGAGGTCTGATTTCCATTTTATATGTTAAAAACTCCAAAATTATAAATATATGTTTGTTATGGATCAATTAATTTAAACTAATATTATATATAATATCATATATTATTTACTTATGACATTTTATCACCTATATATTAAAAATTATTTATTAAATCTTTATTGGGGGTGATAACTGCTCTTTTTTTCATGTATGATATGGTTTGGTAGTTCTAGTCCCAACATTTTGATCATGGATACATCGTATAAATAATAATAAAAATGATTAAAATAGAATATATATTAATTATATATGTATTTATAGTAATCCATAAATGTTAGAGATAGAAAAATGAATTACATCATTTAGGGGTATGATAGGTCGTACGTAAACAAGAATGTCGTTTCCATTTTTTAAATAGATGGAAAGAAAGAATGATAAAAAATATTTCTACATTAAAAAATTTATTAAATCACATATATCATATATATTCATTGAATATATCATTATTACCATAAATTTAAAAATTAATTGAAAAATATTTCACATCACTTTGTGGAAGCGGTAGTCCACACGTACGCCACAACAACATTATCATTTTCCAAAAGATTGGAAGGTAAGATGGTAGGTGTTATATTATAATGTATTAAGTATAAATATTTCAAAAATATCATATATAAACATTATATTTGTTGTTACATCCATATCCAAAAGGTGTTTATGGAAAAAATGATATCAATTCATGAGGTGAGAGTTTTTCCTACACACGATAAATAATTTTATTACCAATTTGATGGGAGAAAATATGAATATAGGTTATTAAACTAAAATAATAACATCTATGTATATTTTAGATATTTTTTCATCATATTTTTATAATATTTGAAGGATTTGGAAGAAGAAATAATATAAAAACTCTCAGTTATGAATAGTATCACTTCTTCGGGCAACCTCTTTAGGTAAGAAGTAAAAGTATTCTTATGGTTGTTTCATAATAATAAAAGTCCTCTAAAAATTGGTAAAAGAAGTATATAATTAATTTGGTTAGGGATATTATAAATAAATGGGATGTTTATGTGTGTATAAGAGAAGAAAAGGGGCAGACTTTTATAAGAGGGGGAGAGGACACATTTTGGAAATTTAAAAAGAATAAATTATACTCATATTTTTTCATAAAAAATATTAAAAATGGATAAATAAAATAAATTATATGAGATAAGGTTCAAATATAGAATTAATATAGAAATTAGATCATTTTCATTTCATTTTAAATTCTATTTTTTAGTTTATCCTCCAATATATCTGCATTAACATTAACATGTATAATTAATTTATACTATTTTTACAATAAATTATGAAAAATATTACTTTGAACTTAATATATAATATTAATTATATAGATTCAAAATATTGTATAATTTTTTTCAAATTAAATTCTATGAAATGTTATAATTAAATTTAAAATAAAACCCAAAATCATGATGAAAATGATGTTTTCCAAATAATATTTTTTCATAATTATAAAAGTTTTTATATCAAAATTGACCATAAAATGGGTTCCGATGACGTAAATTAGATTATTGAAAATATAATTGATATATTTAAAATTTTAAAACAATTTGAAACAAAATGTGACTTTTTGATTGCATTATAAAAATGTAGGTTTTGAATGAAAATCAATATATTTTTTTTACTATTCATCAATAAAATAAATTTTTTATAAAATTTTCATCATTTTATTTTAATGTGACATTTACATGATCATTTAAAAAAATAACTTTTTTCAAAAAATAATTTTTTTAATATGCTAATAATAAAGACAAAAATAATTATGTAAATTTCAAGGAAACCACTTTTTAGAAGAATGTTGTTTTAAAGAATAAAATTAGAATTATTATTTCCCATGAATTTTATAAAAATAATATGAATGATAAAATATTTAATTTAATATATAATACATATTTTTTTTAAAATTATTCAATAATAGTAATTAATTATTTTTATTAAAACTAATGACAAATTCTGTGAAAAAATAGCATTTCTGGTAAATATTTATTATACATTCAAATTTATTTTATATTTAATTCTCATAAATTGATAAATAATATATTTATCATACACACGTGTAATCGATAAAATTTTCATTATTATTAGACTTATTCACAACAAAAAATTTAATGAAAATTCTATAATAGTCATTTTGAAATATTATAATTTAAAATGTGGTTTCTTTAAAAATATGTTTGTGTGAATCAGAATACATTATAGAGATTAAGATTATCTGAAAAAGAAAATCATAAAATATTATTGTTATATTATTACCACCATAAATATAATTTCACCATGGAAATTTCATCACTCTAATAAAAACAACTATGGTCACTTCTTCCTCAAAAAATCATCAGGTTCTGATATAGCTTCCTCAAATTAGTGATTTTGATAGAAAACAATAACTAGCTATATTTTCTTTTTTCAGAGTACTTTCTCCATATGATCAATAATTACCACAAGTTTAATTTTATATGAATTATAATTCTAAAGTTGTATGACCTTTGAGTTTAGTAGATGTGAAGTATAATATATGTACTTTCCCATGAGAGATATATGGAACACAATGTGAAATTGATAGAGGTTTGATAGATGTGAAAAATGATAATCTACAATACAAAATAGATCATGAATTTAGCAGGGGATAACATAACTAGAGACCATATACCGTTTCTTCCCAATTCTCATAAACTAATTTCACAGAGAAATTCACAGAAACAATTTCTTACCAACTTCTAACTCTATGTCACATCAATGATAATCAGCACAATTTTTTATTTAACTTTTAACAAAATCATTTTATTAAGGAAGGATATATCTTTTTATTCTGTTTCTTAATATTGATTATAAACAAATATATTTGTTTCTCAAACTTCATCTCACAAAAAACACTTCATTACATAGATGCATTCATAAAGAGACATCTGAATTCTCATTTAAAATATTTTGTTGTATGAAAACACAATTAGAGGAACTTGTGGATCCCAAACAAAATTAAATACCAAAGAACAAGATCACATAATATCCTATTGGGTTTTAATTTTTATTTTAGACAGACCATCTGTCTATGGATTATATTCTATCCTAAAACTAAACTCCGTATTTAGTTTTTTTGAAAGTGTTTTCTAAGACATAAAGGTTGTCCTTAGATCCTGATCAAATACAATATAATGTGGTATTACATAAAACATTACCAATTTCATAATATATATTTTGGAAAGCTAATAAAGAGAGAAATCTTATATGATGGAAATTATTTCTGATTACTTTATAGTGATCACCTAAAACCCAAAAATTATTATGGAATTTTTATATTTTAGGGTGTCTGATGATAAAATCAATGGTGTTTTTTCCATTTCCATTATGGTATAAGTAATTCCTTTGACATAACCTTATATTATTTTATCACATACTTAACATGCAGCTATAAGAAAAACCAAGTCACAATATCTTTGATATATCTCATCAGGATACCTGACTAGAAAAACTGTTTCAAATCACTGTACATATTAATACATCTAAGATGACTAGGGAATAATGAACTATAATCCTCATCCAACTAGTCCTTATTCAGATCTAGTTTGGATGGGATAAAGTCATAGTTATTGAACTATATAATTCTATCACATTCATTTTAAACTCAAGAATATTAATCTACATTAATAGATTTAAATCATCATTCAAGACCTCTTAAATCCTTATATGTGATGATGGTTGAATATTTGTTTGATAATGATATGGTTCTTCTACTTATTTATATATTTCCATATCCATATTTTAAAATCCATAAATATTGGATGTTTTATAACCCTCATCACAGATATGCTAGCATGGCCATTCTTACATAGAGCATCAACCACCTTGTTCACCTTCTCAGGGTGGTAAAATATTGAGAAATAAAAATTTATAATTATATCCAACCATCATCTTTGAAGCATGTTCTACACTTTTTTTGTGAATATAAGCTTTATTATTTAATGATAAATACTTAATCATATATTACCACATAAAGATAATTCCCTAATAAATTTAATGAAAAAATTACTTTAGCTAACTCTAAATTATGGGTTGTGTATTTTTTCCATGAACATTTATTTTTCATGAGACATAACATATTACATTATCATTATAAATGAGGATGAATCCTAATAAATTGGTTTTAACATCACAATAGATTGAAATACCTTCAACATTTCTAGTTAATGTAAACATTGACAAACTGACTAACATTCTCTTTAGTTCGAGGAAATATTCCTCACATTCTTCTTTCTAAAGGAACATGAATACCTTTAAGGTTAAATTGGAGATTAAATTAGAAATTTTTGAGAAATTATCCAAAAAGAATCATAATATCCATCCAAATGAGAAAAATTGTGGATATTAGTAACTATGGAGTGTCGGGGACATTTCCCATCACTTTTCATCATTTAATGTTCCACTCATGTACCCTCACATGAGATTATAGGACTTAGGGATTAAACATTACCAATCCTAAATTAAAACATCGTAAATTTTTCTTACAACCTTTACATCATTAGGATATTTAGTAAAATTATCAAATTATCATTATATTCTTCCTTTATAGTTGAATATATACTAGTATCATCTATAAATTCAACTAAAAAGTTATGAAGATAATCGCTCAAGACTATATTCATTAAATTTATAAAGATTGTGGGTGAATTTGTATGAGGAAATGACAGAAAAATAAATTTATAATTTATATACCTTGTACAAATGGATTCCCTAGGTATGCATTCATATTTTAACTTCAACCGATAGTAACTATATCGATGTTTAATATTTTAAAATCACTTATCTCATTGTAACTGATCAAACTAATCATCGATACATGGTAGTACTTATTCATGATATTGATCTTGTTATATTCATGATAATCATTATAAATTCACAGTAATCCATCATTATTCTAAATAAAGAAAACAGGCGCACAACAATGAGACACACTTAGATGAATGAAACCCCTATCAAAATTCTCCTATAGTTACTTCTTCAATATCCAAGACTCAATAAGGGACATTCTATATAGAGTTAGATAAATATTCTTAGCAATAGGTATGCATTCTATTGAATATTCAATTTCATGATTCAGTTGAAGACTATGAAATACTTATGGGAATACATTAACAAACACCTTTAAAATAGAAATATATTTAATATCATTTTATTCACAAATATTTGACATAAACACCCACTTTTATTAGGAATCAAGACCCTTATAGTGGATTTCATTTTCATTAAAGGTTCAAATATATTGTCAAAAATTAAAAAAATGTTTGTTTAGAATATAAAATGTATCTTCCCTTATATATTTAATTAAATGGGATTTATATAGTAAAATCCAATCCATTCCTAGGATAACTAAAAATTAAAAGAGTGGGAGAATAATAAGATTTGAAAAAAAATCATTCCCATAAACATCATTTAGATAAGAATCATAAACTTGAGATGAGATCATCATATTAGTGGGGTTTTTTAATTATAAATCAATATATAATCATTTGGGTTAAGAATTAAATTTCCAAGAGAAATTTTAGGATATAATTCAATTTATATAAAAAATCTCAAAGAGGGTTCAACAATATTTGAGAAAACCTATTATGACACCCACTAGGTGACTAGTATATATAGTTTTGAGTTTTTTTATCTTAATGTGCATTCTGAGAATTTTTTGGTGTCTGAGGTAAAAATCATGAATTATTGGGAGGAAATACCTAGACTCAGGGTTATAACATGTTTTGTTTTAGACATGAAGTGACTTTGAAAGGGGTTTTGTAGTTTTTAATAGTATGGGTTTCTATTGTTTGAGAACTATTATTGTTCCATTCAACACCTGAATGAAATGTTTTTTACCATTTTTATTTGATTAGTGGAACATGAACGGTTATCACATGGTTTTCCTAATAGTGCATTGAAACCATGAAACTATTTCTATCTAATTAAAAATTACAAAATTACCATAATACCACTATAGGGTTTTTATGTTTTTGCAGATCTTTCTCCTCCACCACCATCTTTAACCCTACTCTATTGGTGGTGGAGTTATCCCCTTATTTTATAATGGTTTTTTTTTAGATACATAATAGATTTTAATTGATGATTGTTGATTTATTTTATTGGTTTCCTATTTCGCTTCCTCAATATTGTTTCATACATTTTTGTGGAAGTATATAACCCTAAAAGGGGGTGTTGGATGAACATAGAGTTTTATTGGGAAATTTTTTTTCTTTCATGTGGATTTAGATGTTTGAGGTCCACTTCTACATCGTTTGGGTGGTATTCATCAAGGGAAATGAGATTTGGATTAAATCTATTTCAGATCTCCCTAATAAAGGTCATTTCCATGGAATAACTCTAAATTAAGAATCTGCTTATGTTTTTTGATAAAATTTTAATTTAAATGATCTAGTCTTGGTTTTTATTATATGTTATATGTGTTTCATGGATTTATTAAGTCAATATGGTATTTTAGAGTGGTCTTTTTCAAGTTGGTGTGTCTTGTATGGCCATAATGTGGTTGATAAAATGGTTCAATAGGTTTTTATGAATTTTAGTGTCTTTTTAAAGTGGTTTTAGAGATTTCATTACCATGAATTTTTTTTGTTAAAATGATAATGTTTTTTATGAAATTTCTAGTGTTATTGCTTGATTTATATGGTAAATTTTTTGTGGATGTGTTTTCATGGAGTATAACATGATATAAATGGGGTGTGAGTGAAGGGTTGGTTCAGGGGTCCATGTGTACCTTCAAAGGGAATAATGTGTGAGCTTACATATTGGATTCTATGAGTTGTCATGTGTTCCATCGGAGGGATTATTATGTGAGCCTCCACTGTTATTTACAAGGGACCATTATATAATTTGGGTAGTAATATTGATAAATAATCCACTATAAAGCTAACTTTATCAATTTTTTACACACTCATGATAAGACTTATAGTTAGAGCACTAGGTGAAAATTAATTTAGGTAGATTGGTTTATAAATATTATGAATTTGATTAGTTCCATTTATATGAGATGATATGAATTATCCACACTATTAATTTTCCATTTTGATGGTTATATAAAGTGGATATATATAATCACTATAATTATTCCTTTTAGGATATGTTAATCATGTTCTTTCTTGTGGCCTTGTTTATTTAATTTACCCATGTTTGGAATTTTTTTCGAGAACCCTGTTTTGTTCTGAAAAGGAAAACCAATAAGATTTCAAAGGTTCATTTTAAAATGGTATGTAAGAAAAGTGGTTTAGTTTTGATATTATTTTCAACAAATTGTATTGGGTATATCGGTGAATTCCATAAATAGATTAATGGCAGTATCCTATTTTTATTATTGAATCACACCATACATTGGAACTTTTTTTCCATTTATAGAATTCATTTTCTAAAAAGTAAGTAATGAAAAGGGAATCACGCTATAGGGTGGATCTTATTGATAACTGTCAACTAAAATTTTTTAGTAACGACATGGCCTTGTGTGTATAGACTCATGTGGACTCATGTTTTGTATTTGGTATGCGAAGGGTTCTACATAGGACTACATAAAATTTTAAATTTACTTTGATTTGGGTTTTTTATTCTGAGATACCATCTTTTTGTATATGTTCAGTTCTGACATATTTTAATGAGACATACATTTTATATTATGGTATCTATATTTCATTACCTCTTTAATCTAATGATTATAGGTTTTTCCATCCAATTTTATGGATTGTTGATTCCTTTTTACCTATAAAACAATCATTACCAAATGATAATTGTTTATTCTAGTGCATGTCACCTATCCGTGGTGATTAAGAATTCTCTTCAGGCCATTTAATGGGCCATCTTCAGTGATGTTTGGGTCAACCCAGGTGTATCCATTAAAAAATTTGTATTAGGTTATTCTTATTTGTGTGTTTTTGGTATGTGGAAACTATGACCGTTGGGACTCAAGTGGTTTGTGAGTTCATGGAGAAATCATATTCATTTCTAACCTCATGTTTCCAGGGGTGGTCCATGATTTTGGTTATGTTTTGATATCAATTATGGGGGTTTTTATTACATTTCATGGTATTTCCTCATTAGTATAATGTCTTGGTGTAATACCAAGGTTTTTATTTCATTTTTGGGGTAAAATAATGAGCTCTGGAAGAGGTCCACAGTTAGTAGAAACCATTTGTATTCCGTGCGACCATACCTATAATTATAGTGAAACCTATAGAGTTGGAACTTGGTTTTCCAAACGATGTGTCCAAGCAATGATGTATGGGAAATTATTGAGATTTTTTGTTATTTGACTCAATTGTCATTAGAGTTTCTTTTAAGGCCCATGAAACTTTTTGATTCCCATGTTGGTGTTTTGAGTTAGAAATTTTGATTTTGATAAATATTGAATTTTTCAGTATGGGGATTGTGTTTTTTGTCTTGTTGGGAGTGCCTCCCAGATGAACCTCAACATGGTGTAGGGAAGGTGCATTAGTTTGTACCCAACATATGAACAATTCCTTTGATCCATATTTAGTGGAGTCATTGGTTTTTATGAACAAAACCATTGGTCAAGTGGTGGTCATTGATAGGCATGGACCATTGATAATTATAAAGAGTTTTAGAGGTATATTCTACCATTACTTTTTGGATAAAAAAGAGCCACTAAGAGAGAGGATTTTTTTGGAACATATTGAGTGGATTTTTGAGTAAATAAAGTCCCATGAGACCTTTTATGCTATATTTTCCACATATGTGATAGAAAAAATTGTTAGAACATGGTGGTAATTATTAGTTATTTAATGAAATAATATGGATATCATATGGAAAACATTTAGTTTGGTTTTTAATTTAATGGTCTAACTAGAGACCTTGTGAGTAGTGAAGGACCATAAGTTTCTAATGCTGGAGCCGGGTGGTCATTAATTGATAGAGTATGCCACTATATTTAATTTTTTGGTTCATTTTACTCTAAATATCAGAGATAATAAATGTATTAAGGTTTTATTATTTTAATATGTGATTGAAGAAAGATATTATATCTATTCTCATTATTATATATCTAATAACCTATTAAAAGTTGGTTGGCAAAGTAGTGATGGATGTGGAAATTTTAATTGGAAAGACGGTTTTCAGTAGTGTTCCTAAAGTGTCCAGTAACCAAATTTCTTTTGAAAAGAAAAAGAAAAAGTGGGATATGAGTTGGAGAGGAAGTGGAAGGAGTGTCCATCATTCTTTAAGATTTGATCATATGGATTCTACATTTTGTATAACTATTAATAGTTTTCTATGTTGGAATGTATAACACAACATGTTTCAATTCTTAAAGACTCTAAGGTCATGACACCAGTGTTGGAAGTCTTGGAATATGTAGTGCCTCTATTAGTTGGCATGTTGTTGGAGTGGTGTAGGCTCTACCTTCTTGGAGGGCACTGTGGTATAGTCAATGGATTAATAAGGTTGAGGATACTTTTCTCATTATAAGGGGGATTCTCACCATGGAATGAAGACTTTGTATGGGTATGATTGAGGTTCTATTCATGTAATGGAGTTCATTCCAGAGAAATCATATTCTGGAACAACCACTATATGAGGCATGAACTTCATTTCTTCTTCTATGGAATCAATTTTATTTGTCATTGTAACAACACATTATTTAATTTTATTTATAATGATTTATTCCTTTGTTAAGTGAGATGAGTTGCTGTGTGTTGTTATATATTTTGTATCACTATTGGATAGGAATTAAAAGTAAGTTTTTGGGCTCACTATGTAATGTGTTGTGGTATCCAGGTTGTAAATTGTTTATAATTTCATTATTTTAGACCTGTATATGTTCAGCGTCATTATCAGAAATTGAATGGTTAATATAATTTAAAGCATTGGTCAATTGGTATCATCACAAGGACCATTTTCTTATGCCTAATTCAAGTACATGCATATTTAATTGGAATTTATGTTTAGGGAGGTAAGGAAAATTTATTTGGAATTGGGGATGACCTCATGCCAATTTTCCAGGTAGTTTGTTAAAGTTGTTGGGTATAGTTTTTGGGGTAAATTACAAAGGTCATTTCCAAGTACCCAGATATTTTTGTAGAGGATTTCTCAGGATTTACACTCCATTGATAGGTTGAGGGTACTATTTATTTCATCCCATGTATGAGACATATTCCCATACTGTATTAAATGATGGATCAATCAGAGCTGATGAAACTAAATGTTTTACTTGATTATCTAGAGGTAAAGGGTTTTATTTATCATATCATGTAACCATGGGCATCACAATTTAAATTTTATAGAGAATTTGAATGGATGGATAAAAATTTTCACAGATTATAGGAAGATTACTATTTGGAGATAATGAAGAAAATACATATTTCATAGAATTGATTATATATTTTATTAACTAAGATGGCCCCATTGTTTTTCAAAATTAGGTCTGTGATTAAGGTAACAATTGTTGGGATCCTGGAAAGATGATGTTTCAAATAGAAATTCTCAATATTGTTATGAACATTTTATGTGTTTGGTTATTCCATTTGGGATTACTATTGCTCTTGCCTCTTTTATGGTGCTAATAAACCAGATGAGTAATTTCTTTTTGGACTTCTTCATATCCATGTTTTTTATACCTCCTTGGTATATCCAACTATATAGTGGGAATACACTGACAATCAAGATGCTATATTGGGTGTTTTTATAGATAACTTTATATATTCCATGTTTCTTATGTTCCAATGTTGGATTCCTGAAGTTATATTTCCTGGCCACTTGATTTTTGAGGCATGAGTTTTAGTGGATCCATAGAAGGTTCATGAAATCATGTATTGGGATCATCCTATGAATATATTCCAGATTCATAGTTTTCTTGGATTGGATGGATATTGTGGACATTATTTTGAGGTCTTCTCTATTATAGCTTCTCCATTGATGGTTTTTTTAGGAATGAGATGATCTTTATGTGAGATTAGAAGTGTCATTGTGATTTTCAGTAGTTGAAAACAATTCTAATATCCAAAACTATTTTTATTATTCATAATCATGGGAGATATTTTACAATGTATTTTGATGATTTAATTGTGGGTTAGGTGTGTTTGTTGATGTAGGATGACCATGTGGTGTAATGTGGCTTAAAGTAGCTACACCAATATGAGATTAACTTCCCAACCATGATCTTTAATCGGAACACATTATGAATACCTCAAGGATATGGAAACACTAACTCTTAGAATAGGATTTTATCGTGTTTTCAGATCATGAGATCTCGAATAATAGTTTCATATAGTGGTACCTAAATATTAAGAATTGTTGTTGAGTGGAGTACCATTAGACGTTTTATTTCAACATTGAGTACACGCCCAAGAAGGGAGATGCAGTCATCACAAATTTATTCAGAAACTTCTAGTGCATGTGGTTCATGAATCAAGGGATGAATGGGGCCTAATGTGATTTTTTATTGGTCTAAAACTAGAAATTTAAGAAGATGGATGTATGGAATTCTTGTATAGTGTGTAGGATACACCCTCTTTCATGGATTTGGTAAGGACTGAGTGGTATCCTACCCCATGTTATAGCATATTACTGGTGATCTAAATGTTTGGGAGACCTTGAGTTATTGGTTTTGGTCTCCTGATGGTTCCCTTATCTTCTGGAAGAAGTTATTTTTCTTTTAACTCTGATGAAGGTGGGGATGCAGGATGCACACCAACATATATGGGTCCTTTACCCTAGGGAGACCAGGTTTTTTTATACCTTGAGGGTCCATCCTCGGTGGTTCAGGATGAGACATGATGAACTGAACTTTGTTTTTTGATGTTTGACCATCCACAAGATCAAAGATGAAAATTATATTCAAATTAGGTTGTTTCTTACACTCTCCATTCCATTTTGAATGTGGTATGATATCTCTATATATTTCATTACTAGATTACCTAGTACTCTGAGTTGGAAAGATTCTATATGGGTGGTTTTTGATCATCTCATGAAATTATCCCATTTTCTACCCAATGTATAATAGATAATGGTAGAGGACCACATAATATTGTATGAAGGATTTTTTTTACACTTGATAGTGTAATACCTATGATAGTGGTATATTGAGATGAAAATTTTACATATTGCTTTAGGATGGGACTCCAAGGGGATTTAGGAACACAGTTAAGGTTGAGAACTACATATCACACATAGATAGATGGTTATTCTAAGCAGAACATCTAGAATCTCGAGGATATGATGTAGGTGTGAATTATTGATATCAGTGGTTTTTCGGAAAGGAACCTTCCATTGGATAAGTTTTCATTTAATAGTATCTATTAGGTCTTGATTAGGATGAACCTATTTGATGAATTATATGGGTTTTTGTTCTAATTCTCTTTGTGATGGGATGATGGGGGTGAGCATTCCTTTGTAATACTAAGACTTTTCTTGGAGGCTAATGACATTGTACGATTGATTTCAAAAAATTAGTGACCACACAGAGTTTCCAAAATTCGTACATTGACCATGATCATGATTCAATGAATTTTCAAGTTGGATATCAGGTGTCTCTATAAGTATCAATTCTATTTTTTCACCATGACATGGGTAAGTAGGGGAAGTTGATAGAGTGATATGTTAGGCCATTTAGTGTAGGGGAGAATCATGTAACAGTATCCCACTAGATGGATCATCCACTATGGATGGCCTTAAGTCCATGATGTGTTTTATGTTTTCCACCTACATATTATCCATGTATACCCATATCATGTGTTAGGGTTGGAATATTAAGAGCAAGATCATCATGCCTCCATATAAATGTAGAAATTTTGTGTTGTGAATGATCATATCATGGTGATCAATGGGAAATAAATCACATTAGTCCAATTGGATTGGAAGAATTTTGGAAACAAATAGGAGACATGTGAGAACTAAGGTTGGGTAAGATATTAGTATCCTCAATTTTTTATTCTAGTGAATATTGAGGAGTTTATGGGGTAGAAATTGGCATGGTGGATATTTTATGACACCCACCAGGTTACTAGTACGTCTAGTTTTTATTTTTATTTCTATTTTAGAAATATTATAGAGTTCAAGAGTGGTTTGGGGAAATGATGATTGTTTTTTATGAGGTAAAATGGGCTACATGTTTAACAGATGATTTTTCTAAACAGTATGAGTCATTCTATATTTTATGCTAGTGTAGTTTCAATGGTTTGAGAATAGTTTTTCAAACTGAGTGAAAACCCAGTTAAAATAGTGAACCTTATTTTGGCTGGATAGTGGTACTCTCCCTTTTGATGCATGGTTTCCCTTACACTAGGCCAACCCATGATAAATTATCCATCTTATTAAAAATTAAAAAATACAACAATACTCCATTATGTTTTTATGTTTTGGGGCTCCTTCATCTCCCCAATCATTTTCACCCTCCAACCTTAGTGGTGGAGTTCCCCCATCCTTTATTGGGGGTATTCTATGGGATTCATGGTGGTTTAACATTGAGTTAGGTCAATTTCATTTATTTTTTCTTTCTCCTTTACCCTCCCTAATTATTTTTTTATCATTTTTATGGAAGTGTGTAACCATAAAATTGTGTGTTGTTCTAACCTATATTTTTAAGGGGTAAATGGTATTATTTCGTATGTCTTTATGTTTATGAGGTTTGGTTCTATCTACTCTTGGTGGTCATCATCATGGGTGACAATATATTGAAAGAATAAGAGGTAGGTGTATCTATTAAAGGGTATCATCAATGGAATACCTTTAAATTATGAATTTACATTGGTTTTCTTATTAATTTTTCATTTAAATTATTTATTCATGGTTATAATTAAATTTTTTATACCTTTGAATTATTTTTATAGAAATTTGGGTGTTTTATTTTGGGGTTTCTATGTCTTATTCGATTTTATAACCCCAAGGGTTTGATAAAATGAATTAAAGAGGTTTTTTTGAATTTAAATAGAATATTACTACATTTTTTAGAAATTATTTTACCTTGAAATAGTTGATTTGTAAAATTGGTTATGTCTTCGTGTGAAATGTATTGTGTTATTTATTGTTTTATATGGTCACATATATGTGGATGTGTTGGATTGGAGTGGAATATGGGATATATAGGTTGTAAGAGAGGTGTTTTTTCGAGGGGGAGTTTGATCCTTCAGAGGGAAGACCGTGTGAGCTTCTATATTAGATTCTTGAGTGGGCATGTGTCACATCGAAGGGTGGATGTTTTGATCTGCCAATGTGGTTTCCAAGGGACTATGATAACCTTCAGGTTTTAATACCAAGAGAGATTCAATCACTTAGCTAGATATCACAATTTTTTACTCAATAATGTTAAGCCCGACAGTTATATCCCTAGGTTCACATTTCCCATTCCATATTGGTTTATATTCTTTATAAATTTTATTAGTTCTAGTTTTATATGATGATGTGTATGTTTCATCCATCGTTCATTTTCCATTTATATAGATACATGATATTTATGTTTAAACTCACTCTCATTATTCCTTTTTGAATATTTTAAGAATTTTGTTCCTTATGGATTATTTATTTAATTGATACATGTTTGGAAATTGTTCTGGAATTATATATTTTATATGTAAAACCAACTAGATATAAAAGGTATATTTAAAAATGGTGTGTACCCAAATTGGTTTCATCTTGAAAATAATTTTAAACCAAATTATTGTTTTCATAGTTAAAATCCATAAAAATATTCATGGTGGTGTCCTACTAGGCCCCTTTCCTCACACAATTTCTGCTTCCTTTTGGGCATTACAAGATTTCATTTTACGGGACATAGGTAAAGCTAAACTCACCATGTTCCAGGGTTTGTCTTCTTTATTATAGTTATATAGTGTTTTGAATAGGAGTCATGGTATCACAAGGATAGACTCATGTGGGGTCATTTTTTGTATTTGGAACCCATTGGGTTTTACATGTGTTTTTTAGGAATTTTACCTTCCATTTTAGTTGTGTTGTTTATTTTGAGATACCATATTTTTATATATGTTCAGTTATGGAATGATGTATAGGTATGTACATTTTGGATTAAGGTATATATATATATTTTCTATTTAATATGAAGATAATAGGTGTGGTCATACAATTTTAGTTATTGTTAATTCATAATCTCCTATGTGGAAATCATTTTTAAATAATAGTGGGTTATTACTAGTTCTTATCGGTAGCTCATGCTAATCGAGAATGTGCTTCTGGAGGTATAGTGGGAAAACATAGGTAATGAGTTGGATCAACCAATGTGGGTTCATTATAATTATCACCACATAAACTTTTTTTTCTATCTCCATTCCCCTATTATAAATAAAATGGTTAACATGATCATTAGGCATCATTAATCATTATGATCAATCTCAAACAATCATTTTTTGGATGTCTAAATCATGACAACTTTTTTTCATTATATATCCCCATAGGTTTTACCAACGTTATTCATGATCATTATCTATACATATTCTTCTATATGGATATAAATAAAATTTTATTTATTCCAAGATGGTCACCTAGGATTGCCAAACCAGGTGTACTAAAAGACCTGTAGTTGTGCATCAGGTGATGATTGTGTAAAACACCAACACACCATTCATATCATTATAACCCCTAGACAGAACAATTCCAATGACACATCCACTTTTAGTATCTATATAGGTATTAATTTCTTTAAAAGCAACAAAATACCTTCATCATAAAAATGTTAGGTCGTTATTATGTACATATCCTCAAAGTTTATCATAAGGTACTATTCCCTAATATATGTTTTCTTAAATATAGTTCCCAAGGTTTTTACTAAAATTACATTGATTCCAAATTTAATTAACCCAACCCCAGAATCCCAGAGAAAGTGGTCATTATATCATATTTTACTAGATACAACGAATCAAAACCTAAAGTACAGTGTAGTTTAATAGTATTGGTAAACTTGAAACATTATCATATCTTTGAAAAAATTGACAACAAATAATTCAACAACATATTTTATTTGAGTAAATAATTATTTCATCCATAATAACCATTTATATAAATTATAAAATACATATTGTTTCCCTTGTGAAAATAATCATTATAAAGGGGTGATATCATATACTTATTAAGGTTATGCGTAGAACAAAAGCTAATTAGGAATTGATAATATGAAAAGAAAAAATGATGACTAAATAATGACGTAAAAATAATCACATGTTAAAGAAATAAATACATATATATAATAATAAATTAAATAATCACATCTACATTAATAAATAATTTTATAATGGTGGAATACTAAATATAGGACATCTGAAACATACAATGGGGGAATCTTGCTATGATATATTACATAAATGGGTAAGGCATTGAACAATTATGCAAGTAATTTTTTCTCATTCTACATACTAATGCATCAAGGGTCTATGTAATTTTATCCCCCACCATTTTCTAAATGATTCCAATGAATTAATCGTATGACTAATTAATACAACTTAATCAACATGCCTTAAATATCAATTACTATCCATATTTGAAGATCTAATGTACATTATATCAACAATTTACCCAATCCAAATTATTTTAAACCATCCAATAAAAGAGTAAGTATGGTTTACATTCATTATATACACATTTAATATCAATTAAAATAAATTTTTCATGTTGTTGAAAAATAGAAATACCCTAAAAAATACTTAAAATTATTGAAGATAATGTTATTCTTTAACAATCAATATAACATAAACAAAATCCTTTCCACGATATTAGAATAAAAATTACTTGAAAAAATCCTGGAAGCCTATGAAGGGAGAATCAATGTAATTATTGGTCATGTTATAGTGAAATTTCGTTCCATAATGAGTATATTATAGAAAATATTCCATTCACATATTTATATGGAGAGTCAAAAGGAAACTTGTTTAGAAAATTATAGGAAGATTCCATTTATCATATTTTTTAAAAATCAACTCAAGGGTAAAAAATGAATTTAAAAAATAATGTGATAATATTAAAAACATTATTGTAATTTTTTAAAAAAGGATTTGGAGGAAAATGATTTCTGAATGAATAATTAAATAAGGTCAGATTTTCTGGAATCCATTTTATTATTCACATAATATACCAATGAGAGTAAAAATGGTACTATTATTTGAAAAGATCATTAATTAAAAATAAGAATAAATTAAATTGATTTCAATATTAATATATTGAAAAATTATCTCTATAGACACTTAAAGATATAAAATTCTGAATAATAAAGAAATACTCAAATAAACCCTTAACACTTTGATAACTTTTGTTTCATAAGCCCCATGAAATAAGTGAATTGCATTGAAACATTATATACCATGAATATAAATATATTAATGATATAAAATAGAAAAGAGTCTTTATATTCACAACACAAATCCAATAAGAGGTGAATATGGATTATGTATCATGAAAGTAAATGTGAGAAGTGAAACCCTTACCATAAGACCGATTTTATTCGTACATGTTCAAGACTCCTATATAAAAAATTTATTTAATTATAAATTAATTATAAAACCATAATCATATATTTAACATCATATTTGATTTTAATATAACCTTTTATTATGTTTTTATTAACAATTAACTATTAAAATTACTATTTAAGTTGATAAGTACTCCATTTGGTGAGTTTGTTATGTATTGGTAGTTTGGGTCCATGTATTTTGATCATTGTAATAACACCGACAAAATGATAATGGGTTAAATTACTAATTTTCATGACTCATGTCAATAATGTGCAACTTACTTTTTCAGATCCTACATGATTAGAACTCCATAGATTGGCGTGATTGTTTTGGAGTAGTCATTAGGATGGGTGACCTTTTGGGAAGCTTTATAGGGTATGTGTGAGTGAGGAAAAATTACACTCTAAAGGACATGTATTGGCATGTGTGGAAATTCATTAGTCAGATGACCCATTCGGGCACATGGGTGGGCCCCAAGGTGGGGACCATGTGTCTGTGGGGAAACAATTGGTACCTGATGGGCTAGGACCCAATGGCCATGTTAAGGCGGGGTGTTTGTGCTATCACCAAGGTCCAATTGTCACAATTGTCACTTAATATTAATAATTTTTAAAATTATATAAATATCATATATTATTATTATATATTTATTTATTGTAATCTATGAAATTTATACATATAAAAATGATTTACACCATTCATGGAGATAGTGGACCATATGTACAAATGTACGTTGTTTCCATTTTTTTATTTAAGAAATGATTTAAAGGTAAATTATATTCAAAATTTTTGAAATCATTTATGTATCAAATATAACATATATATCAATTATATCAATCATTATTACCATCCATGAAAAAAAATTAAAATAGAAAACATTTCTCGTCACTTCATAGAGGAGGAAGTACACATGTAAACACAAGGGACATGATCATTTTCCAGTGGATTGGAATATAAGAAGATAGTTCTGATATTAAAAATTAGGAATTATAATTTTTTCCTAAATATTACATATAAAAATCAAATCCTTAATTATATACATCCATGAGATATGGTGATGGATAATGAATGATATTGGTTTGTGAGGTGGCAGTCTACCGTATACAAGATCAACGATTTTGTTTCCATTTTAATGTATGATATGGATATAAGTTATGCCACTAAAAATAATATTTAATTATATTGGAGATAAGGTTTTTCTTAATTCCTCATATTTGGAGAATATATTAAGGATATGGAAGAATAAATACAATTAAAATACTTGGTTATGAATGCCACCTCTTCTTCAGACATCCTCTTTAGGTTAGCACCAAGAGTCTTCGTAAAAGGGTATTCTAATGAATAAAAGGACTATATGATGTTGTTAGGGAAGTAAAGAACTAATTTGGGATGTTATTGGCTAAAAAAGAAAACTTAATTTATAGATAAGAGAGGATAGGGGTGTCATTTTATAAGAGGGGGAGAGGATACACATGGAATTATTGAAATGAATTAAATTTACCAAATTTATCTCATATAAAATGCCCCTAAAATGGACCATTGTCTAAAACTATTATAGAAAAGTATAAATACTTCCATAAAATAGAAATTAGACAAGTTGGTAGGTCAATTTATCCCTTATTCTTTTTATTTTGTCCCCCTATTAAAACTGTTTTAACCTTAACCGTGAAAATAAATTTTTACTTTTTTTCTATTTGTTATGACAAAAAATTAAGTTACACTTGTTATATAAAATTAATTTATTTTATTCTGAATCATAAATCTACTTTTTTTAAAAAAATTCATAGAATTTTTACAGTTTAATTTATAATAAATCCCACAAGCATGATGAAAATTTATTTTTCCATGGAAAATGTTTCCATAAGAATAAATATTTTTATATAAAAATTGAACATAAATTTAATTAAAATTACATAAATTTCTTATTTATAATATAATTTAACTAATTATAGTTCTAAATAAATTTGAAACAAAATTTGACTTTGTAAATTTGTTAAATAAAAATGAACTTTTGAGAAAACAATTTTTATTGTTTTTACCTTTCATCATTAAAATAAATTATTTTCGAAAATTACCAAAATTTTACATTAATATAAATTTTACATTATGATTTAAAAAATTAATTTAATTTTTTAAAAAAAATTATAACATTATAAGAAACTAATTTTTGAATAATTGTTCAAAATGTCATGAAAACTCTTTTTAAAATAATTCAATTTTTAATATAAAACTAGATTTATTTTTTCGATTGAGATGAAAAAATAATAAATGAATTTTAAAACATTTAATTGAATATATGATATGTTATTTTAATTAAAATAATTATAAAAGAGTAATTAATATATTTAATTATGATAAAAACACACTGTGTGCATAAATATAGTTTTTCAGAAAAATATTTCTTGTATTTTCGACTGAATTTTATTTTTATTTATAATCTATTGATAAAAAATGAATTTTTTAATCATGTGTAATCCATATTATTTTCATATTTATGTTACTCTCATTCATACCCACCAATTTAATGGATATGTTATTACAGTCATATTTAAATAATTTTTTTATTTCATGATTCGTTTAAATTGTTGTTTCCGTGTATCATAATCCATAGAAGTGATTATAATTATTTAAAAACAATTCATAAAATATTAGGGTGTTACAAAAATTGTGGCATACTTATGTATGAATAATAAATTTATGTTTTCATATTAAAAAGTGATATATATGTGTTAAAAATTCCCAATTACATGATATTCAAAGTTAAATACTTTCATGAAATAGTAGAAGTTCAATAAAGTGTGAGTAGAGTCCAATATCCAAAATAAAATTTTAATGAGTTATAAGTTATTATTTTTATTTATATAGAAAATATTTTTTACTGTAAATTAATATGGTTCTTTTGAATTATTCTTATAAATTAAGAAAATGTTTAAAATTTCCAATCCTTGAGAAATGAGATATTTTTTATGATTAATTATATTGAAATATGATGATCACATACTTATTTAAAAAAATAATTATACCTAGGAAGTAATAATTATTTTTAGAATTGACAGTTTAAAACTAGTTTCTAAACATATTTTAATGGTAACTAAACTATAAAATAATAATAAAGGGATGATGTATGCCTAAGGGAATTCATGAATATTATTAAAAGTTTAAATTTATTTGAATTTTTAAAATATTAATAATATATGTTGTTGAATTATATTCTAGGTAACAAAGTGAACCGAATGAGTCTTATTTTATGGTTATAAAGTGAATTATAAAGAATCTAAAAGGTACCAGAAACTGTGGATATAAATATAACAGAAGTCTAATGATGAACCATTTGGATATACTTATGAAAGTTGGACTAGAAATGTAAATGATAGACGTTTCAAATTTGGTGGGGTATTATTTTTATGAAAAAAATGGGTATGATAGTAAAAAAATATTTAGTTTGTAATAACCATGGTTAATAATAAATTGGAATTTTTTATTTCAATTCAATATAGAACAAAATTAATTTGGAGGATGACTAAATTAAAAGATCCCTAGTGAATGTGAATCATACATTGATTAAGGGATGTGATATTAAAAGTTATATAAATTTATCAATAAATATTTTTCAATATTCAATAATAAGGAAAATTAATATAAAATAAAGTTTCATCAAATTTCCAATGGAGTGATGATTTTAAAAGATCTAATTTATCCCTAAAAAGGATAAAATAATATATGTTTTCACTACACAACTCCCTATGGATGCTTTTCAAAGAGTGAGGTCGATAATGTGAGTTCAATATAATCCTACTAAAGTCTAAGGTGTGGTTAATCCATTCTATGGATTTTTTTTAAAAGGGACAAAGAAAATTTAAATATATGATTTTTTATGTCATTTAGGTATTTAAAAAGTTGTGAAATCATTAATATTTCATTGTATCCATATTTTTTTTATCTTTTAGGTCAAGTCCCTTATTTATGTGGATCTGGTGTTTTGAGAGAGTTATTAAATGGGGAATGATTTCTGGTCCACATATTGGATCCTGATTAATAATAGTTTTTTTAATTCTATAATTGTCTTACGGGGCATGTATATAGTAACATGTATTACATAGGTTCTATAAATAGTTTTGAGTAACTGAATATTAGTTGGAGTTAGTTATTATTTGGTCTATGGTGGTATCAACTATTAAGAAAATTGGATTTATTCTATTATTATCAAGAGGATCAAGAGTTGTGAATATTAGAATTTAAGTAACTATTTTATATATGTAATGAAACTATTATTCAATGTTCTTATTTCCAATGTAGAGTTATCTCATGTAGGATTAGAATTATTGAACCATGAATCATTGTATAGTTTATTTAGAAAGAATGTAATTTATTTTCCATTGTTGGGAAAAATTAAAATTGGTATATTTTGTATCATAATATATGTATTATTACATATTCTGACCCATGCTTTTTTTTGAGACCCATGTATATGCACTTTTGATATTGTTTCAAATATAAAGTTACCCATAGTCTTCTAGTGAAGACTATTTATAGCGGATGTGTTAATTTTATTATATTTTGTTGTAAATACATAATTCATATTCAATATTACATAAAAATTATATCATTTTCTGATAGGATTATATAGCTATTTGAATTTGTTTGAAATAAGTTTGGATAAGTTCAAGGAAGATTTAAGGAAGTTTTGAGTCTATATTAGGAGTACTATAATTTGACTGTTCGTATTGAATTTTATAAAATCCCTAGAGAACTTATGTTGTAACAAATTATAATTGTTTTCTTGCGTAGTTTTTTTAGGAATTCATAATGATTTTACATTTCTAAAGATATCATATTTGAGGCATAAAATGAGAAATGGAACGATGATTTTTGAAGGCTTATGATGGGTTTTTAAGACTTTGGATGCATTAAATTATACTTGTGCACTCTTTGAAATATTTTATCTAATTTGGTAATATTTTCAAAACCATGGAAGAATATTTCGTATAATTTTATTATCTAATGTAAATATATAATATTTTATAGAGTGGATATATATGAAGTTTATACATGCATAAAAAATTAAGTTTATATGTGAACACATATTTCGTATGAAAGTGGAAATTTGATGAAGTCCATTATCTTCAACATATGTATAGGATATTATGAAGTGAATACATAAGAGGTTTAAATATACATTTATTTTTTGAATTCAAAATATGTTTACTATTAATATATAATTTTCTTTGTGAATATTATAGTATAGTTGTGTAAAAACAAATCTTACATAATATATAATATGTTCATTCTAATACTTATGAAGGTCAACAAACAAAAATAATATAATTTCTCTACTAGCATAAAGGGGGTTTATAAATTTAATTTTAAATATTATGGATCAATTAGATTAAAAAATATAATTAGATTCCCTAGTTTTAAATGGTATGATACCAAATAATTGGATGCATGGATTAAACATCACAAAGGAAGTCTGTCATTCACGTAGTGATGAACGAAGAGAGTTCAAATCATGGAGTATTTTTTGCATCAGGAATGATATATGATGTTATGGGAAAACTACCCAATCAAAATGAAACCTATATAATTACACCATTATTTCTAGGAAAAAATTTGAATAATGGAAGATGTGGGAAAATGTGGATAAGAAGAATCAACAGTTGAAAAGTTGTTATTTTATAGAATTTTGATTTTTAAATTTCAATTATGAAGAGGAAAAATCACATATTCCATAGAATATAATATTTATTGTGCTATAAAAATATTTGAAAAATGAAATAAATTTAAATTAAATATTCAAAGGTAATCAAAGGCATAGAAATAGTGGTTAAGAATCAGAAGAATAAGAAGAAGAGGAAATATTTTTGTTCATGTAGACAAAGGATGAGAAAAAACAAAGTGAAAACATGATTGAAGTCATGTCAAGTTGAAGAATCACTTATTGATGAAAATATTTTCTATAAAATTATATTACTATTGAATCGCATTAAAATTTTAAGAGACTTATGTATAATGTTAGTTCATGGATAAACCCTACTCTTTTATAATCTACTTAATGAAACTAGTTGACTATATGATCTTGTGTGAATATAGATAATTCCATGGATTATACTACACATTTTAAGTGGTTAACATTGTAAAAATATACCATTACCTCTCTGATTGAATCTTTTTGATTTTGAAAATTATCATTTTAATCGCATTAATAGGTGGAAAGGATTATTTTAAGAGATAACGTAAAAGTAATTAACATCATTGATTCACCCCCTTTTATTTACAACTAATCATGAGGTTCATTTTATATGTTCTGAAAAATTACATTGTGTGTTAATTCCATTCATAATAGAGGCATATTCTTCTTTATTTTTTTATAATCATTCTCCACCATCTTCTGTGTGTTTTTTCAATACATTATCTTTATTTTAACCCATGGTAAAATCAAAAATTTTATTCACTTGGTTCTTTATTTTCTTATGTGGTCTTATTTATTTAAATTAAATTTTCACATGATTTGTTGATTTGAACTGGAATTATTCATTACAATGACCACATTGTATTCAATTTCCCTATGGATTTTCAAGAACTCAACTCTATTAGAGATAAATAGATTCATTCATTTATATTTTTCATTGGAATATATTTTCTCCCCCTTGATAGAGTTATTATTTATATTTGATAAATTTAAATATTATTCCAAAAATCAGTAACCTTATGGACAAACCTTTCACAATAATAATAATAGCCAATTAATCATATTTTTGACTAATAAGAAACATCTTTTCCAATTTTAGTAGCTGTCTATTATTTGTGGAATTGTTTTCTTCTAGATGAGATTCTTTTGGTAATAACTTATAATTAAATTTCTAGGATCCAACCTAAATATATAAGTGGAGTTATAAATTGTTTTATAACACCATATTTTTTTCAGAATTTAAATTATGAACTGCATTATTCATGATATATTTGTAGAGACCCGTATCCTGACGTACATAGACTTTACATTACTTTTGCGGAATACTTAGTACATAATAAAAACACACACACACAAGGATCGTAATAGTTTAGTGTCTTTGGAAACTCGGAACGTAATCTTCTAATCGTGGTGAAAGATCTTCAATATCTCCCATAAAGATCTTCCCCTTTTTTTTACCTAAAACCTTTCTTTATATCCTGGGGAAAAGAAAACAAAAAGGGTGAGCTCAAATGCTCAGTAAGGGTATAAAAAAGAAAAATCAATCACATCATATTCATAAGAACATATCTTTTGGAAATCATAACCTGCAAAAGAGAGCATAATTTCATAACATGGGATAAATCATGGCAGTGATATGTAATCACAATAATCATAACTTAAAACATGAAACTTTGTGGCATTCACACATAATCATAGATAATCATTTCTTGTTAGTCAAGACTCATTGCCAAGACTATCTTAGTGGACAAAGTCCCTTTCTGAATCGAGTAACCCTCGTTTCAGTCCTATTTCACTGAACCGGTATAACCTACCATTCCAGCCATGTCTATCTCATGAGATATAAAATCTTTACCCAATGCATTGGAGGGAGATATAGGTCCCACCCATCTCATAATGATACCATTCTTATGTGTGCCACAAAATCATAAATCATACATCATTTCATAACCCATGTAATAAAAATGGGATTCTTAAACAACATGACATCATAAAACCATTCATATAAGATAAAGGAATTCATAAACATAATTCCATCACAACATAGTCAAATCAATGTAAAAATATGGATAGAAACAGAACCCTTTATTATCTTAGATGGAAAATAATTTTGATAAAACACTTGAAATGAATTCTTGAGGAAAATATCCTTTCTTCTTCAAAATCAATTTCTTTTCACAAAACATCATGCAATTTTAAAAGAAAGAGATTTTATGAAAAATAGTCATGAAATATTTTGGAGGAAGCTTCATGAAAATAAGGCTTTATAAAACCATAAAAATCCATTCATGCCGTTTAAGTAAAAAAAACATTCTTCGTACCTTTGTCGGAAAAGTCAAAAAGTACCTCGTACGAAAAATGATAAAAGATTCCTTTCATTTCTTTTACTAAAAACTCACCGAAGGGTAAAAATGGATTTAAACAATTGTAGGTGTATGGAAATAATATTACATATTTATGAAACATGGATGTGGATGATAAAATACACCCCAGTAAATACTTACGAATAGACAATCTCGGATTAAAATGAGATTGTGATATTTCCCCTTACCTTAGGTCCAATTTGCTTCGTATGTGTCCGAACCTCCTGTATAATGATTTAAATAATGTCATTGACTTATTACAGAATCATATTCATTGTTATGATATCATATATGGTTTACTTATGACATTATATTACCCGTTCTTTTGTAAATTCCATGTTAAAGAAGCGTTTTGGGTAAAATCGTTTCATTTATCGTAGGTGTTTTGACTTGTTGTTCTTGACATCATTATTACTTATATCATGATTTACTTACTTCCAGAATATAAAATATGATTTATATATCATATATATTCAGTATATATATATATAATAGATAAATAAAATGAAAAACACCGTTCATGGAGACGGTAGTCCGTACGTACGCATGAACGCTGTTTTTCTTTCCTTATTGTCTTGAAATGGAAGTAAGTAGATGACATACATATGTATATATATACATAAATCCAGTAGCTTTATAATGTCATATATTTCATTATTATTTCTTATATATACATTATAATCATTCTTAAATGGTTAACATGGAGAATGAATCTCATCGCGTCGTGGAGACGGTAGTCCGTACGTACGCACGAGCGATGATATCATTTCTATAAATATTGAATTGAATTGGAGTGGATTATACAATATATCAGAATCAATATGATGTTTTAATAACTATGTATAGTTATTCTTTACACCATTATACCCATCCATGTAAGGTGGTGGTGGAAAATAGATTACACCACGGCGTGGAGACGGTATTCCGTACGTACGCACGCACGGTGATTTCTTTTTCCGTAGGATGGATAGATGGTGAAATAGGGTTGTTTCATACTTATAATAACATATCAGTATATTAGTGATACTGATGTTATTACTTCATAATGAAACAACCTAAGAAGAAGAAGTGGAAGAAGAAATAAAGATGAAAGAATTGGTAACGGTAATTACCTCTTCTTTGAAGCGCCTCTTTGAGACCTCCTCTTAGGGCACTAGAATTGGTCTTTGAGGAAGACCAGAACCTCTAGGATGTTGCTAGGGAAGTGGAGAAGAGATTTTGTCAGGGTTTGGCCGAGCTTGAGTGCTCAAATTGGTGTGAGGAGGAGGGGGAGGAGGTGTCCTTTTATAGGGGAGGAGAGGGGCACCTTAGAAATATCTCAAAATATTATTTTATATTAAAGTCAAAATCGGTTTATAATGGTTCCAAAGGGTCTTATTTCGAAGCTAAAGTAGGGATGGGTCGAAATCCTATCAACCAATAGAATTTAGACAAGTTTAGGAAATTATTTTAACCTTATCAATTAGATTTAACTCCAGGTTAAATAATTTAACTTTTACCGTGTCTTTTTGTTTTCTTTCACTATATGGTTAATACACTTACTATAACATGCCAAACGAACCCCAAATTATTTATTATTAATATATATATCCTTATCTAAGTCATTTGGCCGAACCTTAGATTTTTAGGAATAAAATAACAATTAATAATATAATATTTGATTTAAAAACTATTTTGTGTCAATTTTGACACTATTTGATATAAGATTTTTGTGAAAGTCATAACAGAATTAAATGTTCGAACCAAGTTGATTAAATCAACATTAATATATCATAGTAACCTATAAAATTAGTGGAATTCATAAAAAATCTCAAATTACATTTATTTTGGTGTTTATAACATCAATTATGTCAATATTTTATTAATAAGATAATTACTGCATCATCGTTGTGTCATAAATAAATTAAATTATTTGATGTCTAAAAATTACAAATAAAATACCATCATGTAGGAAAGCTTTTTAGCTTTCTAATGAATATTTACAATCGAATTTATCTTATGTATAACCCCATATTAAAAATGATTTACTTATTAAACTTTGATTTTAACTATTTTAACCTTTCTTTAAATAAATTAATAATAAATGTCCTAATCTAATCCAAGTGGGCCTAAATGGTCATATTTTATTCCTAAGTTTGTTTTTGGTCAAATTACACTTGTCCAATAGAATTAGGACATGTGTTAGGGTAATATTAATATCATATTTACCCTTAGTTACCCTATTTACTATTAACCGCGGTAAAAAAAGTAAAAAGTTACTATTCACCAAAAATTATTTTCATCTCATTGAACCACATTTTAGTCCTTGATATTAACCGTGTCTGTCGGATTTTCAAAATTCTATTCACAGAAGCGGTAAAATTAAGTTTTATGCAAAATTCAGTTTTTTTATCCTACCACTTAGTAGTTTCACTATTCATCAAAAATTGATGTTTTTCAGAATAATGCCAAAATTTCATCCTAAGCTATATTTCATATTCCGAATTCAAAAATGAAATCTATTTTACCAAATTCATAACATAGAAGTTTCATTAATTAATTTTATAATTAAATCCTGCTGTTTAAATAAATAGCGTGTTTTTAGGAAACAATATATATCAAAAGATTGACACTTGATTATGTCTGGTTTAAATGTGAAATTACAACCAATGACCAACATTGTATTAAATTGTAAAAATATATTCTAAATATACTTTAAAACCACTCAAATTAATAATTTATCACTATTAATTATTTCGATTAAAAAAAATGTTTTTAATTATAATTTAGTAATTTTCACTATTCATCAGAATATGAAAGTTATCCGAAAAGTACCAAAATTTCATCTTAGGCTAAATTTGATACTCCGAATCCAAAAATGAAGTCCATTTTGAGAGCTAAAATTTCTAAAATTTAAAAAGTGTTTATTACTATTCATAACGGCTAGTTTTAATAATAGCGTATCGTTGTTTCGTGAAACTCAGTATTGCGTACTACACACGCTATCGAGGAAGGTTGCGATTGCGTGTAATGCAAGGCAAGTCAAGGATGCGTGCTGTGCAAGCTCCTTTTGGTGTAGCGTACAACACAAGACATTAATAAAAAGAATATTTTTCATAAAATCTTGGGCTGTTACAATATTCATTTTAATAAATAGTATTTTCTAGAACAAGGGTTACCTATTATAATGAAAAAAATAATATATTTATCACTATATAATTTGAAGGCATTATTTTCAGTGGATACATGTATTTAATAATAATATCACCCCTAAAAAATATTCATGGAAACAATTATTCTCTCAATAATTTGAGAAGACTCAGAATGCCCCATATCTATGTTTTCCAATTTTACATCTAAATCAAGACTCATTAGAATTGGATTTTTGTAATGACCTTCAATATATATCACCTTATCTTCACAATATTTCATGATCATGTCAACATAATTCTTATAATACTCATGTATGTTTATCTTCTATCGAAATGAATGGTTAAACTCCTTTATCTTTTTTTACACTAATATTTAACTAAGAATTATTTACATCAATGATAGATCATTATTTTTCTTCCGATTCATTTATCCTTTCTTAAACCCCATTTTTTTTATATTTCCCTTCAACTGCACATAAAAAATATTTTTCAAATTTGGGGAATCATTTTTCAAGACCTATATTCTATTCAGGTTTTTCCTCAATTTTTTAGGATATATTTTTATATATCAATTTATCTATTTCTAGAGTTCCTCTAATCATTTCAAATTCTTCATCTAGTTAGGTGATCTAATTATACATGTCTTTAAAGGATAAATGAATAGAAGTGAAAAATATTTGGAAAAATTATATTGTATTTTTTCCAATAATCATATAAATCAACATCATATTCCTTAGGAACATGATCTTTCACACTTATACTTGGATTATTAATATGAGAATCTTCAATGAAAAATTTATTTGACTCATATTAATTTTAAAAAATAAAAACTCATGAGGTGTATCTTTTTACCATTTTTAATACTATATTTAATCATCAAATCCACTCTAAGAATGTTAGATCATATTTTTCAATGATTATATTATAATCAAGTTAATTTTTCTTACTCATTTCATATGAGTGATTCATTTTAATCCCAACTGTATATGAGATATCCATGAGTATAATTATAAATAGGAATAAATTAAATTTCATCTTTTATTTAATTAAATTAGTGATGAATCCTCATTTTCTATTCTCCTTTATGAAACATTGAAATAAATATTCAATTTTCTCATTTATATTATTCAATGTCTTGATAGATATTTGCTCATTATTTTCTAGTATTGAGAACTCAAAAACTACTAAAAATATATACATAATGAGTATTTTAATGTAATAGAATATAAAAACTAAAATATTAATTTGTTATGATTCTAATAAAAGGTATAAAATTATTATCCAATACCAATTATTATTATCATTGGATCTGTTAAACCACACTAAAGGTGAAGAATAGTGGAAAAAAATTTACCAATAAAAACTATTTTTCCATTTACATTAGCAGTAGTTAAAGTGAATGAATCTTAGACACTCTTATTATATATTTTTTCATTAATAAAATAAAATAAATTTTAAATAACATAACACTTGGATATTTAAGAGTTTCACTCACAATGTGTGTGCTAGTCCTTAGAGTATTGTGGTTGTAATTCTACACAAACCATTATACTTTTGTTATCAAGAATAACCTAGTGAAAGGTAATAGAGTTGAATCCTTATACAAGGACACAAACTGTCTTAGCAAGAACACACATTTGATTTTTTAAATACACTGGTACCCACTAATTCCCTTCTTTACTACCATATTAATCTAAGTCATTTTGAATAATGATAAAAGGTGTAATTTCATGTATTTAATAGATATAATCTTCCTAATTAATCTTAATGGAATATTCCTCTAATATACTCTCTTATTAAACTTTATGAATATCAACACTCAACATATACAATTGTTGGATTATTTTTTTCAATATTTCACTCTAATTTAATTCATATATTTACAAATAATCTTTAATATTATTTTAATGTGTTTCTGAGGATATTATTCCATATTATTTGATGATAATATATGTTTAGTAGTATTAATTTTTGGTTTTTTATTTCCCCTGTACCACTCTCTACCATTATAGTCAAACTCATCTTTCTATTTATATACTCATCAAGACCATATAAATAATATTTCAAAATTTAAATATGGAATCACCTTTTAATTTAGTATCATAATCTTCATATAAAAACTACCTCTTTTCCATCGATCAAATATTATCAATGAATATTGTAATAGTGGTCCTATAAGATTTTGAAACATATCATCTTATTCAATCCTCTTGTAATATGAATCAATAATCTCTATATATCTATAATAGTGTTTTATTTAATTATTCATTAATCACAAAATTTTATTTTATTTAATCATATACAAAAACCCACATCTTTATTTTAATGTATGCATTCTTATAATAAAAAATATTATTTTAATGATAATCTTAATCTCATGAAGAAATTTTACTTTTAAGATCTCAAAATCAATGTAAAATTGAATCGCCGTTTTCAACTTATCATCATGATATATATTCATAAAATAATAACTTAAAATCATATTACTTAATATTAAATTTTAGATAGTACACAATTAATCATATATATTGTCACGAACCGAATCCGGTTCCCGCCAAAACTAGCACCAAACCTGGCCCGCGACATTGTCCGAAGGGCGTTCCCTATCCCCACGGACTGGTAAAATTTCACGGGTATCATAAAATGAGAATTAAGAAAGATTTACCCGAGTTTATAAACATAAAACAACAAAAGAATCCAATAAAATGAATCTAGATTTTTTAAACCAAACAATCTTTTACAAAAATTCAGAATTGAATTACATATTTTAAAACAACCCAAAAAGACTATAACAAAGGTACATAACTGAAAAGAAACATACCAAGAACCCTCATGGCAAGGGGTAGTGCCCTCAATCCATCTCCACAAGACTTCACCACCAAGGACCTGCTAGAAACCTGAACCACTGGCACAAAAAACTATACACAACCTTTGAAAACAAATGAAAAACAAGTCTACTTACACCCAAGGGTGTAAGTAGGGTGTGATCCAATTTCTAGTAGGATACCACCACTATGAGATTCCATGAGATAAACATTCAATGATGAAAAGCATGAAAGTTTTCAAAAACATGTAAAAGATATTTACAATTTCAAAAATATGCAACAAAAAAATCAATTTTCAAGTGTGCTAATTCAAAGAATCAACCCATTTAAAATAAATTCCAAAGCAAATTAATTTTTTAGCAAAACATACCATATTCCTACGGTATGTATAAAGGATCTAATGAGAACATGTAATAGGAAATAACACCAAGTCACTAACTTGTTGTGGGTCCCAAGTACCTCGTATCTCGGTAAGAGTAACCATAAAAAATATATGTTCTCATGCACGAGCCACTAGTAGGGAACATACCCATAACCTAGTGGTCCCCAATCATCATCATCATAGTTTAGTTAGAGTTTTAAGCAACAATATTTCTAAGTGAAACTGAGGCCAAACCCCACAGATTCAATAGCCTACTAGTACATGTCCACCCACCTAGATACCCGGGTTTTCCCTTTGTACTCAAACAAGTTCAAAAAGTCCACAAATTTACTTTTACATGAAAATATAATTTCAATATAACAAATTATCCAAAAATCCCACATGTATACCACACAAGTCACAAAATTCCACTTTTAATTCAAATTGATTTTGAAATCCTACTCACACTAAAAGAGCCGACAACACTTTTCACATTTCATAAACACTTCCACTAACCATTTAAACAATTTTTATAAACTATTAAAAGACATTATAACTCACATTACAGCTGACTCAAATATCATATAACAACTCTTTCATCATCAAAATTCATTTTTCACAACACCCTCACACAAAACAGCCCACAACCATGTTTTGCAGCACTCTTTCCATTTTTTAAAAATATTCAGCACTTTATAAAACATTATAAAAAATATTTCACATCTTAAATAACCACATTACCTTTCAAAAACCCATATTAGGTGAACAAACACCCCCAAATAGTTCATATACAACCTTTTGCCCACTTTTTTAACCAAACTAAACATTCAAAATTTTCATAAAACAAACTCTAGGGGTGTAACTATGTCTTGCACACAAAACCCATATCAAAACCCCCATTTTAGTCCAAAACCATACCAATTCCTATCCAAAACAGAAATGGCATGTATATATAAATTTATAAAAGAACATTCAAGTGTTATAAAATCAAATTGATTAATACCATGAAAGATACAAATGAAAACACACATTTTCATTAAATGATCTCAAGAAGTATAGAAAAGTTTTACACATCAAACCTATTCCAAAACCTTATTTTTAGACCCACATGACACTAATGCATTACCTCACCAGAATTTTCAGGCCAAAAAAAATTAAGTAAAACAATTCCATAAGTTATAAATTACACCCAAATAATACACCATGAGTTACACATGAAAACAACCAACTTCTAGTTAAAAAGAAACTATAAAATTTAAAACTTAACCAAATAAATCATAAATAGTTTTCACACCACACACAAAATATGACTAATATGAAAAATGAGTAAATACAGCAAGCTAACTCATCAATAACTATTTACACATGGAACCCCCTACCTTTTGAGTCAAACCCCTTGAATCTTGGTGTGAAACCTCAAACGCACCTCCTCCACACCACAAGGAAGTGAAAACGAACCCTAAACCATATGATTTCACCAACAATACCCCTAATCATACCCTAGGTATAAAAACTAACATCTGTTCACTCTATAAATTTATGAAATAGGGAGGAAACCCTAAAGAGAAGGAATGAATTGAAGAGAGAAACACTTACCAAAAACAATCTTGAAGAAAAAGACCCAAAATCCAGTATAATCTGAATTTTAAAACTGCTAAAAATTTAATTTGGATTCAAACAAGGATGAGAAGATCATCTAGGAACTGGAATGTGGTAAAAGAGTAAAAATTGAATGGGTTATGAAAGGATCAATTTACCTCTTCAAATCTGGGAGATTTGTGAAATCCAGAGACCTTTCGCTTAATTTTGCGATTCTATTGAGCTGCAAATTGGGGAATATGAGAATAGAGGCATGAAATTGGTACGTGGTCTCGGGTGGAAGCTAGAATCTCTGAGAAAACATAAAAATATAATGAGTTATTAAATAATTCAAAATTGCTTTTAATACTGGAAATGGGCTTTCGGGCAGACCCAATCCCTTACATAAAAACTAAAACCCACCATGATTATAGATTTCTAAATGGCCCAAATTAATTTGGTTGTGTTAATAGGTAAGGGGATGAAATGTAGGAATTGTAGTGGATAAAAATGTTTAAATATTACGGTGTTATAATGGAATAAGAATTTATTTTTAAATCTTGAATTGGGCTCTTGGTTTAGACCAATTAATGAAAACTCATCCATTCCTCCCAAAAAGCTTGGGAAACCCCCAAAACAAAACATGAATGGAAATTGAATGAAGTTTAACTTAAAAATAAGTCATTTATGGGACAATTCACCCCACCATTAAAAAGTTTCATCCCTGGAAAGCCACAAAAAGGCCATATTCCCAAACCAACCCCAACTGATAAACCAAGATGTACTTCTTTGCCATGCTTCACCCCCAAGGTCCAAAACACCACCATTGATCAATTACGGAAGAATTACTCCCTCAACCAAAAAAGACACCGCTTTCCAAAAAAGATCAATAACATTCATACCTTATCCCAAAATAAAACTCCTCAAACACTATCCGAACATGACTCAAGAAATTCACCCAAAAGAATAACAACTTAAAACAAGGTTACACTTAACTTACTTTAACATAATCATTGGGCTCTCTCTAATCCCAATGTTTATACAAGGAAGATGTAGGTAGAGATATATTTTTTAATGATACTAAGTACTTCCAAGCAAATATCATGGATTAATCCAAGCTATTGGTACGGGGGGACACAAATAGGAACCCTACTATAAGAGAAACATATATTTTTCTGAGACATAAATAGGACACTAACATGGGGTGGCTTGAATGGACTCCCCAGTAAAAAGGGTAGAATTAAATTCAATTTTTACAAAGTAATGTAAATGATAATAATAGTGGGTATCCCAACCATAAGAACCAACCATCTTAACCGACCAGCATGGGCTGACACAGAAAGACCAAAAAAAAGTTTATTATATGCGAAGGGCATAGGGTTAGTCCGCATGGTTTGGGAAACCATGCACTAACTATGCAGATCATTCTTTCCACATGGATTCCTCGCACATAGTCACTAATAATTGTGCACAAACCATGTGCTCGGCCTATCTATCCAAATTTCTTACCATTCTCCAAAGACTCAATGGAAACCAAAGGGGGAGGGAATGAAATTTGGTGATGACATGGGTATAAGGCCCTCCATCTATTTCTACTATAAGGGAACAATGAAAGAAATATAATGACACCAGAGGTTTAAATACTTCCTATCTTTCATACTGATGGTAGTCCATTGTACAAGGTTTTAAACGACACTGGGATTTCCCCTGACTACCAGCCAGCACCTCTCCGAGACCTATGGCTGGAGATGAAATGATTGAAGCATCTTCGGCCTCACAGTTAGGCTTTGGAAACCCCATAAACGAGAATAATTATTTCAGTTCCACCAAAAACTACACCGCAATCCCCAATAGCATTTCCAGGAAATAACACATTCCAAACTCACATTACCCTAACCTGATATTTCACTAAAATAAGACTTAGAATATGCACACACATCACACCTTATTTTTCAGGGTGAGAAACAACAGAAGTAATGAACGCCTAGAATAAACATCCACTAAAATGGAATATTTTGACCTTTTGCCCAGGGATACATTCTCTCAACATAGAAGATACTCTTAGAGGATTGCCTCACTTTCACCTTTACGATCAGTCGAGAACATGACATCCCAAGGTATCACCGAACATGACCATTGTGACTGATATAAACAGTGTATGGAGAGGGACCTTTTAGAACATCCCAAAATAACACATAATTCTTGAACTTGGAAACAATATCCTCTCATGACCAGATTTCCCACAATGGTAGTTTAATGTGAACATATTCTTAGAGACTATGAAGGGCTGAGAGGACCTCTTAGACACAATCCAGATACTCATCCATGCTAACAACCCCAGACCACTTCCACCTGCGACGAATCAGGAAACATAAAAAACTAATGTCTCTTTCAACCATCCAAGAGTACTCTCCCACAACAAGAGTATCTAAAAAATAATTAAAGGAATGGGTATAGACTCATTCTATAGAGCTCGAGAAAAAATATTCTTTATATTGACCAATTGGAGGATTTTCCAACAGAGAAATAATCTGGGTTGCACTTCAGTTATGCATTAACCCTTAATGGGGGCGTACCTTATCCAAATGAGGGAACCCAAGGACCCAACAGAGCTGATCTATTAGTCAAAAAGTACGATAAATCAGATACAAACACATGAATAGAACCACCATAAAGGTGTTACAAAACTTATCTTAGAGTAGACTACTAACCGGTCCTTCTACCCAGCTTACTGACCAAACACAATCCCAAAACACAGTTCGAACAGGAGGGGTTCTGGGACTCAAAAAATTCCACAACATCAAAATTTTACAAAAAAACATAATATAAAACTTCCCAAACAATTCATCAAGACATCATTTTTTCATTTAAAAAAATTATTTGAAAAAAAACTGTTCAGCGGTTAGAGCATCCACCAATGGTACCCCATGGGCCTTACACATGCATGTTTCAGTACCACATCGGGATCCCTCCTCATATCCATACCTACAATCATCCAATCAGGCCATCAACCATCCATCATCCCATATAAACCCATGCATGTGTTTTCTCATGAAAATACCAATGGTTAAAACAAAATTTATTTCCACTTTTCAAAACCAAAATGGTCAACCAACACATCCTTTTTCACAAAACCACTAACCATGAGATCAAAATTCCAACTCACATATTACAAAACATTTCAGAAAGACACAAACATTTATAAAAGAAATCACATTAAAGATATTCACATCAATTTCAAAACATATCATCCCATTAAAACACCCTATGATTGTTTATAAAACACTATTGGAAACACTTTTCAAAACGAACTTCAATATAGTTCTAGCTTTCCAAATAGCTGTAAGAACACCATTTTACATTTCAAAACAATTCTGAAAATTCAGTTCCCCATTTCATAAACTAAACCATTCCATCTTTATTAGAAAATAATTTCACAAAAACATTACGCTTCTTAAAACCAAGTCACATTAAAACCAATGTTCCAAGATTTCAAAACTAAAGCACAAAACAATGCGAGAAAAAACTAGTTTCAGTAGGTAAAATGGACATATGTTTGGATGATGTATTCCAATCACTTCAACATCAAAAAGAGTGTTATAGAGAATATCCCCAGCTCCACATTAATTTCTAGGCTCTATGAGCTCATTGAGACCATTAACCCAACTCTCTTTTAATTTCCACTAATCATTATCAATCCATGATATCCAAAGAACTCATATAAATCCCGACATCCCTAGTAGTTTGAATCCCATCATGAGGTATGGTGATCAGGAACACTGCCCATAACTAAAATACCAAGTCCCAATAATCCTAACTCAAGTCAATCCCGACTGTTCCCAAATTATATAACCCAAAGAGAGCGAACCTGCTCTAATACCATTTTGTCATGAACCGGATGTGGTCACTGCCAAAACCAGCACCAAACCTGGACCATGACATTTCTCGAAGGGCATTTATATTTTCATTTGCAATGAATTTTTCTTGTCTTGTTGAACTTGTTTGAGAACAATGGGAAAACTCGAGTATCTAGGAGGGTGGACGTGTACTAGTATGCTAGCGAATCTGTGGGGTTCGACCTCAGTTTCACATCGCAATATTGACACTTACAAATCTAACTAAACTATGATGATGGTGATTGGGGACCACTAGGTTATGGGTATGTTCCCTACTATTGGCTCGTTCATGAGAACAGATATTTGAGAGAGTTACTCTCACCGAGATATGAGGTACCTGGGACCCACAATGAGCTAGTGCCTAGGGGTTATTTCCTATTACTTGTGCTCATTAGATCCTTTATACTTACCATAGGAATACTTTATATTTGGATGAAAAAGTCAGTTTCTTTGGAATTTATTTGAAAATTGTTGATTTTTTAAATTATCCCACTTGAAAAATGATTTTTTTTAAAGTTGCATCTTTTAGAAATTCTAAATATAAATTTCATGTTTTCGAAAACATGCATGCTTTTTTTCTTTGAATGTTTATCAAATGGAATCTCTTAGTGGTGGTATCCTACTGGGGATTAGATCACAACCTACTTACTCCCTTGGGTGTAAGTAGACTTCATTTTATTTTATTTGAATCAGGTTGGGTACAGTTTTTAGTTCCAGTGGTTCGGGTTTCTAGTAGGTCCTTGGTGGTGAAGTCTTGTGGGGATGGCTTGAGGGGGTGCCCCTTGCCATGAGGTTTCTTAGGCTGTTTCCTTTTGGTTTTGTACCTTTGTTATAGTCTTTTTGGTTTGTTTTAAAATATCTAATTCATTTCTGAATTTTGGTAAAATATTGTGTGGTTTGAAAAATCCAAATTTTTTATTAGATTCGTCTGCTTTTTTAGGTTTATGAACTCAGTTGAATTGTTCCCAATTCTCATTTAATGATACCCGGGCACTTGTTCGAGCCCATGGGGATTGGGAATGCCCTTCGTGCCATGTTGCGGGCCAAGTTTGGTGATGGTTTTTGCAGTGACAAAATTCTTTTTGTGACATATATATTATAGAAGGATAAATAATTTTCATTGAATGAATTATGTTCATTGTAAATATCAGTAGATTTATTCATAAATGGATCAATACATTTCTTTTTTATTCTTTGTAATCTCAAAATATCGCATACATATCCTAAAAAATTATTATTATGTTATATCATTATGAACTCATAGTTACTCAAATGTATGTGTTGATAGATATTGTGTACCATCAAAGATTTGTTACCTATCATAGTATATACATTCCTTTTCTTCAGATTTAATCATAAATATATTAGTGTAAACTATTTCAGTACCTTTTCGAATTATTCTCAATAAGTTATTATTCATTGAATTTCCCATTTTTATACTAACACCAATATATTTAGTGAAAATAAAAATATGTGAGTTATTTATAAAAATGAACATCATTCTTCTCTGATACAATCAACACATTATCAAAATTTATCTAATAACTTCAATTCATCTTAAATCACTCATTGATACATTCATGTTATCTTCATCCATGTTAGAATGATCAGAAATGTCCAAAAACATATATGAAATATTTTTAATACTCTAATGATCTTTTACTAACAAAATTTATTTATTTTTCAATAAAAATTATATAATGATTTATTAATGATAATTTAATTATCATTCAATTAATGTAAAAACTACTATCTATAATTCAACTCTAAATTTTCAGAATATTACAAATCATATTTCTATGTAATGTAGTAGTCTTGAATATTAATGACATAAGGATTTATCTTCACCAAAATACATACCTATTATTAAATTTCCTTATGAATAGGAAATCTTCTTCTTCTTCTAAGAGGTATATTGTTCAAAATATTTACACTCTTTTAAATTTATCTAATCTCATCACAATTTCTGAAAAAAAAACATTAAATGCTAGAAAAAATTTAATATTAACCATTCATATTAATATTATGTAGATGTTGATTCATCTGGATATCCACATCTCTTTAACACCTCATATATTTTATTAATCTAGTTAATGTATCATATAAATGAAACATAAGAAAGTAGCATCCATGAACATAAACAAGGCTTACCAATTTTTCATTTTAAAATAATTATTTATGTATTTAAATAGTTTAATGAAAATTTAAATCGAAAAAATTATGTATGTTCTATATGAATGATAACGCCTTACTTTTACCTATATTGACATTTTTCTGTTTCCAGTATTCAATAGCATCTCATAGAATCAAACATATAGGGATAATAAATAATAATCACTGTCACACTACATAAAAAACTAAAAATTCTCAAACTAATGAATTATTTGGTATTAAAATTTAATGGGTTCTTCACCTTCACTGAAAAAATACAGTCCTTTATATAATACATTTCTCTCCATCCAATATTCTTGTACCAAACAATATTTCCATCCTTTCTTAGTAAATGAAAATACAACAAATTATCATACAATAGACTAATATAATACTTTATGTTCCTAAAATGTGAATATAAAAAAATTATTGATATTAAAGGGGTTTTTTTAATATAAAATATCACAATTCCGGAATAGTATAGAGATATGTACAAGTTGTATCAATGATTGAATCAGTAAATAAACCCTTGATTAATAATAAATAAATCAAGGATTTAAATTCAATTTAATAAATTATAATCATGAATTTATAAATATTTATAATCAAATCAAATATAATTAAAAACCATTTTAGAATATTTATAAGTAAAATAGAGAGAATGAGTGGATAAACTGAGAAGAGAAAGAAATGTTTAAAAATCACATTTATGATTATAATTTTTGAATTTCATCACATTTTCATCTCTGATATACAATTAATAATGACTAAAACATTAATATTGAAATATATCATATCCATTTATGTAATTATTGATCATGAATTGAAATTTTAATTTTTTATAAACAATTTATTGATGATAAAATGGTTTGATGATATGATTGTTTGGAAAATACTGTTTTCAATTTCATTTTATAGATTTGATTATTTTTTTTAATCCATCTGTAAAATGACCATAAAACTCATAAAAATACATAAAACAAAATATTTATTAATTATACATAAGTTATTCTAACCAACAATGATGGTGGAGATAAGTAAATAATTGACAATATCTTCATTGGAATAAGAATGAACCAATAATGATACATTCCCAAAGTGGTGGGAGATAGATAATACTTATACATTATAAATATTTTATAGTTAATATATATTATTAAAATAATATTTATATATAGATATATAGTATACAATAAAATATATAAAGGAAGTGATAAATAAATTATTTACAACAACTTCATAGGTCAGTAAATAGACCATTAACGAGAGATTTTGAATAATTTGAGAGATATTAATATTCATTATAAATATATTATAAAAAAATTTCAATATCATAGCGAAATTTATTTCATTTTAATATAATAATTATTTTATGTACGTAATATTATTTTACAGAGGGTTTGGAGAATTAAAGAATGATGTATGGTAATTTAATGAAAAAATGAAGGAATGCTAATTTGTTTTTGGGGATTCCCCTTTGTTAAGAACATTGATTCCTAGAATTCTATGGGTTGGATAACAACATAATAATATTAAATATGGATTAATTTTAATAGAACTATATTTTTTACATCTAGTGATGTTATGATTGTAGAAAATTGATTTTCTAGAGGGGAAATAGGGGTATTCATACATCAAGAGGTGGAATTTCAGGTCAAAATAACTAATATATTATTATTTCATGTCCAAGACATGTAATAGTGGTTTTATTTGAGTCTCTGAAATTTTATGACTAAAAAATCATGTTTTTATGACTTTTAATTCATTAAAATGCCAAATTTATTAGTTTATAAAGTATATTAGTGAGGATAAAATATATATTTTAAATGATAAATTTAATATCTTTTTGAATTTGTAAATTACATATTATGTTTTAAAGTTATATTTATTGTTATTAATCTAATAATTAGTTTTATTATACCAATTTTTGGTTAATAAATACATTTTATAATTTACTTTGTCTTTATTAGATTAATATTATGTCATAAAATATGTGATTTGTGAAGAATTGTTGTTTTACTATACACTATAAAATTAACATTTTTTTGAATATTTACAAAAATAAACACTCTTGAATAACATATAAGTATTGATACAAAAATTGGGTTAATTTTATCTAAATAATTTATAAATATCGGTAAATTTTTATTTAAATATTAATATTAATTGTTTTTGAAAAACATGCTAAATTACAATTTATTGAAAATATACATATAATTTCTCAGAGTTTGATAATTTTTATTTTCAATAATGGGCATATGTTTATTATATCAACTAGTTTACTATTATAAAAGTCATATTAATATTCTAATTAGTATAATGTCTTCATAATTTATATAAATATATATCATTTCATTCAACCATTATTTACTTGGTTTAATCTCAATGTTTTATATATCCTCTAAAAATTTACAATCCTATATATAATTTTTTCTGTAAAACATTATTTAAGGTTGTGATATTTTTAGGTTACCATGTCTCTTAGATTTTCAAATACTAAATATTTGGTAAGTTTGTTTTTAGTGTTCCACAGTATTATCATTAGTTTTATGGAGTATATTAACTATTTTTATTTGATGTTTTATATTAGAGAGATAAATTAGTTTTGGTTTGTCATAAATGATGAATGTGAATTTTTACTACACCTGGAACCTCAATATAATGAACATATATATTAAGAAGGAAAATATATTATAGAAAAGATTGGGTTGTTACATTCCTCCTATAGAAAAAAAATGTCATCCCTTAAAATTCAACTTATATCTGCAGCCGAGATAGATGAGGGATGTTATAATTCATTTCACCCATAGGTTAAAATGTTTCCTATTCATACATATTGTTTTTCAATATAATATAATAACTTGAGTTGTCTAATTTTATAGATATTTATCACTACAGACCAAGATCTTTATCAGATTCTCCTTATAAGGGAGGTTATTTTATTATTATAACTAATTCATATTTAAAACATTTGGGGAATTTGGTATTTAATTACATAAGAGGGACACATGGAATACATCACACACTTTGAATAGGTTTAGTGTACGGTTTAATCGATAGGCTACAACTCCTGCATAATCAAGGATCTCAAATGGACCAATATAAATAGATATGAAGATTTTCTTCTTCAAAATCATTAAGACTCTCTTATCCAGTGTGATTAAAAGGAAGATGTTATCTCTAACATAAAACTCAATGCATCTTCTATAAATTTGAACATCGATTTTTTATCTACATTGAGAAGATTTAACTAGTTACTAAATTACTTGAAAATTATTTTTAATTTCTTATATATGTTTAGGTTATAGTATATTTAGTTCTCTATCTTTATCCCATCACATTGGGATATTATATTTTCACCTTATATAGATATTTATAGAGATAAATATGAATTATTTATTAGATAATTAAATTTTATGAGAACCTTACTAATCAATGGTGTTGTCCCAAATGTATATTTAATTCCACTGAGAATGTTCTCATCATATCCACAATGGATATTCCTTTTAGATTGACCATCTTATAGGGTTGATATGAAATACTAATGATCAATTATTTTTTCAAATAATATTTATGACACATAAATAACCTATAGGATAACCTTGTATCATAATCAGATTTGAATGCACATGGTT
Source organism: Viscum album (assembly GCA_963277665.1). NCBI lineage: Eukaryota > Viridiplantae > Streptophyta > Magnoliopsida > Santalales > Viscaceae > Viscum > Viscum album. The sequence goes on along the minus strand of OY728130.1, from coordinate 648,684,584 downwards.
TCCTATATAAACTCCCTACATTCTTAACAGTTACCTTTTCCAATTAATTGAGTGAGAAACATTCCAAAATGGTAATAATGTAATCATAGTTAGTGACTTGATCCACTAAAACTTATATGAATTTGTTTCCTTTTAAATTTCATTGGTATACCCTATAAAATGTCCTTAGTAATGATCTCCAATTTCAATGTTATTATAGATAATTGATGAATCATCCCCTTACAATTTTGATAACCTTCCTTAACTATAAGGATTAAAAATCACATTAACATGTACTCAAAAATTTCTTCATTCATTTAATACAACTAGAATTTATATAAAATAACATTGTTCATATTATTACTAAATGGGTGGTAGAGAAACAGTATCATTTTGTATCATCTAATTGATCTCACTTTATCTCTGTACTCTATAACCCATAGAGTATTATTCCAAACAAAATAATTTCATCAATATTGATGATTAATTTATAAATCATCCCTTTCATTATTTATATGACATTCATTATAAGCTCCAAGTTATCCCATTGTGTGTACCTAATTTTCTCATGTATCTTTGTTTCAAAAAACATTAAGTAAATGTTTTATTTATTCCTTAACTTTTTTTATTTTCAGATCTATATTCTGTTTTTTCAGGAATATAAGGACTTTCTTAACCCTAAACATGATTGGATAATGGTTTCATTTATAATAATATCATCATATACCTTATATATCACTTCAGTAATGGTTGTTTAATTTCAAATAAAATTCATTGATAAATACAACCACCTTCATGATATACATCCATATCATTCTATGTAATTAATTACATTAAACCCTTATAATCATTATAAATGTCACACATTTCTCGGTATTAAAAACACCACAAACTATTAAATTAAATGATTATAGTTTCAAACTCTATGTCATCTTTTGGGCAGTTTAATTCATATTTTTTCAATTCTACCCTAGAATATGATACTTTCTTTTCATTTTATATGAGTAAGTCACTCGAACCATTCATTGAATCATCACTATATTTCACAAAACCATCTCACTTTTAGGGTAGTTTGAGCATAGGTGACATGAGTAGTATCTTCTAGATTTATCCAATACTCTATTAAAATTTTTCAATCAAGAAATTATTGAATACTTTCCTCATTGACATGGACAATGGATTAAAAAATCATGAGAAATTTCTCACCAAGAATTGATAATACCAATTTAGTAAAATAAAACTATATATCTTTGAGAAATAAGTCTTTGTGATTCATTCCATAATAAATTTATATTAAAATATCCACATATATGCCCTATCCCTTTTGATCACATTCCCAAATAAGTTGAACTTATATATCCAAAACATAAACATTCAAAACATTTGATACATAATATCGTTAATTTCTTCCAAAAAGTACCTATATGCTCATAATGTACTTCTTTAATTTTATATAATATGATATTATTATTAATTTTGATGAGTCTAGTCATGATGTATGTTCACTGAGGTGAGTCAATGAATAGTCACCTGATTATTCATTGCATTATTATTTTTTATAATTTTTCACTTTTTAGAGTGAGAAACCCTACTTCCTAACTTACACACAATGAGGAAATAAACTAGACATGGACAATGAATATACAAGTATCACTACCAAAATGAGTAGCCAATAGTTTGAATGATCTAGAATCACACTAGAGTACATGAACTATTATATTGCCATTTTGGATACAATAATCAGGGTTTATCCATATACTCATGTTATATTACAATATAGAACTCTCCCAAAACAAGAGTAAAGGACTAAATCATGATAAAACATGTTATTGATGATGTATTTTTATTTTATAGGTAGGGATTATCATTTTTTCCTAGAATAAATTTATCTTTAAATGTTTATAGTTTTCATAGACTCCTTTTTCAATGTATAATAATTGTGGTGATTAAAAACATTTAATATGTGTGTAAATTTTAACTTCTTATTTAATTATTTTCACAAATATAAGAACTCTCCTTCATCTTACTCTCATTCTATTCATACTTAGCTACAAAAACTCCTCTTTTTTATTATTAATTAATACCATTTCTATTGAAATTTTTTTGTGAGACCATATTAATATTAATGTTATATTGAATGTGACTCATCTTAATGTTATAATTTGAATAAAAAATTAAAATTCAAACTAAAAAATTTCAACTTCATTTCAAATTATCCTCCTTTTTCTTTAGTGTTTTTAATTATCCAAATAATTTTGGAATATATATTCATATTAAAAAATGATACATCAATATTCTGTAACAAATTATAAAATTAATTCTTTCTTTATGGTGTGACCAAACGATACATGATTCAATTCTTCTTTCCACCTTTGCATTGTGTGGAACATAAATTGTATGATTTTATATCATGACATGTCTCTATCATTCAAATCATACTTCATTTAATACCATGGAATATAATTATTATCATGGAATGACAATATATCATATCCCATAGGCAACTACAGGTTACTCTTCATTTAGGTCTTGCATCGTTGTGTTACTATCATCTTTATAGTGTAACCATTATTTAAAAAATACCTGTATCCAAATTTCCCATATAGAAATTTAATCCGTGAAACAAACCATCACCATATGAATATTTAATTATTTTGGATTCTCTAGAAAATTTTAAAATCTATAATATTAATACCTTTATTAGAAGATATAAATATCAAATTTTGGTTTTGTCTAGAAACATTATGTATTAATTTATACATCATAATTTTTGGTATCAATGCCTTTAGAAAAAGGCAGTGGTCTAGGGAATTATTATTTTTAATCATCAGTTTGAAGAAACGACACCATATTAAATTATCAGTGTCATAGTAAATGTAATAGGATCTCATGTAAAATACATTAACTACAAAAATTATGTGAATAATTACCTCATTCAAATCTATAGTGCATTAATTTTTATCTTGTCGCTAGTGATTTTTGATCAAATGATATGAGGCCAAAACCCACTAAATGATCAAGACATGATTCAAGAGTTCACATACAAACTGAAATTCTTATTTCAGTTTCAAGCACATAACATTGATGATTTTTTTGGAATCATGATGATCGCCATGATCCCATTCCTTCGATCTGAGGAAACAATTAATTCTTGATCTCCATGAATAGTGATTTATCCCTATAGGATGAAGGAATGAGGATATGAGAGATCTAAAATTTATGGGTATAAATAGTAACTCAAAAATGAACTCCATACTACTTATATGATGGATGATAATTACCCTGAAAGTGTTCCCCAACCCTCGTATAAGAAACAACAACTAAATAAGAAATAAAACATACATTATGATAAACTAAATCCTTCATAAATGTCATTTATATTCTATAATGTAATTTTAATATATGCTAATTATATTACATGATAAGACTGATTCATTATAATGACTTAAAATTTGCTTATTATTAAGCAAACCTTAAATATTAATATATTATTTGTATATATAATGTTTTTTTCATAATCACATAATACCTTGTGAATAATTTGAATAAATAAACTCAAAATAATTATTATATTCTTTTATAATATGGAATTCATTTATTTTTTTTGTGATATATTATTCTCGAATATGTCATAAAATATGTGTTGGGGCCCACGTTGTCCTTTAATCCAATTCATTATAATAAGAAAGAATTTTTATTGTGCTATATGTATAACCATCTACGCCCTTATCTCAAAATCATTATTGCATCTGGAAGAGAGCTCAGGCATGGAAAAACCCTAGGTGGCGATACACGCTCCGGACCCCCACCCCCCAATAGGGGAGTCTCCTCCACTGCTGGTCATTGGAGCTCGCCCAATTCCCTTATTCCCCTTATCAATCACTGATTTGATTCCTTCATTCCCACAGATTTTTCATAGCCCAAATTTCATTAAACGATTTGATGGTCTCCCAAAACTGCTCATCAAAATTTCTGATTTTTTTGAGGCATCCTCTCTTATCCATTTAATATTGAACATAAACATTAAGCATTGTTGGTTGTCAGTTGATTTCATTGATAACTGGATTTTTAAACCACTGTTTCTGCAAGAATAAGCGATGGTTTGGTTGTAGGACTCCAAACATATCATGATCTGATTTGCTTCTTATGATGACATGATTCTCTTTTGGTCGAGTTCTCCTCGGACCTATGATGGATCATGATTTCTTCTTGTTAAATGGTCATATGATTTTCATATGCTATGGGATTCATCAATAATGGCGGTTTGGGTATGTTTTCTAGAGCTTCCTATCCCCTTTCAAAATCCATCCACTATTTGTATTCTATGGAACATGGTAGGGAGATATCTCTATTCATACTGTAGGTCTAGGGAAGTGTGTAATCTGATCTTACTAAGGGTTTTTTTCAAAGTCAGTTTATCTAATGAACCTATTTAATTCTTCTATATTGTCGTTGGTAAGGATGTTTGTTACAATAAGTGCATAGTGTATGGGTCTTGGTATGAATTCTGTTTCTTATTCAAGAAACTGGGGCACAAAATGGAAGTTTAGAGGCGAATTGGATTGAGACATTGGGAGGTTCAAGAAACTCGAGCTTCATTTAGTCCTGTTTTTGGGTTTACCAATATATCGGAGGTAAATCACAAGGATGGAATTTAGGAAGGCGAAGGTGATTCAATTGATGGTTCTATAGATTTAGTAGTTATGCAGAAGCAGGTAGGGGTGTTGGCTTCTAAACTGAGTGTCACCAAAATCTTTAATAGGTTTAGACATGATTTGGAAATCCCTCGATGATCTAATGAGGTTGTAGGGGTTATATAGAATAGTGGTGCTATCCAATTTGAGGTGAATGATGTCTTGTCAATCTAAAATGCAATAGCAGTTAGTGTTGTAGAAACTGATAGTCTGGTTAGGATATTGCTGCTAATCCTCAAGAGGTGAAGTCCCATTAAAATATGAGTAAGGAAGTGGTGGATCAGTAGGCTGAATGTAATGACCACACTATTGGGGAGGACCTTTAATTGTTTGTCTCTAAGGTTAGCAATATTCTACAATAGTTCATTGGTCGGGGCATAGTGCAATTGAGAGGTGTTTATTTTATTGTGTAAGAATCCAAGAATGATGATCATGTTAATAACAACCTAAATGATAACAATTCTCCTATTTCCATGGATCATGCCGGATAGCATTAGGGGAAGGATTTCATCCCAATCTGTAATCATTTTTCAGGTCTAGAGGGCTTGGCTCTGGATCCATAGAACACCATTGATGAACAAGTACAATGCGGGATAGATAATGATGTGGATATCTCTGGTTGCACCTTGGTCATAGGGAAGAAAAACAACGGGAAAAGGGATTACTCGTATCTTTCAAAGCCACTAAAGACCATGTTAGGTAAAAATATTAAAGCAATGGAGTTGTAATACATGTCTTCTTCTAGTGCTAATATGAAGGGGAATTTTGAATGTGTTATGGCTGATTTAGATGAGGTTGGTGCAAAAACAACAGTGGTGTGGAAAATGGTCCTAAAGAGAAATCTTTAGGACATGTAGTTCATTCAGAAGAAGAAATGGTGGAGGAGTTTCATTTTATAAATGTTACTCAAGGAGAGGCATAAAAAATGATGGGTAGGCCACTTCACGTGGCTTTCAATAGTGAGAAGGCTGCATGGATTCACAAACATGATCTTATAATGATAAGCAGTTTTAATGAATGGAAGATATATAATGTGTAGTACTTTCAAACATTGGATAAGATGGTAGATCACTTTGATGACATCATCTCTAAAAATCTAGATACACATGTGAAAAATATCTCCTACAAAATAGTAAGGAAGGAATTATCTAATTATATTAAGTTATGATTCAATAATTTTGTGATCTCTTTTAGGGCATGTCCTCCTTGTTGAATTGTTTTTCTTATCACTTTTCCTTAAAAGTGTTTTCTAATAAAAATTACTTTTCAGTCATTCGATATCAGTGAATACTATTCCTAGAATATGTGTTTATTCTAGCAACCCATGAGCGCCCTTATTAAGATAAATGATAGTCATCACAATAATAACCTTCCTATTAACATACATCCTATAATATAATATATTTGTCTCACGATTTCTCATAATGTAGGATTAAAAAAAATTCATCATCTATACATAATGTTTTATTCATTTATCAAACTAGATGGACTTACCTTATTTTATTATGGTCATTTATTTAACGAAGTTACAACCATCATGATCCATAATTACTAAAATATCACTTCATTTCATAAGTGACAAATTCTCTCTTGATTATTCAATTAATGTCATATCACCAATGACAAACCCAAAACAAAATACTTTGTTATGGAATAAGTTCCATTGTTTTTTTCATACATCAAGGTTTGTGAAAAAATCGTCTACAAGAATAATAATATCAATTTTAGAGACTATTACACATGTTCATAGAGAGGAACTACCATTACTTTCCAAAAAGGGTTGTTTTTATTGGCATATCACAACCCATATTTTAATACACATTTATTTTTTATTTCTTTCAGAAATATAAAATAAATACTACCCGATAAGATCATGTGGACTTTTTTATTTGTCTAATTAGGTGAATTACATAATAAATTTAAAAATAAATACAAAAACATGATTTAAAATTTCATAACATGTTCTTATATTCCCAGCATTTTTTAAAACTGCAAGGCTTAACCTTGGGGCATACATAAAAAAAGTGATGAGAAATAAAGACTATTATGGTAAAAATAAAAGAATATCATGATGAATATAATACATGTGAATCAAGAAGTATTTCATGGTGACATAAAATGTTTTACAATCATAAACAAGAACAATAAGTCAAGATATAATATGGTAACATTAAGGAAACATTGGAATGTGGAAACAACATAAAACTGACATTATAAGCATAAGTTGAGGATAAAAACCAATGTAAAATAAAATATTATGTTTAGGGTAACCTCTCATTAACCACAAGTGGAATATTATGATATATTAACATTACTCAATGCATTTGGGGGATATTTAATTTTGGGACCACACATCACATTCATATCATGTATATGCATATGTTTTCTACATAGAACAGACAACATAAGGATGTATTTCATAAATTTTAATCCTAGGATTAAGAATCATGGGTTAAATACATGGAAGTCCCTAATATAGGAAATATATTTACATATATGTTAATACCATTTATTTGATATGGGTTGGGTATTCACTATAAAATAGTTTTGTATGAAAAAATCACCAGATACATTTGGATGCATAATGATTGTACAAAAAGATTCATATAAGGGATTAGTGAGATGGAAACAGGTATATCATCACTTTTAAATGATAAATAAAATAATAGGGACGTGTAATGACATATTCCAATATAAAAATTTTGATATTGAAATGAATTATATAAAGGTAGTCCTCAAATAAAGAGGAGAATGGGAGGGCCATCTCCCTTGAATGGGCGCTTCTAAAAGATCAGGAGATTCTTAAGAGTTTGGGGGAACTTTGGGAGGGCTTTATTGAGGGAATGGTAGAGTAAAATAGTGCTCTAAAGGGTTATAGTTAACAGTACGCGGATTTTGTGTGTGATTATATAGAAAACTAGAGTGGAAATATTTATTAATTTCTAAACATAGCTTTTGGACACTATATGATAAATTAATAAAAACCATAATACATCCCATATTTTTTCCATGATTTCGTTAAAAAATGATTCAATTTAATAATTTTATAAACATACTAACCAATCTCCTTAAAATAATACCCTTGGTGAAGTGGAAGTGAGTCGTGTTTATAATGAATTGATTTAAAAAAATATAATATTGGATTGGAGGATTCATTAAGGCATTATGAAATTAATAAAATAACCAAAAACCACATTATCATAAATGGGAAATGTAATTTGGGTAATGTATATTCATTTTATTTATTATTACAACACTTTTATTATTTTATAATATAATAATACACAGTTTATATTTATAGAATATTTAATTTTAACCAAAAAAATTAACTGTATACAATAATTAGGAAAAACTCACCATCATTTAATTCCAACATGATGATTTAATAGTATTATTTTTATCAAAATAATTTAATGAATATAATAATTTAATCATTTAAATCAATCATCCTCATTTATTAAATTTTTTTTTATAATAACATTTTTTTTACCCAAATAAAAATTTCACATGAATTCATAAAATTATATTATAATTTATAATTAATAAATATAATTTATAAATAATATTTTATTAAAATATCATTTAATTCAAAAATTGATGAATTAATTTAAGATATTATCTTGATTGAATCAACTGATTTACCAATTATATAATTTTTGTTTCTTTATATTAAAATAAAATTTTATCAAACATATTATGTAATCATTAAGCAACCATAAAATATAAATATATATATTTTTTAAAATAAAATACATAACATTTTATCAAACTAGTGAATTACTTAATTATAAGGTGAGTGATGGTGAGATTTGTTTGGGATGGTTCGGTGAACATGGTTTCAATCGTGATCTTGATGAATGTAAACTTCTATCACAAATGGTTTCCCTCACACATAAGCATTAAAATCTCATCTTGGGAATAGTAAATGTAAAATAAAAATGATATTATATCCCTTAAAAATTATGATAAATGGGCTTCATAGGGTATGATCCTACGGGTTGAGGACATCACTTCCTTTTTCTAGGCTAATTGGATTAAAAAAACATATATTTATATAATAATTATATGAAAAATGTATATCAATTATACAATCAATGTTTATGATGCCTAATGGTATTTTAAATATTAAGGGATAAAACATAAAATGGTCTACAATTTCTAATGTAGTACATGTGTTTTTTATAATTTAATTTCCTAATTTATAGTGTACTCATTAGAAAATTTATTTTCATTCATAAAACTTTGAGTCATTACATTCATCAATCCTTCAGAAATTTTACAAATAAATTTTCCATTTTAAATATTTAAATATTTTAGGGTTCTTTTTTAACCTAATCAAGTTACCATGTTTCATCCTCAAACTTTTGGTTCCACCATTACACATTACACAAGATATTTTTCTTGTTTCACAAAACTCTGTCTCTACAATCTAAAATCATCACTGGTTGTTCCTTATATAAAATATCCTTCTCCATCAGTACTACCCCTACATTCAATACATATGAGGGTATTTGAATATGTTTCCTCAATATGGATACATGAAAAACATCATTTACATTATATATTCTAGGTGGGAGTGTGAGTTTATACACCACCACTTCGATGTGATCAAGGATCTCAATGGGACATATGTATCTTGGTCTAAGAATTCCCTTCTTCACAAACCTAATGACATTATTATATGGAGATATATAAAGGAAAACATTCTCTCTAACATCAAACCTCTTGTATCATTGATTATTTTCAAAATAAATTTTATCTCGACTTTATATATATTTCATATGATTTCAAATGGATTGAAGAAAATATGTAATTTCTTGGATAATATCATATCTTACTAGTTTCTATTCCTTTACTTCATCCCATGACAATGAATTTCAACACTTCTTCAAATATAGAGCCTCATAAGGTTATATTTGAATGTTACAATAGAAACTATTGTTATATGTTATCTACAATAGAGGATAGTGTGGGTCACAACATCCACATAAATTTATTAAAAAAGATATAATAAAATATAATAGATTTTTAATGGTTATTTTAGACTAACCATCCATCATAGGTTGGTAAAAATAGATTATAATTGGTTCTATAATGAATTATCATTGAAGGATTCTAAAAAAACTCCTGGTATACCTCAGATAACAATCATATAAAATAGAGATTGGAACTCAGTATAGTTATGCGACTTTATTTATATATTTGTGACTTGGTCAAGAGTGAAATCATCCCTTATAGGAATGAAATATGACAAATTTTTTAGGATATTGACAACCACCTAGATCCCATTATTGTATTTAGATGTCATGGGGAGTCTTAAGATGAAATCTATGGTTATGTTTTCCCTTGTACATATTGTATGGGAAATGGCTTCACAATACCCTTAGGATTATTTCATTCAACCTTGACTTATTAGTATACCAATCATAATGATACAAATTCTACAATATCTCTCTTCGTGTAATACTACTAGAATACATTTTCAAATAATTATAAATCATAGTAATTCTAAAGAAGGATAAGATATTCCCATCATCATGAAGGTCTATCTCTAGTTTGGGTTTTGATGGGACACATATCTGGGATCCAATAAATATAAATCCATATCTAGTATTGTTGACCTCCATTGTATTTTCTACCATTTTCTATATCACACCATCATATTTCTAGTACTTATTGATCCCCTCAATAATATTTTGTTGAGAATTTTTTTATAAATGTGTCATTAAGATCATTTTATTTTTTTCATGTCCGTCCATTTTATTTCAAATAAGATTAGATCCCATATAATCTATATAATGGATATGGTTGGTGGATCCTTTTTACTCAGAGCAGCTATCATGTTTTTCACCTTCCTGATATAAAAATAGAATGGAATCTCATAATACATGATCGTATCCAACAAAGTTATGAGATCATATTTATCAACTTTTTATGAATATATAATTGAGGATTTTATGGTCCATATATATGTCACACATATCTACATAAAAATAATTTCTCCAAATATTCTATGTAAATATTACTACATCCAATCCTAGATCATACGTTGAGTAGTTATCATTGATATGTAATTGGTAGGAGGAATAAGATATCAAATTTTCATATCTTCAAGAGTACATAATATAATCACTTTTTATATTAATTATTGTAGATATAAAATCCATTTCCACTATTTGGTAATGTGAGATCAAATGCAGTGATTAGCATCTTCTTCACCTCTTCAAATCCATTCATCAGTCTATAACAACATCACCCCCTTAGGAGTTAACTTGGTCAGTGGGATTTAAAATCATGATATGTTTCTTAAAAATAAATGTTAATTTATTATCAATCTAATGAAACTAGATATTTCTTTCAGATTTGTTGTTCTAGGAAATCATTTAATTTCATTTGTTATGATATATCTAAATATATCACATTAATTTTGAAAACCTACCATATGAATGCCATCTTATCTATTTGAAACATTAATTTTATATAGTTGTTTATATAATTTTTCTTTGGAGAAGTATTCAGTATAGATTTCAAATGATTCCCATGTTACTCTTTTCTTTCAAAGTATATAATAATATCACTTATGAATAATAACAAATTTTTTTCAATGAAATCCCTAAAGAATATATTCATCATATCCACGAATAATTATGGAGAAATAATGAGTTAAAATGTAATCACTATGAACTACAAGTTTTTTTAACTAATATGAAAGCTAGAACATGGTATATCCTTCTTCATCGCTTTTACATGGTAATATCCTAACTGAAGATATACCTTAGAGAAGTATTCATCTCCACATAGCTAATAATAAATAGTCAACAGTCAATGGAAGATGATAATTTTTCATTATAATAATTTTTTAGTTCAAAAAATCAATATATTGACACATTGACTCATCCTTCTTCTTGACATTGAGGATCGACATACCCCATGGTGAATCACTTGGGTGTATAAACCCTATTTCTATATTCTCTTATAATTTCTTCTTGAGATCCTCAAGTTCAAAAATGTTCATTCTATACAGAGTCTTGGATATTTTAAATGATATGGGTATAAGATTGATCAAGAACTCAAACTCTTAATTAAGAGGAAAACTGAAAAACTATTTAAGAAGCATACTGGTGAATTACATTACGATCAAAAAGCCACCACAATGGATCTTTTCCTTAGAATCAATCATCTGATATATATACGCCTATTCACAAGGATATATGATACTTTCATAATATGATGATACCATTGGAGTTTCAGTGTCCTCATTACACATTTATATAATTTGAGGTTAATTAATGATATATATGTTTATTTTCTTGTCTTGATAATTTATGTTGTCTCTATAGAAGGAAATCCAATACATTCCTAAAATATCATTTAATTCATATAAAAGGACTATGATAAGGTTCAAGGGGATTTAGCCCTTAAATTTTGGTTGGGGAGGAATTATATATTATGGATGCATCAATTAACCTATTTTTCATCTCCACCAATAACAAAACTTCTATGTATTTAAGCGATGTTTGAGTAGTTCTACAAAATATAACTGATATTAAAGAATGCATAGAACAATTTTCATTTAAGACATTTGATATTATTAAATAGATGATGATCTTCCCTATCAATATTTGATTTTGGATGTAATCATTTACTTAATATAAAATAGACATAATGATGAAAATATTCAAAACATTTAGCGTATAAAAGTGAAACTAAGAAAATTAAAATGAAACGTCATAAATTTAATATTTATATTATGTTTCACATCCCATGGAATGTGTGCTCTGATAAGGAATCACTACTTCCAAGTAGTTTCCATTGGATTGATTTATAGAATCAGAAATTTCCAACAATTCTTTATCCAAAGGGGCCATCTTTCTAAAGGCCGATCATCGTCAGGTTTTAACATTTGATACATAAGAAAATAAATTGGTCGAGAGGATGGGAGGTCAAACTCATCAAACCATTTTTATCGAAATTCTTTACTACTTGTAGACTCTCTTATAGATTTATGATATTTTCATGTACCCTTGTTAATTTACCTTTTATAACATAGATTTCCCAAGAAATTTGAAATCAATTATTAATGTGTAAAATTTAGAATCGTCCATATGTATTTGAGGTTCTTCCATAATAGAGATATCAATATTTATTCAATGTTATTCATAAATGGAAATCACTCATATACTATTTAGAGATTATTTTGACCATTTTTATGATAATACAGGTTTTTAAGCAACTCAGTGGGGGCACTCATGAATTTATTATCATCCAGGGAGTTTAATGTTTGTTTTGATGTTGGGATCATACCCATAAATAGGTACCTATGTATCCTTGAAAAAGGAATCAGAACCATCATAGTTCAGTTCCACTAATTAGAACACATCATTTATTTTATGTTCATTTGATAATGACCTAGATGTAATGTTTAATGTCATGTGGTATGGATATCTAAGTGGATGGTGCTTAGTTAAATCATGGTGAGATACTTATGCCTAATAATCCTAGGGATCATGGAAAAAATATGGTTTTCTAATTTGGACTAGACCCTATTGGGAATATGGACCAGGAAGAATAGGGTTGTTTTGGAGTTTTAGGTTTGAATCTTAGAGAGGATTATTGTATATCCCATTTGTATGGAAATCAAAGACCACTAGTTCAGTTAATCTATTAGGGGAGTCTAGTCCTTTGAATGAACTGAGTTTGGGCATACATCCTAAAAAAGATTCCATTTATGGATGAAATGATATGGGACTCGGGCCATGGGAAGGCTTTCTTTGTATCCTAATTATGGTGGGAATAAGAGTTCTCATAGTTCATTTTGGTGGGGTGTTTTTATAAATGATGTGATCATCCAAAATCTCTAATACCATGTGATTCATGCTTGGTGTGAGAAACAAGAGGATGTAAAATATTCAAAAACGACACACACACATTTTTCCTCCTCCGCTGGTGGAAGAGGACATGTCTATGGAGGTGAGGGTGGATGAGGCCGAGGAAACCGTGGAAGAGGGCATGGAGCGATGAATGTTTCAATGTGGGATGAAATTGGAGGTCATGCAGCCCGAATTAAGAAAGATTAGGGAATTACCTAAATGGGAGTTCCCTTGTGGATCCCAATACAGGAGGGAGAATTTTCTTTTGTTTGAATTGAAAAGAAATTGTATCACACCCTATACTTATTGGGAACTGGAGGCTCCATGTTTTAGAGATGAGATGTGTAGGTCAGGACACAAACCCTAATCCTCTAAATCGGGATCTGCTCAAAACTGTTCCCTGAAGAAATTTCCACGTGACTATTGATATACAAACCCATAGACACTCCATGAATCGTGACCCCATTAGGAAACAAATGTGTATAACCTCTGATTGTGCATATACAAACCGAAATATTAGCCACGCTAATGTAACCTTCCAAATGGTTTGATAGTTGAGGATGTTTTGGTGGAGGCTTCAACTTAGTCCCTTTTCGATAAGGGATTCATGGATGTAGATACCCTTCCATGAGTGTCTTTTGAAGAGGGTTTACAAGATGATGCATAGGACCTGTCCGTAGCTCTAAAGTGTATATATACCGCAAAGGTACAATGCGTAGTAACACCAAGAAAATATGTTGTGTAGGTGTGCCACACGGGTCTTATAAATTACTAAAAAAATTGATTAACATAGGAGAACTTAGTATATGAAAGATACAATGTTTTATAGGATCAAAACATGCTTATCCCATCTAATTTAGACTTCTCTAGTGTTTTTGGAGAGCTACCTTAAAAAATTTGATGGATATGGGTGAGAGAGTTATGCAATGGGAGCATCAAGTGTTCTTCCAACATTTTTTAGTTGAAAAATGAGGAGCCCAAGGGTCTTATTTATAGTCACGGAGATGAATGGTTGAATGAAATTTATCTGTATAGGTCGGTCGTACAACTCCTCTACAAAGCTCCTCCGTGTAAGAGTACATATTGCATCATGTCGCGTAGCTCTGTTTCATAGGTCTGTCACATAGGTCCACTGTGTAGGTCCTCCATGGTCCCCTATAATTTATTATGCCTTTTAGTAAATTAAGCTTCATCTTAAGACTTTTAAATATTCAAGTGAGTTATTTATGTTCCTTTTTTCTTAATAGGGGCTGTCAAACGCCCCCCCACCCTCAGAATTAGATCCGATTAGAAAGAGGGTCGATACTAGAGGTAAAATTGTGAGGAAAATACTATGGAGAAATTTCTGAGCCACACAGGGATGCCACGTAGCTATTTTACAAAGAAATGCTACATTGGAAAATGATATCTATAAATAGGTATGTTCTTTTTTGATTTTCTCTATTTGTGATCTCAGATTTTCCGATCGCATTCTGTAGCTTATTCTTCCCACCTTTTCTTATTGTGATCACATGTAGGTTCCTTGACATTTTCTCATGGTGAAACAATTTGAGTGATGGGGATACACGGAAGTGTTTTTTAGAAGGATTTACACTAGTATCCTTTTCTTAGGAACTACCCAGATGACCTCATCGAAGAAACTACGCGAAGATTTCCTTTGCAAATTTTGGGATTCATTTAAGTCAAAATTTAAATTATCACAACTAAAAATTACATCCTAATATGGGGGAACTTTTATAATTATTTTGCAAGAAATGGCTCACTTGTTGACCACTACTGAGGAAACCAAGGCTCCTAAAAACTAGATGATAATGATCTTCAGACTAGAATATTATGGTGTTGTTGAAAGTACCCTCCATGGGTTGCTGAATGGATTAAGTCCATATCAACATTAATACCCACAATTTCACTATCTTCCCTTATACAAGCATGGGATTTTACAAGATTCCCACATTCTTTCCATTAAAAGACATCATCCAAAGAATGTTTTTCTCAAATACTCCCATTTTCCTTGTATGAATATTACCATGAAGGGTATGCCAGTTCATTTAGAAATATTCCGTATGGGAAGCATCCTACACCATAGTGGTTGTAATCATGATATGAAAGATCATGTTTTGGAGCCAATGACACATTTTTGGGATTCAACATTTTGTTCTTTATAAACATATCATTGTAATTGTTAGATGAAACACTGGGATCTTTGTTCCAAAGGAGAAGTTAAACATGAATGGATGTGATTTTTTTGGGTACGCTATATTTGTTTAGAATTCAAGAAAGATCCAACAAATGATCACATTAATGACATTGTAGGGATGGGAGAAACATAATTTTATAAAAATGACTTCATTTCTAAATTCATGAGCTGATGGAGTGTAGAAAAATACTTTCCACTCGATGGATGGTGTGGTTGGCATCATTTTTTGGGATATCTACCAAATATCCTGGGATCCTATTCTCAGGGAAATGTATGATGATTTCATTCCACTAGAAACAACATGGGGTGATGTAACCAAGACACCACCATTGGATCATGAAATATTATAAATAGAGAGAAATCTCTTAAAGTTAAGAAATATATTCATGAAATAGTATGGATTGAAGAAATTTCAGAACCAATAATAGAGAAGGGTCCCATATGTGGACATGCTACTGTTTGTCCTTCTCTAGATGAAAAGGGAATTTTAGGCACATATCAGCCCACATTAGAGAGAGTTGACTTCAATCACTAGAGATATAAATTAAAATCTAATATTTATGCAAAGGTGCACTTAGCTGGATTTCGTTCCATGTGGATAAGCATTTAATTGCTTCCACTCTATGAGTTCGGTGGCAGTGTAATTCCATAGGCAATCGTTGTAACGCCCTGACCCCAGTTGCATAGAGTCGGTGCTTTAGTACATAAAATTGGCATGATCACAAGAAAGATCAAGTCTCGAAAGACCAATTAGTTTAGTATCCTTAGAAAAACTAGATACATTAATATTATTTACATTATATCATAAAGTGAAAACTACTACTACAACATCTTGTCTTCATATCCCCTCATATTATCCCTATAGGTCATTCATAAATTACTTCTTCACATCCTGGAAAAAATAAAACATTGAAAGGGGTGAGCTCAGATGCTCAATAAGGATAACAATATAGTAGAAACATTCATAAATAGGCATAAACATTTAAGGCAATGTATAGCTGAAACAGAAGCCTTATAAAATTCAACTTCAACATAATATGGAAAAGATAAAATTAAATAATTCTGTTTACTTATTCACATGGATATTATACTAGTCGAATAATCACATGCAATATCAATAACCACTTTCATAATGATGGAATGCATAATTCCAGACTATCATAACCCCATAGCCAAGGCCTCGTGCCAAGACTACAAATATGATTTTGTTAAGACCATGTGCCAAGACACTAGTTTGTCTCATGATTCCTACCAATGCATCGAGGAGCTATAGTGGGCTCCACCAGTCACTTACTATGTCCAATGCATTCCTCATATGAATAGGTTTAAACATAACATAAACATTCGTGTTAAAACTAGCATAAGAAATGTCAATACATTCTCCATAAACCATTAATGGTATAAAAATAACACATCCACAGTCAAACATATCACCAAACCTTCAATACAATATGGAACTTTTGAATCATAATAAATCAAATTCAAATAAGCTTAAAATCCATCAAAGGATGTTTACATAGATGAAATCAAATCTATTTGAGAGAAATCTCTCTTTTTTTGGAAATCATTTAAAAGTCACACATTTATAAAGGAAGTAATTTAAAATAGATTTTTGAATCAAAGTGCCCCATACCACTTTGAAAAATTTGAAAATTAATGTCATTTAACAACATTAATGTACATATAAATAAATCCTTAAAATCATTTTTAATACATGGAGATTAATTAAAAAGATTTAGAAAGATAAATATTTAAAACATTTAAAATTCTGATATTGATAAAGAGTACCTTTCACAAATTCTTAAAATATTCATTTTAAAATCATTTAAAGGTCACATAATTATAAAATAAAACATTTACATTCAAATTATTATTATAATCTTGTATGTGATGATTCAAAGATTTTACAATTGTGAAAAATAACCGCACCCGCCGTATAAGTTAAAAAAAGGCGTCCTTAATTTTGTCAAAAAGGTTAAAAGGGCCTTGTTTGGAAAATGACGTAAAGATTCCATTATAAGCATCTTATAAAAATTCAAACAAGGGTAAAAATGACTTTAACCAATATTCTGAAAAATGTTAAGAATGTTTTGAAATACATTTTTAAGAAACATGGATGTGGATGATGAAGAGGTCTCAGTTGATAATCACATATAAACAACCTCAGATAATGAAGAGATTGAGAAATAACCCTTACCTTGTACTTTTCCTTGGTTGAGGGTAGGTTAACCTCTCGTATAATGGGTAAATAATTGTACTTAAATTATACATGAATCATATACATTAATATGATATCAAATATTATCTTTTAACATTGATTTGTTAATAATATCTTAGTATTATCATTGTTTCAGGTGTTAACTTACTTGTTTTCTTTTATATGTTTTGATACGTAAGATGTGTTTGTTATGGATAGGTTGTATCATATTCATATCCAGAATTATATCAAGTCTTTAAAAATTATTTTTAATCCTTAAATGAGAATTATTCTTGAATGGATATGATGGGGAATGAATCTCATCGCGTTCATGGAGACGGTAGTCCGTACGTACGCAGGAGCGACAATAGAATTCTTTTGATATTAAAATAATATATAATTGGATGGTATATAATATATACAGATTCATTATCATGTTATATTTATTTTTTTCATTAATTAAACATCATTATTATACCCATCCAAATAATAATATATTGAATAACAATTACACCACGACGTGGAGACGATAATCCGTACGTACGCATGTATGGTGACATGTCATTCAAAGGATAGATAGAATAATGAATATGGTCGTACCATATTTATAATAATATCAATGTATAGGGGAGATACTGGAGTTATCACTTTATAATGGGAATAAATAATAAAGAAGAAGTTGAAGAAGATATGAACTTGAAAAAGGGTGGTGAAAACATTTCCTCTTCTTTGGGTTCTTTCATTTGATTTGATCAAAAGGGATCCATAGGTTGGATTTCTGATAAAACTATGGCCTCTAGGATGATTTGAAGAAAGTTGATAGAGTATTTGGGTAGGTTTTGGCTGAACCAAAAGGCTTTGAAAGTGTGAATAATTGGTTATAATTGGTGTTCTTTTATAAGGAGGAGGAGGGGAACCTTAGGAAAATCAAGAAATATTATTTTGTAATAAATTAAAATTCTGTTTTTAATGGCTCCAAAGTTGATTATTTAATGTTTATGGTGGTGATGGGTCGAAAACCACTCATCCAATAGAATTTATACATGTTTGGATCATTATATTAACTTTATATTTTAGTTTTAAATCTTAGTTAATTAGTGTGACACTTACCATGTCACTTTGTATTTTTATATTATATAGTTAATAAACATACTATATACCTCCAAGAGACCCCAAAGTGGTCCATTAATGATAAAAATATAATGATATAAGTCTCTTGGATGATCCGTAGATTTTTAGGAATTGAATATAAATTAATAATATAATATTTGTTTTAAAAACTCTTTTATGTCAATTTTGACACTATTGGGTATTTTGTTTTTCATAAATTCATAACAGCATTATTACGTCGAAAACAATTTATATAAACAATAATAATATGTCATGGTAACCGATAAAATTAGTATAATTAATAAAAAGTCTCAAATTACATTTATTTGGGTAAATATAATATCAGTTATCTTAATCATTCATTAATACTGTACTTACTACATCATCATTGTGTAATATATAAATTAAATTATTTAATGTCTAAAAATTATAAATAAAATACCATAACGTAGGAAATCGTTTTATCTTTCTAATAAATTTGTATAGTCGAAAATACAACATATATAACCCTATGTAAAAATTGTTTTTCTAAAAGATATATGCTTATGTCATTTTTGTATTTATTTTAACTTAATTAATATAAAGTGTCCTTATCACCTAAAATTGGCTCCATGGGATCCCAAAATCGACCCAAAGATACCCATGGTCGGACATGTTTCATCCAATAAGGTTAGAACATGTTTTAGTGTAATTTAGTATTATTATAATATTATTTTTTTACCCTTATTTACCAGATTTACCCTTTAATCATGGTAAATAAAATAATTACCGTAGTAATTATTCAAAATGTATAAAAATATAAGTTACCTATTTAAACAATTTGGACCTCATGATTATAAATATGGAATCCATTTTTCTAAATTCAAAACACAGAAGTGGAAGTAATTAATTTAAAATTAATTCCCGTTGTCGAAACAAAAAGTGTGTTGTTAACAAATAATAACTATCAAAAGATTGACACTTTCTTATGTCCAGTTTAAATATGAAATTATGTAAAATGACCAAAATTGGATTAAATTTTAATATTATAATCTAATTATAATTTAAAATCACTCAAATTCATAATTTATCACAATTAATTATTTCGATTAAAAAAGTTGTTTTTAATTAAAATTTAGTAATTTTCACTATTCCTCAAAATATAAAAGTTATCAGAAAAGTACCAAAATTTCACCCTAAGATAATTTAGATATTTCGAATCCAAAAATGAAGTCTATTTTACAAATTCAAAACATAAAATTTTCATTTATTAAATTATTAGCCGCTGTCAAAACCAAAAGGCATATTTTTAAGAAATAATAACTATTAAAAGTTTGACACTTGTTTATGCCAATTTCAAAGTGAAATTACTTACAATAACCATAATTAGATTAAATGATAAAAATTTAATATATTTATACTTCCAAACCATTAAAATTTATAATTTAACAATATAAATTATTTTGATTAAAAAAGATGTTTTCAGTTAAAATATAGTATTTTTCACTATTCACCCAAATTTGAAAGTTATCACAAAAAACACCAAAAAATTATTGAAACTAAATTCATATGTACTGATTCTAAATTAGAAGTTAATTTTTTCAAATTAAACATATAAAATCTTCAAATATTGGATTTAAAAAGGCTTCATCATTAAAGGCGGTAAAATTTCAATTTTTGAGAAAAACTTCTTTTATCTGAAAAAATGAATTTCTTCTTAAATTATGTCTTAGAAACTCATAATATAGATTCTCAAATTTTAAAGATAATAGAAAAATTTAAAATTCAGTTAATATTATTCTTAACCGCTTTTGAACGGCTAGTTTGGTGAGTAGTGGTGCATTTGAACTCAGTGTTGCATACAACACACGCTATTGTATTATTCAAAAATAAATGTACCATGGAAGCTTGAGGTGTTATATTCCCCCCTCCTTCACTAAATTTTGTCCTAGATTATTCAAAGAGAAGCATACCATGGAATCTTAGGGTGTTACATACTCCCCTCCTTCAATAAATTGCGTCCTCACAATTTGAAATTATTTTCCAAAAATAAAAGGTTGAAAATAAAAAATATCTTTGTGGGAAAACCCACATCAGAAATTGGGTTAATAAAATTTAGTCTTAATGAGAGGAAAGGGAAATTAAAGGGTCACCAAAAAATCATGATCTCCATTAGGAGAACATTGGTGGAAATTAGAGACATATAATTGGAGGAAAAACACAAATATTTATAGGTAGTGATTGAGGTCATCAATCGCAAAAAAGTGTAAAATTGAGGGCCTTAAATTCATCGTTCTATGATGATTTAAAATACCATCAGTTCAAAAAACATATGGTTTTAGGATAACATATTTTTTTGTTTTAATATGGCTTCACTAAAGTATATGAATTAATTTCTTCATTGAACAAGAGAAGAAGAAAAATATGTACTTGACAAGTAGAGTCCCATCCTCTAACTAATTTCTAGCACAAACTAATCTTTCACTATAAAAGATAATAGAACTTAAAAATAATATTCTATTTATCCTATTCATATAGGGTTCAAAAAAATGACATTATAATTTATCTACCAGATTTTTTTAAAAAAAGACTACATTATTCAATCCAGGACATCACGTGGGCCTATGGTAGATGATACACCCTTATTGCCCTTAGGTTACAGGTTCAAGTCTTGCGGCCTTTCCAGACGTGATGGGTTGCCGACCAACCTCCGGGGTGTCCTGTTATGGCAATCCAAAAATAATCTCAAACTAGAATTATCCAAAATACTTCTGTCCAAACTCACAGTCCAAAATTTCTAAGAAAGGTTAACACAATAAAGATCTTTTTTACCCCGTAATATCATGTGAAGACCTTCATCATATATTCTTTTAAAACACTGAAACATCCTGAATTACCATAAAACCTTATTTATTACATTCATGCTCCCTCATTACTTATTGAATACTGGATATACTTCATCCATCCAAAAATGTTGTAAACTCCAACAATGATGGAATATACAAATCTTTAATCAGTTTCAAGGCAGTGAAGAATCTCTAATATAATTTACCAAATCAACCATATCTTATTCCAAAATCAGTAACTCAATATTAAGACCATATTAAGGTTTATCTTTCCTTCAACCATTTAGTTTCCAAAAAGTTTAACTTACTGTAGAGTCACTTTCCTTAGTACCATAAGATCTAAAATCCTCAATGAAATAGTACTGCTATACAATCCTTATTTATTTCTAGTACATCATTGATACAACACTTCAATGAAATAATTCCAAAATAACAACATAAGAACACTAGTCATTCCTCTCCATCTGTGGTAGTATCATAACATAATTATTATCCAATAGCTTCATTTTCGGAATATTCCAATGACTTGGACATTGGTTTGCATAATGTCAAAATTCCTTATAGATGAAGCATTGTAAATTTGAAACCTCTTTCTTACCCTTGTAGTCACGTACTTGGTGTCCTTTTTCTCCACACTTATAACATACTCTCATTCCCTTCAAGAATTTTACAAGGTGACTCTTTCCATAGTTATCACATATAGGAAAATCCTTCTTTACCTTCTTCCTTTTATCTGTCCTTCTCTCTACCATCCTTTACTTCTATGGCTTCCCTTCCAAGCCATAAGACTATGGGAATTCTTTACTTATATTATCAACACATGATACTATTTCTTCATATGATGATAATATATGGTAGACTATTTCCCTTCTAAATTCTGGCTTAAGACTATGAATGATATGATCCTTCTTACTCATTGGATCATTCGTATTGTTGGAGTTCTCATTCCTTCTATTGGGCGCCATTTCTATACAAAGTCATAAAATAGACCAGTTTATGAATCAAAATACTTAATTCCATATTTGTAAAATACTTTACATAAATTGAACTAATTATAGATATAATCCAAAATCATAAAAATGTTTTCTTTGAGGAAGTATATACTCTGAAACCCTTCATAATGGTTTGTAAAGAAATTGAGAATTATCCTATGCATATCCCCCGGGAGTGTTGTAACCAAGAGTGCAGCAAGGCCCATTATCATGCACCAGTTCCCGTTCGAGTCTAGCTCAAAGCAGTGTTTTCGGGTTTTACCCCTAGGTACATATGTTCCAGAGCCGCCTCTACCTACTCATATCTAGACAAAGATGTATTTCTCGGAAAACTCACAAAATCTCTACAATACCAAAATTCTAGGAAGATCTTCTATACTAATCCTCAAATTCTATCTTAGGTATATGTGCTCTAATCAGAGTTTATCTAAATATAGCTTCCAAGGTTTGTACTAAACTTCCTCTGATACCAATTCTAATACCCCGACCCCAGTTTCCCAGAGTTAGTGCATTAGTACATAACATTGTCATGATCACATGAAAGATCAAGTCTCGAAAGACTGATTAGTTTAGTATCCTTGGAATAACTAAATACATTCATAATGTTTACATTACATCATAAAGTGAAAATTACTACAACAACATCTTGTCATCATATACCCTCATATTATCCCTACAGGTCATTCATAAATTACTTCTTCACATCCTGGAAAAAATAAAACATTGAAAGGGGTGAGCTCAGATGTTAGTAAGGATAAAAATATAGTGGAAACATTCATAAAAACGCATAAACATTTAAGGCAATGTATAGCTAAAACAAAAGCCTTTTAAACTTCAACTTCATCACAATATAAGAAAGATAAAATGAAATAACTCCATTTACTTATTCACAGGGATATTATACTATCCAAATAATCACATGAAATATCAATAACCACTTTCATAATGATGGAATGCATAATTCTAGACTATCATAACCACGTATCCAAGGCCTCGTGCCAAGACTACAAATAAGATTTTGTCAAGGCCTTGTGCCAAGACACTAGTTTATATCATGAGACCTACCGGTGCATCGAGGAGCTATAGCGGGCTCCACACGTCCCTTAATAAGTCCAATTCATTCCTCATATGAATAGGTTTAAACATAACATAAACATTCGTGTTAAAACTAGCATACGAAATGTCAATACTTTCTCCATAAACCATGAATGGTATAAAAATAACACATCCACAGTCAAACATATCACCAAAACTCCAATAAAATATGGAAGATTTGTATCATAATAAATCAACTTCAAATAAGCTTAAAATCCATCAAAGTAAGTTCACATAAAAGAAATAAAATCTATTTGAGAGAAATCTCTCTCTTTTTTAAATCATTTAAAAGTCACAAATTTATAAAGGAAGTAATTTAAAAGAGATTTTTGAATCAAAGTGTCCCATACCACATTGAAACATTTGAAAAGGAATATAATTTCAAAACATTCATGTCCGTATAAATAAATCCTTAAAATCATTTTTAAAACATGGACATTAATTAAAAATATTTAGAAAGATAAATCTTCTAAACATTTAAAATTTTGATCTTGATAAAGAGTACCTTTCACAAATTCATAAAATATTCATTTTAAAATCATTTTAAGGTCAAATAATTATAAAATATAACATTTAATTTCAAAATATTCTTATAATATTTAAAGGTAATCTTCAAAGATTTTACAACGGTGAAAAATAGTCGCACCCGCCGTATAAGTTAAAAAAATACATCATAAAATTTTGTTGAAAAGGTTAAAAAGACCTTGTTTGGAAAATGACATAAAGATTCTTTTATAAACATCTTATATAAAGACAAACAAGGATATAAATTACTTTAACCCATATTCTGTAAAATGGTAATAATGTTTTGAAATACATTTTTAAGAAACATGGATGTGGATGATAAAGAGGTTCCAGTAGATAATCACGTATAAACAACCTCGAATAATGAAGAGATTCTGAAATAACCTTTACATTGTACATTTCCTTGGCTGAGGGAAGGCTAACCTCATGTATAATGGTGAAATAATTGTTATTAAATTATAAAATAATCATATACATTATTATGATATCATATATGATAACACTCATTTGTTAATAATATCTTAGTATTATCATTGTTTCGGATGTTAAATTACTCGTTTTCTTTTATATGTTTTGTTATGAAAGACATGTTTGTTATGAATAGGTTGTATTTTATTCATATACAGAATGATATCAAGTCCTTAAATTTTATTTTTAATCATTAAATAAGAATTAGTCTTAAATAGATACGATGGGGAATTAATCTCATTGTGTTTGTGGAGATGGTAGTTCGTACTTACGCACGAGCGACAATATCATTCTTTTGATGTTAAAATAAAATATAATTGGATGTTATATCATATATAAAGAATCATTATCATGTTATATTTATTATTTACATGAATTACACATCATTATTATACCCATCCAAATAATAATATATTTAATAACAATTACACCACGACGTGGAGACGGTAATCCATACGTACGCACGCATGGTGACATTCATTCAAAGGATGGATAGAATACTGAATATATTTGTACCATATTTATAATAATACCATAGTATATAGGAGATACTAGAGTTATTATATTATAATGTGAATAACAAAGAAAGAAGAAGTTTATGAAGAAATGAACATGAAAAAGGGTGGTGAAAACATTACCTCTTCTCTGGGTTCTTCCTTTTGATTTGATCAAAAGGGATCCTTAGGTTGGATTTCTGATCAAACTAAGGACTCTAGGTAGAATTGAGGGAATTTGAGAGAGTATTTGGGTAGGT
Organism: Viscum album; assembly: GCA_963277665.1. NCBI lineage: Eukaryota > Viridiplantae > Streptophyta > Magnoliopsida > Santalales > Viscaceae > Viscum > Viscum album. Next base: position 648,658,878 of record OY728130.1, on the reverse strand, counting down.
TTTTTCCAAACCAAAACACTTTTAAAGTGTGAAGAATTGGTTAGAAGTGGTGTCCTTTTATACGGGGGAGGAGGGGCACCTTAGGAAAATCTAGATATATTATTTTATAATAAATTAATATTCTGTTTCTAATTGCTAAAAAGTATATTATTTAACGTTTATGGTGGGTATGGGTCTAAAACAACTCAACCAATAGATTTTAGACTGGTTTGGGTCATTATATTAACCTTATCTTTTAGTTTTAACTCTTAGTTAATTAGTCTGACACATACCATGTCACTTTGTATTTTTATATTATATAATTAATAAACATACTATATACCTCCAAGCGACCCCCAAGTGGTCCAGTGATGATACAAATATAATAATATAAGTGATTTTTCATAACCTTAGATTTTTAGGAATTGAATATAAATTAATAATATAATATTTGTTTTAAAAACTCTTTTATGTCAATTTTGACATTATTGGGTATTTTGGTTTTGATAAATTCATAATAGTATTATTACTTCGAAACAATTTATATAAACAATACTAATATGTCATAGTGACCGAGAAAATTAGTGTAATTCATAAAAAGTCTCAAATTACATTTATTTGGTTATTTATAATATCAATAATCTTAATCTTTCATTAATACGGTAATTACTGCATCATCATTGTGTCATAAATAAATTAACTTATTTAATGACTAAAAATTATAAATAAAATATAATCATGTAGGAAATCATTTTATATTTCTAATTAATATTTATAGTCTAAAATACAACATATATATCCCTATTAAAAAATTGTTTTTCTAAAATATATATGCTTATGTCATTTTTGTATTTATTTTAACTTAATTAATATAAAGTGTCATTATAACCTACAAGTGAATCCATGGGGTCCCAAAATCCACCCAAAGATACCCATTGTCGGACATGTATCAAAAAATAAGGTTAGGACACGTTTTAGGTTAATTTAGTATTATTATAATATTATTTTTTACCCTTATTTACTGGATTTACCCTTTAACCATGATAAATAAAATATTTACCGAAGTAATTATTAAAAATGTCTAAAAATCAAAGTTACCTATTGAAACAATTTGGAACTCCTGATTCTAAATATGGAATCCATTTTTCTAAATTCAAAACACAAAATTGACCGAAATTAATTTCAAATTAATTCCCGTTGTCGAAACAAAAAATGTGTTTTTAACAAATAATAACTATCAAAATATTGACACTTTCTTATGTCCTATTTAAATATTAAATTATGTACAATGACCAAAATTAGATAAAATGGTATGATTATAATCTAATTATACATTAAAATCACTCAAATTAATAATTTATCACTATTAATTATTTCTATTAAAAAAGTTGTTTTTAATTAAAATTTAGTAATTTTCACTATTCCTCAAAATATGAATGTTATCATAAAAGTACCAAAATATTACCCTAAGAAAAATTCAATATTCCGAATCCAATAATGAAGTCTATTTTACCAAATTAAAAACATAAAATATCCATTTATTAAATTAATTTCCACTATCAAAACCAAAAGGTGTATTTTTAAGAAATAATAACTATCAAAAGTTTGACACTTGTTTATGTCAATTTAAATGCAAAATTAATTACAATAAACATCATTGGATTAAATGGTAAAAATTTAATCTATTTATACTTCCAAACAATTAAAATGTATAATTTAACAATATAAATTATTTTGATTAAAAAAGTTGTTTTCATTTAAAATATAGTATTTTTCACTATTCACCCAAATTTGAAAGTTATCAAAAAAACACCAAAACATTATTGATACTAAATTCATAAATCCCAATTCTAAATAATATGTTCTTTTTGTCAAATTGAATATATAAAAGTTTCAACTATTGGATTTAAAAAGGATTCGTCATTAAAAGGTTGTAAAATTTAATTTTTTGAAAAATACTTCTTTTATCTGAAAAAATCAATTTGCTCTTAAATTATGTCTTAGAAACTCATAATATGGAATCTAAAATTATAAGGATAATATAAAATTAAAAATTCATTTAATATTATTCCTAACGGCTTTTGAACGGCTAGTTTGGTGAGTCGTGGTGCATTTGAACTCAGTGTTGCGTACAACACATGCTACTGTATTATTCAAAGAGAAGAATACCGTGGAAGATTGGGGAGTTACATTATCCCTTCCTTCAATAAATTATGACCCAAATTATTCAAAGAGAATAGTACCCTGGAAGCTTGGGGTGTTACAATTTTTATTGTAACTAAATAAGTAGAGGGAAAATATATTGGGTTAGAAACTATTTTTTTGGTTAGAATTTATTATTCCATCCTGTATTTTTACAATGATAAGGCTCCTTTTGGACTTACAGGGCCATTACAAGTGTTGTGGGGATAGAAAGTGGCACAATTTTCTTCATACTCAGTGTTGAATTTAGTAAGTGTTAACAATGGTTTATTTAACCCATTTACAAAGAATGTTTCTTATATTTAGCCTTTTAATTTTATACTACATGTGGTGGTGAGGAAATTGAATTCATTAAAAGAATTTAGTTTCTTTTCGTTTGGTAAACCAAAAACTGGAACATTTATTGATAAAGGTATGAATGAATATTATAAGCTGAGGACTTATATAATGGAATTTAGGGACAACATATTATTAACAAAGAATTGATGGTGAAATTATTTGTGAGTATTATGTCCCTTATAGTATTTCTCTCCAGTTCAAATGTCTTCAATAGTAAAATACATTACCTCCCATGTATGTTATACATGACAAACACTAAATGGTAGCAAGAAAATTATGGATTTGTATGGCTTTATAGATATCCAAATTTCGGGTAACATTATCTCCATCAGTTGTATCAATTGGATAGGAATATGGATATTCCAAATCATGGGCTTCTTCATATTTTAAGGGGCCCCTAATTATCATATTATATAGGGAATTGACCATAAAAAAACTTTACATAGTAATCTTGGTAATATTTCTAAATCCAAAGATGATGCGAAGTCATTAGAAGATTCATAACCTTCATAACATCTTCACAGAATGTATACCAGGAAGACTAAGTCTTGGGAAACAATACCTCAGGCACCGAGGTGATCCAACCACCTCCATCACAAAGAGATTCCCATCCCATCAGCTGACCTTTCTGAAGAATAAGGGAGTCCTGGAAAAGGCTCTCCAGTCAGAGGGTGTTGAGTTTTCTCAATGGCCAACAATATCAAAATTTTATTACGTGTGTCCTTAAGTTATTCAATTATGAGAGAGCTTGACTCATGATCCAAGGGATGCATGGAAATTCATCCAAAATTTCCATCAAATACTAGATGTTGGTGAAATTAAAGCACCTTATGATTGTTATCCGAATAATAACCATGCTAAAACACTGGAATATAATGCGAAGCTGAAGACCATTATATATGAAACTGATGATTATGTTTTAGCCTCTAAATGAGTATCTGATATGATGGAACATGGTATACGTAAAGGGTTAATTATTCACCCTGAAAAGGAATGGGAAGTTTTTGTTAACACTAAGAATTTATTTTCCTTTTCTTTTTTTTCAATTTAGCATTATCATTCACAATGATTAATCATGATTAGATTGCCTTTTGCAGCTTGAATTTAGGGAAGGAGTCACCAGATGGGATCTCGAATCACCAAGGTATGGACCTACATGTTCTCTAATCAACATATTAAATGATCCTCCCATGTCTCTAGAACTCTCTCTAAGAGTGAGAATCATGATTGGAGTAATGGAGACATGTAATCATTAACCACTACCTTAGGTATCTATTTCCAAGTGGAGTTTTCCAATTTCTCCAGAGGCTTATGAAAATAAAAGTAAGAGATCAGTGAGATTGGTCTGAAGTATATATCAAAGAAGTAAGTATTAATACTATCCTATGTCCTTATAACATGCTTGATATACATTGGTAAATTCATTCATCCTCTCATAGGATCTTGATCTCTCTCTTATCTTATGGTATTAAGAGCTAACCCATTAATAATGGAGATGTAAACCCAAGGAAAAACATAGGTTCATTTTGATCAATCGATTACATTGATAGATAAGACTTCTAACGGTGTAGGTGTATCTACACATGATTCTATTTAGATAGATAAAAGTCACAGTAACGTCAAATACATTTATCTTTAAGATTATATGATTTAATAATATTATTCTCTTAAATAAATTTCAGATCATTTTCCCTTGAAAATAGATCCTGTAATAATAAATGTTAATATATTATCGCTCCTGAAGGATTGAATGAGGATCCAAAGAAATCTAAAGTAGATACTAGTGTTGATCCTAACCTGGTATGATATGATGATGTTGTACTAGTTGACAAAATGACAGAACAAAATGTTAGCGGATCTAATTTGGGAATCACCCAACATTTGTTGGATACCTTAAACAGTGAGGATTTTATAACATTCCAAAACACATACACTAAAATTATAGACTCAAATAATCCCAAAATAGATATTCCTGGTTCTATTAAGGTGTTTGGGGACTCCCATGAGGAATTAAAAGGGTGTAAGCTCTCATTATGGTATTTTCCATACATAATTGTTCTTCATTTACTTAGTACTTCACATAAAAATTCAACTTATACATCTTTGTCTATAGGGAATGTTGTGAAGGTCCATCAAGAATGGGTCATTTAACTCTATCCTTCTTTTTCTGAAGTTGGAGAAATAATTAATGGTGGCCCCATGTTGAGAGATGTTCGAGATCCTTCAATTATTTCATCTGAAAAAACTTAGGAGAATGTCCCTCCCCAAGAAACATATTCTCTTGTTGCTGAAGATGAGAAAATGAGGAACAAATCTAATCCAGAATCCAAATTATTATTTGGTAAATGTTATCAACTATTTTGATCATTCTATAATTCTACCATTATTCTAAAACTAATAATGATCTTGTTTCACTATTTAGTGTTATCATCTCCCACAACAAGATCGGAATGTGAATCTTCTGTGTTGGTTCAGACATCAATAGAAGCTAAATTATCCACTATTATGAGAGAACTAGAAGTAACCTCTTTATGTGATTTGTTTCTAGAGTACATTCTACTCCATGGTAGTAACTTAGATTAAGATTTAGATATGTAGATTTCTCTTTGCATGGTACTTAAAAAGACATAGAAACCCATATGGAAAATAATTGTCGATAATCTTTCAGATGTGCAATTGTACCATTTTGGAAAAATCATAGCACAATTTTTCATATTGGGATTTGGGATATTTAATTATCATCTAGAATACAAGGAAAAAAAGAGAGACCATTCTAAGATGGGATCAATAACATATGCTACAAAAAGATCTTGAAAAGGCTAAATGACATATTAATGTTGAGAGCTTCCATGTTTCAGTAAATGAGGTCGAGGCCGACCATAGAAAGAGGTCATTCGAAATAAGCCAAAAAATTAAATAATTGATAAAGGATATGATATATCGACAATTGAAAAATTATTTTGTACATAATAAACATGATAAATTAAACCAAAAATTGTGAGAAACCTAGTTGGAAGGGACAACTACAAGAGAAGAACTTTGTCAATATGAGGAGGCTGAGGTCACTCAACTATCTAAAACTTCAAGAAGTGGCTAATATGGCTCAGGAAGAAATTATAAAAACAAAGAGTTGTGCTATGAGTTTCTATTAACATGAGATATAGAGGATCCATTTTTGGTATTTCACTCTAATTTAACTATATAAACGAATGAAATTTTATTCGCTAATTACATATGTATCCATTTATGCTTTTTGTAATTTCAAAGTCAAAGGTGATGATGATGAATTTTTTAACATCAAACCTTTATGTATGATAATCATAATTACAATAACTAGAATAGGGGAACTTGAAATTTTCTATTTCTTCAAATGGGAAAAATGTGCATAGTTTGATTTTTTACAAGGGTTATAAAGACAAACCCCACAAACATTATATCTTTTGACATTTTATTGCTCAATACTGTCTAAGCCATACAAAATGTAGGTATAGAGAGATGAGAATCAACTTTTTTCTACGGTTTTCTTTTTGGTGTTTTAAACCTAGTTTATATTATATCTCTTTCTATTGGTCGTTTAATGTCATGAATGTTGAACTAGTAAGGCTAATGATTAAGGTCGAATTTATTTGGCCATAAATTTTGAAATTAGATCCCAAACAAGGCTTAGTGTATTGGAATATCTCCAATATTTTTTATATATTTCCTAGGTGAATATTGGTTTATGATTTTTTATTGTCACCAAATCTAATATGTATATAAATAGAAATGATGTCTCTTCCATGAATGAGGTTACCATTATTTGACAAAATATTTATGGGAGCTATAATATTCAGGGCCAATAGTGGCATGTTATACATATCTAATCAATGATATCTTGGGACTAACAGGTGTGTTATGGAGGAAACATATGAAAGTCCACCTAGGAAAACATACTTCATAGTCCAGAAAAAGAGCTCTAAAAAATTTAACATCGTATTATTGATAGATAAGGGAAAATAAGATTTGGGTTACTCAAAACATTGTGGGTGGTTTTTCCAAGGAAATGGATTTTATGAATAAAATGTTATCTATGATGACATTATTCATGAATGGGAAAACCAATTCTACACAAAAGTTTGTTTGTGAGGAATGATTGAAATTTGTTAGAAAGGGGGCTTTATAATTTCATTCTATGCAGTTTTTTAGTCATGCAGTGAAGAAATTATATTGTGCAGTTTTATGTCATGTAGTGAATACATTATACTCTGTAGTTCCATGTCATGAAGTGAGGACATTATACAACATAGTTTCATGTAATGAATTGAGGACATTGGGTGGATTTAATTTAAGGTCTTTACCTCTTACTAAAGGTTTTTGAGTCTCCAATTCCTTGGAAATTTGTCTGGAAACATGACACCATATTTAGGTATGGAAATATCGAATAATAAAATGAGATTTGGGAATTTATGGGTTTGTATAATGATACGGGAAAAGGGATAAAGGCATTAGAGGATGTCTTTTCCAAGAAAAAAGTTGCCATTATTTAGAAAACCCATTATGTGGGAAGTATTATATAGGGAAAACTAGGGAATATTTTGAAGAGCCATAACATGGAATCTTTTGACTAACAGGCCAGTTATGTAGGATAGTTTTTTACAAGGACATTGAGGTACCGTATTGCATATTTAGACAAAAGATATCTTTAAAATGTGACATTATATTGATAAAATCCAAAGAATGTGTACGGAGATTCATATTTTAGATTGCATAGAGTTTGGTATATAGATAAATTTTCCTGAATACGGAAAGCATATTTCCAATCATGATTTCCCAAGAATCGAATGAATGTGATTTCTATGAAGGTCTGACCCAAACATAGTAAATATGGCATCTACAGTTTTATGTAATACAACTAGGATGAAAATATAATAGAAACTATAGATGATATGTAGTAAAATGATCAAAGGTTATTTCAACATGCTTTGAACACATGGAGATGGAAATGTTTAAAAAATATTCTTAAAGAAGTTCAGATCGATAGAATGTTAATGGGACAAATATACATGGATGCCAACTTTAAGATATAGACTGTTGTATATTTTCATCAAATTTTTATGGGGATAGAAGATTCTTTTAACAAAAATGAATTTACCAATTTTTTGACACACCCGTAATGGAGGCTGTATTATGTAAGGAAAACTAGGGCATATTCTATATAGCCAAACACTAACATATTTTGAATGAAATGACCAATTTTTAGGAAACTTATTCAAGGCCACCTAGGATCACATACTACATAGTCAGGAAAAAGAGTTCTCAGATATCATAAATTCTACCACTAAACTGTAAGAAAAGTTCTGAATATCTGATAGCATTAATGATTAAGAGTAGTAAATATGAAATGGGGTAATTCTTAATTCATTGGAGAAATATTTGAATCAATATTGTCCATGAGCTTGGAGTCCATTCCATAGATCTGACTCATTTGTAAAATGGGACATTTCTTGTTTCCTTGGTGAGAACTCTAAGGATAGGAACCAAAATAAAGACTCCTGCATTGATTTTTAATTATATGTGGAAGAGAGATAAAATTTTATCCCATGGATGGGACTAGGAAATAAGGCCTATTTTTTCACTACATATCTCAATGGTTTGAGAATCAATCCAGAAATAGTTCTTTGTTTGCATTTCATATTAATGTTGCAATGTAAGGAAATTATGGTGTGTAGTTTAGAGTAATGCAGTGAGTATATGATGTGATTATGATGTCAAAAATGAATATTGTAGTTGGACCAGAGGATTAGACCTGGGTGTCACTACATATCTCATATGGATGATAATCAATCCACACAACTTTCTTTGAAACATTCCCAATACAGTATTGATTCATATACATAGGGAATAAAATGTTTTGTTATATCGTGGTTTGGCCCAAGATTAGAGATCCAAGTGTCTATACATATCCCATTGAAATTAGTATCATCCCAAACATAGTACTTGAAATAATAATTTCCACAATAATTATGTTTGAGGCGGGATATGGGGGATTTTAACATATTCAAGAAGAATGGTTAAACATAAGACACAAAATGGTATGAGGATCAAACAATGTATCCTAAAAGAGCACGCTATATAGATCTGGATCATATAAAGTATGAGATAAGGGGAAAAAATTTTAATGGTTGCGGCTAGGCCTAAGATTAAATATCTGGGAAACTCTACATATCCCATTGGAATGAGAATCAATCCATATGCAGTTCTTTAAATGAGGTCCCTATGAATATTTGATTCATACATATGGGAGAAATAGTACTTATGTGCCACTAAGGAGTAGAAATTATGAAATTTATCCTTGCGCATGGAAGCACTTAATGTCAAATAATGAAGACATTAACTATACTATTTAATGCTGTGTAATGATAAAATATAATGTCATGTAGTTTAACATCATGTGACAAGAACAAAGATTAAACATATTTTAATGTCATGCAACATGGATGCTTATAGCTATTATGTAGTTTTATATCACGCTACTAGGACTTTAGGAAATGTATTTTAGAGTCATGTAGTGAGGACATATGATGTCAATTACACAATTTACATCTTCAAGAATATTGCATTATTTGATGTTTTAATAAGTTATAAATCCATTAATATTAGGGAATTAGCTCCACTAGAGTCATCCTTATGTAAAGAGTAAGATCCTTCCCACATTGACTCATGTTTTGGAGGATTCTTTCATGGTATCATTGGATACCTATGGACTAATACCTATTCTCTATGAAGAAATGAGTGGTGGTGAGCTTTCTTGTTAAAATATTGTGATATTATGTTCTGATATACTTATAAATGATGCAATGTATGAAATATATTTTCTTCTAATAATTCCATCTCATAAAATCACTTTTGAGACTATTCATCTATAGATAACTGATTATAAATTTCTACTCCGAGTGAAGGCAATTGAATTTCAATTGTAAAAAATCATTCTTTTATATACCCACAATGAATATGATGTTTTTTAAGTGGTAGTACTAGTTTTATTCTAATAAGCCCATAAAGTAAGAGAAAGTTTATCTGGCAATGATTTCATGCGTTTATCCACAATTTTATGATGTATATTTGATGGGGTCTAATTGAAAACATCTATCTTTCCATTGGTTGTTGAATGATAGTGATCTGAATGGTTGTATCTGATATTTTTTTCCTAATATAACTTCTTTACATCCACAAAATAGAAATTGGTGCTATTTTCCTTAATTATAGTATGAAGGACACCAAATCAATTAATGATATTAGCTTTAACAATGCTAACAATGATTTTTTGCTCTATCTTCATTGAGAGGTATAAACTCATCCCATTTGGAGAAAAGATCTGTATAGTAAGAATATATTTGGACTTTATAGTTGTAGATGAAGGATAAGGTCCAACAACATCCATTCCCCATGAGGAAAATGGCTTGGAGTATTTAGCTGTATGAATCAACTCTTGGGTTTGATTAATGATAATGTAATGCACCTGGTATAGATGACATTTCTTGCTAAAATCTATGAAATATTGCATCATTGAAGGCCATAAGTACCCAAGCCTTCATATTTGATCAAGATTCCAATTCCTAGGCTGTTGAGAACCACATGCTTCTACATGTACTTCTTCCATGATATATTCAGTTTGTTCTCCATCAACACGCCTAAAGAGGACCCCAGCGAAGCCTCGATTGTAGAGGATCTTCTAGTAATCTAGGTTATCATAACATGTGAAATAGGTCACTCTTCATTAGATTGGTTCTTTTTCAGATCTATCTAGTGGAAGTACTGCATTTTATGGTATTCTGTGATGGGTGTCATCCATCCCAAAGTATGACCATACTTCTCAAAAATTGGACTGATCTCATTAATTTCCTCTATTAAAATTTGAATGAAAGGTAAAACAACAATATGATGGGAAATATTGATGATTATCTCATTTTGATTTGGATCTAACAAGGCTATGTCTGTATTAGCCAATGCAATAGATTGGGTTGTTTGTGATCAAGAGATATAAAAAAATGTTGGCTTTGAGGTAAATTCATTCATAAACCATTTAACATAATCAAATGAAGGGATTAACTCTTTTTTCAAACATTGTAATTCCCATTGATCTGTTTGATTATGTGATCTAAATCACATTTCACTTTTAGGTGGTTCACTTGTACCTAGAGCACCAACTCCTGGGCTGCATTGAGAGCTTGATATTATACCTCATTGATGGCACCGACTTCTAATAAGATAACGGAATATAGAAACACTGTCGTTTCTATAGATATATGTACAATTCTTAAACCAACGTTTTTGAGTTTAGGGTATTCTATTATCTTCCCCGTTGGAATTCTAGAAGCACCATCAAGGTAAATTTCCCTTTTTTGGGGATTATCTTGAAAGAGAATCTTTCTTCATCAGGATGTTTAGTAATCAATGATGTATCTTCGGCAGATATATGTTCAGCAAGGAAATCTTCCAATACATATTTTTTTTCTTTCTAAGGAAAAAACAATATAATGAACTATTTCAAAATAACTTCCCACTCAACCAAATGTTCTATAATCATAGTATGATTGATGATAAATTTGAACAGGTTATTGAAAGATACCATGTGAACCTCATGATGTTGTAGGTAGTGCCTCTTCTTCTAAACTACAAAGATTAACACCATGAAGAACATCTCAATACATTAATATTTGATTTATGTGTCAAGAATAGTTTTACTAAGATAGTAAAGGATATTTTCATTCCCATCACCTTTCTTGTGGGAAAGGAAGTCACCCAGTGATCTCTCTAAAGTTGTCACATATAGAATAAGTGGCTTTCATTCAACAGGTGGAATTAACACCAATGGACTCGTGAGACATTTCATGATTGTATCGAATGCTTCTTCGTAGTCATTAGTTCATTGATACGTGAATATGTTCTTCATTAATTTGGGGAAGGGTAAAAACTTTCTATCCAAATAAGAGACAAAGTGCAGAATATAGGCTAAGTGTCCTATAATTCCTCTAAATAATTTCAAATTTCAAGGAGATGAAATGCCAAGGATTGATTTTTTTCTCAGGATCAACATCAATGCCACGATGGCATACAACGATTCTAATTAATTTTCATGAGGTAATCCTGAAATAACATTTTAAGGGAATCGTCTTAAAATTATATTGCCAAAGTTTTTCGAATATAGTCACTAAATCAATCATGTGATTAGAAAATTGTCTAGATTTAACCACTAAATCATCCAAATAACATTCTAAAATTTTCATAATAAGGATATGAATATATAGTTCATATTAAGTTGATACGTTGCACCTTCATTCATTAAACCAAAGGGAATTACCCGATAGAAAAACAAACCTTGAAGGTATCAAAAGTTTATAGGCTCCTCTTCCTGATGGGCCGTTAGAATTTGATTGTACACATATTATCCATCCATGTACTGGAGATCATAATAGATGGTTGTCAAATCAATCAAAAGTTCTATAATTGGAACTCGAAAGTCATCTTTGGGACAATGTAAGTTAAGATCTCTGAAATCAATGCGAACTCAAATCTTCCCATTCTTTTCACTGGGACAATATTGGCTAAAAATTTGGGATATTGTACCACCCAGACAAAGTTATCTTTTATATACTTGTTGACTTCATCTTCAATTTTAGAGGCATGGTATAGGTGTGTTTTTCTTTCTTCATATTAAATTCCTCGATGCTCTTCTGGAAAACCCAAATGATGAGTTGAAACATAGTGATTAAGGCCTAGAATTTCAATATTGAACCATGAAAATATATCTTTATGTTTCATTATAAATTATTTATACATATATTTCTCTTTAGAAGTAATTTTCACAATAATTATACTGGTTTGTGGATCTTTTTCTGTACCTAGATTTATTTATCTAAGCTCATCCACAGTGGTGGAGATACCTGCTTCAAATGTTGGAGGAGGGTCCTTGGGATATTTTTCTTCTTCTAAATTATTCATCACTTCTAATGTTTCTTATTTCAGATTATGTGATGAATAAAAACATTTAGAACTAGGGGATGAGTCATTATTTGAACATCCTGAAGAAGAGGCAACCATTTCTGAACCTACTAATGATGAAGGGTCCTTTTGGAGTTTTGAATAGAAGATGATGGTTTGGGAATCAACATCATTGTGTTCTTTTGTTAATGAAATAACATCGTCTATCTCGATTGATTAAGAAAATACTTTCTAATGTTTAGTGGGTGAAATGAAAAAAATCCCCATTTACGATTTCACCAATTTTTCATAGATCAACAATTTCTCCCATGCCATCAGACTCAAATTTTGAAATTCATATTATTCAAGTCACTAGATGAATTCTTGGATTTGGTTCTATCCATTCAATTTGATTGAAAAGAAAATCATAATCTATACTCAGGTTCTTGAATGGGTTATCTTGGATCTTTTTTAGGCCATTCGGAGTGTTAATTCTTATTACTTCTTTTTCCATAGACCTTTTTTCCTTTGTGTGGTATTATTATACAATAATATACTAAGATTCACATGTTTTTAATAGATCCTTTCCACTAAACAATGTCATAATAAGTCCATTGAATAAATACTAGAGACATCGATGATATGATTAAGGAATATCCATATGTTTATATAGCCAAGGCCTTATAAGAATAATTCTGAAGGTAGTGTCCTAACAGACAACCATGTAATGTGAATTAGACACAAGTTCCCCAAACTGTTTTCTGAGTGTAATCTTGGCCAAATGTTTATTTTTATTATTTTCATAACCTTACAACATCAAAGTGGAAAGAGATATGTCAGATTTAGTGAGACCCAATAGACGAAGTGTATGGATGGCAATGAGGTAGACTCTTGAGCCATTATTAATAAAGGCTTGTCAGATGTCTATATGATTAGCCTTATTAGATAGATACAAGGGTCTGATGTGTCCATGTGAAACATCATCCTCATCTCCATCCATGAAAGATATAAATCCAATACATTTTTCATGATCATTCCCTATGCGGTAAACCTCATTAGTTGCAACATAAATTTCAAACTCTTGAGGACTTGAAAAATCAAAAATAGGTGCTTCCCGAATATATTTTAATTTACCGAAGGAATATGAAATTGAAAATTTGAGTGGTACTTGTGATTGTTGATTATGAAGATCATAATTTTGATCCAAAGGTCTATGTTTTCAAGCCTAGAGATGCAGTTTTACATGTGCCTTTGAAGTTGATTCTTCTGATGTAGATGTACCATGTAACAGGATAGAAGCTTGAAATATTTCTTGTTTTGGTGGATTAGACTGACTAGTTCCATCAACCTACCATGAGAGTGATGGTGTAACATCTAATAAGTATTCTAAGGTAATGATGTCAGGATCGATCCTACCATGTGTGGGATAATTTCATTGTTCTTTTTGAGCTTATTGAAGGGATATCTCAATAGTTTCTAGCACATAAATGGTTGGAGCAGGGGTAGAGTTAAAATAGTGGTTTCTAGCATATCTGCTTCTTCACATGTACCCTCGACCATGGTTTCTTCCTCTAGTTCCTTGTATGATATAGGGAATTCATTCTCATCATGACTTGAATCATTATTTTCATAGGGTTCAATTATGTGGATAACATTAACAGGAATTAAGATCAACTCTTCATTTGATGGAAATTTTGTATGACAAGTTGGTTCTGGTTGTACATCATGGCGGGGTGGTGCCCATGTTTTTTATACAGATGGAATAAAATATTCAAATTTATGGGAATCTTTGTCCTTTAAATAATCTCATATTTTTTTGAATACCCATTATTTTTATGAAAATTTCATTAATTTCAGTATTGACCTTGAAGAACTGATATTTCTATGAATATGGATTTTATGAAGTGGAAGTAGTAGAAGACAAAGTTGGTTGTTTCAACTATATTCATAGAATTTTATGTGTACGGTTGATCATTTTCATAACCATCCAATAATCATACTTCATCATATTTTCTCTTTTGACTTCCTATCATTCACCTTCTTTCCCTGGATCAGTAGTAGTAACACATAGTACTTGGGAAGATGACCTTTTCAGTTTTACCTATCCTGAGTCTATCATTTTTTGCTAGATTTCCTTGAAAACAAAACACTACTAAATGGGATGCCCCGGCATTTGATGAAAGGGGAAATAATTTTGAATATCTTCATCTCCTTATGTATTTGGTTTCATCATCCATGGAAACATAACCTAATTGGTTTCCAAAGCTGATATAAAGTAACACAGATACTGTTCATTATGAAAAGAATAAACTTTGTTCTTGAAATCCTCAAACTATCTTCTCTTTTCATTTTTTTGATCATCTTAATGAGGTGGGCCTTGTTACTAACACTCGGGAGGCAGATCCCTTAAGTGGGTCAATGATTCTGATGTAGAAGTAAGTAAAGATGCTTGTTTGAGTGTGACCATAACAGCCTCTACATTACTTATTCTCTTTCCTATAGTTGATGGGATTACATGTGATTTAGTTTTAGTTTCCACAATGTAATCCTAAACATATTAGGAAATTTAAAGAGTGTGGTGGAACCCTCCTGTGTATTTCACAAGAATTAGTGGTGTGCATGACTCATCATGTTGATTTTCAACACAAATTGGTAGCAACTCTTCTTGATGGTGTGCTAGATTGAAGGAATATGTTAATCCTTTCCATCGAGCTATGAAATTTGAAACAATATCATTATAAATTTTTTAATTAATATGATCTAAAACTATTTTTGTTGGAAGTGTTGATCTAAATTGGTGAAGGAATTTCTGTCAGAGGTCTTTCCATCTAGTAATTGATTGATACTGCAAACTTGTATACCATAAACATTTTCTTCACTATAATGACTGCCCAAAACATCATAGCATTACTAATTCATGTTATTGAGGGGTCCCTTTAATGGGATCATGACAAGAAACAAAATTCATTAAGTGCAACTCAATATCCCCCAAACCATTAAAGATTGGAAATGTGGTATTCAAAAAGTTTTGTGGGTGAGGGATCAGATCTACCCATTCTGGGTAATCTTTCATTTCTGGTTGTACTAGTGCACACCTTTCTTCCATAGATTTCAATCAATCTATTAATTCCTAAATTGTATTCATAATCATTTGAGGAATATTTGTATGATATGGGACCTGTACCGGTACAACATCCGGAGCTTGAACTAGTGTAGTGATTAGAAAAACCACTGGTGGTGGTACTGCTTATATTTCTCTTGGATAACCAATGGGGATGGCACTATAATGATGTGTTTGATCATATCCCCACTACATACCTAATAGGGTGAATTCATTATCCACATTTTTAGTAACAAAATACCACTTTTTTAGGATTTACTACAATATGTGAAATGTGAGGATCTGCTTGTGGAGCATTCCTTGTAGAAATGACACTTTGATCTATCTCTGTATTAAGTCTCTACAACTCCTTCAACTCATCTTCTTTTTGTAAAAATATTTCATCTAGTTAAAGATATTGACCTTTTTAAGTGGAAAAGTGAGACATAACATGACTATTACTTATCCCCTTGTTAGATTACATTCAAAGAGGTGGGTGTTGGTTAATTGATTGAATTTCAAGATTCTTGGTAAGCCTATGATTTCAGGCACACACAAATCCTTCATTTTATTCATTTTTTACCATATTAGGGATAAGAAATTATCTTCTGAATCCCCTTAAATAGGGTCATTCTCTAGAGGATCTTCCGTAATGGTATTAATGAAATCCACTATAACACATAATGTATTAATGGAAACCTGTCAGTATATTCATAAGATCGTCTCCTTCTATATCTTCCATGAGACATTTTTATCCTATATTCTAAATTCCCTAGAACTGTTTGAAGGATATTAACCTGAAGGAAATCCTTGGATATTTTAGTTGTATGTTCAATTTATGGTTACTTCCCTAATCTAGAGAAAATTGACTTCTTTTGAGGACGATATTGTAAATGTGAAAAATCTCCCATCCCTACAAGCTGGGGATGTGCTTGTTTTTCAAACCTTCAAACCATTTATATTGAATTAGGAGTTGGAGATAAACAACCCCCCAACCATATAGGCTGTGGTGGATCCTGATCTGCTATAGTTGAGATTTGCGCAATTGTTATTTGGATTTTGCTAATTTTATTCCGATCTTTGGACCAGTTTATTATCATAAAACCACTTATATCACTTATCTGGGAATACAACTATGATATTTCAGACATTTGATATATCTGATGGATGAAATCCTTCATGCGGGAGGCCTACTTAATTTTCTTAGACACATGATGCAAAAGTATCTGAATATATTTCCCTCATTGGGCCTTACTCTAATGAGAGCTAGTCAAGGCCTATTCTGGTGTGTATAATTGAATAAATTTTAGCTTGACATGGAAATTAACATTGCACGAGACAACCTTTAGTGGGATTTTCTGATTTTGGAGCATAGTGAAATGAAATGCTCCATGTGCATCCCATCTTCTGATACGTTCACCAGATGGGTCATCAGTAATTAACTAGAACAACCTCTTTAATGCATCAAGGCATGCATGCTGAAGTGTTCCTTTCTCCTTATTATCCTTTGGATGTCAGTAACTTGTGAGGGTTGCCAAGTCAATATGGCATTTCAACCATTCTATTACCTTTACATGACATTCATATTCTTCATATAGTAATACTTTGGCTTTCAGATGATGAAGAGTTTTCCATATGATGAGGCGAATATCATGAATACAATATTCCGTCATCATTTCATGAATGTGGTATTGAGAGGCTTCCAAAGGTCAGAACATGACAGGTATTTGACCTTTAGGTAATTGTTTATCAAATTTAACATATCTTCATCCTATTTTAATATAATTTTATCCACTTGGTTCGACCAGAGTGGAATCTTGTATATTGTTTTATTAAATATAATAGAATCAATTACTTTGTTCTCTACTATATTAAAAGACAAATGACCCACATGAGGTTCATAAAAAGGTTATTTCCTTGGAATATCTTTTTATTGAGAAATTATTTCTCTTATTAGTGACAAGGCATCAAAAATGACTGGCCTTATGTTGGAAACTGACTGAATATAAAAGGTCTTTCTCAATACTACATTTTCAATTAGAGTATTATATTGGCAATGAAAAACACTACTGGAGAGAGAAAATTCACAGTTAATTACATCACTATGAGGACCACCGTGTTGGATTATAGAAAGGGATAATTTTTCTTTCTCCTTGTAATTCTGGCCACATGGAGGGTTTTTGTGGCTCTCATATAGAGATAGGATCTCTAGATTGAAAAAAATTCATGAAGAAATCCTTCAAGATGATGTTTCCAATGGGGAACTTCAAAATTAATTAAACTAATCCCATAATTTTTTAATTAGAGGGTAGGATATTGAGTTGTAATAGATAAATGTTTGGGGGATTCAATAAATCCTGCAATAAAAGTAGACAATTCGTAGATTGGATCTTTATTTTCCAACAGTGTTTGGTGAGACATATTCTTATATTCTTATTAACACGTAGTTGGGGCATCTTTTTGGAGATGTCTTTATCCTGGTAAGGTTTACGTTCATTCTTTGGAGTGATCTTCAGAATGGGCTGATTATTTCCAATTGAAAAGGGTGTATATTCCTGATTCAGTTTTACATATGATATGGGAAATTGTTCGCCCATAACCCTCCTAGACTAGAACAGAGGTGTGTATCTACTCTAGGATGGAATACAGATGTGTAATCCCATGTGTGGGGACAAAATTTTGTGTACGTTCCCCTGGTACTACTAATATTTCTGTTATAATATTTTGGCATGCTTGCAGAATATGGGAAGAAATTTGTTTCTACCCTTTCACAATTGTTAAAATATGTGGGGTAACTTTAGTAGCTGGAATGATAATATAAAACCTTTCTATATCTAGATTAGGTGTATGTGCTTGATCCTATCATCCCTTTTTGGTCAGTGGATACTGACATTAATCATATATGGGGGAAAAGTTTTGAGTCTGCCCCAGGTTTGCCGTCAGAGCATTCCGACTGACTTATTTAAGTTATACCAAAAATAGACTTTTGGAAGAATTGATGAGTGATGGTAGGTGTATGTTCCCTGTGTTTTTTTCATCAAACATGGTTGATAGAATTATTTCAAAGATAACAGAAGAGACTGTTGGCAGAATTGGTGATTTTAGGCAAGGTGTATGATCGTGCTTACCAGTTGTTGCTATATTTGATTGGAAGGCTTCCTTGAATCCATTCATAAAATCCTGGTGACTGTATGATAGTTTGTTTGTAGATGTATATGTATACTCATGGTAATACACTGAATTTAAATGATGTGATTGGTTGAGTGCCACTAGAAAAATCTGATGGCTGGCAGAATTAGGGTGGATGAGTGTATGTTCTCGTTCGTTGTTTTCCATCAAGATTGGATGATGGACTTGTTGAGACGGGAAGAAGTAATAACCTACTCCATTTTGGCCGATAATTTTCCCTGGTATTTTTTCTTGTGCACCTAGGTCTGAGGGACCTGGCTCGAACAACTGAAGGCAACACCTCTGTCATGTTTGGGTTTCACTAGCGTATGATTTTGCTGGCGGTGATTTTTGGTGGGAGATCTCGTGAAGGACACATGAATCTTTGAGTTTAGGCCATGAGTTAACTCTTGATCCACCTCCCAATATTATAAATGGGACTAGTTATTGTTCTCTAGGTATAAGGACCCGAAACCATTGAAGACGTTGGTTAGCTCCATCTGCTTCTTGACCACCGGTCATCGCTAAACAGACGATCGAGTGTTGTTGTTAACTTGGAGATCTTTTAGGGCAGTATCTAGGGTTGAGATAGTACCATGTTGATGGTATTACTATAAAAATACTCTTTAGACCTAGATTTTAAGATTCTAATTTAGTGATAATGTCCTTTTAGTAGATGATTATCCAACTTGAGCAGCGGTCAGGACATTCATAGGTGTAAACTTAAAGGAAGCCAATTGGAGTGAAGGCAGTTAAGAGAAAACCAAGAAACGATAAAAATCATTAAATTAACATTTTTTAGATTAAAACATGAGTGTTTTATTCCTTTATCATTTCATCCTTTGTAAATTAATATGCACCTAACATAGGGGTAACACTATTGACATGGGTAATGATTCACGTTGGGTTCACCATTTTTGTTTCGTAACCCTAAGAACATATATTCTGATTCTGCATCACTACTTCTAGGTGGTTTCCATAGGAATTATTTATGGAAAGGGAAACATAAAACATTTTTTTACCCAAAGGGATCTACTTTACAAAGGCAGGTGTTCATTATTATTGATCCTACGATACATACGAACATTCATTGGTTAAGAGGATAGGAGTTTGGACTCATCACACCATTATAGGGAATGTTATTGCCTACTCTAGGACTCTCCTATAGATTTAAGATATTGTCATGAATATATATTAATTTATCAATTATATCATAGGTTTCGATTTAAATTTTAAATCCAATATTTACATGTGTGAAATTTAGAATCATTAGTATGTATTCGAGGTTCTTCATTATTGGATACATTCATATGTATTCAAGGTTATCCAATAATGGTATCCTCTCGTATATTATTTAGAGATTATTTTGATTATTTATATTATAATATTGGTTTCTAAGCCACTTATTGGGGTTCCTTACAATTTATTTTCATTAGGGGATACAAAAGATTGTTCTGATGTTAGGATCATAACCATAAATGGGCTACCGACTTATCATTTTGAAGGGAATCAGAACCCTCTGAGTTTGGTGTCTATTAATTGGACACATCATAACTTTTAAGGTCATGTGATAAGGAAATAGCCATAAAGTTTAATGTTATGTGGTAATCACATCTAAGTGGAAGGTTCTTAGTCAAATCTTGATGTGGGACTTATGCTTAAGAATCCCTGGGAACATGGAAAGAATATGGGCTTCCATGATGGATTAGACTGATTTTCGAATATGGCCCAGGAATAAGAGTGTTGTTTTGGAGTGTTGGGTTTGAATTTTAGAGAGGCTTCCTACGTATCCCATTTGGATGGGAATCAATTCCCATATCATTCTATGAATCTCATAGGACAGTTTAGTCCTTTAAGAAAAATGATTTTGGGCTTACTTCCAAAAAAGGATACCTTTTTATGGATATAATGAGATAGAGCTATGGCCTTAGGAAGGTTTCCTACATATCACAATTATTTTGGGAATTAGAGTTCTCATAGATCATAATGGTGGTGTGTTTTTGTAAATTTTGTGGTAATAAAAAATCAATAATCACATGTCAGTCATGATCGGTGTGATAAATAAGTGGATAAAAATGAATCAACAAAGGCTCGCACACATTTATCCTCCTCCGCTGGTGGAATAGGATGGGCCTATGATGGCGAGGGTGGATGAGGCCATGGTGACCATTGAAGAGGGTGCGAAGCGAAGAACCATTCAATTTGGGAAGACATTTGAGGTTATGGAGACTGGATATTTGAAGATTTGGGACGTACATTAATGTGATTGCCCTTGTGGATCCTAGGAGAGGAGAGAGACTTTTCTTCTATTTGAACTGAAAATCATGTGTAACCATAACTCTCATTATTTGGAATTGGAGGCTCAGAGTCTAAGAGATGAGATGGGAAGGTCATGACCCAAACCCTAATCCTCCAAACTAGGTACTCCCCAACACTATTACTAAGAGATAGGGCCATGTAACTATAGATAAAAAAACCCATAGACACTCCATGAATCCTTACCCCATTACAAAACAAATGTGTGAATCCTCTGACTACAGATATAAAAACCCAAATAGGAGACATGCTAATGTTCCCTTCCAAATGGTTTCATAATTCAGAAGGTTTAGGTGGGGGCTTCTACATAGTCCCTTTTAGATAAGGGAACCATGGAATGAGATAACCTAGAATGAGTGGGTTTTGAATAGGGTTTACAATATGATTAGTAGGCCCTATGCATAACTATGCAGTGTAGTTGTACTACCTAGGTACACTGCGTAGGAAGACTGTATAGATATGTTGTGTAGGTGTGTCACGTAGGTCTTATCAATGATTGAAAATGTTCTTAATAGAGGAGAACAATGTTTTTGAAATCTTCAAAAATTGAGAGGATTTAAAAAAATTCTTATCCCATCTAATTTCCTCTTCTATCATGTTTTTGGAGAGCTATCTAAGAGAATTTGAGGGATATAGGTGAAAGAGCTATGCAATGGGAGCTTCAAGAGTTTGCCCAACTTTTTGATGTTATCAAATGGGGAGCCTAAGGGTCATATTTATAAGAAATTTTGGGTTCTGGTTGAATGAAATTCATTAGCATAAGGCAGTCACATAGCTCTTCCACAAAGCTCCTCTATGTAGGGGTACAAAACGCATATTGTCACGTAGCTCTGTCACATAGATCTGCTGCATATGTCCTCTGCGTAGGTCCTCCTCGCAGGTCTGCTATAATTTATTATTCCTTTTAGTTACTTGAGCTTCGTCTTAAGACTTTTAAATAGACCAGGGATGTCTTTATAGATTTTTTTTCTTAAAAAGGTGTGTCAATATGTTATAAAAAATCAATGTTTGAATATAAGTTATCCAAGATCTATTTCCAAAAATAAATTCTTATGAGAATTTTTTAACAATTAAAAATGGTTCAAAAAAAGAATGTGAATTTACAAAAGTATATCCCTAGGTAGTGTCAAACTGGGTGTGCATCAAGCCATACTATCACACACTAGGTGATAATCGAATCCAACTCAATATACCCATTTTAGTGTAATTTCCCAGGTAAAACTATGCCAATTCCACATACACTTACTGTATATAGAAATGGATTTATTTTCATGTAAACCACTTAATCTATAAATTAATGTTTTTTTATTTAAATTTTTCCCTTGTTTTATCTTATGTATACTTTTTTCATAAGAGTTTTCTAATCCCAATCCAAAAAATATTACTACACTTTCCACAGATAGATACTATGACAACCCATATTATAATCCACGTTAATTCATGACTTATTACATATAGTCACACATAATGTAACCCCTAAATATATCTATGCCCACTGTATCTAGGTAATTTGGAACAAACCAAAAGAAAATTACAAATAAATAAAACATCATTATTTAAAATTCTATAATATGCACTTATAATCCATGGATCTTCTATAACTGAACATTATATATTGGAGACATATATGTCCAAGGTGTGAGCTATAAATCCTAATAAGGATTAATAAAATAAAAACATGGAGAATGTAGTACATGTGATTAAGGAGTATTATAATGATAAGATAAAATGGGTTAGAATAAGAATATTGAACAATGAAGTTTTATAGAACATGATAACATCAAATTAATATCGGAAGGTGGAAACAACATAACAAATGGAGTCATAAGCATAAGTTGAGGCTGATCACATAGAAAAGACAACATAATTTACTTAGGTTAACCTTGAATTCAGTATACATGTAATCTAATGAGATAAAAACATTACCCAATGTATTGGAGGGATATATAATTCTGATCTTACCCATCACATTCATATCTTGTACATGCATAATTGTGCAACATAGATCATGAAACATAATGATATCTCTTATTACTTTAAATCCTATGAATAATGAGTTCAGTTTGTATTCATATAATACCCAAGTCAATTATGGTTTGGTATGTCAATATGAAAACCCTTGAGTATAAATGGTGATGGGTATTCACTACACAATCGCTTAACATGAAAATCATTGGACAATTTTGGAAACATAATGACAGTACACAATGATTCATATAAGTGATAAATGTATCTAAAAGGGGACTAAAGTCTCATGGAAATTATATGTAATGTAACAGGGAAGTTTAAGAACATATACCAACATGAAAATGTGGAAATTAAAAGGATTCATATAATGATGTTTCTCGAATAAAGTGGAGAAGGAGAGGATCCCTTACCTTGAGAGTGTGCTTCTAAAATATTGGGAGTAGATTTTAAGATCATTGGTTATATTAAAAGGTATATAAAGAAATAAGGGTAGTATAACATCTTGATCCAAGTGTTTTTAGTTAATATTAATTTTATATTGGGTTTGTTTCTAATGAAAAGAAAGGGAAATTAATTATGATTTTCAAAAATTTTGTTTAGGAATCTATAAGATAAATTAATTCAAACCATAAACTATAGAAATATTTTTCATGTGGTTTATACAAATGAGGATATTATTTTATTATTTTATATATAAATGACTATATATCTTTAAAATAATACACATGGTGATGTGGAAGTGATTCATATTAAAAAAATGTTTTTAAAGCATTAATATATAATGACTGTTTTGGAGGATTCGTTAAGGAATTATAAAATTAATCAAATAAATTAAAAGGCACCTTATTCTAAATACAAAATATAATTTTGCTCATAGATACCCTTTATAATGTTTATTAAATCCCTTTTGGGATTTTATAATTCCATAATACACACATTATAATTATACCGTATTTAATTTTTACCCAGACATTTGGATCTCTCTGAAAATTATGAAAAAAGAAACGATGGTTATTTTAGATGTTCTAATTTAAAAAAAAGATTAATATTTTCAAAAAACAATCATAAAATATGATAATTTACTATTTTAAATACAAAATCACTATTTATTGAGAAATATTAATTTCATGGACAATAATAGTAATTTAAAATTTATAAAAATAATATGTGACTTTGTAAATTAATATTATTATTTATATATAATAAATATTTTTAAAAAACAATTTTTAAATTTTTTAAATTTTTATAAAAAAATCATGAATTCGTTAAAAATATTGTATGAATTGAAACTATAGATTTATTAAAAAGGAAATTTTTTTCTCATCATATCAAATTCTATTTTATGTAAATATTATTATTTATTAATTATAATTTAATAAAAAAATATATATAATAATTTTAAAATCATAAAATTGATACAATTTGGGTCAACATACATAGCCCTTTTTAAACTATTGAATGACCTAAGGGTAAGGTGTGTGATAAAGTTATTTTCATGAGGTAGTTTAGTGAACATGGTTTGGGTTGTGATCTTGATTATCTTCTTCTTCTCCGATAATAAGTTTCGCTCAGGCTTTAGTTTTAGAATCCCGACTTGGTCTTGTTCATGGATAAATCCTAGTGATACTATCTCCCATGTAATATGTGCTAAATGGGATTTATAGGGTACAATCCTACTGGTGGAGGCCATTTCGTCCTTTTTAGTGGCAATTCAATATATTATAAACCTATATATAAATAATCATATGATAACTATATTGAATCTATACTATCAAAAATTATTATTCTTAATGGTCTTTTAAATATAACATGCTATAACTTATAACAGTCCAAAATAACCAATTTAGTGCAAGTTTTTCAATAATTTAATTTATTATTAATGGATGTACTCATTTAAAAAGGGAATTGTATTTATAAAACATTGCTTCATTGCTTGGTGGGAAATCCCTCAGGATCTCACCTACAAGAGAACACTAAGATTGAACATCATGAGAAGAAGTGTCAATGATTATGAGACCCCATCAACCAATAATAGAACATCATTTGAGTCCTATCTACATGATGTATCTAGAACATAGTAAAAAAGTTTGAGATAATTTTCATGGTATCTATTTGTTTTTATTATATCCATGGAACCAATATAACCTCTTCATATTACAAATAATATAAATAAATTACAATAAATTCTGTAGAAATATAATTATAAACACTATTATGGTAAGGTAAACACATGCATATATATATATATCATATTGTATACATGTAATTGAAATCAAAGTATATACCCTAGTTAGTTTTAGGGTACCCACTAACAACACTCCCATATAAACAAGATCCACATAATAACATGTTTTAAACCACTTGATATTTTATGGGAATCTATATTATAATGAGATGTGGACTTAGTTTGCTAGTCATCCTTTTAATCCTATGTGGATACTCTCTTAACACTGAAATCACTAATTTTTGTAAAATACCTCTAGAGATGAAACCTATAAATTATATAATTTTTCCTCAAGTGTGACCTAGGATCTTTGGAAATAAATTCTACTATAGTACTATCAAAATAAAATGGATGATATGTTGGAAAAAAAACAATGTTTAAGAGAAATATGCAAATCTGGACTGCGTCCGTAGCTACATCGAAGCCACGATATCATCAGATTCTACTATAGACATAAAAACCACATATTTCTTTAGGATTCGCTATATCAGTGCACAACCATTATAGAAAATATTCATATCTTAACTATGATTTTATATTGACATAATTTTTATGGAAACTATACTCGGTGCATCCTCACGGTACTAGTTCAAAGTCTCCTCCACACACAATGAAAATATCTTTAATAAGTCTTAATTGTGTCAAGATATTTTTTACAAATTCCCAATACATCCTGCATAAATTATCTTGATATCTTCCCACTGTGATTTATTAATTAGTAACATTAAAACATTTACATAACATTACATAAATATTTTATCCCACCATTTAATCATGAAGGATTCTTATCATTATTCAAATCTCTTCCTATGTTTCTGGAATAATTTTCATGCAATGGATGATACCATGTTACATTTGAAACCTCCCTCTCTTGGATTACTCTATTTTTTAAATTTGCATTTCCTTGTTAATATATATACATTGACATTTCCCATGTAACCTCGGAAATATATTTCAACATATCTTGATCCCTAGGATATAGGATACATGAAAAAATAATTTAATAGAGAAGAATTTATTTAACAATGTTTTACCTGACTATAATACTTATACTTTATTTTCCATTATTTATATCTCATAAACATATAAAACACGGTAAAAATAGAATTTTCACTATAATAATTTAGAAAACATGTTTCTAAATCCAATTTACAAATCTTGTTATCATTCAAGACTGCTATTTCAGGTAATATTTTGAAGGAATTAAACATCACTACTAGTGAGAAATTTTCATCATAACCAACTCTTTGATATTTCCTAAAACCCCTCTCAACCAGTCTTTATTTATATTTATTTACATTACAATTCATGTCCATATTTTAATTGAATACTAATTTTCTCCCAATGTTTTTTACATTATCTGTATGATCAACAAAAATCTAGGAAGAATTTTGGTATTTTGACTCCATTTCAGAGTGTATATCATCTTTTCATTTAGTATTATCCTTTGATTCTAAAACTTCCTTATAGGTTAGAGGTTTATCAATATCAAGTAGAAAATTTTCACCAAACTAAATGACAAGAAACACATATTATTGGTTATCAAATGTCTTTAGGAGACCTCTGTTTCACACATGTATTTGGAACATCTTCATCTTCCACTATCTCTTTTAGATATTGTTCTTATAGCAACTCTTGTGCATCTGGAGCATCAACATCGTCTATGTTAATAATTATCCACTAATTTCCATCATAAATGTGTTATTGTTCTATAAATATGGAATTTTAGGGCATAATAAATTCTCTATCATATGGGTTATGTAATATATATCCTTTTGTTTCATTATAATAACCTATATAGATTCACATTGAACATTGGGATTCTAATTTATTAATATGTATAGTATTCAAAGGTATCATATCCCCATATAAATAAGTGTGTTGGACATGGTTAATTTTTAAACCACAAATCATATGTAATTCCATATATATTTTTACTTGGTACTCCGATAAGTTTATATTCTATTTTCTGTAATGTATATATATAAATAGTTAATAAAACCATTGCATGGATCATCATTGAAATGTAAATGATAAGAAAATTCTTATTCCTCTTTTCACTAACACCATCCACTAATGTGTATAAGGACAAGTGAGTTGGGATACAATCCCAAAATCCATTAAGTGTTCAATGAATGATTGGATATGATACTCTCTACCTTCATCTGAGGACTATATCTTAATCTTTTTAAAAACCTCGTTTTCCAATTCATGCTAATCATCAATAAACATCTAAAATGAATCTAACTTGTACCTAATTAAGTTGGCATACCCATACCTAATATTGTAATCAATAATATAAAATAATTAAAAAACCATCAATTTCATATAATTGAAATGGACAACATTCATCAATATTTATCAATTCTAGTAATTTACAATATCTTTTTCCTTTCCTAGTAGAGGGTGATTTGTTTGTTTTCCCTAATAAGCCTGTGTAACATGAATCTAGGGGTTTTAAATCAATTGATTATAAAAACACTACATTGTGTAATTTTTTATACACATTTCATTTACTTAATAATGCATGATGTTCTATAGGTTTGTGTTATATGGGTCATTTTTTTCGTTTTTTCATTAATTACCATTAAAAGGAATTTAATTTTATTTATATACAATAAATAATTATGATGTGCCAAACCTTAACATATATTATCCTAAAAAATGAGAAAAATTATTTCCAAACATGAAATAAAATATCATAATGTTCAAACTCGAAAATAAGATTACGTTTCTAGTTACTAAAGGAAGATAATAAAATCTATTTAACCGAATATCCAAATTATATGGAAAATTCATATGATAATCTCTCACTTTTAAAGATATTATTCCATCAGTATTTATTTCTTGATGATCCATGTATCACTTTCCAATCATCTAAATAATTATTTGATAATGTATATGAATAATAATGTGTGGTCCACATGTAATAACCAATATACATCTAATTTATAAAGATAAATTCAATTTAGTGAAAAAATACATGTGGCAGTAGGACCACACTGATTCTCCCCCCAATAATGAAATAGTCTTCTTGGGGAATTTATTTCCACATAAAAATTAGATATCCTTCTACTTGTTGACCTCCCTCTTTATATTCTTATTTTTTAGGATATTTCATTAGTTTATTTGGATTAGGGTTTGCGGTGGACCCCTTAACCTTATCCATAATTCTCTTATAAACGACAAGGAATAAATAATTAGTATTATTCATATACTTATCATCTTGGATAAGTAACTCCAAAGGTATTGGGAGTGAAATTATCATGTTATACATGTTTCAATTGACAATAAAAGTCAATAATATTGGTGATATAGAGAAAAGAAATATATCAATCACTAGTTCCTAGTTCAGTTTGAACCTAAGGGCTTCAAGTCTCTCAGTGAAAAAAAATCATCCTGATCACATGACGTCCTTCTTGATTTCAATATTCTGGATTTCTTGTATATTGTAAACAAGATATCTCAAACATTTCTTTCATATCTCTCTCATGATTCAACTATTGTATATGATTCAACATCATTTAGGCATATTCATCATTAATAATTTTCAATATTTAAATGGACATCAATGACAATGTAATACACTATACATCCATTTAATCAAAAAAATATAATTATAATTATCTTTAACTGCGTTTATTTTTCCCTAAGGGGGCTCTGTGAGATGTGAACACTCAAACACATAATACTTCCTCACATAGGATAATACTATATGAAATCACCTGTACCACTCCTAGAATATATGGATGG
This sequence comes from Viscum album, assembly GCA_963277665.1. Taxonomy (NCBI): domain Eukaryota; kingdom Viridiplantae; phylum Streptophyta; class Magnoliopsida; order Santalales; family Viscaceae; genus Viscum; species Viscum album. The sequence goes on along the minus strand of OY728130.1, from coordinate 648,629,869 downwards.
TTAGGATATTTTATTTATCTATAATTTTTCACAGTGATAATATTGAGGTGTTCTTGATTGAAATTTTATCAACAACAATAAAATTTAGTTGTTTGTAATTTACCTTGATTGTCTTTTAGATATTATTCATCAAATAAAAAAATCATTAAATATCTAATGTTATTTTATCAAACCTAGAAAACCTCATTATTAGATAAAAAATACACTATGGTTTGAGTATTATAGTGGAATTGATCCGTGAAACCTCTCCAAATAGTCTATTTTATGACTACACGTTGACCCAGAGATTCTCATGGTACACACTATACTGGAAAACCACATTAACTTGTCAATATTTGATCTATTGGGTGAATACCCAACTTCATATAATTTTATACTTGATTCCCTCAACTATTTACCTTTACTATGAAAGAAAACAAAAAATGGATACTTATTTTGTACAATCTTTAGTTAGTTCAACCCATTATATATATATTAACTCTTTTGTATTAGGATTCATCCTCAACTAGGGATGGTGAGGACCCCGTACACGCATTTTTTTTCAAATTTATATGATGAAAAACATTAATCATATAATATTACATTGAGTGTTTTTAAGGTTTCTTGAAGAATGAATTCATATTCTATTATTTATGTTTATAATATTTTTTCATGCTCAAAATGAACATGAGTTAATATAAAAATATTCATATAATCTTTATAAATTATTTGATTTTTGTTTTATGTGTTTACCTCAAAGATGAACATTCATAAAATAATTAACATTTCATAAAATAAATTAACTACCTAAATGATCATGATAATTTTTCATTAGCTGATCCTTTTAATTTCAATGAATCAACCATTTCCTAGGGGTATAATGCCCAAGTTGGTCATGATTTTTATCCTAGCTCTCACCATGGTCCAATGTTTTCACATATTTTCTACGATATTTCCTCGTCTTGGTATGGTCCACGTTTTTTAGTGTCATAATAATATTATAAATATACTTAGGTGTCGATGAGGGGGTATTGGTATGTGAAAAATATTTACAAAATAAAATTGATGGATGTAAAGATAATTATATGTATTAAAAGATGAACGAAGATGCACATACCATCAAAAATAAATAATTCTAATAAACATCACACAAATTTTTAATTATTAATAAAATAAAATAAACTGAAATAAACAATGGATGGTTAATTCTAAAGACCAATCTATGGGTAAACTGAATGCAGGATAAAAATGAAATTTGGTAAAAAATTAATTTTAAAAAATTAATTTGAGATGGAAATTAAATATAATAAATGAATAATTTAAATTTTAAATGTATTAATTTCATTTGGTCATTCAATTAATTTAAATTCTAAAATAAAAAATAAATTACTTTTCAAATATTTATTTATTTTTATATTTCATGATAATAAATTAATATTTGGGATTTTTAAAAATATTCATGGGCCCTTAAATCTTAATGGAGTCATTGAAGGTTGGGATGAACCCATGTAGGCCCGATTTGGTTCAGGTAAATTCCAAAAAAGGAGATTATCGATTAGGATGACCAATATAGGGACATTTTAGATCAGTTAATCCCACCCTGGACTATGGGTCAGCCGATTTGATAGTGGTCTATTAAGGGGGTCGCACAGGAGGTTGGGGCTGATTGAGATATGCGCACAATGAAAAAAGAGGTTTTTTGGGTCATGAACAGTAGTGAGAGTCTTGTGCATCGAATATAGAATCCCAATGGTAGAATTTTTAATGTAGCCTTGGAGATGGTTCGATAATGGTGGGTCGACCCGTGGTGGTGGCCATTGGAGTATTCCGAAGTGGTTGTTCTAGATTGAGTTGTGCCATTGTTGGTGGTCAAGACAAATGAGGCATCAGTGATAGCTATGTGTATTCATGGTCGATTAATCAACTTGGGATTATAGAATTTAGGTGGCTATCCATGGGAGACAATGGTTGTAGTTTTTCTAGGGAGTTGTGGTGGTACCCTGGAAAATGGCTAGAATGAGGGGGTGCGAGAGGTGTTTCCATCACTGACAGTGGTGTTGTCACTAGTGGTGGGGCCTACAGGAGAGGAAGAAACATTGACTGTAGGTGCAGACAATAATAGAAAGATCTAGGAGGGGGAGGTCAGTTGTGTTAGGGAGATATGGTTTCCACAAGATTCATCCATTCATTTTGAATTATTATTATTTATTTAAAAGAAGCACCCACAAGCTATGTTGTCACCCACTTTCGAGTACACTTTTTAGACAATATTTCATAGTTTTTGCCATCACCATAATTTCTTTTTCTTTTAGACCAATAACCCCATAGACGACACAACCAACTGCATGTTTCTGTCTAGTGATTTTTATAATTCCTTATAAATCATCACTTAAAAATAGTTTTTTTTAATTACATAATCGTATTGAATCTCTCCCCACTCTCTCAATTTTCTATTATGGTTAGAACCAAGGGTGAAATAAATATTTTTATACAATACCTAAAAACAACGACAACACACACACACACACTAATGCGTGGGTTCATTAGATAATGTTAAATTGACCGTCCAAGATCGAATCGGTGTGTGGTAAGTTCCATTTGGGAATACATGAATTTCCTCTACTTAATTTATTGAGAATAAATTTTTTTACTTCCATATGTGTTTGAAATGTACCTTTTAATAATGATTTTCGGAACTACGGAATGTAGCAGAAGCTATTTGGTCAGAGAGTCAAAATATTTTATCACGAAAGTGATGCAATTTCATCATCTCTAGATATCTTACCATCAATAAGGGTCTAAGGATCTTGATCTTATTTTTTAGGAACAAAAATTAAATGAATGATTAAATTTTTTGAATTGGAAGTTATTTCAAATAAATATTATTGCTAATGATTGTTTATTAATGGATTGTAGTATGAAACCATCGAGTTCATCCATATACATGCTATTCACACTTTATTTCTTCTTTTTCAGTTTCTCAATATCGTCTTAATTCATGTCAATAAAACCATCCTACTTTTTTTTAGAAACCGTTGTACATAATTATCTCTTAAATGTCATCAAACGTAGAAGTGAATCACCATTAAATAATTTTTTGACTACTTGAGTAATCCAAGAATAGTAAACAAAAATACCTTTAATAAAATCATGTAATCCATTGATGTTTCTTAAATGCACTCTTTTTAAAGCTCATGACACTACATGAAAAAATTATTTATTAATAATTATTCTTCTACATTTGAAAAATATGTTCCTTAAACATGTGTATAAAAAGTTTCAACAAACATACTCATAAAAAACGTTTGCATAGTTTACAACCAATTATCCATTCGGAATTCATAACATACCCATTTTAAAAACTCTCTTTCTATTTATACTACCCCAAAATAAGATATCTTCCCCATCTCAGGTTAAAAATATAACACTAAATTCTACCTTCTTGTGTTTTATACCCTTTATAAAGATACTAAGGAATAAAAAAAATATTTATATTATATCGACCCTCGTGAAACAAAATATTCAAAGAACACGTGAGAGTGGGGAAAATTAACATACCTTTTTCTTTGATCAGGGATGGAAGAGATTTATTCTTTTGCATCCATGAGTTGGTATTCAGCTCTCCCTTTGATATAAAAACAATTTATTTTTCATTATATTTCATAAAATCCAATTTCATAATGAGATAACTCGATCTCTTCATTAATTTATCAATATAACATGATAAATATAGTTTCTTCTTGCTTCTCTTTTCTTCAACATCCTTTTAAAAACAATGAATTTACTATGATGAAAAAGAATTAACTTCATCTTTTATATTACCCTAAAATATTCTTGAGATTACTCTTCTATAATTCTTCTTTTTTGGACTTATTCTATACCCTTTTAGAGTCAATAATCTCTAAATTATTCTTTACAATTTCCTTGTACTTTTTGTGAGGAATATTTTTCTTTACTACATCACCAAGCTAAGAATTTACATTTTCATATATACTATCATAAAAAATCATCCACAAATAGAACACTTTAAAAAAAATTCATTTTATAGAAAAACAACTTTATTTACTTAATCACTGTGTTTTGGTAAATTTATTAAATTGTATTCCCACCCATCAAAAAATAACGTGTTATTGGAATCTAGATTATATTCTCCCAAGATTATTGAACTAAATACCTTAATTTTGATTAATCCACCATTTAAAAATGTCACAAAACCATCATTTAACATCTAAACATTATAAAACAGCTAAAAATAATCAATCATATAAGTGGATCACCCAAATTAAAAGATCAATATATGATTCCATTATGATTCCTTATATACAAATTTAATATTAAATTATTTATCCTTGATTTTTTCTTTATTCTTATGAGAATTTTTTTTACTGAACTTCTTATCTTGTTGATTAGTTATAATTGAATTTAAATCCTCAAAAAAGTGACCCGAATGATCACGTATTCTACAAGACTATTCTAATGAATAGAAATTAATCCCATCCTCCTTTCGAAAATTCTACAATTGAATTTGATCATTTCTCCTTTGAGTGACTACACTCCACCTAAATTTTTTTCTCCCATAAACATTATAATTTTAAAAATATTTATACATAACAAAAAAATTTACATGGTCCCAAATCCTCTACAATACAAATAATATTCATAAAATTCATACATTCCTCTAAAAATTTCTTTTTCAATTAATGTTGGCAGTTTATTTTCATACAACATATGACCATAAATTTGAATCCATTTTTGAAACAAAATAACATTAGAATCCCACCAATTTCTTATTTTAATAATCATTATTCCATACATTTTAATGTCAATATTTGTAGTGTTTTTCACATTCAAATAATTTATGAATAATATTATTGATTTATGAAATCATAATGTTTTACTATAAAAATAAATTTATTTACCTGTGACTTTGATTCAAATTTTTGAAAAATAATTCCAAGATAATTTAATTCATTTTTGTGTGATAATTGTGGAATAGTTGAATATCATAATTCTATGATACTTACTCATTCTATAAACATTTTCATTGATTTTTATCTAACTTCATGAATATAATTTGTGAAGTTAAACTTTTTATTGTACAATTAATTTTTTGGATGAATCATGTGTCATTAAAAAATATGAACCACCATATAAATTTATTTATCCATTATTTTTTGGTTAACATTCAGTTTATTATATTCTTTAGTAATATTATTCATATTTTCAATCTCATTTTTCAATCATGATACTTTCTCAGCATATAATATTCCATTGTTGAAAAATAATTAAATATACTTATTCAAAACTTTATTATCCTTTCATAATTGATAAAATATCAAGAGAGACTCTTTATGTTCATTATTATTACAAACTCCACTTCGATTTCTTCCCCACATTAATCATTACTTCTATGATCACTAGTTAATTATTCATCTTTCTCATTTTCAATTAGTATAATTTTTTTAATTCACTATATATATCTTCTTATTATTCTCATCATAACTATCATTTTATTAAAACATTAATCAAATATTTATAATATAGACGTTTAATAAATTATTACCTATCCCATTGGAATAATTTTTTGATACTATCTCTTTCATGGAACTCCATGTCTTATCAACCAAATTGTCACCCACTTCATCCTCATATTATTTTATCATTGGAAAATATATAGAAAAATATCTAATAGATCTATACTTAAAATAATTAATAGAAATATTACCTCAATTTTTTTGAATTTAATTTTCTTAATTAAATGAATGGAATAATGTTCTATTATTTCATTTGAAAATATTTTTCTTTATTAGAATATTCCTTATATTCGTCAATTTGTTTCATTAATTATTTCTTCATAAAATTCCCGTATCACGTTCACTCATATTGTTGGAGACACTAAACAAAAACATTTCATAATCAATTATAATGATATGAATATCATCCAATGTAATTACACCAGGATCATGATCATCAAGTGAAGACATGTTTTTATTGAATTTTTCATAAATATGTAGTATCTTATTAACTGCCACATAAAATTCCAACTTATCTCTAAAGTAACTTATAAAACTGAAAATAAGTTTTACTCTATTAAATAATATATATAATATATAATCATGATTCATCTTGATTACTTTATATATCAATCTCAAAACATATATATTATCTTTATTTATATTAAAATTTCATTTATAAATTTTTTCTATATAATCCCAAATTCATTTATTATCTTGATCACTTTGATAAAATTATTTTATGAATAATTTTATAGGATTGAATTCTGAGCATAATCATCGTTTTTTAGATTCTTTATATATACTCATGTAATCATAATATCTTTTGAACTATGAAAAAACCAATAGTGGAATCCTACAATACATTTATATTTATATAAATAAGTTATGGGGATCATTACATTTAAAATAAACCTTCCCATATTAGGTGGTAACCTCCTTATTGTTCATGAAATTAATATTGTAGATGTTAACATTAAAAATACAGAGACCATATAATGTACCATAGAGAAGCAATTTACCATTTATGAAAAAAAAAATACTAATTGATTTAATCAATAATAATAAAAATATAGTTTTAACATCATGATCTGAAAAATAAATGTTTACAGCCTATAGACTATTTATGGTGGCCCTAGTTCTTGTGTAGGTTCATCGGGGAGTGAATAATATAATAATAACAGTATTTTATCTATTATTATCTCTTTTTATATAAAACATTTTCACTTTTTAGAATAAGTGACTTAGTGTAATTAGAAATAATTAACTTATTTTTTTTATTCCTACATAAAATAGTATATCAAAAGTTGGTCCAAACATAAATGAAATTTGTTTGTGGAAAAATGAAATAAACAAGAAAAAACCTAACAAATAGTGAAGTGATGTGTAATAAAATCATGATAAATAAATAGAAAGGAATAATTGTTGGTTTAATTGATGATAACTAGATGAATTTAATGTTGCAAGACAAAGGTAAAGTTAATTAAGAAGGTAGGTGAAATGTTGATTTATAATTTTTTAATGGATTCATTTTTAAAGATATGTCAAAATTGATTTCCAATATTCTAGGAAGCCACATAAACCCTCAATAAATAAAAAAATTTCTGGAATGGATTAATTAAAGGATATTTTAATCTATAAATTCATTATGCTATAGAAAAAATTAATATGGAATAAAAAAGGTAAATTTTTCAATTGACCTTTATGAAAATCAGTCAAATGAAAAAATAAAGTTAAACATTTACCAATCATAAAATTTTACTTCCCCATTAATATTTTAGACAACACTAAATTCTAATTGAAACTACATAATAATTTCATAATATAATGGCATGAAAATAAGAGAAAATTAAGAGTTTTATCCTCTTATGAATCCACTCAAAACTCTAATATCTATATTTTATTATTGCATCAAGTTATTAATTTTCCAATTTGATTTTTGGCAACTTTTCCCTATCTCTCTTAATTCCCCTAACATATAAGTCCCTATTTTTAGAATAATACATAATATTTATTTTTCATCCATTAATAATATTTTTCAATAAACATCATTTTTTATAAATTCACACACTAATCATCACTGACACTACACAACTCAACATTCTTAATTAATAGATTTATTCCACTATACTGTGGTTTTTTAAAACACCTCTCACCAAATCATACATCCTGAACAATCAGCGAATTAACCATTTTGTTACAAATTAAAAATATGTGTAAAAAAAATCCTTTTTTCAATTAATGATGTGTCCAGTGGTAATAATGTATTCCAATATCAATTTTTATTCAATTTGATATACTTAGGTTTTACTCAAGAAATAATTCAAGGATTATGTATTCTCAAAAAGACCATTACATAGCCGAAATTATGTGATAAACAGAGGTCATCTCATCTCTTTTAATGAATCTTTATTGGGATATACACTACAATTTTCATGAAAACTCAAATTTTTATGAAAACATGGACATGGTTTAACTTCATTGATTAGATGAATTCAGATTTAAAAGCATAAAAATATGAGTAATATCATCTTGAAAAAAATTAATCGAAATTATTCCTCACCAAAACCATGTCCAACATGGTAGAATATGATGAATCCTGGATTGAACTTACATTGAATTTTGTTGATTCAAATTTACAGCTTCAATCGATATTATATTTTTTTGTTATAAACCATCAAACATGGTATTTAGTTAAAAGCTATCCTTTTTTCCATGAGATATAACCCCAAAAACCCTTGATTTGTATTTCAGCATTAACTAAATCTTATTAAAATATACAACCCGTGTTCAAAATTTGTTAAATCTGAAATTGGTTTTGGTTACCATGGATAAATTAGTCATGAGTTCCATTTTTTTATCCCCATTCAATATGAAACCATGAATTTTCAAAAATAAATTCAAACAAAAATCAAAGGATTCTATCATCGACATGATTTCTTATATTCAAGAATGATGGAATCAAGATTCTTCTTTTCTCCATTCAGTTCCATGGATCTTGATAATTCATAGTATCATGCAGGGCATTGAAGACATTCCTATATGTGGTACTCCAAAATATTCATATTCTAAAAAAATTTATATGTGATCATGGATTCCAATTAGATACGTGGGAATTTCAATTTGAAATTTATATACGTGAACTCCACATAGAAATTATGATACATGGGTTTCTTCTAGATTTGGTTTTGTAGTAGTTATGAATATTTGGTTTCATCTTCACATTGAAATTTTAAAACTTTATTACTCATGGGAATTTAGATATGTGAATATAACTACGATGTGGTCATGTGAATATCAATTGGAAATTTGGTTATGCCACAGGAGAGGAAATTTGTCTATTTGGTTTACTTCATCATTTGTAATCTTCAATAAAGCCAATTATATATGTACCTAGTTCATCACATAGAATTAACTTAAACGAAATATAATATATTAAATTTATATAATAAATTATGCTTCATAAATTGAAAATACTTTTCCAAAATTCTAATAATTAAAAATTCAAATAAAACAAGAAAAAATAATCCAAAAAATAAATCCCATTATAAAATTTAAAAAAACATAGTATAAAGAATTTATCCTTCAAATCCAAGAAATTGTGTTATTAAAGGAATTTAAAAATACACAATGAAGAACTAAAATTCAATTTAACTACAATATTAGAAAAAATACACAAAAAATAAAATAACTATAGATTCAACTCCAAAACTACTAAATCATAATATTTGATTACAAATACCATATTTTTAAATTTAAAAATAATATTTCATTAAAATTATTTTTAAATAAAATTTTCATTCATCAATAATTAATCAATTCAATAAAATAAAAATAATATTTTAAATAATGAAATATTATTCCAATAAATGATCTAAATTTTAAAAAAACTCCCATGAAATCTCTCGTGTATAATAAATTCTTGATTAAATAAAAAACGATATAGTGAAAATTTGGATGGTATTTTATATTGGTAATTAAAATTGAAAATTTTAGAAATAATTAAAATGTAATCATCTTACATCAAACTAAATGTCTAAAACTATATTTTCCTTAAGGAGAATAGCGACACATTATTAATATCCATAATAATTATACACTCTATTTGGATAAGAAACCCAAATATTTTTAGAATGGTATAAATTATATATCAAATAGCTTCAAGTACAAAATAATAAAATAAAAAAGGAAATACATTGATTATGATAATTTTTTTATTCAATATGGATATAAAACTTATATGTTTAATTAAAATAATTAAATTCAATTTTCAAAAAAATTATTAGTAATTATCCCAAAATTATATTCAAGAGAACATGATTTCATGAATGTAATTAAATAGACATGACTAATGAAATACATGTAGAAAAAGAAAATTTACACCCAAATAATGTCTATAAATCTATAATAAAAATTAAAAAACAATTTTATCCATTGAGTGTGAAAAATGAATCATAAAGATACTTACATTTATAAACATTTATGGGTGTTTTTATATGTTTTACAATGAGATAAAATTTAACAAAAATTACACCCCTTGAAAAACTTAAAACTCAAAATTATCCCTAATGTTGACTCTAAATAGTATAAGAAAACATTAAAAATTCCCGTATGAAAATATTCAAAATTTGAGAGATCATTTTCATAATTGGGTTATAGAATTTTTCACTTAGAATGTTTAAAAAAATCATCAAATTGAATAGTTTTCCCAAAAATATCATATGATAACTATATTCAATGTAGAATATATTAGTATCACATAAAACTATAATATAATGAAGTAACATAAGTCTTTGTTCAATATATGGGATGAAATTCCATCACACATAAAAAAAGTAATTATATATTTCATAACATTTAGAAAAAACTAGAAGGAAAAAATAGAATAAATAGAAAAAAAATTATACAATAACTCTTCTAATTGAAGATGATTTCTCCCCAAAAGTGTTGAAAAAATTTCTTCCCTATTTTATTTACTAAATTTCCATATAATTATTCTAATTTTCACACTAACAAGTTACATTTATAAGAATTATATTTAAACATTTAATATCAAGATAAGATGAATCTATATGTTTGTTTTAAGTGTGTTTAATCATGAAAACTAAATTATGTATCCCTTCTAAACTAAAAAAATTGGGATTCTACTCTTATTTTGATATCATTTCAAAAACATTCTTCATGAAATGTTAGGCAGATAAATAATTAAATATGTATTGAAAATAATGATTAATGGGAAGATAATGACAACAATTTGTTCTTCATGAAAACAAAATTAAAAACCAATTAATGACCATGATGGAAAACTCATTGTTTTACCATATAGATGGAAGCTAATCCCTTTGATTACCCCTAAAAATATTTTTTATCCTCCAACCATTAACAAAAAATTATATGTTATCTTCCATAAATAGATCCATATCTCCATTAACACAAAATATGTGGATAGTAAAGGGTCCAAAGAAGATGGTTGTTTTGTGTTCTAGGGAATATCTTTGGTCATGAACTGGAAAACAAAAACTATTTTCCTACCATAAAGTTTATATTTTAGATAATTAATTCATGAAAAGAATTTTCTCTTTCATTATAAATTATTGAATTTTAAAATAAATCTCTTTTTATTTTAATGATATCACTCAACTCAAGTACTATAATTTCTCCAAAATATTTAAAGTCAATTTTTTGTGTCATAAAAACACAATAGGACATATGTTGAGGCACCATAGGCAAGTGAAATGATTTCTGAAAAATAATCCTATAAGATGGAAACATACTAGGTGTTTTAAAGGCTATCACATAGGCCCACACAACTACATCCTACTTCATAGACCAATATTTTAATAAGCTAGTAAATTATTCACCAAAATTTATGTTAACTCTATATTTGAGATTTCAACATGTCACTTAATTGGGGATTATATTTGGTTCCAATTTTGTGCACAAAACCATACATTTCAATTAAATAAAAGAACTCAAAATTCTTAAAGTGGGTACTATTGTATTCATTTCCATCAGAAGATAGAAAAATTTACAAAAAATCCATCCCATATACATCAATTATTTCAACCTCTAAAAGTCCCTTTTTAGGAAGATCTAGTTTCCATCCGTTATTTTCCATCATGTATCACTTATTACAACCTATAAATATATATCCATCACCCATAATAATTGTTTCAAAATAAAAAAATTGAAAAACCTTTTGGGAAATCTTTTCTTCCCCATGGTGTGAATCCTAATGTGAAGAGTGGCATCATTCTAAAATAGGATGGATCTCTTATTTTGGGACACAAATTCTCAAAATATTGTCATCAGACCTCCTCAAAATTTATTGGTAACACCAAAAAATAATAATTAATATCTGAAAGAAATTTATTCCTACAATTTTGTGAGATACCACTAGGTAGGATTCTTGCAGGTAATTACTTAAAAATATTTATATACCATGGATCATTTCTAGTGATTGTGGTATGAATTTTATCATCAATATATAATTAATTAACCTATATAGGGTCACCATTATGTGTATGTAACTTCATTGAAATGTGTTTAGGATAAAAATTTAAAACCACATGTTTTTTCATTATTTTAATGGAAAATTTTTGGATAAAAGGTTCTGTCTCAAGAGACTTGTATTAGATGATTTCATATCCATATGATACTTGTGTGCAACAGGGTTGGAAAATAGTTTTCCCTCATACCCAATAAAAGGTTTTCTAAATAGTCAATAGTATTAATTAAAACAAACAATGATTTCCATGTTGTGATGTAATTTTCTTGAGTATCATCTAATAACCTAATATAATAATACACCACTTAAAGCCTCTTTTCTTTTATCTTGTCCCTAATAGATGATATGAACACATTACCAGCATCAAGAATCACCAAAAAAAATATTTTCCAATATGGAGTATTGATGATGGTAGAATAGATAACTTTTTCTATGAAAATTTTGACTGATTCCATGAACATTTCATAAAAAATGAAGGGTGTGTCTTTATCCAAAAGTGAGAAAATGGTCTTGTGATATTTTATAAATAATCATTACAACATTACATAAAACATAAATGAATAAAAATATTCTAATTTCATTCAAATTTTCTATAGGGGGTATGTAAATCCATGACCCCATAAGCCTGGAGTGGGTGAATAATTTTAATACATTGACATGATTACAAGGAATCAAATCCCAAAGGACCGATTAGTTTAGCATTCTTGGAAAATAGATAAAATACATGAATGTTACATTATACATTCAAACATAAGTGTAAGTATAAGGATGAGTTAATTTTTAAGAAAATGTCTGGGAACTTTTGTAAAGGATTGAGTGAGCGGCGTCCTATAATTACATCCATTTACAAATACTAAAAGTGGATATGGCCTTAGAACAAATGTACCTGGGGATAACTACTACAAAAAGGTGTACTGGTCCTGACTCGAGCGTAACCTAGTACACAAAAAAAATCTTCACTGCACACATGGTTTGACACTTCCATGTGATATACTTTGGAAATTGAAAAATCCTTTATGAACCATAATGAAGGATTTAAATGGATGTTTACAATAAATAACCAAGGATAACCATAAGGATTCATAGATTAAGCAATGTGATATAATATAGATATCATATGTGATTTTCCTTTATTAAGTGGTTCCTTACTATGATAATTGTTTTTAATCAATGATTTATGATTTGAGTCATACGGTGGGACGAAAGATGTACTGGGTTAACATTGAATTTTTTCGATATATGGGAATAATGAGAATCTATATTCTAATTGGAAATCTCATGAAGGTAATTAGTAATGTCCAAGAGTACTAGTTATATTGATGAAGATAAAGAGACCGCAAATGAAAATTGAATGGTATAAGATGTTCCTAGAGTATAATTTACATTAAATGTAATAAGAATGACTATTTGTAGGCTGAGGAACCATAATACATTATTCATATTTCCTATTTTATGAAATTTTTATTAAGGAATAATATGATGAATCCTAAGTAATTGTTTTAGAATAGAGATGGATGATTGAAGTGTATATGTTTTGGAATTGAAGGATTCTGTTATATGAATCATGAAATTTATAAGTATTTTCTGAATAACTATTTCATTAAGGATTTAAAAGGGTTTGTTGAATGATAATGAAGACTTAAATCTTGTTATTTTGATTAAGGTAAGTTAACCCTTAATGTGATCATGATGTTTATAAAATTTTGTTTATCTTGGATAAAGAGGTGATTGATTTTGGTAAAGTAAATTGGATGGTATTAAAGACCTTAGAAACAATTAAGGATTTTTTGAAACTGTAGTCTATGTCATCCTAGATGAGGTTTAAAATATCTAGTATTTAAGGAATATTTTATGTGATTATTAGAATAATGAATCATACATGTTTTCAAAAATGATTTATGGTAATTCAGGTGAGTACAATGTTTCAAAAGAATATACATTGAGGGTATTCAATTGTTTGGAATGTGAAAAAACAAGTGATACATTATGATATATTAGGGATTAATGTAAGGATTCTTTTTAATCCTTTTTCTAATGTTTTGTATTATCATATTCTAGATGAGTTACTAGGTTAACCCATTATGGAAGGGCATAAGTTATACACTAGATGGCCACTGTGAGATTATACTAATATCTCACCATATGAGGATTTATGCATATAGGTTAACAAGTGATAGCCTCTTTGTAGTGATAAATATATATGTAAATACCTAACATTATATTTATAGATCTCATGATCTATTAGTTCTTCCAGAATGAAATATTCACCATTATTAATTTGAAAAAATAACGATGTGGAAATTTATTAAGGCACATAAAATGGAAATATTTTGTTGAATAAAAGTATGTATATATTCTTATGAAAAATCATCAACTCTTGGGAAATGATCCTGAAACAAAAAATGTTATCCTAGTACCATCATTTCTAATAAATCAAATGGTCCCTTAGATCCTCAAATATTTATGACTTCTTAATTGTCAACTTTATCCTAATAGTGTTCTCTATCAGTATTCATCAGAAATTGATTGTTAGATTTCTCTACTATATCCATGTTTTTATTATCCACCTGTGTTCTCCTTTGTGGAAAAACAGTTATTAGTTACTCTAGGTAACAGTTAACCATTCAACATTTCCTTTTTAAATGTATGTTTTAGAATTAATTTTTATGATGTGGTTTTATAGGGAAGGAACATTAATGTATTAAACATTTGATGAACTATATAAATTTTGAAGGTGAAATTCATTTTAAGGAGGGTAAAATGTAACAACCTGATATTTTTTGACATATTTTTTTGAGATAATTTATTTATTTTTGATATTTTTCATTTCAAAAAATAATGAATATACCTTTTGTTTGACTTCTATTATACAAAAAACTAATTCTATATTTTTCTATAAACAATGCTATTTTTGACTTGTGTTACATATAATGTTCTGCTTGGCTTGTGTTACTCACAATATCATATTCTTTCAATAGCTTGTGTTACATACAAGGTAATTTTTTACAGAACAATAGTATATTATTAAAGTATTATCTTGAGATATAACCAAGATATTAAATTATATGTAATGAATATTATTAACTAATTTATAAAAGTATATTGTTTATAAGAAGACATCATAGTTTAAAAATTAATTTTAAAATAAAATATAAAACAATATAATATAAAAGAATGATTTTTTGATTAATGATCCGAAAATAATTTTGTCTTAAATAATTAAAATAATTACAATTAGGGAATAATATTATGGTAATATATATATTATATATCCAATAAATTATTATTTATATACACCCAACATATTTTATAAGAATAAGATCAGATCAAACCTAATTTTATGTATAAAACCCTATTTTTTCAAAAGGGTAATTTTTCTGCCTTTTAATGGTGAACCCAATTTAAATATATTTTTCAAAACTTTTTATATTTTTATATGAAAATTAAAAATAAAATTTGAAAGAAGATTATAAAAATTTACTTCGGTTGAATTTTTTTAATCTTCTAATAATATTTACTTTTCTATGAATTATAAAAATTTATTTCAATTATAAATTTAAAACATCCATTTCATGGAAATACTTTATAGTGTTTACTTATATATTTTAATGGTTCTAAATTATAATTAGAATAATTTTTATCCGTTAATCCAATGTAGTTCATTGGAATTAATTAAAAATTGAAATTGGATATAAAAAAATTGTGATAGTTTGTTTGTTTTTTACTTTAATATCCCGCTTTTTATCTATGTTTGTAGGATTAACGATAAACATAATATTTCCGCTTTTATGAGTTTAATTTTAAAAATTGAAAATACATGGTCATAATCAGTATTATTTTTTTTAAAATCTTAGGGTCGAAGCCTCAATTTATTATTAAAGCAAAAACCTCTTAAGAGGGGGTAGAGGGAGACCCATTACATAGGCTGAAGTCCCATGGCCAAGTGGCCTGAATACAAAGCTTAAAAGCCCATTTTTTGGCACAAAGGACCCCTTAGTAAACAGTACTGCTACAGAAACCTCGTTGCTACCGTCCATGCTATAGTACTAGCCTCTGCTATAGTACCCTGCAATAGTTCCTCCACCGTTGTAGTGCCGCTACTACTACAGTTCCACCGCTGCTACAGTAGCATACTACAGTGACCCGAAAATTCTTCCCTACCCAGATTTGATCTCGGGTCTTTTGGATGCCAAGCAGGAGCCTGTACGACTTTTGTACTGGCTCAATGGCAGTCATAAACATTATTATATTTATATTATTTTAATAATAAATTAGTTTTTGGACATTGCTAATTGTAATATTAGTAATTTTTTATTTAACACACTTAAGGGTAATTATGGTAATTAGGGTAAATTTAATATTATAAATATTATAAAATTACCCAAAAACATGTACCAATTTTATTGGATGAGTGGGATTAAACAAAAAAATTCACTGGGATGAAATTATAACACTCTTCACCCACTTGGATGAGACTAATAAATTCATTATATTTAATTTAATGAAATGCCAATGATTTCAAACTCATATTTTTAATAACTATATCCTTTTTAATATAAGGCTATACCAAAGATAAATTTCACGATAAATAGACATTTAAAATATATTTTTTTCTACATCATGGTAATTTATTTATAATTTTTTGTGATAATATAATTACTTTAAATTATGACACAATGATGTTGTAATAATGGTTTAATTAATAGAAGAATAAAATAAATGATATTAAAAAATTAAAATAAATACAATGTGATATAATTAATTTCATCCACAATTTTTTTATTCCTTAGTTTACTCGAATATATCCTATTCATATGAAATTTTTATAACATCATGTAATGAATAGTATCAAATTTGAAATTAATGATATTTTAAAATAAATAATATTTTTTTTAAAAATGATATAAAATTACTAAAAATATATATTTCCATAAAATAATTTGGATAAGAACTAAAATTTTATAAAAGACTCATTTTTTGTTTTTCTTTATTTTATAGGAACTTTATTAACATGTCATTTTTAAAAACACATGCTGGCATGTTAAGAGTTAAAATGATTAATTAGGGGTAATGCAAAAAGATAAGG
Source organism: Viscum album (assembly GCA_963277665.1). NCBI lineage: Eukaryota > Viridiplantae > Streptophyta > Magnoliopsida > Santalales > Viscaceae > Viscum > Viscum album. Next base: position 648,612,783 of record OY728130.1, on the reverse strand, counting down.
GTATTAATATGAACGAAACGTGTCTAAAAATTATTTTTTTCACAGTAAATAGATATAAAAATGTCTTATCTTAATATTAACTCACTTATCATACAATTTTAATTACAAAAATTATATTAATTTAATATTTTAGGATATTCCAAGAGTGCCATCCAATATCTTATAAAAAGGATCATCTCCATCTCTTTTATTCACACCCATAAATCCATTTTACTCAATAAAATGCTTAAAATATCCTCCCAAATTTCTTCCCATAATCCTAGAGTCTATAATTTGGTCATAAATCCCTATAATGGATTCCTTTTCGGTAAATAAAAAGGAAATACCCCAAGAATAGGTAACGTTCATGAACGAACATTTTTTATTTTATTAATTCCATGAACTACATAAATGTTTTTTATTTCATGTTTATATAATAACCTATGTATCCTAAATTTATTAGGATATTTTATATTAAGGGATTTACCTACAATCACACACACTTCCATTTAATCGGTAACATACTTACAGTTCTTATTTTTGGTAAACTGTCATCTCACGAAATGATGTTGTTTGTTTTTTCCTTACCACCTCTTATGGTCGTTTTTTTATGATGTGAAATCTATTTTTATATGATATTTATGATATTTATGATATTATTATACATATATAATGATAGTATCATGTCAAACTTTTTTCCATATAAAATTTTTGCGAAAATGATAACGTTGCTCATGCGTACGGATAGCTTACCAGCTCCACATTATGAAGTGATTTGTTATTCAACAATATTTCATGGATGGTTATAAGGAAAAATTTTCAGAAATATATATGTTTCTTATGACATAAAAATTATTCTGTAAGGATATTATATCATATACTTTCCTTTCCTTTAACCCGACATGATAATGGAGACAACATTCATGCGTATGTAAGTCCTATTGTCTACATGAATGATGTATTCCATTTCATATATATATCATTTATATATAAATATAAATGTTTATATATATAATATATATGATATATAAGTCAATTTTTACAATTTTGAAATATGTAGAACATGATTTTGGTAATATGATCAAGAATTACAATTCAAGACACGTATGATAAAAAAAGAAGTTATTAACCAAAACATTACTTTAACAGGGGTATTGTTTATAAATATGTAATTTAATGTCACAATTAAATAATAAAAGGTATTAAAAATAGGAATATTTTTTTTTGGATATATAATAAACAAAGAATTATTATACTAGAGGTTTTAATTAGTGTGGATGAAATCAAGACAAAAGGTAATGTAATTTCATCTCACCCTTTATTTTTTTGAGTTACATTCCATATTAACTGGTTGCTTATTTTTTGTGGTGTATATACTGAACTATGACATGTTCTATCATTAATTTCTTTTATTTTATAATATATAAATCTTTTATTGATGTTATTATTTAATGGTGTTTATGAATCTAATTTTATTCATGTAATAAGGGATTACCGAACGACGTTTATTTTCCATGAGAAACAGGCTATGTTCACCACTTATTCCATATATTTGGCATATTTAATTCTCGTGAATGTAATATATAATTCTTATCCTTAAATTTATGGATATTTAAATACACATTTGATTATCTCCCTTTTATGGGGTTTATATTTCATCTGTTATAAAAATCGGTAAGGTAATTTTGTCTCAATTTTCCCTCTTTGAGACACATGTTATGTTTTTCACCTATATTAGTTTATGAGGTTTATATAATTCCCTTTGAAATTTTGTATCATGAAACTAATTATTTTAATTATATTTTAGGCATCATGTAATTTTATTCTCTCTTTTTTTATAAATTTTTATTCCTTAAAAACAGTGGTTTCCAAAAATGTTTTAAAAGTTTTTTAAATGGTATTTTAAGATTTTTTAAGAAAAAAGGATTTTAAATATTTTTATTATTTTTTTATTGTTTCATTTATAATTTCAAAATATTACTTTCAAAGAAAAAAGTTTTCTAAAAGTTTTATTATTAAAAAATTATTTTCTCAAATGGAAAGAAGATTTTATTGAATATTTATTTAAAATGTTCTTTCAAATTAATTTTCCATATAATAAAATGTTATTTTATGTTACATATTTTTTACTATGATATGATCCCAGTATAAAAATATTATTCTTTCTCTCAATGGTTTAATATTATGAGGGAATGATATTTATGAATCTTATTTCATTTATTTGTGTTATGTTATGATTGAATGATGTTGTTGAAACCCATTTCATTCCATGGGTTCTGATATGAGGAATGATTTATGTTCTTTGGGATCCTATATATATTGTATTTATGATGTGATTGGTGGGACCTATATCTCCCACCAATTCATTGGTAAAATATTTATATATCATGAGGTAATTATGGGAATCATGTTGATAGGCTTGATGCACTATTCAAAATCTGGAAACCTAATCCACTATAGGTTGATGGGGAAACCCAATCCATAATGGTATATAGGGAAATTTTATCGACTATGTGAATAGGGGGAAACCCAATCCAATATGAAAAGATGGTGAAACCTGATCCACTATGGGAATAGGGGGAAACACAATCCACTCTAGGAAGATGGGGAAACCCAATCTAATATATGAAGATGGGAATAATGATCCCTTATAAAGAAAGGATTGTGACTAGGGTTGTTGGTGCATACCTCTCAGTTGTTGTAGTCCCCATGGGGTTCCCTGATATATTATTGCAACATTATTATCTTAGATGTAATTATATTACACATTTATGTGTATTCTAAAATTACATATCTTATTTAAATGTTATGATCTAATGGATTATGTTCCTTGATTCCTTTATGATACATGTCTTATTAACAACCAATATTTAGGCCATGTTTTATGTTAATGATTTTTGTTATACATGGTATGATCTTATAATGTTATGATCACATTCTTATTCCCATTATACTAATGATTATTTATACATATCTCTATTGTTAACCCGTTATGAGCATCTTACTCACCATTTTTCTTATGTTTTATTTTCCCCATATTATAATGAATGGTTTTAGTTTAAGGTAATAAAGGGGAAGATCATTGTGGGAATCATTGAAGATCTTTTTCCAGACTATATGTTTGTGTTCCAAGTTTTGAGAGGCACTAAACTAATATGTAATTTTGGCGTGTGTTTGTGTAATGTATGAAATTTTCCACGAAAGGAATGTAATAGCCATCTAGGAAAATAATGGGTCATTATAGTTTGTATCATAGAAAAGGTTTATTCAACCTTTGGAAAATCATATGAGGAATGTTTAGTGTGATCGTGAGGGTTATTTCTAAGTATATTTATAGGGATGTATCTAAGTATAAGTATATAGATGAGTTAATTATTAGGAAAATATCCTGGAATTTTGGTAAATGATAGAGTGAGTGGTTTCTTATAATTACATACTTGTCTGGATACTACAGGTAGATGTGGCTCTGGAACATATGCACCCAAGGTTAGCAACTTAGAAAAGGTGTGTTTTTCATTAATCAAGCATGACCTAGAAAATGTCATTTATCCTTCAAACAAACCTATTTTATGCTCTTAGGGGATATACATTTGAAATTCACAAACTCTGTACGAACCATCATGAATGATTTAAATGGTTTTTGGCTATTAATAATGTAGGATAAACTTATAGTTTCAATGATTAATGAAGGTTTCATAATTGATACATCCTATAAATGTTTTTTCCTGATTATGTTGTTCCCCACTATGTTAATTGTTTTATGATCAATGTTTTACTATTTTAGTCAATGAAGGTAACCATAAATAATTGGGTTAAAAATTAATGTTTCAGATAGATGGGAATCATGAAAATAGATTTTCTAATTGAAAATCTCATGAATAGAATTAGTAAGATCCATGAGTATTGCATATACTGTTTAAGATAAAGAGACTGTGAACTACATGGTAAAGGTATGGGATATTATTCTAGTATTGATTACATTTAATTTTAGAAGCATGATGAGATTCTTGTTGAGGAACCAAATCCATGATTAATATATCATATTTTCGGAAAGTGTTATTAAGGAAAAAGTTAATGAATCCTATTTAATAATCATAATTTTGAATGATTTATGTGTATATGTTTTGGAATTCAAGGATTCTATTAAAAGAATGATAAAATATATAATTATTTCCCAATAATGATTATCAGTAAAGAATTAAAATGATATTTTCAATGGTTCTGAAGACTTGAAAAAGTGTAATATTGATTATTTTATGTTAACCCGTAATGTAATTAATAATTATAAAAAATTGTGTTTCCATGGATAAAGATATGATTGATTTGGGTAATGTAAATTGGTTATTATCAAGACCAAAGAACCAATTAAGTATTTGTTGAATAATTAGTCTAATTCATCATTGATAAAGTTATTACATCATGTATTTATGTAATATATCATGTGATCTTTGAAATAAGGAAGCATGATTGTTTTTACAAACCATTAATGGTAATTCATGTTGTTACCGTGATTCAAAAGAATTTACAATGAGGGCATTCACATGTTTGGAATATGACCACCAAGAGATACTTTATGATATATGGGGGATCAATGTTAATATTATTTTTAAAACATTATTATAATGTTTTGGATATTCATCTTTTGAATGAATTAGAAGGTTAACCATTTTTTAAACGGTTTATGTTAAACATCTGATTGTGTCAACTATATTAAACTAACATATAACCATATGAGGATTTATGCATGTTTTTTGATTTTTGATAACCATTTTTTTGTGAAAAAGATAGATCATATGACTTATAATTATATTTAATGATATTTATATCTTTTAGTTATTCATGAATGAAATATTCACCACTATTTCATTAAAAAAGTAAGAAGTAGAAATTGGTCAATGCATAAAAAGGGTAGGATTTTGTTGAAATCAATTATGTATATATTCTCATGAAAATGTTTCAACTCTAAGGAAAGGTTCTTGAAGCCAGAAATGTTTTCACAGTACCTTATTATAGGATGAATCAAATAGTCCCTTATATAATCATATATTTACAACATTTTTAATATTAACAATATCCTAACTATGTTTTCTAGGAGTCTCTATCAGAACATGATAGTAATATTTCTCTTCCATGTCATTTTTTCGCTATCCTCCTATGTTCTCCATTGTTGAAACCTGGTTATGAGTTACTCCATATAACCATTAAGCATTCAACATTCCATTTTTAAGTAGATTATTTAGAATTAATTTTTAAGATATTTCTTCATTTGAAAAGAACCATAATATATTAATATTTTGATAACCTAGATGAATTTCAAGGGAGAAACTCATTTTAAGGGTGGTATAATGTAACACCTCTTGGTGTTGTGAAATATTTATTTCAAATTAACTAGATATTTTTGATGTTTTTAATTTTACAAAATACTAAATAAACCTTTTTTTTTATTGAATTATACACAACTCTAAGTGCAGGTTTTTGTATAAAAAACTAATCTGGTCTTCTATTACACATAATCTCACCTTCTGTTAATAGTTTGTGTTATACAGAAGATCGAGTTCTACCGAACAATAGTTTATTATTAAAATAATATAATGAGATATCCTATTGCTGTGAAATTAGATGTCATGAATAGTAATAGCTAAATTAAAAAAATAAATGGTTTATATAATGAATTCATTTTCTACCAATTAATTTTAAATGAAAATATATACTGATGGAATATAAAGGAATGTTTTTTATTTTTAAGCTCCAAAAATAATTTTTCCTTAATTAATTAAACTAATTATAATTATTAAATGATATTAATGAAATATATATATATTATATTCAATAAAATATTTTTGAAATTCATAAAATATATTTTATAGGAATTTTTTAAGAACAACCCCAATTTTATACATAAAACCTTATATTTTTCTAATGGGTAATGTTATTTTCTGTTAATAGAGAACCAGATTTAAATTTATTTCTGGAAAATTTTAGAATTTTTACATAAAAAAGAAATATATTATTTGAAGGTGGTGTTTAAAAATTAAATTTTGTTGAATCTTTTTTATGTTTATGATATGATTAATTTTTTTATAATAGTAAAAAATTATTGCAATTATAGACTAAAACCATCCTTGTCATCGAAAAAAATTATATTTTAAAATTAAATATTTATGTGGTTTTAAAGTAATATTAGATTAATTATTTTATCATTTATTCCAATATAGGTAATTGTAATCAATTTCACATTGAAATTTGATTAAAAAACATTGTGAATGTTTGAATGTTTTTACTTTAAATGCCCACTTTTTCTCTACATCTATGGGATTTGCGTTAAACATAATTTTCTTGTTCTACGAATTGAATTTTGAAAATGGAAATAAATTACTACAATAAGTACAATATTTATAGACTTATATAAAGAACTTAATTTTTAGAAATTATAAATATTAACATTAATAATTGTTTATTTACCCCAGTTTAGGGTTAGTCAGGGATTTATGTTAACAATTAATGTTATATAAATTAATTAAATTTCCCTAAAACTTGCCTTAATTTTATGGTAGGAGTGGGTTTTGAAAAAAAATATCTTTATTTATAAAATTATAATCTTTTTATAGCACTTGGATGAGTATAATAAATTTATTATATTTTTTAAATGAAAAGTTAAAGATTTCATGCAGATATTTTATATTACAATATCATTTTTAATGTTGGGATATAAAAATGAAAAATATAAAAATAAATATTAATTTTAAAGAATTTTTTTTTTATATATCATGTTAATTTAGTTATAATTTTTAGTGATAATTTATTTACCTTAAATTTTAACATATTGATGTTGCGAGAAGTGTACAATTTTTGGAAGAATCAAACATGTAATATTAACAAAATAAAAATAAAAAAATGCTATATAATTAATTCCATTCACGAAAATTTTGGATGACTTTTACATTTGAGGGAAAAGATAAGCGATTTAGATAAAAGATATCATATTTTTATGATACTTTTAAATAGTTAAGTAATGAATAGTGTCAAAATTGACATTATTCATATTTTATCTTTTATAATATTTTATTAAATGATATGAAATTTATAAAAAACTATGACCTGTAAAATAATTTTTTCAAGCACTAAAATTTTATAAATGACTCATTTATGGTTAGTTTGTAATTTTATATAAACAATATTAAAAACTATGTATTAAAACACATATAGGCACAGTAAGAGTTCATTGGATTAATTATGGGTCAATGCCAAAATATAATGGTAATAATATTAACTAAACATGTCTAAAAATTATTGGTTCTTTTTATTTATATCTATTATCATATTACCATAAAAACAAATCACTTTTTAGAGATTTTTATTCAAAAATTTATTTATATGAATTTATTATTTTATAAGATTCCATTAGTGACCCACCAATCTATTACAATGTGGAACCTCTCCTACTCTTTTATTCACACCACTAATTCCATTTTGATCTAAAAACGCTTCCCCATTTTCATCCTAACGTTCTTCCAATAACCATAAAAGCCTTAATTTGTTATGAAATCAATCCAATGAGTCCTTTTGTGCAAAAAACGATATTCCCAAAGAGGAGGTGACTTTCCTTAAAAATCTTTTTGATTATATTTATTTGTTGAACTCATTACATAATTTTTAATTCATGTTTATATAATGAAAAAGTAGTGTAAATTTAATAGTAATTTTTTATATTAAGGGGTTTTACCTATACTTATATAAACTTCCATCTAATGGTTAGTGAGCATAGAGTTCTGGTGTACAAGAATCTATCACCTCACGAAATGATGCTCGGTTTTTCCATTACTACCTATTATGGTTGGTCATTATTATCGAAAAAATATTTATATGATATATATATATATATTATTTTTATGATTTATTTATCATTTTTTAATGATAATATCTTGTATACCATTTTACAATATAATATTTCTAGAAAATGATAATGTCACTTGTGCGTACATATAGCTTACTAACATGATGATGTGATGTGATTCATTATTCAACTATATTTCATGGATGGTAATAATGATGAATATTTGGTAACATATATGTTTAATATGAAATAAAAACTATATTTTAATGATAATATATCAAATAAATTCCTTTATTTCAACCTAACAACGAAACTTGAAGAACATTCTTGCGTAAGTAAGGTCTAGCGTCTCCTTGAACGGTGAATTCTATTTCCTATATCTATCATTTATAGAATAATATAAATTTATATATATAGAATTTATATTATATATAAGTCATTTTTTAAATTATTTAAATAATTATATTATGATTTAAGTAGGAGGATCAAGAATGAAAACTCAAAATGTGTACGATAAACAGAGTAGTTAATGACTCAAATGTTACTTTAACATTGAATTTTTTAATAAATAGTTAATAGAAAGAAATTTGTAAATAATATAAGGTATTAAATATATGAATATAGTTATTTCTTTAACATATAACAAACATTTATTTATTATATAGGATGTTATAATCTGTTGAAGGAAATGAAGACTTAATGTTATGGAATTTCAACTCTCCTTTTATTTTTGTGAGAAACATGCCATATTCACCACTAACATCATATGTGGGGTGCATATAATATACTATTACATTTTATATCATTTATTAAATTCTTTAATGATATTATAATGTTTAATTGATTTTATTATTTTTTGGGGTTCATAATTCTAAAGTTACTCAAGTAGTAAGGGATGTATATCTCACTTTTATTTCCCATGAGATACAAGCCATGTTCAAAACCTATATCTTATATGTGGTGTATATACTACCCAAGAATTAATTATATTATACTTATACTTAAATTTATTTTAATTCTCATATGCATTTAGTGTTCTTCATTTCATGGTGTTTACAGTTCAAAAGTTACCAAATCCGTAAGGTAATTTCATCTTAATTATCCTTCTCTGCAACAAGTGTCTTGTTTTGCCCAAATATTTTTTTTATGATGTGTGTATACTTACATATGATATGTTTATAAATAATTTACTTTTATCATGATATTTCTATCATTTTCAATTTTTATTCTCTCTTTTTTCCAGAAATCTTTGTTCCTTCAAAATAATGCTTCCTAAAAATGTTTTAAAAGTGATATAAATGATCATTTAAGAATTTTTTAAGGAAAATGTGTTTCAAAGATGATTAAGGTGATTAATATTTTTATTTATATGTTATAAGAGTTATTATAAATGAAAATATTTTTTAAATGTTATATTATTTAATAATTCGTTTTCCAAATGGATCATATATTTTCTTGAAGAATAATTTCATGTTATCACTCAATATCATTTTTCATCTCTGAAAATGTTATTTGATGTACAATATTTTTTACGAGGGATATAATCCCATAATAAAATACCTATTCTTTATTTTAATGGTTTATTTTTATGATGTACTAATATTTATGAAAAATATTTCACTTTTATGGGTTATGTTATGACTGAATGAAGTTTAGGAAACCCATTTCATTCCATGGGTTCTGATTTGATGAATTATTTATGTTCTTCTAGAATACATATGTAATGATTTCATTTTGTGATGGTTAGGACCTATATATCCATCCAATTAATTAGTTAGATATTTCTACTCATGATATAATGATGGGAATCATGTTGATGGGATTAATCCACTACTGAAAAGAGGGAAAACCCAATCCACTATGGGGAGATGGGGAAACCTAATCCACTATGGGATGAAGGGGAAACCAACTCCACTATGGGAATTAGGGGAAACCCACTCCACTATATGATGATGGGAAAACTTGATCCACTGTGGTAGGGTTAAATAATACAATCCACTATGGGGAGATGGGGAAACCAGATTCATTATGGGAATATGGGAAGAAAAATTACTTAAAAGGAAAGGACTACGACTGGGTATGGTGGTGTGCCCCTCCCAGTGGGTGTAGTCCCCATGAAGTGTCTTGATAAGTTATATAAATTTATATTGACCTATATGTGTTGATATTACATTTCTATTTATATCCCATAATTTCATACCTTATGTCAATGTTATGATCACATGGATTATCTTCCTTGATTACATTATTATTTAGGTCATATGATCTGAAAATATTTTGGTCATGTTTCATCTATATTATATTTTATATACAAGGAATCATCTTCTTATGTTATTATAATGTTCTCATACCCTTTATTCTCAGGTTTATGCTTATATATCTCCCTTGTTAACCCTTTATAAGCAAGTTAGATCACCATTTTTCTTATGTTTTGTTTTTCTAGGCTTATAAAGAATGGTTGCAGGTAGGGGAACTAAAGGGGAAGATCGTTGTGGGAAACATTGAAGATCATTTTCTAGAATGTAAATTTCTGTTTGAAGTATCCAAAGTCACTAAAATAATAAGTTCATTGGGTGTGTGTTTGTGTAATGTTTATAATGTTCCACTAAAAGTATTTAATGTCCATGTGTGAAATGTCTGGTTCATTATATATTCCTGCATGCATTGGATATAAAACTGATTTTCAATAGTTATTATCACCTTTATAATAATATACAGTATGAAAGAGCCATTAATAATTTTTCGGATATACTAATATCTTGTTCAATGGATTTACAATGTTTTTGGGATAAATAGTATGCCCCAAAGGAGTTCTCATATAATAATAATTTCTATTATAGATTTTCAATAGACTTTATGAAGCTCTGTATGTGAAGAGGTGTTGGAATCTAACATGCTAAAATGAATTTGAAAAGATGAAGATGATGAGGAATTGATCTTATCAAAAGAATTACATAGACGATTCAAACCTATTATAAATCATTCGAAATATATAAAATGATGATAGAAAAAATCCTTTTAAAATCATTAATGGGACTTCATGTATGACATTATAGATACATTTTTTCCTTCATATATCACCATAGAAAATTTTTTGAAGGTTTTAAAAGAATAAAAAGTATATCCCAAGATATTTCATCCCCGTTGAGATCCATGATCCCATTGGAGTGGTGATACATCGACTTGAACTCCCACTTAAACTATCTAGTGTACATGATTTGTTCCATTTATCCCTCTTGAGGATGTACATACGAAACAACTCACATGTACTGAATCTAAATGTGGTACTATTAGAGAGTTATCATTCCTACAAGGAGAAACCAGTGAATATATTACATCATAAAGACAATGTTCTATGAAATAATATAACTATACTAGTCAATGTGTTGTATTTGAACTAAAATATTGAGGAAGTATCTAGGAAAAAAAATAGGTGATGAAAGAGAAATACCATAATTTATTTAAAGAAAAAACAAAATTTCATGGTTAAATTTTTAGAAGGTTGAATAATGTAATATACATAATATTTATAATTGAGATTCCATTTTTAAATGACTAAACCCCTTAATGAGAAATTAAATTATTGAAAACACAATCACTAAATTGTTTTTCAACAATTATATGACATATCGTGTCAGATTTAATGGGTTTTAAGAAACATAAATATTTATAATATATTTATTATATAATGATTATATGATTACTATATATATATTGTTTTGAGAAATCTAATTTTCGTAGAAGAAGGCCTCAATGGTCTTGACAAGTAAGATCATACCATATAAAGCACATTTATCAGAGCATCAAAGAAAGGTAGTTTCACTAGGATTTTTCATTGACCAATATAAATCCAAGATTCAACAACTACATATCTTCTCAGATTTTTCCATGATTTTATTTAGATATTATATAGAAAATTTTAGAGATTAGGATCTAGGAATGTGTGTGATTATAAGTTTTGGTTTGACCAAAAAAAAATTTGAAATGTTTTAAAATATTTAATAGCACGCACATGTAGTTTTCCTAAAAATGTATAATTAAACTAGTTCCCAGATCACAAATATGAGCGCATCATTGATTTTAATATATTGGATTTAAACTAAGTATGATCTAAAATTTTTCATTGTGTCCTTTTTGTGAAAATTTTGTCATGGGTGTAAAATGAATAAAGTAAAGAAATTACATTATTTTTTATCAAATCTTTGAGGCAGCGATGGTTGATATTTAAATAGATATTTTTGGCTAAAATATAGGGTTATCAACATAATTTGGTAAATTCTAAATGAACCCTTGAGTGAATGTTATGAAGAATCATCCTAAACCAACAATAACATATAACATATGGATGATTAGAGACAAACTGATCTTAATGTACCATGCCGATGAAAAAGGTGTAATAATCCAAATTCATCAGTGACTGAACCGAATAGTGGAATGGATTGTGTTTAAATTTTATAGTTCCCCATTATTAATTTATTTAATGAAGATGAATCAATCATTGAATGGATTGATTCAAATATCATGTGTATTGTAGGAAGTTATTTCTTTTTTGTGGATTTTATCCAGAGAAGTTTCAATGGTTTAATTTGGAAATGGATTCATTTTCCATACTAATGGAAATGAACCAGGATCGACACAAATTTTTTTGAGGTTTGTTCCACTTTATTTATTGTACTTTTCTCCCCCAATTTTGTGTTTCACCATGGGAATTCTCCGTTAGTCTGGGGTTTGACACATCCGGATCAATCGATCAATGCCCAATCATTTATTAGTGAAATTACTTGATATTTTAGATTTGGGATTGTCATCGAATGATCAAGGTGTGATGATATATGTGGGGATATTTTGATAATGGATGATTCCTAAATTCACATTCCCCTATGAATAACAAATAAAGACAATTTGATCCATTTTTCAAGTAAATCTGATGAAAAAACACATTATTCGATGATGGCGAGTCGGGGATGAGCTCAGATATGAAATATTTTATTTTTTTGAGAATATAAGGAGACATAGAGACTCAATGAAGTGAGGGAGGTAGATATGGGATGAATGCAATGATAGAATCAGATGTGGAGTGGGATAGGCAGGCTGGGCTTGGTTTGTGGGTTGAGCCAGGCTAGGATGGTGGGCCGAGCCAGGCCGATGCAACAGGTCAGACCATTGTGTTGTGCCAGATAAGGTGAAACGGGTCGGAACTTGGTCGGATCGAGGGAAACCAGGGTGGAGCCCAGTTTTTCTTAACTATGGTGTAATCCTTAGCTGTCGTGCAGCACAACGACAGCTGGGTCGGTCAATAGCAGTCGACTGCGGCGACCGCTCAGGCATGGTAGGTGGACTGACAATAATGGTTAGTCTATGTGCGGATGGTCCGTTTTCTAGGTGGAATGATAGACGAGGTTGATTAGGGTGGTCGACCATGATGATAGGGGGACTAACCATAGGGGTTGGTCCACAGACCCCCAACAGTTCTATGAGTGTTTTCATTTTAACATCCATAAATCAAAATAGGATCATTAAATAGATGATCCATCTATAATGTTGATACCCTAATATTGAGAAAAATCATTTCAGACTAATCTTTGGATTGTTTAGTTTTATGACTGTAGTTTGATTGTGTTCCATTTGTTCTTTTCTCGAGGTGGCAGTGCATAATTCCAACCACATCACTAGATTTTAATCCCCACTAGAGGCTGAGTCTCAAATTGAGTATGGTGTCCCCTAGTGAGAATGAAGTAAAATCCTCTATAAACACTATTGGAGTTTGGGGAATTGAAATAACCTCCCTGATCAGGTCCTTGATCCACCTTCTTGCGGGCTACATTGGTAGTTTTTGTGGAATCATATAAATGTAATCTCCTATGTAGTGAGATAATCTAGATTGGGTTCCTAGTGTCCCTCAAAATGTTTGGGATTCACCCCCAAACTGTGTATCAAGGTTTATCTAGATTGGGATCATTATTTTCCCTAGTGATTGGGGCTGTTAACCCCACTATGTGTATCATTGTCTTCTCAAAATAGAGTGTTCTCTTTGGACATGGCCAAAATGACCTGTACCACTTCGTCGAGGGACTTCGATGATATCATGTCCTATGGAGTGGGGTATCATGGAACATATGTTTCTTAAAAAAAATCATATGGATGGTAGTTTTTTATGACTTCAATCCGGCATGGTATATCTCCTGAGTATATATGGTATGTTTTCATTCTCTCATGGCATATGTTACACATATATAGTTACATATTGTATTAATTAGGCTACTTGGTGCTTCATGTTTTGTGTTTTTGGTGTCTTCTATGGAGTATTATTATACTCATTCCTACACGGTAATTGACAAAATGTGTCTTTTCTTGTACTAATGACAACCCTTTTGATGGTGTTTTTAGAGGGATTAGAATGGGTGGAGCATAGATAGAGTGGGCAAACTATGCTGTTTATCGAGATCTTACCTTTAACCTAGTCATTTCACTTAGAAAAGGTTGGATATCTATTGTTTTATTTACACTTGTTTTATTGACTCTTTGTGGAAGGATTTTATGAGGGATTATTAACATTCTAGTACTTTAACTATCATACTCTGTTCTAGGATCTTAGTTGTATGCATGTATCCATTCAATTGTTTTATATTTCATCATTGCTTCGCTTGGAGATGTGTGCATATGCATAGGTACTTTAGAAAAACACCTCCCCCTTTTTGGGAAATTCATACTCAGTGCTAATTCACAACCCTGGGCCTATCGGAGGTAGGATTGGGGTAGAGACAGTGGGGGGCCCTCTGGGTTGGGTCTAGATAGAGTGGTATCTGAGGGGTCAATTCTAATTTGGACCATGAGTCTATGTTGTTTGTTAGGGGAAATGGTGTTATTTTTTCATGTTCATACTTCGGGCCAACGACCCTAGTATTGGTGGGGCAACTGATGTATCTTTTTACCCAAACTCAAATCACATTCTTTTTGACTTAGTACATGAGAAAATGTTTGCAGGAAAACAATGGTTTATGAATCTATTGGAATGGTTGTATTTTCCATTTCCTTTTTGAGTCAGCTCCCCAGATATACCCTATTAACTATGGTACATCTTTTTTTATATCCTGATGTCTCTATACAAAGAAAAAGATACTATTAGACATCAGGATAATGAAGATAATCCACATGGTGATGAGACAATAGAACTGGGATTTAAACCAGAGATACAAACTCCAAGTGGTGCAATAGTCGTACGACCAATTGTAGAGCAGCACATAGTTTCTACAGAACTAGAAGATGAGCTGCATCAGATTTCTATGCTTCATGAGTTTTCTTTGTAGAATACCATATTGTTCTAAGATGATCCTAACCCACAAAAAGATGAGGATTGGCTTGAGGTGTTGACCAAAGTTTTCCATCTAGTTAGGTCCCCAGAAGATCAGATGGAGGTCCTGGTAGTGACCCTTCTTTAAGGCTCAGTAGGGCTACATTGGGGTTTAGTTACTACATATTTTGATGAAGTGACTCTTTTGTGGATAGTGTTTGATAACCTTTTTAGATAGGAGTTCTCAACTTTTAAGCTATGTATTATTAATATCTAAGAGCTTATAAAACTATGACAAGATGAAATTAATGTACTTGAGTATTCATCGAGTTGTAACAACCATTCTGGACTAGTTTTCTTAAGTACATCCTAGCATGAATTTTCCCTCAGATATTTAATACTAATAATGGGGTGCATAAGAAATATTTGGTGGTCAAATGTTTCTTGGATAAGGAGATATAGAAGGTGATTTTTATCAGTGAGGAAGTAGGAGAAGAGACCATGACATTAGGGAGTCGATGTCAGTCATAGGTACTTGGACATGTGAGACATTTTAATAGGAGATCCCATGATAGAGTATTTTGAATTTAGGGCTCACTAGGTGTTCCCAGTTAGCCTAGAGAGAGGTTATGATACTCATGTGATGATAGTGGATATCTCTTCCAATATTGTATAACCCATCATACTATTGACAAGGAGACTATGGATGGACCACCAAGGTAGAGATAAGGATAGGATCATAGAGATCTGTATGTTTGTGGATGTGGCAGTGGAGGTAAGAGAATAGTAGGAGGTGGTTGACTTTTAAACTTGTTACCACCACCACACCAAATGGTCAGTGCCAGGATCAGGGATTTGGGGGACAAGGGTGGGGATTATAGTAAGAAATCATTGTTTATGACCTAGGGGTTCCAAGAAATATTCAAGGTATGATATGTGTAATTTTTACCATAGCTCCCATATTTATAGAGATAAGTTCTAGTAACTCTTTTCATTCCACGAATCTTGTTCGCGACTCAAAGATTATGGGTAAACTATTGACTTGACCCTTGTGCTTAGAGAATTCTATTGGAGGAGAATCAGTGATTAGGAATCAGTGACGATTGTGCAACATGACTCTTGGAAGAGATATTTTTGTTCAGGATCTCTTAGTAGTGATGTCGAGGCCTTATTATTTCATTCTTAGTATGGATTGGCTATCCATAGTTTATTCTTAGATTGATTGTATTAGGTGAATAGTGTGGTGGGTCTATAGTGATAGAACAAGGATTTCCTTTTTTAGTGAAAAGAAAACTCATTCAGTAAAGGATAGACTCATGTATAGGAGGGTGAAGACAATTTCTCATCAATTGGATATCTTAACCACTGGTGGAGGATATGTTATGAGTCCTCAGTTTCCTGTAGTGGTAGAGTATGAGGACATCCTTCCAGAACTTTTTTTGGGATTACCAACCCACTGAGAAATAAAATTCTTAATTTATATTTACCTTGGGATGGAATATATAGATTCAAGTATATATCATATAACTTTAGTAGAGCTTCATGAGATGATGGTACAATTGGAGCACTTGTAAAGGAAATGTTTTGTGAGACATAGTGTTTCATATTGGGTGACCCCGGGTTTGTATACCATGAAGGCAGACAAGAGATTTAGTTAATGTTTGGATTACCAGTGGATGAATCAGGTGACCGTGAAGAACAAGTATCCAATACTAAGGATCATTAACCCACCAACCCCTTATCAGTTGAGAGGGTTAGGAGGGTTCTTGTCAGTTTACCTCATGTCAATGCTTCTAAGATCTGAGGTGTAGTTTGAACAAAACTCCAATCCTAAGATTTCGAGAGATAATCATGGTGGTGTCTTGATATAGATTCAATTAGTGATTTCCTACAGTTTACACTATTTGAGACGACAGAAGCAGAACTACACAACCCAAGCTATTGAGTCAGTAGTCGTAGTAATTTCATTGATAATTTGGTGACATTACCTGATGGGAGAGTGGTTTATCTCAAATATTAGTACTAGAGTCTGAAGTATATATTATCTTAGAAATATCTGAACTCAATACAGAGGCATGGGATATCATTCCTCTAGGACTATGACTTTGAGATTTACTATACTCCATGGAAGGGGAATGTGGTGGTAGATTTTCTTAACAAGAGATCTAGTTGGCAGTTGTTGGATGATTCATCAGAGAAAATTGGCCTCGTTGAAAATATCCTATGTGGATGGAGATGGATTATCTTACCTCTAGTCTAGGGTTCTCACCCCTATACTCTTATAAAGAGTTTTGGAGGCACAACATGGGGATCTGATATGTCTATATGGTGTTCATCTAATGGATATTTGAATGGAGGGTACACGATTGTTCTTTTCAATGGATACACAACAGTACAAACGATGTTTTGGGAGGTGGTTTTGAGTGTGTTTCATACATAACCTTTTATCATTAAATCTAGATGTGTAGAATATGTACTAGGACCTCATACATAATTTATGGTGGACATGGATGAAGAAATGAGTTTTTGGATTTGTTTCTCAATGCCTTACGTGGAAGCAAGTGATGGCTGAGCACTATGTTCTAGTGTGTTCATCTCAATCCCTTATGGTACCAATATGTACGTGGGAAGGAATATCAATGAAATTTCTGATGTGTTTACCAAATACATACAAGGATTACGACACTATATGTGTGATCATTGATTGACTAACCATGCCAGCTCACTTCCTAACTTTCTGAGAGTAGAGTTCAATAGGGATCATGTGACACCTATATGTTCTGTAGGTATTTTTACTCCATGGAGTTCCATCAAATATTGTTTCTAATAATGATTACTTCTTTACATCCTAGTTTTGGAAGATATTATAAGTGGTGTCTCGGTGATAGTTGTGCTTTATCATAGCATTTCATCCACAGAGGGATGGATAGACTAATCGAACAATTTAGGTTCTGGAGGACATGCTGAAATCATGCATTCTAGGCTTGGTCCATAGTTGGGAAGATCACCTACCAAAGGTGTTCTTGTGTATAACAATAGATACTATTAGACAATTGTTGTGGAATTGATTGAGTATTTTTATCAGAGAACCTACAAGTCACCACATTGTTGGACTAACCTAGGATATTCAGCACATAAGGGCCCAAAGTTAGTGTGATCTACCACAGAGAAGCTGTAATCATTAAAGAGTGGACGCGGAATTCCCCGAGCCTTCAAATGTATTATACTGGCAGGTGAATAAGTCCATTGGAGTTCATGTAAGGGTACCATGTGTTCGTATAGGTGTCACATCGAAAAGGATTATAGAGATATGGATGGGGCGGAAAGATATCTCCATGGTTCGTTGAACCATTCCTGCTAATGTTTAGAGTTTGAGAGGAAACATACCACTTGGCTCTAACTATGTAGTTAGATCAGGTACACAGTGTATTCGATGTTTTGTAGTGGTGGAGGTACATGAATGACCCATCAAAATTCATAGATAGGGGTGAGATAGACATCAAGGATATAGATAATTATACTGAGTACCTAGTGGAGATTTAGGATCGGTGGGAGAGGATCCATACTGTGTGATTGATTACTTTGGTGCGTGTCTATTGCAAAACACATGAATTTACATGAGATCACATGTGACTAAGAGGCTCAGATTCATGTTCAATACCCCCATATGTTTGAGTAACCCTTATTTTGGATTTTTTGGGACATAAAGCACAATGGTGGGGAGAATTTAACAACTTGTATTTTTTTAATTTATTATTTTTAGATATTATATGGATAATTTTTTAGACTAGGTGCTGAGAGGGTGCATGATTCCATGGCATAACGTTCCTGAAACAAATGTTTGAAAACTATTAAAATATTTCATAGCACACCCGTGTATTTTTTTGAAAAATTAGAATAACTCTAAAATGAATTTATTAATCAAAAATATAAGGGAAAAATTTATTTCAGAATAGAGGCTATACCCTAGGAGAAACCTCACATTTTTCTTTGTGGTCCATTTATGAAAAGTTTTTCATGATTGTAAAATGGATAAAATTATTTAATAAAATTATTTTATTTCAAATATTTGATGAAACGATGGGTAGGTCTTTAAATATATCTTATTAACCAAAATCCATGTTTATCCACATAACCTAAGAGATGTAGGAGGACCATTTGAGAGAAATATCTATATAATCTTCATATATAAACAATGATGGATTTATTATTGACAATCTATGCACCCAAATCATGAAGGAAAATACCAATGAAAATGACACACTGATCATTCTTTGTTTGTGACTGATCCAAATCACGGAAGGTCATGTGTTTACATTTTTTAATTCCATGATTGTAATTTCTATAAAGTAAATATATTAATCGACGAAATGATTGATTAATGGATCATGTGTATTTTGGGAACAAATTTATTTTTCTGGTATTTTATCAGGAGAAGTTTTAATGGTTTAAATTTATGATGGATTCATTTTCTGTCCTAATAGAAATAGACCATGATTGACAAGAACATTGATCATGGTTCATTCATATTTAACGATTGTTATTTTCTATACTAATTATGTGTTTCACAATGTGAATTATTCATTGTGTTGGGGTTTGACAAATCCCAACCAATTGATCTCCACACACTAGTTTCATTGAAAAAAATCCAATATCATAGATCTATGATCGGCCTGACACGACAGAGGTGTGATGATGGAGACAAAGTGATTCATGTGACAATTTATTCCAAAATTCTTTTTCATATACACCCAATAATTAATGATGATTTGATCTATTTTTTGAGAGGATTTAATGATGAGACACATAGTTTAGAAATGGAAATTCATGGACAATCTTGGATCTGTGACTGTTTTTTTTTTTGGAATTGGAGGAGATGTGGTGGCGGTTGGTGTAGTATGCACCGCCCAGAGGGTCTTAGTGGCGTGAAAAGACAGGAGGAGGTAGACATGGGATAGTGGTGGTGTCGAACATGGACTAGGCCATGAGGGCCTTGCCAGGTCAGTGGTTCGGGTGAGGGTGATAGGCCAAGCTACATAAGGTGGTCCTGAGTCAGTTCTGTGGAAATTAGGGTGGATCCCAATTTCATTCTACTATGGTGATCAAAAGCAGCAGTCTACCATGGTGTCGTGGCACCTCGATCTGGCATGGGGCTCAATAACTACAAGTTTTGTCTATAGTGGTCAACCGTAGTGGACGTTCAAGCATGATAAGTGGCATTACCATGATGGTCATTTGATGGGTGTCTAGTTAACATGGTAGGTTGACTAATCATGGAATTCAACCATGGAATTCACTTATGGTGTTACGTGGAACTACTAGAATAGTAGGTCCACAAGCCCCTAATTCTTTTTCAAACATATTCGTTCAGATAGACATATCTCTTAAATAGAGAGTCCAATAGATGATTTGTCTATGGAATTAAGAACCTAATATTGAGAATGTCCTTTTGAGAACAATGGTGTTTTTTTAGTTTGACTAGTAAAGGTCATGTGAATTACCTTAGAATATTTTTTAAAGGTGAAATGCGACATTACATCCACATCACTAGATTCTAATCCCCTCTAGTGGCCAACTCATAGATGGAGTATGGTATCCCTCCATGAGACTGGACTGATATCCTTTTCACCCTTAGTGGAGTTTGTGTAATTTGAATAACCACCATGAGCTGGTCATTGATCCTCCATCTAGTGGGATGCATTGGTATGGTTTTCAGAATAAAAAACATGTGACCCCTACAAATCAGGTTTATCCATATTGGGTTTGTTGTATCCCCTGATAGTTTTTGTGGGAACCCATATATGTGTATCATGGTTGATTCATATTGGGTTCATCATATAACTCATCAATTCTAGGCATGTACTATCTCTATGTATCACAGTATTCTTAGAATAGTTCGTTCTCATTGGGCATGGACCAAATGAGCTAGACCACTTTGTTGAGTGCCTTAGATGATATCATGGCTTGTGGAGAGGGATCCCTCAAAATTAGTGTTGCGTTGAAAAAAATCATGGGCTAATAGTTGGTTATGACCACTTGATTTAGTGGTGTCTCTCTTGAGTATATCAAGAATGTTCTCATCATCTCTTGACATTTTATATTTATATATTGTAACATCTTAAATTGAGTGAACTACATATTGACTCAATTTTAGTGTTTTCTGGGTGTTCTACTATGTATTTTTATACTTATCCCGGCATAGGATTTCTTATGACATGCTGTGTCTTGTGAAGATGGAGACCATATTGACAATGTTCGAGGAGGACTAGAAGTGTGTGGAGAATAGCTGGAGGTGGGTAGACAAAGGAGTTTACCAGTAGTGTAACTTTGATGTTTTCCTTTCCCTGGGAGAAGGTTGGAGTTTCAGATTGAATTGTGTTACCTACGCTTTGTGGTGGGATTTTATTTGGACATGTTAACTTTCTACTTCTTCGACTATCATACTTGGTTGTGAGATAATACATTTATGCATGCATTCATAAAGTTATTTTACATTTTATCATTTTCTATATTGGAGATGTGTGTGTGTTTATACAGGTACTTTATGAAAATGCAGCCTATTTGTGGGAAATTCCTACTCATTGCTAGTCACCACCCCCTGGCCTATTAGAGGCGGGCTTGGGGCAGTCACAAAATAAGCCCCTCTGGGATGGGTTATAACAAAAAATATCATTGGTGAAATATTTTTGGGAGAATTTCAAGCCCATCAAGATCACAACCCAATCCATTTTCATCGATTGACCTCATGAAAATCTCACCATTACACACCATACCATTACGATATTAACTTGTGTAATAATGGGCTACAAATCTTGACCCTAACAGTATAAATATTAATATTTATATTTTTAATAAAATAATTAATATATATCTCCTTTATTATTACAATATTATGATTAAAAGTAATATTTTATAAAAATACAACTTTTATATGATGAAACACAAATTTCAAATTTGTAAAATATATACATTAAATCAAGAAACTATTTTTCATAAATACTATGTTTTTTGAAATAAATGGTATTTTAATATAAATTTATATTAAATAATATTTATTGATTATAATTTATAACATAATATAATTAAGTAAAACATATTTTTTATATTTTTTAGAAATCTCTTAACATAAAAAACTTAGTATTTTTCAATACATTCGAATTTTTTTCTTTAAAAGTGTAAATTACCATATATAGATAATTAAAGTCAAAGATAAATATTAATTTTGAAATAAAACTGTATAGATTATTCAAAATTGAATTTTTCAAATTTAATTTGAGAAGTTCATATTTTTTGGTAGAAATTAAATATGGTATAGATTATGAAAATATATTAGCCCATAAGTGATGCAATAAATACAATAAAGAGTATCCAAAACCAGAATTATATTTCTCTTTTAAAATAATGGATTTTTATGTTATTTTATTAATTTTATAAACCCATATTGAGTCTTCCAAATCCAATATTATATTTTTCTATTTTTTTAAATATTCTATACACAATACTCACTACCACATCACAATCCATAATATCTTAATGAGTTAGGTTCATTAATGTTTAATGTAATTAATCCCACTCCATTTGTGTTGAAATCATTGTAAACACCCTGGGTTGGTTTTTGGGTTGGATAATTTTTTCTTATAGAATCAAAACCTTATGTTTATAAATTAATACATAATTTTGTACTCTATTTATGTAAAATACCACCCAAACTCCCATTACTATTAACTAAAAAACATTTTATGTTTAATTTTCTCTTCCTCCCCTCTTAAGATCCCTTCCATGGTTTCCCATGTTCTTAATGATCTTCTCTAAGATTTCAGAAGAATCCTCTCAAGGTAAGGAAATGGCTCCGTATGATCATTATTCAAGAAACATATTTATATTATGCCTTTTCATTTCTATTTTTTGCATCTTGGGATATGTTTTTTATAACCCTATTACAATCCTCATTATTTATAATTAATTAGATACCCTTTCACTATCATTAAACCCTTCAATGAATCATTTTCTACCCCATTATTTATCCATAAGTTTCTTATGAGTTTTTATGGAAAAAACAGTATGTAGTGAATATCGATCCCCATTTCCACTTAGGTATATTCACATAGATGTAGCTTTCCTTAATTGTTTGTGGATGTCCAATTATATAACCAACATTCCTTAGTCATGGGAGGAATATTTATGAAATAAATATTTCTTTTATTTTATCTATATGGAACACAAAAGAATATACATGATATCAATGTGATTGATGGGACAAGAATTATATATCCACCCTAATTCATTGGGAAATGTTTTTGTCTCATGAGATATTATGTATGGGATTAGGGAGTGAACATAATCTATTAAGGGACTCCAACCACAATGTGATTTTTTCTTTGAATTTATCCTTGAATTATACATATGTCATGTTTTTTATTGTTTCTGCATTTCTATATTTCCTACATGTTAGCATCATATATCATGATTCGATTTCCACATTTATGATTATCACCCTACTAATTTCTAATTTATATAACTACAAAACCAATTAATTTATTTCATTATTTTATTCATTGATTATTTCTTTACTGGGATTTATATCTCACCCATTTCTTATATACATCCACATGTTATCTAATACAGTTTTATAAGATCAAGGAAATTTAATAGAATGAAACAATGTTTTGGTTTTCATCATTATATTTATGTTACAATTTCTTATTCCCTTTACCAAATTACCCTATGAAACTACACCTTATAATATTATTGGGTTGTATTAGGTGTGTCTTTATGAAATAAATTATGAAATAATGTGTACAAAATATCTGGTTTTGCATACTCATACTCATCATGCAATTATACTTTTTTACAAGAACTGATTCCCATCAGAGTTATATCCAAAAGTATTGAATATTTATCTCCTAAAATATATTTAAAAATTATTCCCCTTCAAATAAAAAAGTTTCTTCATGTTATAGAAATTTATTTTCTTATGGAAGTTCATTAAGTTTATTAAAAACACTAAACTTCCCTTTTCCTTCACCAAAAATTATTATTAATCATACTTTATAAATATATATCACAACTACAATAATGGGTAATAAGTGACTAATAATGAAATATGTACTTCCTTATTACACTACATATTTAGAATTCAGAAATTAATAGGGTTATGTTGTTTTCCTACTCCAATAATAAAGTGGTCTACTGTCTTAATTAGTTGAATGAAGGATCAATAAGTTAATTCATAGAAAATGGATGTGGATTTTAATAGTCTTAATCCCAATTATTGAAAAAATAATAAATGTATTAGGTTAATTATATAACCAAGATCACACAAACATTCAATTCCAATACCATCTATAATGTTTCATAGAATAAAAAAGATTCTTGGATCATTGAGTTTAGGAGAAATCCAATTCTGAAGGACAACACTGCACTCCAATATTAAATCATGTGTTGAATATTATTGCAAGGTATTTTTATTTCAAATTATTTTTTAAGGACCAAATATATGATTGTATTTGAATGGAGGATTCAAGGAATAAAATATTTGATTAAATATTATAAACAATATCCTGAAATTTTAGTAGTTTTGGTTATTGATTTCTATTTTTATTCCTTATAGAGATGTGATTTTTTGGAATTTTTTCATAATAATGAATACTTATTAAAAAAATTATTCACAATTTTATATCAAATTATTTCCTTTATTATTAGGCTGTTTTTCATTATTTTTATTTTGAAAAATAGGTTTTCAATACATTTAATCAATGCCTTATATAATTCCATATTCCTAATGTAACATATTTGGATTTCTTGATTAATTCATATTTTCATTTTAAACATTCCTATGAAGATTTATAGTTTCATTATGAGTTTTAAAAAAACTTAACCTTTCAACATAAATCATATTTCCATAGGATTGTCCATGGTTTAATTATGAATATTCCCATTTTCCAACCTCATAGTTCCCAATCCGTTTGACTTATTTAATTTTGGATATTATTTATTTCATTTCAAATGTCATTCTTTTTTATTTACAATTCATATATTTTTCTACCATTTTGACCATCCATACTACATATAATTTTTTCCAAAAAACCCTCAACATTTCCATTATAATTGGACCTTTATTCACTCTATGGATTTTTGAATAGTAGTCTTGGTTGAGGGGGAAAACTAAGGGTAGGTCATGATAAAGCATTTTACATCCAAGAGAGGTTATGATGATTTCCATATCCCTTAATATAATTTTCAGAAAATGGGTCACCAATATCCTATATTATAGGAACATACCTATAAGAGTCAACATTTTTATTAGTCTAGTTTGGTATATCAAATTTTATAAAACAAGTCTTTGTGTTACTATACATGCTAGAATGCTAGAATTTTTCTCATAATGAATTTTTATAGATCTCATTAAATCTTCCAAAAACCTAAACCTAATTTATTTCCTTTATAAGGATATTTTTCTCATTAAAGAAATATGTTGGGAATTCATAGTGCATTTATAGAAACAAATTATTGATTTATGCAAATATTTTTTCTAAACAAATTCCCCTACTGAAGATTAGATAATTATTTTATTGTTGAAAAGGGTGAGTACATTAAAAAATGATTCAAAAAAATTTTGGAAGAGTATTTATGGTTTAAAACTGTATAATTAAACTCTTATATATATCCCAATATATGTATAAAAGGTTACTCTCTAATTCAAGAAAAATAATTTTTATAGGTCTGATTTTAGTGGTCATTCATCATGGGCAGAACTTAATGGAAAAATCATTGAATACTAGGTCCCATTTATCAAGATCTCTGCATTTCATCCCTGATAATTGATTGTATAATTTCCCTTTAAGATGAATGGTAACAGCCTAAAATTCAATTCCTCTTATCTCAACCCTCTATGTGAAATATGTTTCACCATAATATATAAATCTATATTAAATTCAAAATATTATTTCTTAGGAAGCACATTTTACGATGAAATCGTAGAAATATGGGACAATTTTATATAATATTTTCTTGAATTAGGAGTTAAAAAATGCAAGAATTCTTATTTTAAACTATTAAAATCTATAACTCATTATGTCTAGGTATCTCAATAAAATAATTCCTAGGAAGATGTTGAATGGAAATTTCATTTTGATGTTCATTAGCTTCTTCATGATCTCAAATTTTATTTGTATTTACATTATTGTGAGAACGAAGATGTTTATTGACATCTAAAAATAAAAGTAAAAGAATATTACTTTTTTATTTGGTGTTCATGCATTATGAAAATTCCGTCTTTCTAAATGTTAAAAATTATTTTTTTAATAGTTAATAAAAAATAATATATTTAATTATTTGTTTTGTTGTTATTGTTTTTTACTTAATCACATTAATCCTTCACCAAAAATTAAATAAAAAATTGATTTATTTTCATTATACTGGATCAAATTATTTATTTTTATTCATACTTAATCTAGTATAAAAAAAATTAGGGTTAAAGTTATCGGGATATTGTGTCTGGAATAAAGAAAAAAAAACAAAAAAATAAGAAAAAATTTGTAGTGTGGTTCTACTTAATTGATATGTAAGATTCATAAATAATTTAAGAATCAAGAGTTAAACTAATAATAACCATATGAATTTTAAGAAGTAAGATCTAGGAAAAAGAAATAAATAAGGTGGGTAAATTATAATAGTTTGTGGATTAAAAGATTCATTGATAATGAAATGCCAAATTGGATTTAAAATATTCCTAAAAGTCACAAAACAAATATACAAATGCTAAAAGTGTTTGAAGATAATAATATAACTATCATTAAACCTATAAATTATTCATTCCATAAAAAATTAATGTTGATTTGATTGGGTAAATTTGACACTTGATCTTGAAGAAAAGGAACTGAGTAAAAAAATAATGGAGTTAATGGACTAAAAACTGAATAGACTTTTTTTACATTATAAGTTTAATCCAAAAATAATTTTTTTAACAATAAATAAGAATTACATATCAGAAAATAAATTAAATAATAGATATATGAGAGGACTCTTATATTAATATTCTTCTCCAAACTCAGATTCTCATTCTTTATTAATTTTTGTAATTTCTTAATGTGTGTATGTGATAAAAAATTTCTTCTCTCATTCTCTATGATTTATCATATATCATAATTACATCCATGCAGATTTATATTTTAAAATTAGGTTCTTCTATTTTATTGAAATTTCCCACTAAAATATGTTTTTCTAACTTCATTCACTAATTTTCAGTAACACATAAAAACAACACATTATTAATCCCCATAATCTGTCAATTCACTACTGTTATGGAAAAACAATTAATCTAACCCATGATGCATTCAAAATACTATTATTAAACATGTTTTTAGGAATTAAAAATAATTACCACAAATCTATGTATCAATTAAATATTTTTCCATGTATAATTATTGATTCCGATCTAAAATCTTCCTTAGCTAGATGATATCTAATTCACTAAGGCATTATAATGACTGCTAGTTTTTCAAATAAACTCCACTACATAAAATAAAAAATTTGGAAACAATGATCTACTCATGTCATTGAATGATGTTGTACAAGGAACAAATCTACAAAATATACATTTTTATCTTCATCCAAACTTGAATCTTCATTAAATCATAGAATTTTGTAGTCTTCTTTAATGGAATGACTTCAAGCTTTAAAATATTTTGAACATTAATGTAATATCATATTTGAACCTTCTACCTCCTCATTATTCATCTTCAATCATGAGTATAGATCAGTTGAAAGAGGTGAGGCATATATTGAAATTCATTTTTGTACTTGATCAATTCTATCAACTATCCTCGAGTGTGCTTTACTATTGTAATATTTAAAATTTGGCATAGGATTTAGTTTTGATTCATCTTTATTGTCTTCAGTGAAGAAACCTAATTAGTACTGTATTTGAGTTGGGGAATCAACTATGTCTAATAAATATAAATAAACAAAAATCTCAATAAGTAAAATTTGACATCGATTTCTATCACTGGGGGTATTTGAGTCATGATTGTGGTCATTCATAATTATTCAACATAAATTTTTCAAACTAAAAAAATTTCTTGAAATCAATCTCTGATGTGTCTAATGTCAGACAACCTAGTCATCTTCAAACTCGAAGTACATTAGATTCATTGTTTCCTCATTTAGTTCTATATATCTTGTTGGGGCTTGGAATCCTTTTGAGAATTGAGATTAGTTGGGTACATGGATCATTAGTGTACATGGTATTCCCATATGTTCTCATTCTTAAAATTCGACTACATATCCATGGAGGAAAGTTGGAAACACACTATTTTCCATTTGAAATTTCGATATGTAAACTAATCCTTGGAATTATTCTATGTAGGTATCTTATAGATTTGTCTACAGATTTGTTGGGTATATTTTGTTATATTTTTACAATTAAAACATGAAACATGATTACTCTTGGTAATTTTGATACATTCATATCACTCCCACATGGGTACAAGAATATCATAGGGAATGTTTTTTATGCCATAAGTGCAAAAATTTAGCAATGTGGTTTCCTCCTACATAAAAAATCTGGCACATAACAAATTAGATACTTATGTAATTCTGCAAACAATATTAAATTAGATGATAAAAAAACATTAATATTTAAAATATTTAATGATTCAATCATTTAAAACACCATTCCAAAAATTTCTTGAATTAATATTTTATTAACATAGAAAAAAAATTATAAAAATAAATCAAAAAAATTAATTTCATAAATCTAAATAAGATACAGTGAATTTATCATTTCAAACCATTAATTTTTTTATTGAATGTATATTTAAATACATAACATTAAATCAAAATACAATTTAAATACAGTATTAGTAAAAATAATCAAAGAAAGAAAAATTCAATAGTAGAACAACCAAAACACAATATCTGATCATAAAAAAGAAATTTTTTAAATGAATCCACAATATTTTGACAATAATGCTGATAAAATCATATATTAAATATGATCCACATCAGTGAGGGATATTAATACTTAACTCACATACAGTAATGAATGAAATGAAATAAGGAAACTTGATGCACTTGATTAATTATATAGAATGATTCACTAATACAAATCATGATTTCAAATAACTAATGGCCACAAAAGCAACTATATTCACCATTTTTATACAATAATATGGATTTATTGATAAGTATATGTTACATGAATACAACATAATAGTCTACTACTATCCGAATAAAGGATTACTCAATAATGAAACTTGTTTAAGTTATTTTCTTCTCATTACCAATGTAGGGACTATCATTTTACTCTAACTAGTTTTATTTTATAATTTTATAGTTATCCCATAGTGCTTATTATATGTGAGATTGGATTTATTATTACACATATAAACCAGGTGTGTAGCATTTCTCTACTTCATCTTATCTTCTTATTCTAATTTCACTTCTATAAGTACTCTTCTTCTATTTCCTCTGTATTCGTGTGCACAACCATAGAAAAAACATATTAATATAATATTATTCTATAATATATCTTTTTATTAATCATGAAACACTATATACATTTCTTTTTTATCTGAATGTATACTCTTATCCTGGATCAAATGTAAAAGCTTAATTCAAATAATAACTAAAAACCCTCCTTTAACTACTCATTTTATTTTAAAATTTATTCTTCAATAATCAGAACTTTACCAGTCATCATGAAATGTATGGACATTTTATTGCATTATAATACATTTTTCTTTAAACATGTATCTAGATAATTATTTTTTATGACATGAATACTCTTCGGAGTTCTTGTAACAACTTTGATTATTGTAATTTGATCTATATAATGGTTCTTCAAGTGTCTATGGATTTGTATTTGTATTTGTAAAAGCTCATTGAGTGTCGAAGGACCTAGAATTAATATATTAAAATTTTTAAACATAATAAATCACACTCACAAATATTTTTCAAATAAATGATCTTCTAGTTGATTGGGACCTTTAATAATTAATCATTCACTACAGTAATTTTTAGTACATGAGGTATACCCCATGTTCTACATTAGGTGGGATAAAAAATATATTCCATGAAAGGAATTAATTTTTTGTTTAATTAAATAAATTAAATATATAAATAGTATAATTTATAAATTAAATCAACCTACTCTCCCTCTCTATAAATAAATTGTTATGAAAAATTTCCCTAGATGGATTCATAACCATTTGAGATTAGAGAATTGTTAGACAAGAACCATTATTGGGATTGATGAACGTAGATCATGGATAAATAAAAAATTATTCAATGAGATTTGTATAATAAGATAATAATGTAGTAGAATCTATAAAATAATCTCAAGTGAACATCTTCTTCAACAATGATTAATCCATTCACGAGGTGGGTCTCATTTTTTTGGATTTCCCCTTTGATGTGACTATTGATCATAGATAATATATCTGCCAAAATCCATGATTTTCACTATTCTTAGGATCTAGTTTTAATAAAAATTTGATATGATAATTATTTTTATATTTTTTCCATGTTTACTAAATTTTTTATACATATTTGTTATTATTAGAATAGATTTCAGAAACAAACAATGCCCTCATATAGTTTTTGTTCCTTTTCCAAAACACATTCTTTATGTTCTTATTTTTTGGTCTATTTGTTGATGATTCTATACTTATGGTCTATTTTCTTGGATGATCAAACCTTTGCAAATGCATTGGTTATTTGAAAATAAGAATATTAATTGTTAATGGAAGTATCATTAGTTGAGGAAAAAATATGGATGGTGGATCTAGGTATATAAACTTAATTTTATAAATAAGAGGCATATAATATCAAGAACAAGTAGTGGGAGTCTCGATTTCAAGCGATAAGATGATATTAATTGATTTGAAGAGCATTTTTTCTTTGAATTTTTTTGGGAGAGTCTATAGTGGAACCCTGATGTTTTATGAGGGAATGTAACCCTTAGATATGTTTAGAGGTGTGATTAACCGAGTGTGGGACACTAGAAGTCCAATATTTATGTCATTAGTCACATAAAAATGATGAATGTGATATTTAAATTAATAAATAATGCATGGTGTGGAGTTTCATGTAAAAATGGAGATGTAATCAATGGATCTTGAGAGTTGTGAGGAAGAAAACTTGTCTAGTGTGAAAACAAGAATTACACATCATGTAATCCATAGGATCAGATGTCATGTACCAAAAAACACGGATGATAGAGTTTTAGTCCACTATAAATATCACAATGTATATGGAGTACCCCTAACTATGTTCCCATGGATCGGTAGACCATATTTATATTGATGGAACGCACTCAGGTATCCGATGTGGCTTATATTCCATATTACTTGGAGTATATCCCATGTACCTATACTCGACCAAAGAACACAGGTTCATTGAGAAACATAGCTTCGACCCTGAGTTTCCCCACACACCATGTCACCTAGGTAAAATGTTGTGTGCTTTGTAAAATACATATATATTGAAACAGTGCGACATGACCAGGATTCATATTTTTTAGAAACATAATGTACCCTAGTGGGAAATGTCACATACATTTCCAAGAGCTTCAACAATGTCCATCTATTTCTTATGATATATAATTTGGGCCTACATATAGAATATCCCAAGTTTTTTTCCATGTAGGATGTGATGGTGAATTTTTATTATGTATCATAGATATGAATTGATCTGTTATGAGTGATATTCATCTTCTAGTGATTCTTGGACAATGATAATGATTTATTATGATAATCAGAGAGATGTTGGGCTCATTACTCCTTATTTCACTGGGGATCATGTCACCAATAATCTTTGTACATGTATATTTATTAATCCCCCAACATAAAGAGGGTATGTATCTTCTCTCTATAGTTTTGGACTCTCACTACATCGATCTATAACTGGGAGAAAGTCCTTCAATTTTTTTATTTCTCCATTGACTATCCAGTGTTGTGGATAGGTGTGAACCCTCCACTGTAATTCTTGTGAGGCTTTGAATGGTGATTGGTGTTGGATATTGGACCTTTGAGATCTATTAGTTGAGTCATAATTATTAACTGGATATAAATATTGAGATCTTCTTTCTCTCTTTTTCTTTGGTTTCATTATGCTAAAATATTATGTTGGGTTTCTTCACCATCTTTCCTTATGGGTTGAGATGACTATTTTTTTCTTTTTCATCCCTTTTTATTTTCAAAGAATCATACAGGGAATTTATATACTCTACACTACATGGTATTTTCCCACTTGTGTTGTGTATAATACATGTGATTGATATATTAACATTTAATATTATGGACATGGTATCAATTTAGCATAGTAGTATGTTGTGGCACATACCATGTTTGGTGGTATGAATCTAGGATCTTGAGTTGGTAGCTTTCATTATCTACTCATTACAGTTGTTTTCAATTAGGGATTCCCATATATTTCACGATGGTAATGTATATTTCTCCTAACACATTTTTATTACCTATTTTCACTCTGATATGAATTGTAGAGGTATTCACATGCATTTTTAATATACAGAGGATACTACATTATTATTTTCCTATACTACATGATGATGTTTTTTTGTGTATGTGAGTATAGTTACATTAAAATAAAGACTCCCATTTTACTAATTTGACTACCATGTGCTTGTCGATATCCCTTGGCCTACTAGATGTGGGAATGGTTTGTCACTCATTTCATACTATTAGTCTAGGGAGGACCCTAATGGTAAAGGTCATTAGAGAGTGGTATAAGAGGTGGTTCTACCATTGTAACAATTTTTTGGTTTATTAATGTTTTGAGGATGGGTTTGTGAAATAACGGAAATGGTGTTAGAGTTTCTTGAGTTTGAATCTCAGTCTAGGAAATCATGTGATGGCTCATCAACCAACATATTCATAAATCATGATTCTGAATACCTAATTGTGAACTCAGAATACAATGGAATTAGTTGTTGGGAAACCAATGGTACATGCATCATATAGTATTGAGATTTTGAATTACATTCACTTCTCAAGTTAACTCCCCCGACATAATCATTAATAATGGCATTTCTATATAATTTTTAGGATACTTTCATTATAACATCTAGAAAGGATTATAATAGATTTTAATGTTGAAAATAGGATGAGTGATGATTCCATAGTGTAGAGACCTATTCTCGAGGTGTTTCCATCCATGAGGGCATAGAACAGTGCTTCCACCTGTGGAGTAGTGCATGTACCCAACACTAGTGGTTTAGGCTAATGATATCATTCATGTTGAGATATCAATAAATCAATAAGGAATTGAAGAAAATAAACACAAACATAATTTTCATTATGATTTTATGTCTTAGATAATGCTTATGATTCAAGAAAATATATTCCCTCAGTTAGATAGGAATCATATATAAGAAGTTTTCTTGAATTTCTAGATTTTGGGGACCCCAAACGACTAAATAGTTGTGCATAAAACAAGTTTTCTCTTGGAGCATTAGAGTTCAGGTGGGGTTTGGTAATCTCAATCCATGATGAGGTGACTCTCTCTTCTGACAGAAACATGCATATATTTAGAGGGGTGTACCATCTCGTGACCCTAATGGTAACCATGTTTAATATATAGGTGTTCCTTTGGTTTTCAACATTGTGTGAGACTCCTCCTAGTAGGATGGTGGTATTAATAGTTAGAATTATTTTATTAAGCATAGTGTGTTGATGGATCAGTTTGTTTGTAATGTTTGATGGGACTTCAATAATGAATGTAATATGGATACTCCCCCTACAAGATGTGTTGACTCATAACATGACTTAAATTTGTGGGGGAGAGCCAGTACAACCCAATTTAGATATTATTGTGGTGTGTTGGTTGAGTTAATTTTATTTGTATGTTTTAGGTCATTGGTGTGGTCCTAAGGGTGTAATAAAAAAACCATGGAAGTGGGGAACTAGTGAGAAATAAGAAATATATCTTTAAGAGTTGGATAATTTTGACCCAGAGGCACTAAATGTGATTTGAGGTATAACATGTGGACCTCCATTTTATGTATAGTTTTACTACACCTAGGGACATGTCACTCTTTCCTTTCAAAATCCACTGTTTGAAATCTATAGATGTAGAAGATATTTCTTTCCCCTTTCATATGTATACTCATACAGAGGATGTTTGAACGATTAACCAATCATCTATAAGTGTGACTTGACTCATGGATGAGATATATTATTAAGAGATCATTCCATAAATGTAATGAGATGATATGATGTTTTTTCATGTGTCCAACTGGGAATTATTAATTGTTTATGTCACCATTGAGAGGGAATCATGTGGTGAGTAGTATGGACTTGTATACAAGATGTTATAACAAAATTTTCATTAGATGGATAATATGATTATTGTATCTATGGATTCTTATATAGGGGTTTGATAAAAAAATCCCTTTCTTTGGGTGGCTCCAGTGTTTTTCCCAAACAAGGTGGAAAACAGGTTGATTCGTTATGTTTTTTACCATTTCCTAAATATAGGGATGATTAAATAAAATTAAACATTTCCAATGATGGATGACCTATATGACAATGTTTACATCTTGAGATGGTTGTTGAAGTTTGATCTCAGGTCTAGCTGTCACTAGTCAACGACATAGAAGGATGGTATACTGAAGTCAGCGTTATGATGTCACATTGGGAATGATGAGTTCATGGTGAATCCCATTGGTGCAAGAAATTATCTGCAATGTTTATAGATCCCATAAACCATGTCTTTGAGAATTTCTTACTTTGATTAAGTGATTTCCATTATCATTTGTGTTACTATATACTATGAGTCTTCAGTGGTAGTCATAGATTATTTAATGATGGTCACACACTTGCTCAGAGATCACATGTTATAGTAAGATCTCAAAATACATTTTTTATTTTGTAAGTTCAATTTTTTCGGAATGTTATATTAGATCACTGTGTATTCATTAACCCATAAAGTGTCAATGTAGTTCTTTCTTATGATCCACCAATGAGTGTGGTGGTGGTGTGGAGCTTCCTCTATTTTTTTGGTATTATTGAATTCATGAAACAAACATTGTAGGATTAAATCCTACATATAATATATTGAAATGTAAATTGGAAAATACTTTTTGGACACGAGTAGTGATGAGGTCTTTTAGGAACTGATGTGGAGCTCAAACAATGATCCTTTATTGAGAATTCTAGAGGATGGATTCGATTATGTGATGTTTTTCTATTCTTCTATAGTTATTCTCAGATGCATGTTAATGTAGAGGTAGTAAATTATGTCTTATCGATCAATGCAATTGAGTCACCATGATAAAAACTATGTGAACAAAGAATGGGTTTTTATGGTGGCAGTCTTCACCTAATTATATTTGATCATTATGGAGAGGTTTTTAGGAGGATTTTATGACCTTATTATAGATGAGAACAACATTTTTCCCATAGACATATGCCCATTATCTGTGAACCATCCATGATTTGGAAGGTAGGATAAGAGTATCTTATTGTTTTTTAGTTTGATTTGGGAGGACCAATTAACATTGGTGGAGATGTCTTATGATAACAATTATAACTCAACTATTAGAACAACACCATTTAATGATCTATACAAGAGACCCTGTTGGTCACACTTTTACTAGACGTAGGTTGGTGATACATATCATTTTTTGATAGAACAGGTGTAGACAATGTAAGATATGGGTTTAGGTGATCAATTAGAATTCCATGACATCTCAACGTTGAAAAATATCATTCAAAACTGAATTCATAGTTCTGTATACTTTTTTAAGGGAGACCAAGTCTTCTTTTGAGTCTCCACATGACATGTATTATAGGTTTTTGGATGGGGTAGTAAGATTTTACATGAGGTTCATCAGGCCGTATGAGATTCAACAGATAGTTTGTGAAGTTTTCTATAGCATGGCCTTATCTCCATAATGATATTGATTTCATGACATATTCAATGTATCGTAGATGTATATATATATGCAAAAACTATCACACATAATCAATTGTGGATATAAATATAATAATGCTATAGTCACCTTATTGGAGTACCCGGAGACAATCGAGGTTTTGAAGAAAAAAAATCTTCTATAGAAGTAACATTTCTATGGTTCAACTGATGTAGTGGTAACTAAGTTTACAGGAGGGCTTCTGGTATGATAAGAGTCATATTTGAGCCTATTACCTTCACCATTTTTGTGTAGAACATTCTTTTTAGAAAAAAAATCCCTGAAGGTGGGGAGGATGTAACTACTGCTGTTTTTTGAATTTGAACCTTTTAATATTTCATAAAGTATATGTAGGTTTTTTCTTCATATTTGGCATAGTGAATTATGAGTTTTTGTACCCAAAAGATAATATATTAAAAACAATAAAATATTAAAGTAGAAGTGTGAATATTTTTGGAATAATTTTTTTTTCTAATTGATTTGGATCCCAGAAAGAGAATATGATTTCCAAGTTATTTCTTGGATGTGGTATTTATACTAGGAGTGGTATAATATTTGTCATCATAAGAACTTCCATGGAATGTATTCATTGGAAGGCTGATTCAATAATTAAATAATTTATTCATTTAATTTCTAAAATTGATTAAACATGGCTCTCTCTCTATAAAATAATGGTCATGTAAAATATCAAGGCATGTCCTCATAACCCTAGGAGATTGTGGAGGAGGAGAGGAACTTTTTACATTGATGAACTCAGATTAGGGGTGGATGATGAACTAATCTGGGAGATTAGGAATATGAATGTTGAACATAGGGTATTACATAATTAAATCACTAGTAAAAATGTTTTCACTAATGATATATCCATTTTTGAGGTCGGGATCAAAACTTATAGACTTACAGACGTTGTATTTATTATTTAGTATGGATCATATATCTGATTGAATACTTGATTTCCGTTTTTGACATGATAAAGTTTTAATCAAGATTTGAGATTTTGATTATTTTCGATGTTTCACCCATATTTCCTCCCTTCATTTCTGAAAATGTTTTATTGTTTGTTGAATTCACAACAACCAAGGTTGATATAACTTTTTTCTTATGCACATTCCTAACCAAATTTATCAAATTCATCATTATTATTCTAGTGGGTTGGTGATTTGACCTTGCAATATTAGTCTAAAACATCATCAAACCTCTCAATATATAGTGGTTGTGTAAAATGGAAAAAAATTGAATGTTTTAGGAAGGATCATGTGGTGAATGAAGAGTGACAATGATGGATGTAGGAATCAAAATATATTTTTTTGGAAATAAGAGGCACAAAGAACCATTTTAGGTGATGGGGTCCAAATTCATTGCTAGTTAAGGTCAGAAATCAATAACTGGAGGCATGTTCCATTGATTCTATCAATTTTTTAAAGTCTACAACAGATCATTGATTTCAAACAATGAATTTAGACCGTTCATAAAAATAAGAGGCCTGGGGGACCTCATGTGGGATAAAGGAAGTGTCATTTTTTTCTAATAGTGACTGAAAAATGATGTAGGCTATGTTTTCTATTACCAAATTGTGAATTTCGATGAGTTTCTGGAGAATATGGCTGTGAAATCAATGGGGTTGGAAATACACGAGGAAAAACCCGTGTCTAGTGAGAATAAACCCAATTACACACCATGTAATATAGAGGAACAAACATCATATATCACTGAATCTCATGATGAATAGTGTTTTGGTCTATAATAAATATCACATGATATGTGGATGTCACACACTCCATGTTCACTTGGCTTGGTAGCCCAGTCATTTACTGAAGGAAGACACTTATGAAGGCCATGGGGACTACATTACATGTACCTTGGAGTAAACCTAGTGTACCCATACTCGAACAAAGAGACACTATTTAGTAAAGATCATAGTTTGGTCCCCAAGTGGACTTAGACACCTTGCCACTTTGATGACACATAGTGTAATTTCACTATTATATTTTTATTGTAGTAGTTAGACACTACCAATATTTGGCTTTGTCAGACATATAGTGTACCCCTATAGGTCACACCATGTAATTTTCCAGGAGATTATACCTTGGTTATCTGTTTCTTCAGGACATGAATTTAGGTATCTAGATAGACTATAGTACATATTTTTTTCATCAAGGATGTGATGGTGGACCTAGTTTGGGAATCAGAGATATGATACAATGTGTTACATGATAGATGCCACTTCCATTTATGCATGGATAATGATAGTGATCAGGTTTGAACATCAGATATATTCAATTGTGGTTACACCCCTATCACCTTGGATTATGGATCCCCATACTCTTTATACATGTATATTTAGTACTCCCCCACATTAAAAAGTAAGTAGGCACTTTATCTATTTTTTGGTACCCAACTTTTTGATCCATTATGGGGAGATATTTCTCTACTAGATTTGGTGTTATCTCGACTATACAGATCAATGGCATTCTTTGGTACCTCCACCCAAGTTTTTATAAATTTGTTTGTGGTTATTAATATAATATATTGGAAATTTTGGATATTTAGTTTATCAAATGGTTTTGACAAATCTATAAAGAGGGAAACCATATTTACCTCTTTTCAATGGGTTTATTTTTGAGCATATCTGATTTTTGGGTTTCTTCACCCTCTTACTTTATGGGTTTTTCTGGCTTATTTATTATTTTACAACACTTTTTGTATTCTATTATTTTACTACGTATTTATATAGTCACACCTACATGGTCTTTCCCCACATTTGTTGTGTGATATGTAAAAGATGAATATATTAGCAGTGACTATGATAGACCGGGTATCAATGGAGCTTAGTGGTATATGGTGGCATTGATCATGATCAGTGGTAAGACTATGGATGCTTGATTTGGGATATCCACTCCTCTAAAATTTATAAACATTTTTAGTTTGGGTTTTGTGATGTATTTATTTTTATAAATTTATTTTCTACAAAAACATATTTAATAGCTAATTGCACTCAAATATGTATCCTATAAAATGTTTTGTTTTCATTTTTTACTCTCCATAGAGGAGTTCCTTTTTATATCTCTACAATATTGCATGGAGTTTTCTATGTTCATGAGTATAGGTACTTTAGGATAACACATCCCCTTTAAGTGGTTTTCCTACTCTGTTCTTGTCTCCTGCCCATAGGCTATTGGAGGAAGGATTAGGGTGTCACTCTCGGCTTACTTGTAACCTAGGTGGGACCATTGTTGGTTGAATTATGACAATAAAAATGTACCTTCCTTATTAACACAACATTAACTTACTATTTATGACTTCACATCATGAAATTAATCCATCTTCAAAACAATACATCATTTCATACAATGATCTATCCTTATTAAAATGACCAAACTACCTTGCAAATCTTTTAGGCATATTCTGGATTCTCTTAATTTATGTAACAACCTGAATCCGGAGGCCCTCCAATGGTACCCCATACTCGGTTCGCAACATGACCTCAAGCGCATTTCCCCAAATGCCAGAGGCTACCGACTAGCAGCGAGGGCCTTGGTGAGTCGGTGGGGAAACTATTCCCTCATTCGGTAAAGTATACAACGAAAGAGCAACCAGACACAATAGTAGAAGCAATCAACAGCATACAACAATTGAAGTGAGTAGCGGAAGTAATGGATACATAATGATGATGCAGCATAGTAAATATGTCTATGGAAAGAAGTAAACAAAGCAACATGGTGAAGTAAAATTGGAAACAAAGTTCAAAAGAAAACAAATTAAACCTCTCAGCATCGCAAGCCTCGGCTTGGTCCCATGCTTTCAAGCTCTAGTGAATCAAGAACCCAAAGTAGAAGGGAACTTTCCCTTATCTATACCAGCAGCAACATAGTCTTCTTGGGCCCAAAAGCATGTCCCAAATAGGGTGTGAGATACAATCCCAGTGGGCAATCACCCAATGATATGTGCCTAACAGTCAATGAATACATAGAAGAAATAAAACGAGAAGTAGTAAACAGAACACAAGAACCTACAATCTATAGTTCTAACACAATAAGTACACAAGTTAACAACCAGAAAAAAAGGAAAAAGGTAACCCTCTGGGTAGCTCTCATAGCCTAACCCCTATGGTTCAACCTATAAGTACTAGAAACCCTATCAGAGGAACAGACAGTATCACCCCTCTGGTTCAGCTAAAGAAAAAATAGACTCTCTAGGGAAGAACTCACCGTCAATTCCCCCTATAGTGTTGTATTGTACTAAAGGCTCTCTAGGTGGCATTGAACGTCTATTCCCCCTATGGCCTGCATCGAGGAACTACAAACTCTCTGAGGAATCACTCATCGTCAATTCCCCCTATGGTCTCGCATCGTAATTAAAGACACTCTGGAGAAGCCCTTATGTCAATTCTCTCTTTGGTCTCCTACTCTAGGTTATCATAGTCTTGAGTGAAAATAAAAATGCGTAGAGTGCGTGTATCATCCAAGTAAACCTAAAGAACTACATGGATACCATTCTAAGGCTCAAGAGTAAAAAAAATTAGTAGTTCCACTATCCTACGGCTAGGCATGGCAACTGGAAAATGCCAAAAAGTAAAATAAGCATGGCAAGGAAACCTGAGCAAAAACAAATTACTCTAATCACAAGAAAAAACATCTACTACAGCAATCAAGCAAAGCAAGCAAACAGCAAGGGAAAAATAGGAAACCCAAATTCCCCGCCCAAGGGAAATTGTGGAATTTGAACAAAATACTCTTCAAATTTCAACAAAAAAGTCACAAACCACCTACCTCGATCCTAGGAGATCGATATATGTGAATCAAAACGATTGATTCCCCTTAGAATGTCATAGATCTGAGAAAAAACACAAAACGCTCAACCCACGATAACTCAAAAAAGAAGAGGAACCAGAAAACGAAGCTCAATCCGAATGAAGATCTTACCGCTGTGATTCCAACACAATAGATCATTATCAAATCGGAGGACGGATGAAGAAGAAGAAGCTTGTCGAAGATTCGCCCGTACGGGTCGCTCTCGGACGAATGGGACGTAGAAGGAGGTTTTTCTGTGCGTTCGGAACGACCCAGGTCCGTTTAGTGAAAAAAAAAAGAAAATTACACAGTGTGTGTTTTTAAAGTACAATGTGTGTAGTGGTTTTTTCGGTACTCCAACAAAATCGACCTCCACGTCACCCATACACACCGTGTGTGTAGCCCGGGCAAGGCCATCACACAGATTCGAGTCGGGGAAGAGTACACGGCATGTACTCAGAAAGTACACGGCGTGTGCTTCAAAAATTTAAAGAAAGTTTATTTTTCTCAAAAACTCTAGAAAAAGGAAAAGCGTACCTGAAATGAAGATCCGGGTTCTTACAAACTTTCCCCCTTAAATAAATTCATCCCTAAATTTCTCTAATGAGGTGTAGAAGAAGAATCCCCGAACAGCTCTGGCCATTGCGATCGTATATCGACCTCTCTCTCCCAGGTCTTTTTATGTACTCGCCCATGCTGCCATAGCACCCGTACAAGAGGGACAGACCGCCCATGGAGATCCTTCTTACTGTGATTGACAATCCGGATGGGATGCTTCCAAAACAATGCATCCGCTTAGAGCTCAACCTCCTCGGTATAAAAGACATGAGATGGGTCTGAAAAGTAACGTTGGAGATGAGAGACGTTGAAGACGTCATGCATGGCGCAGTACCTTTGGGGTAGCTGCAACTGATAGGTGACCGGTCCAACTCCCTCCAAACCTCAAACAGCCCGACGTACTGCAGTGAAAGCATACCCTATCTCCAAATCCTCTTGTTTCCCAACCTCGGTCTGACATGAAGGAAAACCTCATCCCCGACCTCGAACTCCAGAGGTCATCTCTGTTGATCAGCATAAGAATTTTGCCGAGACTGCTCTATAGCCATCCTCTTCCGAATCAGCTCTATCTTCTCTAAAGTATCCTAAACAAGATGAGGTCCCAGAAAAGCTGCCTCTCCTGTCTCCAACCAGTATGAGGGTGATCAGCATGGCCTACCGTACAAGTCCTCGTATGATGCCATCCGAATAGTCGCCTAAAAACTGTTGTTGTAGGCGAACTCCAACAGAAGTATATGCTTCTCCCAAGAACTTACAAGGTCCAGAATGAAATCTCTGAGCATATCCTCTAGCACCTGAATCGTACGCTCAGACTGGACATCGGTTTGGGGATGGTATGCTTTACTCAAAAGTACCTGTGTACCCAAGGCCTTCTGAAGTCCCTTCCAGAACCGAGAAGTAAAGCGTGCATCCCTATCTGAAACAATGGAGTGTGGAACTCCATGTAGACGAAAAATATCTCGGATGTAAATTCTTCACAGGTCATCAACCCTGATGGTCTCCTTGATCGGCAAGAAGTGAGCAACCTTTGTGAGCCTGTCGATGACAACCCAAACATCATCGTTTCCACGAGGCATCCTCGGCAATCCGGTCACGAAGTCCATTTCAACATCATTCCACTTCCACTCCGGAATGGGTACCTCTTATAAAAGGCCTGCTGGTTGATGATGCTCTGCTTTCACCTGCTGACAAGTAGAACATATCATGACAAAACTAGCAACATATTTCTTCATACCTAGTCACTAGTACTGGCGATGAAGATCCTGATACATCTTGGTGATGCCAGGATGAACTGCCCAAACATAGGAATGAAAATCCCACATCAGCTCCTCGTGTATGTCTGCTGGCACCCATACATGTCCCTAGAAATGCAAGATCTCATCCTCACCCAATGTCCATCCAGGAAGAGGTTCATCGCCTGACACACCCTCTTGCAAGACTAAGGCTACTGAGTCTGATAGCTTCCTCATTCGTACCCGATTGATAAGGGTAGAGGTAACAGCTACAGAAGATAGGAAAGCCTATCCCTATCTATAGTGCACCTCCAGATGCATCTCAAAGAATAGAGCCATGAGGTTCCACTCGCTGCTAGCCTCATGAACTTCATGAAAATGAGTTCTTCTACTCAATGCATCTGCCACTATGTTTCCCTTTCCTGGCGTATAGGCAAGATCGATGTCAAAAGACTGAAGATATTCAACCCACCTGTGCTTCCTCAGATTCAGATCACACTGTGTGAAGATATACTTGAGACTCTTGTGGTCGAGGAATACCACAAAGTGCTCTCCCAGAAGATAGTTTCTCCAACAGCTTAAGGCATGAAAAACATCTTCCAACTCCAGATCTTGCATCGGGTAGTTCCTCTCATGTGGACTAAACTTCCGAGATCTGTATGCAACAACTCCATCTCTCTGAATAGGCACAGATCCTAGCCCGATACTTTAAGAATCACAATAAACAGTG
Source organism: Viscum album (assembly GCA_963277665.1). NCBI lineage: Eukaryota > Viridiplantae > Streptophyta > Magnoliopsida > Santalales > Viscaceae > Viscum > Viscum album. The sequence goes on along the minus strand of OY728130.1, from coordinate 648,569,437 downwards.
TAGCTCTTTCCTGGCTCTAGCAAGACAAGTATCAGCGCTAACGTCAACCTCCCATTCAGATCTTGAATGACTGACTCGCAAGAATCTGACCATAAGAACTTCGACCCCTTCTTGGTCAGATCTGTCAAAGGTGCTGCTAGACGAGAAAAGACATGAATAAAGCTTATGTAGTATCCAGCCCACCCTAAGAAACTCCGTACCTCAAAGACGTTCGTCGGATGCTCCCAAAAACTACAACTCTCACTTTCTCTGGGTCCACAGATACTCCTGCCTCCAAGATGATGTGACCCAATAAGTGAATCTGATCCATCCAGAAGTGGAACTTCGATAGTTTACCATAAAGTCGATGCTCTCTCAGTGTACTCAGAACGATCTAAAGATGTGTGGCATGGTCGTGTCAAGTGTGATAGTACACCGAGATATCGTCCATGAAGACCAGGATGAAAGAGTCCAAGTAAGGGTGGAACAATCGGTTCATCAGTGCCATGGAATCTTCCAGCACATTCGTGAGACAGAACGGCATAACTTTATACTCTTATAGACCATAACTACTCATGAAGGCTGTCAGAGGTATATCTGATGGTCTAACATGAAAATTATGATATCCAGACCTCAAATTGATCTTCGAGAACACTTAGTCTCCTTGAAGCTGATCAAAAAGGTTATCGATCCTAGGAAAAGGATATCGGTGCTTGATCGTCAACTGGTTCAGCTTCCGATAATCCACACAAAGCTGAAGGTTACCTTCTTCCTTATTTGCAAACACGACAGGAGAACCCCAAGGAGAAGTACTGGTTCGGATGAATCCCTTAGCCTGAAACTCCTCCAACTGCTTCATGAGCTCATGCAACTCAAGTGTAGCCATCATATATGGAGGAATGGACACCAGTGTTGCTCCTGGTATGAGCTCAACAGAAAATTCTACCTCACACTCCTGATGAAAACCCGAAATGTCCTTTGGAAAGACGTCCCTGAAACGATCCACAACTAGAGGAAAGTCTAACTATGAAGTCCCATGATAATCCAGATAGAGACTAGCAATCTGGGTTGTCACCCTTTCCTAGCCCATGATGCTCAAGTCCTTCTCGACTCACCTGAACATCACATTCACCTCTATGATGAAAGGATTCACCCTCTAGTTAAATGAAACTCACTCTGTGGCGATAACACTCGACGACTGCCTGGAAGGGAACCAACCAGTCCATCTCGAGGATGACATCATAGCATGTCATCTATAAGACAAGGATATCCTATAAGAAACGATACCCTGCAACTTCGAGAGGGCACTCCCTACACTGGCACACACTAGATGTCCTCATCCCCAAAGGTGTGTCTAGTGTCAACGAGTCGGCAGAAGAAAATATGCAGAGCCCAAGGCTCTCCACGACAGTAACATTGATAAAGCTATTCATTGTGCCAGTATCGAAAGGAGCTGAAGATAAAACTGAGGCTACTAAAATTGTACCTTGAACTGTAGAAGGTCTAGGATCCTACTCCTGATAGGTCTGCTCCATGGTGAAAGACTAACCTGCACCATGGCCCTGCGCCCCTGGCCGACCACTCTGAGCTGAACCTCCATGCTGGTGCTGAGGGAATAGTGGATAACCACCACGACCTTGACATCCAACTCAGCCCGAATGGCCGAAAGAACTCCAATTCCCTGCCTGGGGAAAACTGGTGGTGTTGCTCCTGAACGAGGAGTCATGGAAGAACCCCGGTCACCCACTTCTAGTGAGAATACCTGGCAGAAATGCTGAAGGTGGCCCATATTGCCGCAAGATAGGCACTCCACGAGGTCCCTTTGGCACTGCAGCCTCGTGTACCCTGACTGGCCGCACTGGTAGCATGTCACCTTTCTTCCTAACGATGCATCACGCATCCTCGGGTCACCACATGTAGGCTCTCTACGACGCTTCTTGCTGTCATCTGGAGGAATACTAGCCCTGGAATCAGAACCACCCTGTTTCGCAGCTCTAGAGTCTCTCAGATTGCAATCCGCAATTAGTGCCTGGTTGATTATGGAAGTGATGGAAGTCAGCTAGAAGATGTTCACTTGCGATCAGATCTCCCTCCTGAGGACATCCTCAAACTTCCTTGCTAAGAACACCCCACTTCCATCCCGTAGAGTTGTGAAACACTACATCTCGGTGAAGCGATAGGAATACTCCATGACAGAAAGAGTGCCCTTCTCTATGCTCATGAACTCCCGGGCTCGATCGGCCCTCATGGCCTCTAGGTAGAAGTAGTCATAGAACAGGCACTGGAACTCCTCCCAAGCCATAGCCTACTGATGACCCGCCTGTGATATCACGTCCCACCACTACATGGCGGAGTCTTGGAGCATGTAGGTGGAGATCTTGACCGGACTCTCTAGAGGGGTCTATAGATGCTCGATGATAGTCATCATGGATTATAGTCATGACTCTGCTTCCTGGGGTCCTCCTTCCCCCAAGAATGTAGGAGGATGCTGCTGTTGAAAAACTCGTGTCAGGTCTTCCATAGTCGTGGTAGGAGGCGGAGCTCCCTGGAAGGACTACATCATCCTCATGAAACCTTCTCGGAACTAAGCATCAGAACCTACAACTGGTATAACAGTTGGTGCCAAGGGTGGCCCAACAAGAGGATCGGCTGTAAGTCCCTGATTATCCCAATCTGGTATCTAATCACTGCCTGATGACAGACATACGACCAGAGGACGTCTCGGAGGCATAGCTATGAAAGATAAAAAGTACACATTAGATTAGGAAAACAAGGACAGAGAACACAAGAGTAAAAAACGGAAACATGGGACGAAAAACACACAAGTTTACAAAACATGACTACACGGCTTGTATAAAAACTACATGGCATGTTTTCTTAAGCCACTGACATGGGCGTGTACCCTAGCCCTACAATTCGTGTACACATCAAACTACACGGTGTGTTGACCCAACACACGGCATGTACTTGAAAACTATCCCCCTTCCCAAGTCTCTTTACATGGATAACCCACACGGTCCGACTTAACCTGAGACTACACGATTTGTTCTTAACACACACGGCGTGTACTAGTCAAGGCTTTAGTGTCCTGTGTTTGTTAAACACACGACCATCTACACGGCCGAACCTTACATGGCTGAACCTTACACGGCGTGTTCCAAACAAACATGGTGTGTATAGGTGAAGGTGAAACCATCCCTTGTTGTTCTTGATACGGACGGGTACCTAAACATGACTACACGGAGTGTTCCCTAACAACACGGCATGTTCTACTCGAGCTTTCCCCAACCCGTGTTGTTAGGGACACGGTCGGGTACACGACTCATTACTACATGGCGTGTACCTAACATACACAGCGTGTTCCAAAAGTTACTTTCATGACACCGTGTTCTGCTCACACGGTCAGTAACATTGCCTGAAAACTATATGGCGTGTATCCAAAAAGTACACGCCGTGTATTTTCGGTTTTTCTGGGCAGTTGCTCAGAAACTGCACAGAACCCCAGAAACACTAAAACAAGGAAAATAAGTGCCAAATTCTGATTCGTGAGGCCCCATACTCCCGGCGAATAAAATCTTGGCATCTCCTATAGTAACATACAAGGGAAAGCAATAGATCTATAACATAACAACAGGGATTCTATCAAGAACCAATCACAATAGCATGCATAATCTACACAAATCCTATCACAACAGCATGCAATCGCTAATTCGCCATAGATGGCATGGCAAGAATTCAAGGCATGTGATTTCTAGAAGTGCCTATATGATGAATGAGATGTCATACCGTCATCTCATCGAGTTGGGATAGAAATAGGACCGAAATATCAAAACAATAACTGCACAAGTCATGCAAATCACTCTAGGTGAAGACATATCATCCATAAAACTCAAAAACAACAAACCGAAATTAACGAGGTACTATGGCTTTTCCCTATACACGGGTTAGCTACTCCCGTGCATAGCTTAACATGAATTACTGAGTACGTCCTATCCCTGGATAAAGTCTCCAAATAGTAAGGCAATAGAAACGAAATCTTCTGATACCACTTTGTAACAACCCGAATCCGGAGCCTCTCCACTAGTTCCCCGTACCCGATTCGCAACATGACCTCAAGTGAGTTTACCCAAACTACAGAGAATCGACTAGCAGTGAGGGCCTTGGTGAGTCGGTGGGGAATCTATGCCCTCATTCGGTAAAGTATACAGTGGAGGAGCAACTAGACACAATAGTAGAAGCAATCAACAATATACAACAGTTGACGTGAGTAGCCGAAGCAATGGATGCATAATGATGACGCAACATGGTACATATATCTATGGAAAGCAGTAAACAAAAAAATGTTCTGAAGTACAATTGAAAACAAAGTGCAAAAGAAAAAAAAATTAAACTCCTCAGCATCGCTAGCCTCGGCTCGGTCCCATGCTCTCCAGCTCCAGTGAATCAAGAACTCGATGTAGAAGGGAGCTTGCCCTTATCTATACCTACAGTAACATAGTCTACTTGGGCCAAAAAGCATGGCCCAACAGGGCGTGAGATACAATCCCAGTAGGCAATCACCCAAAGTTCTGTGCCTAACAGAAAATGAATAGATGGCAGAAATAAAATGAGAAGCAGTAAACATGAACACAAGCAACTACAATCTATAGTTCTAACACAAGAAGTACATAATTAAACAACCAGCAACAAATGAAAAAAGGTAACCCTCTAGGTAGATCTCATAGCCTAACCCCTATGGATCAACCTATATGTACTAGCAACCCTTTGTGAGGCACACACAGTCTCACCCCTCTGGTTCAGCTAAAGAAAAAATAGCCTCTCTGGGGAAGCACACACCGTCAATTCCCCCTATAGTCTCGTATCGTACTAAAGGATCTTTGGGGAAGTACTCAATGTCTATTACACATGTGGCCCACATCGAGTAACTATAGACTCTCTAAGTAATCACTGATCGTCAATTCCCCATGTGGTCTCGCATCATAATTAAAGACACTCTAGAGAAGCCCATACGTCAATTCTCCCTTTGGTCCCCTCCTCTAGGTTCTCACAGTCCTGAGTGAAAATAAACATGCATAGTGTACGTGTATCATCCAAGTAAACCTCAAGAACTACTTGGATACCATTATAAGGCTCAAGAGTAAAAAAAAGTAGCAGTTCTACTATATTATGGGTAGGAAATGGCAACTGGAAAATGCTAAAAAGTAAAATAATCATGGAAAGGAAACATGAGCACAAACAAATTACTCTACTCACAAGGATAAACCTCTACTATAGCAATCAAGAAAAAAAGGAAAAAAGAAGGGGAAAACAGGAAACCTACAATTCCCCACCCAAGAGAATTTGTGGAATTTTCACAAAATACTCATCAACATTCAACAGAAAGGCACAAACCACCTACCTCAATCCTAGGAGATCAATATATGTGAATCACGACGATTGATTCCCCTTAGAAAGACTTTGATCTAAAAAAACACACAAAACACTTAACCCATGATAACTCGAAAATGAAGAGGAATCTGAAAACAAAGCTTAAGCAGAAGGAAGATCTTACCGTTGCAATTCCAACCCAATTGACCATGCTCGAATCAGAGGATGGACGAAGAGGCGGGATCTCGTCAAAGATTTGGTGGTACAGGACACTCTCCGATGAATGGGACCTAAAAGGATGTGTTTTTGTGTGTCAGGCGCGACCCCAGTCTATTTAGTGAAAAAAAGAAAAAGTACACAACGTGTATTTTTAAAGTACATGGCTTGTAGTGGTTTTTTCCGTACTCTGCCAAAATCGGCCTCTACGTCACCCATACACACCATGTGTGTGGCCCGGGCATGACCAACACACGGCTTCAAGTTGGGGAAGAGTAGACGGCGTGTACTCAGAAAGAACAGGGCGTGTTCTTAAAAAATTTCCAAAAAGATTATTTTTCTCGAAAACCCCAGAAAAAGGAAACGTGTACCTAAAACTATGATCTGTGTTCTTATAATTTGAGTCTTCCATAAAATCTTTAAAATCATATTCATAGTTTGATCATTATATTTTGACATATTATATCATAATTTTCTATCATAAAACTTACTCCCTAGAAGAAAAACCTTAACATCATTATGTTTAATTCCCATATTCTTATGAGGATGTTCCTAAAAAATCTTACATCATTATATTTAATTATCCTCAATTCTTCTTCGTCAGTCAGTGGATCAACTTCAATAAAGTATATAATAAACATACCAATATGGTCTCTAATGAATCTACTGATTAGTTCCATCAATATTTTCATGGAATATACCACTCAAAATAACATCAATATGAACTCATAGCATTCATAATTTATATAAAAGTTTATTTTTTAACATCTTCCCTCTTCTCCTTCTGAAAATAATATCTGAATAAATATTTAATTTTAAGTAGTATTGAACTATTTAATTTGATCAAAGAAGTTTTAAATTTATTTTTGTTGATAATTTTTTTATTATTATCATGTTGTGCTTTGGGTAATTAATGTAAATCCACATGGATCCATCCTTTTTCTTAACAAAAACCACTTTATTTCTCGAAGGTGAGTCACTATGGTTTAATAATCCTTCATTTTTAAAAATTCACTTTAATCAATTCATTAACTCTTCCAGATCTATTAAGTTCATCCTTAAAGAGATTTTATATATAGGTGTGGAATAACTAAATAGAACTATTGATAACATTACATCTTAATATAGGGAAAACAAAATATATTCTTGGGGAAATGTATTAGTTTTCTTCATCATATGGGAAATGTATTCAATGTTTGTGCGTTCCTTTTTCTTAACCATTTGATAAACATATACTTTGTCATTAAGAATCAATTCCCATACCATTTAGGGGTTTTATAAAGGGGATTCAAAATCTTCAATAAATCTTATAGGAACATGGGATGTTTTGAGATTGGGAAAGATATTTCCTTTTCATCGTACTTGATATGGGATTTATGTAAAATAATCTTATATATTCTAAATAAATAATCAAATTACCCAAAAATTTTAATTATGAGATTTGATAGAGAAATATTCCCATTGATGTTAATCGAGGAAAAGTCCAACACTTCGGTTACAATGATGTCCCAATTATATTTTTTTTATTTATATATCCACTTCAATGTATCGATGTAGTGATTCAATAGTTCTGGGAAATGTGTAGGATATAATCGAACTCAATAAACTGTATTAAATAGATCATTATCAAACCTTGATTGAATATTAAATTTACATCTAATCATTAATTTTAGTTATTTCTATTACTGTCTTTCTATAAATAATAAAATGATAAAATAAAATATAAGTCAATAAACGAAATATAAACTACTAATTCATATCAGTAAATCAATACTAAGGAATAAATTTATTAAATTCCAATGTTTATAATATATTTTTTAGTAACCTAATTTCAAAATTAAATAAACTATATTATCAACTTAACTATAGTAACCCATACTTTTCAAATATGGTCATTACATCATTATTTATGATTGCTATAGGAAAAAATAAAAATCCAAAAATATAGATGATTAATTCATTGGCTACATTATGTACATAAAAATTTAATATATATGAAGAAGTTAACATTATTTAAATGTTTTTTCATAGTTCTATTAAAAGATTTCATAATATCCTATGAATATATGATCACTAATGCAGATACATCAAATAAAGGGTGAGCTAAAATCATAGTAAAGAGATAAATAATAGGGGGAATATGAGACACCAATAAATATATGTACATGAGTAAGAATAAAAAAAATCATTGTGTCAGAATCATTGGAACATCCTCATAAGATTGTGGGAATTATTTGAAGGATACATATAATATGGAATATGCCTAAAAATTAAACATCATAACATTTTTGACAAAGATAACTTCATCATGTCTATACAAAGTATATGAAAAAATATAGTATCTTATTTATTTATTATATATCAATACAAATATAACTTCATCATGTGAAAAAATCTATATTCAAGTTCACCAGAAATAATACCATAGGATATATCACTTTTCTAAATGTATTGAATTTCAATATAATTTTTCACCCACTTATCACATAAAATTTTTCTCATAATCATTCATTCCATATATAGAGAAATAATATATGAATCACAGACAAAAAATAAAACCCTTGATAAAAGAAAGTGTTTTTTAATACATCCAAGAATCATAGAATTTTTTTTTACCTTGGAGATTCCAAAAGAATGAAAATAATCATTATTGATATTCAATGGTATCATTTACAAACAAAATAACATAGTACATCAATAAGAGAAGAATTAATATTTTTATTTTCAAGGAGAGGCTTCAAGAATAATGTTTATCCATAATTACTAAACCATGGAAAATAATTCATATTAATAAAGTAAAATCATTAATGTCAACAAAATGAAAAGGAAAATAAATTAAGAATATATTTTTAAAAAAATCATAAAATAAAGATTCCATTAGACATGATGTCCTTATACTGTCAGGTGTTTTCCTAAGTATTTATTGAGTTAATGGACCCGCATGAGTGTGCCTTAGATGTAAAGTAATGGAGAGAAAATGATTGGGTGGCCCACATGTTGGGTAGTGATGGTTGCGGGTGTCACCTAGAACATGAAACAATATATATACGAATAAAGGGGATGTAATGATAGTAATTAGACTATGTATTGAACTAGAAATTGTTATATTTATATTTATTAATATATATTCTTGATGAAAAATGACTTACTAGGACCCTTGGTAATTGACTGTTGGGGCTAAAATTGTTTTGATTTCCGAAGATGGACATGAATTACCGATAATATGAATGAGACCCTGGTATGCATGGAATGTTGGGATATGGTCTCATGGATTTTTGATGTTGGAATTCTAGATCTACTATAATCTAAAGATATGGTTTATTTTAGTGTAGATTCTTATAGCTGGTTCAAAATATCTAGAATCATAGAACATGTGATAGCATATTCAAGAGTACATGTGATGGTAAGGATTCCGTTGATATTATGATACCATTACAAATGGGAGGGTGTCGAGATTTTAATGGAAACACCAGAAGATTATTTTTAATTACCATGATATATGAGATAAAAAATATGTTTTTCATATATTTGGTGTTAATATACCTCTTAACATAGATGTTTTAAATCCCCTGGGTTATTATTTTATCCCCGTTATTGATACCTACAATACCCCCTTGAATCGGGTTGACTCCAACTTGGTGGTTCTTTTAAGGTGCTATAAGATATTGGAGAACCAGTATTTTGATAGTGGGATCTGGGGAGGGTATTACATTTGAATTTATTGGTCACCTATGAATAATTCATGATAGGATATAAAGTATTTCTTAGGGCCTCACCCAATATGGAATTAGTTGTTGACCTGATATTGAGAATTCAATGATACTATCGTGAGGTTTAGAATTTTGGCTTTATGATGAGGGATGTTTGGTGACAGCCCATTGTAAGAAACTCATTAGTTTTGGTGTGAGAATGAGCAACACATTGTGTGAAAAGATGATCCCCTAAGGTGATTCTCATGGTCACAAACATTATGAGGTTGGTTGAACTAGGTATGGTCAATTAAGATCATGAACCTAGGTCAAAATGATTTTGGACATATCTTGGGATATATATTTAAGCCTTTGAGGTGGTGGGGATACCATGGTTGGTGTTTTTAATGTGACTAACTCAGATATATTTTGGCATTAGGCCAAAGTAGGTATTGATAGTGGTCACTTATTGGTTTTTATTTATTTATATATTCAACTGTGTTTTTAAATACACCTGTCACAACATATACCGGTCAGTAATGGATAGGGTCAGTGTTACCCTAATGTGTTTCCTAATGACACCCTACTCAGGGTACCATTGAATATGGGTACCCGAGTGGAGATACATAGGAATTGTAAGTGCATGTTTGGATTAAACTCTAGAAAACATGGTCAAGCGGGAGTACACAAATGATGTCAGGATATATAGATGTGGTATGGAACGATATTGAGTGATCAATTTTTAATTTTTTTTATAAAATTACAAAAATTTTAATCCCTGGTAAGATTAGTGGGTGGCTAATGAATCTATATGAGACTATGATTCTGTAACATTTTATTATTTTTTATTTTTGGTAATAATTTTTATTCTATATACTATGTTGGATTTTTATTGGTGATGGTTGATTATTTTCTCTTTATTATAATTTTTCACTTTTATACGTGGGTTATAGACTCCCCATGATAATTCCTTGGACACCTTCTACTATACAAAAACATTTAGCACTTGGGGTGGCTCACTTTAGGTAATGTAAAGAACTGTTTTCGTTACTATTCTTAATGTTTTATGGGACAGAGAGTTACATATAACTGAAAGAACCAAATTTGTGTTTATAATTTTTTACCAACCAAACCATTATACCAAAATTACCATATTAGGATAGAATATGTATCAACTATGATTGGTAGTGTATCTCATGTACCTCCTAGGTTGTGTAACATTGATCTCTTTAATGTGTAGAAATATTAATGGCTACCTCTATATTCTTCAGATTATAATGTTTAACAATATTTTAATTTAGAACCAGTCACTCCATTATACTAAATAATAATATCTATTAGTAAGGCCAATATTCCATATTATTCTTCCTCAACGTGTAATATTTTCAACCATAATTTTCATGATAGATATTATCTTGACATTAATACACAAGATACTCATATTGGAATCATTATTTCTTATTTAAAAACTTATAATGAATAGTATAATCACATATTATAATCTATATAATTTATTTGACTTCATATAATAACCATAATAAATGATTCATCAGAATATTCAGTCTTTTTAGAATCTTAATCTCAGGATATATATTTTTTCACACATAAATAATATTTATACTAATTATTTCTTCTTTCTAGGTCTCAAAAACCTCATTTAATAAGTCATTGGTAATTTATAAATAATTAAAAATATAATTTCTCAAAATCTTCTTGGATCCCATAATTTAATTCTACACTATATGAAAATTATAGTGACATTTTTTTCTCATTTAATCCTATAAATAATCTTCTTGAATTTATACCTTCATAATTGTTTGAGGACATATAGAAAAGTTATAACAGTCATGTATCATTCTAAATAAATAAAAATTTCAATTAGATCCACTCTTCTTTCAGCATGAACCTCGAAAAAAACACTTCATGTCTTGAATTTCATTTAAATAAAAACACATAATGTAGATTATATCATTGTTAATAGCGTGTTCTTATTAGTTGGAATAGGATATGAATTTTCACTATAAGAAATTATTTTCTTGGAATATCATTTTTTTTCATGAATTTAATGAATATTAATTATGTTAATAAAATTTTATAATAGAATAACATCTTTTTAATTAATTAATTTTTAAAAAAGTATTTCATTCTATGAATATCATATTTTTCTCAAACTTGAAACCTTATATAATATAATAAATATATTATGTATCACTATATTCTCCAAACATGTCCATATTTTCATTAATGTAAAATATATTATTTAATGTATTGAATATATTATTTTTCATAAAGAACTAATTCAATATTCAAAAACCACACATATTTCACAATTGACTTTTAAAAAACTCTAAAAATATACACATGATAAAAATATCACGTGTATCATTATTAGTTTTTAAATACATTTATTTTGTCATATATTTGTGTTAGAAATATAATGGGAACTCAAAAGTTAATTTATTAATTGTAATCTAAAGAAAATTAATGTTTTTATTTTGGAAAATTATGTTACACATTACAAGGAGTCCTAAATTTTCCATTTACCATATTCATGAATGATCTTACTTATAAGTGTAGGATTATAGAACTTTTCCAAATATATAAGATTTTATGAAATTATTTTACATATCATATAAAATAATATAAGTATCATGTTCTATTTCAAAATTACTTATTTTACATGGAAAACACATTATGTATCGCATTTATCTTATACATACCTTTAATTTTCCATTTTTGAGCCTTTGTATAGGAAAAATATTACATATCATTTCCTTTTTCATATTTTAATCTATTACTAATTTATAAAATATTCAAAATAAAATCAATCCATATTCAAAAATTATAAACCAAGTAAAAATAAATTACAATATCTCTAAATCATCATAAATTAATTACCATAAAGTTTTTCAAGGGATATATAATATATTAATATTCTGTCAAATATTATAATGACTCTTCCTATAAACACAAAACCTTAAAAATTACATATTTTAGTGACATTATACTATAATTTTTTTTGTACATTATAGAGGTTCTTTATAATAAATGTTTTAACAGTATTACACTATATCTCATTCATAAAAACCATATCATTCGAAGTGAGAACCTATGTTCTATATATATTTTTCCCACAATATAAAACATTTAATGAGAAAAATGGTTTATTTTAATGAAATAAAATCATGATTTTCAACATGACTTATTATTAATTCATACCCAACCTAAAACCAATTGAAAAACATTTTAAAACATGTTATGACTACAAAAACGTTCAGGAAGGTACCTAACAAGAAAAAATCAACTATTCTGTAAAAAATACCTTGATCACAGTATTATTTAAGAATATAATAAAAATATTTTACACATAATAAAGACGCACATTATTCTCAATGAAGACAATAAAACCCCATAAAAACTGTCTTTTTGGAAACATAGAGAATTTTATTCATAACCCATGATTGAAATGTCAAGATATTAATTTAATCCAAAGGATAAATCACCCTAGATAACACCCTATTTATTTACAATAAAGTAATAAACATTACCCAATGCATTGTAGTGAAATATAGGGCCAATCTTTGTATAGGCTATATTAGGCTCACCAATAATATAAGTTGTATCAGGATCACCCATCAACATATTTAATTTTTCTATTCCATTTCATGAATAAATTTTTTTTATGGTTTAATATATTTTTATAAAACCCATGAAATACTCTTTTTATCCTACATAAAACACACTTTGGGATATTGTAATTTCTTTTCTTCCAAAAACCCTTTTTAAAAAATAAAATAACAAAAATAAAGGGAAATAGAATTTCAATTTTATTTAACATTAAATGTTTCAAAATAATATGAAAATATATATAATTTTTATGGTTGTTGGAAAATTCATTGTCCATGTATACATTAAAAGTTAACATTCTTTTTGTCTTTTGTAAAGAATGTAAAAACATTCCATAAAAATATTCCTTTTAAAAACCCATTGAAATCATATAAAAAGTTAATAAAAATTCAATTAAAATAATTTTCGGTACATATAAATATATTGATATGATATTTTTGATTATATGAACATGGAAAAAAAATTGTTGAAAGGGAAACATTAAATTATGATTTTTAAATGTATTTCCCTTAACATGAATCTGAATCACCACATACATTATTTATCTTCCCAAATAATAATGTTATTTTAATTATTTACTTTCATAAGAAATTTTTTTAAAATAAAATATTCCTTTTAACTATATTCTATACCATGTTATATTCAATTACATAAAAATTTATGTTTACATCATTTGTTTTGATTATATTCGTATCATATATCCAGAATTTATTCGGTAGGTTCACAATGGTCAAAGAGGTAATTATTTCATCATATATATATAATTAATAACAAAATAATTTTCATTTTTATATTTAATTCATAGTTTTAAAAAAAATTATGAATGATTTTTATGAAAAAAATAACTTTGTTACAGATCAAGGAGATAGTGGGTTGTACATAGGCATGAGTAACATTTCAATTTTTCAATGATCCTTAGAGAATGAAATTATAATTTATCCTTAAAAAGTTTTAATTATATCATCAATATTATTATAATTATTTTAATATAATTATATGTATCATCCACATTCTTCTGTGATGAAAAACAAATCACATCACATAGTGGAAGTGGTAGCCCACATGTATACACAAATAACATTATCATTTTTCAGTTAATTGAAAATTAAGAAAATAGTTAGTATATTAAATCTATAGAATGATAAAAAAATTATTAATATATTATATAGATATTAAATTCATTATTATAACAATCCAATAGTGGTGAATATGGAAAATGAATTACATCAGATCGTGAGGCGGTAGTCTTCCATACACACGATTGATAGTTTCCTATTGCATTTGATAGAAAATAAGATAAATAGTGGTTGTTCCATTAGTATAAAGAAATATCATTATATGAAAAATATGATTGTTATTATTTTATAATGATTCAAGATGTTTTAAACAAGTTAGAAGAGGAAATAAAATAAAAATTATTGATTAATATGTGTACCTCTTCTTCGAACAACCTCTTAAGGTTTACAACAAATGAATTCTAAGGATGGTTTTCTAATAAAAAAAGTCCACTAGGATATAGGTAGAGATTTGAGGAAGGTATGTATATATGTATTGTTTGAACCAAAAATTTTTTGATGTGTGAAGAAATTAGGAGGTGATGCTCCCTTTAATAAGAGATGGGAGGGCAATCTTGGAATTATTAATGCATAAAATTAATATAAAATAGATACAATTTGAAAATATTTTAAAATAATGGGAGTGTTATTTTAAATAATTACATAAAATAAATTTTGGACAATTTTATGAGATTTTTTCACCATTATCTTTATTTTTTAACCAGTGTTAACCATTTTTTAAAATTACCATGTTATTAATGTTTTTCTTATTTATGGGAAAATAATTTTAATGGAAATGGAATACATAACCATTTCTGGACCATAGATGAAATATTTAAAAATGCACCGAACACTTAGTAAAATATTGTATATTTATGAATTTTTAATAATTAAATAATATATAATTTATTATAAATTAACATCAGTGTAATTTTTTAAAATATACATTTAAATTGACTTTGAATGAAAAATAAATGAAATTGAATTGAATTAAAACCCATCTAAAATGTTTAATTAATTTTAAAAAATCATGATACTAAATAATTATTCTATATTACATCACATTTAATATTTTTTTAAAATATTCTATTATATTTTTATATTAATTTATTAAATATTGTGTTATCATTTCTTTATAATTTTATTTAATTATTTCAATACTACAAATTTGAAATAAAATACCATGATAAACTATCTATTATTTTAGAAATAATCTATAATAACAAATCATACCTTATTTTTTATCCCAATGTCAAAATTTTAAATACAATTATAAAAAAATATGATATTTTTAAAAATACATTTCATAAAGTAGTATAAAGGTCATAATCATGAAAATTTGGGGAAACCGTAATGTATTATTCTTTTAGATAATTATTGATTAAATATAATCATCCAATAAAATAAATTAAGGTTTTTAGTATAATTTTTAGTCCTTGATAAATTATTTGAATCCTTAGTTAACTCATTTTACCATTACCAGGGTAAAAAATATTTACTACAATTACTATTCATTATGAAAAAATAAAATTGGCAAATTTAAATAATTATTAATAATTTATTACATATATGTAATCACTTTTTCAATAATAAAAAATATAATGAGAGGAATTTAATTTAAAATTATACCAAAAACGTGATAAAAATCTATTTTTGGGAAAATGCTTATTCCAAGGGATATATGATATTATATTAACTCTATGAGTAGAAATAATCATTATAAGAATTTCAATTAATATCAATATACACAAAATAAATAGATTAAATTTAAATAATTCCTTATATGGGGATATTTTATTTAATTAAAATTGATAAACATCATGAACTCATATAGAGTTTTCAGAAAATAGTGTATTTAATCCTCAAAACGAACTCATACCAAAATCATGAAAATTTTGGATTCAAATGTAATTAATTAGATTACTATAAATATAATAATTTATATAATACTTTAATGAAAAAATCATAAATATAATTATAATTGTTGGATAATTTATTTAATGAAAATAAATGACAGTATTTGTCAAAATCAGTAATTTACTATTTATTAAAAAATCACACATTTCATAAAAAAATAGGATTTATACAATATTGTATTTTTGATATGATGATATAAAAAATTAATTTAATTTTATGAAATAAATTTTATAATTTATTCTGAAATTAATTATAATATTTTCACTTAGAAACAAATAAAAATCATTTTTGATGAAACATATTTTTCAATAATAAAACGTATTCTTTAACAATTATGTACATTTTTATAACAATTTATCAATAATTTTATATTGAGTATGACCTTGATATATATTTAATATATTATTTAATCATGTTTATAACCCCCAATTTAATAGCTTGGTTATAATTTTCATATTGAAATAATAATATTTCATGTTTCATTAAGGGTTTATGTTATGTGGCGTACATGCCATCGAACATATTTTTCATTTTAAAAAAAAAAGTTTGTTACATACCCCAAATTAATAAAATTAATAATTTTAATTTTAAATTGATCTTAATAATTAGAGGTTTGATATATCAAATTAGATTTCTTAAAATCCCTCATCATAAAAAGGTAAAATAAAACAGTATCTTGATACGAGAGAAGGGGAAATATGATGGTCATCGGAAATTACACATAACTAGGTTTCTATATAAGAGAAAATTAGTTGGAAGTGAAAATATGGATTTAGAGTAAAATATTTTTGTCCAAATAAGGATGGAGAATGACAGAGATCATTGATCACAAGACATTGAATGATCATGATAATGTTATCAACAAAAAAACCATAAACCAAAGTGGTATGAAAATGAACATCAATTCATTAGAAATAAATTTAATATGATACAATTTTATATATAAAGATCATTTTTATATAATTTAATAATTCCTTATGATTTTAAATAATAACATAAGGAATATATATTTACATCATAAGTAGAATTTCATTATTTTATCAATTACCACCATAATACCATCTTTTTCTCCACATAATGAGTACATGAGATGAATTTTTAAATCTTGAAACACTAAAAAAACTTCTAAAAGATCATATAATTATATTATAAGAAAATTGGATATCCATGCTATCATTATACGTTAAAAACCTTAAGGGATAGGACAAGGTATAATAATCTCCAAAATGAACAATCCTTCTTATGAAGAAATGAAACATTAGTCACCAAAGACTCAACAATAACATCCAAATTCAACATAGATCATTTGGTTAATTAATAACCTTAAAATTATTCAAAATATTCCATACTAATGTTGATACCCATAGATTATAATGACATGACCACATATTTATTCTATATAAATTTTTTATTTATCTCTAAATAATCATAATCACTCTTAATGTTTTAGACAGAAAAAATATATACCACAATCATACAATCACCATGATATGATAATATTTTCCATAAATAACATGAATTACCATAATAGAACACTACATTTCTCTATTCTTCATAAATATTGGTCAATCTCGATACCTAAAATAAAATCTCATAATGTAATGTTTACATTAATCACTCAAGAGTCACAAAATATAGAACATCTTCTGAAATAACATTAATCACCAAATCACCAAATCAATTTATAATCCCATGATTATATCTACAATAAAAAACAAATTCACAAAATTATCATAGTCTATATCTATCCTATAATATTAAAAAGTTAAATTTTATTCAAATTAATACATCACATTGGAAAGTGGAAGTAGTTTTACCCTTGTATCACTTTGACTGTGGTGTCATTAAACGCAAAATTGATTATGAAAAAAATATGATTTTATAGTTTAGGGAAGGCTATATGTCATCTCTCAGGGAGCATTGGTTTTTTAATGACTGTATTTTCAATAAGATATACTGAAAAATTAAGGTGGTTTTGAAAACAACTTTAAGAAATAAAATTTATTTAATGTGTCTAATAGTTGAGAACCGAAGACTATTTTTAAAAATATGAGATAAAGGGGTTTTCTAAATTTTACTACACACATTTAAAGTTCATTGTTATTAGAGATACATTTAGTTTTTGATTAAATATTTCATTTAAATTAATCAGAACCTATATTAATTTCCACAGTTTTATATTAATACATGTTGAACTAAACCTTGAAAAACAATTGTATTGTCAAGTTCCAACCCATATGCATGGTATAAGAGCTCCCAATGTAGATATATGTCTAACATATGTGGTAATTAATTGAATTATTGTGTTTTAAAATTGGAGAAACACAATTCACTCAGTTCAAAACTTATACTGATTAGTTAGAAATTAGGATCATATCAATCACTTGAATCAAAAAATTACATTCAAATATGAAATAATTTGAGATACATGGAATGAATTGTTTTAAAAAAATTACTTTGAAAAAGAAGATAATGTAAGAATTATAACTCCCTTGACATGT
This sequence comes from Viscum album, assembly GCA_963277665.1. Lineage (NCBI taxonomy): Eukaryota > Viridiplantae > Streptophyta > Magnoliopsida > Santalales > Viscaceae > Viscum > Viscum album. The sequence continues at coordinate 648,551,086 of OY728130.1, read as the reverse complement.
GTATTTCTCCCTCACAACCAATGCCCACTATTAATCATAACATCGAGAGGAGGAAGAAGATCATGTGGATATCCTTCTTTATTCCATCTATCCCTATGAAGACAGGTGCTACAGATCCTCATTAGTGATGGGAGGAATACAAGGGAACACCATAATTTTAGAACATACTCCTTGATCTATTTTTTAAATGAGGTTCCCATGATTTCGATTTATAGAGGAAATGGGAAGTTGTTCTAGGAAAACTTATTTCTAGATACACATTGTGTCTCGGTTTTTGGTCGGTAAATTGAATTATATCACCATGAAAAAATATGAAGAGTTGTTTTACGAAATTATGACTATCACAAAAATAAACTGGGAAGATATTAGACCTCAAAAAAGAGAGATATAGTCAAAATTATGAATCTAACTTTAGAATTTAGGTAGATACGGTTATCTGGATAGATTATATAATTTGAGTCAACACATGGATGAATTTGGATTGTTTTTCTTTAGAATAGTTGTATCCAACAAAGTGCTTGATAAGATCACAATATTTCAGCCGATTTAGATATTCAAACATCCTTAATAATGAAAACATAGTGGACAAATATTATTTTTGATCAATATAGTTTGAACCATTTTCCTTTTTCATCATTTCTGGCACTCCAAATCACCTCCTCCAACAATGTAATCATCAAAACATGTAAAATTTACCCTTTTAAAAGTGATAAACATCAAATAACTGAATAAAATGTGATGTGAAATTCTTTATTTTATTTCATATATTAAATACAAAACTATTTTAACATAGTGGTGTAAGGGAGAATTAAAACAGTCAATCTATGTAAAATCACACCCCCACACCTAAACATTTTCACTCATAGAAAAAGTCACATTTAAATTAATTATTCCTATAAATATTCCAAAATTCATGATGATTTAAAATTCAATGAATGTTTAATTCATTATAATAATTTGATCAAAAAACCACCCCATGGATTTAATCTTAGCGATCATGGGAAATGATGTCCCATAATTTTAATTGAAATCAAATTCAATGACTTGAATGATAATAATTTTAGATAATAATTCAAAAGTTATCAATGTCATCAAATATCCATGTACTTGGGTGAGAACCATTTCATACTATTCATTCCACTATATATTCTATAAATTTAAGATATTTTGAACTAAATATTTTTAAATTATTTTGTTCAATGAACCTTCCCTACATACATTTATTCATGTTTCAAGACCCACCCACATAAGAAGTCATAAAATTCAAAACCAATGCTCCCAAAGTAGATATCATTATATGTTGTTAATTTAATTACATTCATTTATTACTATTGTAGTATTTAAAAAAAATCTTTAAAATAATATCACACTCAATACTCAGCCCTTCTTTCATCTCCTCACGACACTACTTGTAATAGATATTACACGATCAAAGCTTGGGGAAGAGTGGGTTTTTACTATCCCAAGTCCCAACCAATATTTTTGTTTTTTTATGTTCTTATTAGTGTACAATAGTCTATTAATAGGTACACACAAATAGATAATCTGGAACTCTAATGAAAAACATTGGATAAGTAAAAAACATATGGGAAAATATTTCTATAAGGATGATAAATTTTCACCTAAATTATATTTAAATTATTTTTAGAATGAAAAATTCACACTTCATGGTTGCATGAAAAAAGATTAGGGATATTAAGTGACATAATTTTCCAATCAACTTATCACAAAAAGGGTATCATTCTTCTCAATGGTTTGAAATTATATAACAATTTATATAAAATTTCAAATCCCACTCACATAAGCATTCCTAGAAGTTAAACCATAAGATCTGAAAACAGATATTCCCATTTATTTTACATTCCATTACACCCCTCTTTATAAAGTATTGTTGTTTTTTTTAAAATATGATCATGGAACAAATCTCACACTCTTCACACAACCCTTATTTGATCTCCTCATGACATTAATAATAATAGTTATAGAAACATAAAGGATGGGGAAGAGTGGTTTTTTGACCTACCCAAGGAACAACACTAATTTTTGTGTTTTTGAATGTGTATTTATTTTTATTTGTTTTCAAAGGGAATACAACCGTCAGAAGATAGGTACACACATAATTTAATCCTATAGAGTAATGAAAAATATCGTATTAAGAATGAACATGTGGGAAAATAATTTTGGAAAGATAATAAATATTAAGATATCTAAAATTTCTTATCTATAGATTTATAAAAATCCAAACATAATGGTTTTATGCAATGATGTGTGGATATATTAACTAAGAAAAGTTTTTAATAAACAACTAACATGAAGGGTACCATTTTTTCAAAGGGTTCAAAATGATACATCCATTTATATCGTCAATGAACATCCTATTTTCAATAACAATTCGCACGACAATACTACATTCATGACAAAACACATATTCCACTGTTGTACGAAAAATTTATTAAAACAACTTAAAATAGGTAAATTCCTCATGCATTTTCAATAATTTCCATGATTAAGTGGGAATCAAAAATTAATATTCTGAAATAAAAGTTAGCTGGGAATGAGGGTGCTCGAGTTATAATAACATTATAAAAATGAAAAAGGGAAATGAATAAATATGATGAAAATTCTTAAGTAACCAAGGAATGTACCAAGGAATGGTGGGGGGTGAATGTAATTTTACTATTTAACAATATAAAAAGAGAAAAATATGAAGAAAATTCCTAACAAACATAGGAATGTATCCCCCCCACACATATAGTGTGTGGTTTCTTCACTATAATAAAATAGAATTTGGGAAGGATGGTTAAAACCTGGTTATTTGCATTGGTAAGTTGCTTCTTTACCATAGAGTTTGTCCACTGGGGACTCCAGAATGGATTTGTAAAAGTGCTTCAACTGCTGCCCATTGAAAGTGAAGGTTTGTTTTGTTTATTATTTTTGAAGTAGAAAAACAATATATATATATATATATAATATTGTATGGGAAAAAATAGCTAACAATTCTTACATGGATGAAACATCATCCTTGTATTGAAAAGTTGTACTTTCTTCCCAAAGTGGAATTGATGATGAAGGATGAGGCATTAATGCACAACATTGGGATTCTCCCAATAAAAATGAGAAGTTCTCTTATGAGTCCCTTCAAATTTTATTTTAATTATAGGTATTTATCTTCACTCCCAAGTGTTTTATTCTCCTCTCGAGTAAGGGGTTTTTTTAAGCTCGGTGTCTCTCTCACTGCCTCCTCTTATTAGTGCGAAGGGATTTCATCACCTTATTCCTTATATAGCTTCATCTCTCATTCCATAGTGTTTGTTCTTCCTATCATATCTTTCCGTTGAGGTTATGGTTTGCTTCATTCTCAACACATTCCACCTGAACTAGCACATAAAACCACATATTCATCATTGTTATGGGTATACTCAGTTATTTGGTGTTACATGAGTGTGATCATTTCAAGGTATCCCATAAACTGCTATTTTGTGTGTTTGTGTGTTTCTTATCATGATTGATTATCTGTCATATTTCTCCCAAATGATATCTTTCAACATTACCCATCATACCATATAAGGTTTGGTTCTTATTATGGGGTGTCTCAACTGTTGCCTTTTTTACGTTTCCTAGTCTTTGAACTCTATTTTTTCACTAATGAGTATTGTTCCTTTATGTTCCATCCTTGGTGGTGCGGTCTTCAATCTGTGTTCCTAGATTTGTTAATCGAGGTGATAATGGTTTTTATTTTCTTCATCATGGAGTTGTTTCTCATGATTTTCATAGTGGTTTTGGTTTCTCAATTATTGTTTTCAAGGTGTTTCTTATTAATAAGTTGTTAGATATAGGTAAGAGTTCGATGGTCATGGTGGTGGACACTAGTTGTTTTTGTGTCCTCTGTCTCCTCCATACTCTTCTCTGACTCCTTATTTATACAAATATTCTCCTAGTTGTATTTTCAAATTAGTTATAAAGGAGTTTGGTGATTTTAATTTGAAGAAAACAATGGAATTTTAGGAGGTATTTCTCTACTGTGGTTTTGTCTCTATCCCTAGTCTATTGGAGGGCTGGATCCTCATGATGGATTGTGGTGAAACTTTAACTTCATGGGGGTTATGTTTTTGTATTTGTTAAATGAAAATGATATTGATTTAACAAAAATGATGATAAATTTTGATAGTCATTCCTCACTAGAAATTTGATGTGATGATGGGTTTGATGTGTGTCGGGGTAAATGACCTGAGGTTGGACAAGGCCCAAGGTTGAAATGTTATTTTCAGTATTAATTGTGATGTTGTTAATTTGGATTTTGAATTTTTAATGTCATTATTTGTTCTTATATTCATGGTAGTGTATGGTTTCATTGGAACACTCTTAACCAAAAAGTTTAATTTCAAAATAATGTAAAAAATGTATGAGCGAGTCCCTTCTCATTTTCTCCAACTCCAATATTGGTATATTTCTTCGAGAACCTACACTAGAAAGGTTAGAATATCATGGTTTATTGTCCTATTTGATTCTATTATCTATTTCAATAGGGTGGTGATACCTCTTTTAAAAATCTATTTGATATCATGGAATTCAAATGAAATTTATAAAAGAAATAGAATAAGAACCTCATGAATCATTGGGTCTAACGCTGTGATCTTTTCTATTGGGATGAAAAATATTTTGATAATTTTTTACCTCTATATTTGATACCTCATATTGACCATTTATTGTGGGATATATGTAGAAAAAAATCAATGCCTGACCCCATACTGAATAAATAGTGATTTCATTGATTGGTTACATAATTGATAACCCTAGTCACTAATGATTAACCTAGGTAATCCAAACCTACATAATATTTAGGTTTTAAAAAATTCTACAACTAACATAGAATCATCTGTCCCTGTGGCTCATTCCTCTACCCATTTTGAAACATAATATACTACATGAATAATTTACTAGTTAACTAATTAATTAGTAAGTAGCCCAATAATGCCAATTCCCAAAACATTAAAATTTTCAGGAATGAGAATGTGTTGTTGTGGAATTTAATTTCATTTAGATAAATTCCCAATCCATTAAAAATGTTTTTTTTTTCAGAAAATATGGTTATCCTTAAATAATGTTTTCCAAAATAGGCCAAAACCAAAGACTTTATTTTTAATTCATTAGGGAATAAAGTGGCCCTATCAAGAAAGAGGGAGGAAGAAGCTAAGGATATATTGAAACCTACTATTAGGGAAACAACTCCTGAGTACTGGATCACTACATGTGCTCCCATGTTAGGGGTTAGAAAAATGTACCAATGAGACTCATGTTCCAGATGACCGTATTGGTTTTTGGTGAATTTTATAGGAATTATAGATTATAACGAAATATTATTAATTTTATTATAACAGGGAATAAAATATTACACTTAGTATAATTTATCATCAGGAAGCATGTCATTTATATGAATATAAGGGTATGAGTAAATGTTTGAATATGGAAGGAAAATAATGATATGGTCAACCACCATATTCTCTGCTATTTTTTATCAATAATTTATCAATTAAATTCTTGAATAAAGAGAATTTGGTGATTGAGATATGGTTTGGATTTCTATTTTGTTATGAGATACATGTGTGATTCATGGTTAGAGAATAAAATTACATTGGTCCCTAAGAGGTATGACTTGAATTTATCCATTGTAAACACAATGGACTATAGTTCTTTTTCAGTTATGGTGAATTTTTTTGGGGAGTATCTAGTGAATGTGAGGCGTAGTCCATGAAATATGGACCATGATCAACCCGTTGTGTTAAGACATCCTCAAAAAAATAGTTATAGGGGTCACACATAATTGAAAATGGAAAATATTGTTGAGGTTTTTAGATTCCCATCAGTGATGTGAAACTCTATTTAAATTTCTAAAAATCTACCTCACATTATTTATAAAAACATAATTTTATTTTTGGATTAATCAGGATAAGGGAAGTTCAATATTACTAAATTAACAAAAGAAACGATTAAAAAATCAAGCATAACCTATGAAAAAATGCACCTTATGTACATTTTTTGGGGAATGGAAGGGATGAAATAATGTCTACTTTCGATTTATCGTCTTGGATAAAATCCCTAAAAATTACATTTCCATGTACAATACCTTGTTTCCTCATGAAATTTCAGTAATATTATTTTATAAGAATATTATTTTCAATACAATGGAATATGATAGAATCAAGACTACTAAAACACTGATCAAAAGAGGATATGTAAATAGTGACATCATCTATGAATACTTCCATGTAATTCTCCTTGTAATGTGAAAAAATACAAACCATGCATCACTTTATTGTACGTAGATCATTTTACATACCTAAGGGAAACCCCCTATATGAAAATGATCCAAAGGGGAGAGTGAAAGTTGTATTTTTCTAATCCTCAGGGGTGATATGGATCTAAAAGTATCCAGAATACCCCTCATGAAAATAGTAGTGTGACTTCCTTTATAGCATCTCTATCATATAGTCAACGAAATTTTTTTGGAAATTTTCCTTCCTAGACTTTTGTTTTAGTAGGTAATAATATATATATACACTCCAACTATTCTTCAGAAGATTAGGAACTAATTCATTATTTTTATTTCTAATTACCATAACACTTGTATTTTTAGGAACCACAAGCTATGGAATGACCCATTGAATTTTAGATATGTGGTAAATGATTCCAGTGGACAATAATTTTTTTACCTACTTTTTATCAACATCACACAGGTTTGGGTTCAGCAATCATTGTGCTTTCCTCATTAGTTTATCCTCATTATTTATCAATATATGATGTTTGAAAATTGATTGGATAAAACCATTAATTATAGAAAATACCTATCCTAATTATTATTTATACTCCCTAAAAAGGAATAGTAGTTACAAATCATTCCCTTGTGTGAGTGAATTATAAATGATGATAGGTATCTTGTTTCTATTCTCAATATATGAATACTTCAATTTTTGAGGGTGTGGTTTAAGTTCCAATTCCTAGTGGTTTTGAATTAATGGTATGGATTTTTAAAAATAGAGGACAATGATCTCATCTAATATCTCTATGTTGACATAGTGATATTAAGAATAATAATTTAAAAGAATAAAAGTATCATTGATGTTCAGGGGATACCCAGTATCGAAGAAATCATCAATTAACTGACAAGGATGACATTTTTCTAGTATAATATGACACTCTATGCATGATTTGTTTCCTAGAATTTCAATCAATGATTATAAATTAGAAATGTGATTAGAGTTAATAAAATAATATTTTTCATGGGATGGGAGTACATCAATAGGATTAACTGAAAAGAAGTAATTCTCTTCTAAGGGGTTCTTCGTGGAATCTAGAATGTTGAAGTGGAAAGTGTCACCCCAAAATCCATAGATAATATACCATTGTGGAAATTAATTATGTTTTTTAAAAATTTCATGGAATTCCACCATAATATAATTGGATAATTTACATTAATCATATCATAAACCATTTTAAGAACATAATATTTAGTATGAAAAATTAATGTTTCACCCTTACAAGAACATCCACTAACACACCCGAAGGGTGTGTAGTAATTTATTTTTCTAGTTGACCAATAGATCTCGTGGGGTTTATTTCCCAACCTATAATGAAGTTAAAATAGAGTGGGGATAAAATTTATAATGTCACCCAAATCATTCATAGTATTGGAAAATAAATACTCTCACGTAGTGCCTAGAATCGAGAATGTTCCAAGATCGCTGCATTTGGTTGAACGTGATGGATCTATCAATGATGAGTTGTTACTCCCCAAGATAAAATTTTTATTTCCTTGAATTATCCTTTAGTGTGTACACATATCCACTATAAACATGGAGTATCATGTAATTTAATTCATTTCATCGTTTAAGGGTATTTTAACCTTCACATTTTTTAATGTTTCCAATATTTATTTATCATGTCTAGTTTTTTTCATTGGTTGGGTGGACGTTTGGGGAAATGGAAGAGGAATGGTTTGGATTTATGTTTCATCAATTTAAACATTAATTCCTTTGGAATTTGTTCTCTATGGAAATGGTTTTTTTATTATTTAGACCCTTTTTAGTGGTTGGGATGGTGGTTTCCCTTGGGGATGACATTAATGGAGGGGTTATTTTTATTTTTATTTTACACTATACCAGGTGATGGAACATACATTTCCCTTATACTAAGGGTTGACTATGGTTTAATAAGGTAGTTTCCCCGAACCATGAAATTGTATTCCCCCACCCCAACCGAGTTTTCTTAATAGGTTATTTATGTCTTTTATGAATTCTTATGTATACTTTTGGAATTTAATATTACTTTTAGCCATTTATTTAATTCCTTCATCTAATAAAGGATTGGGTTTTTTAGGGGGTTGTTTTAAGGGCCATTATAGTTGTTGAGGATTTCTGCGTGGTGGTGGTGGATGACTACTCTACCATGGTTTGTTACATGGTTTTTGAGGCTGGTTTGAATACCCCCTTTTCTATAGTCATGGTTGTCTTTCCTCCTAAGTTTAGATTGATCATATGGTTCTTAAATAATGGGATGGTTATAGGTGTGGCTTGAAATGATTATATCATTACTCTCATAAGGTTCTCTCAATTGAGGGATTTTTTTTTGAATAGTTGGTGTTAGTAAAATAGGTACCACAATGGATGGTAGGAGCATATTGGGATTTTCTAGAGGAAATAGAAATTTGTCGAAGAAGGGTACAGACCACTTAAAACATTGTGTCCACCTTCTTCTCAAACTCATAAAATTAAACCTAATGAACACCTCACATGGGGACACTCGACTCTGAAGAAAAAATTATTATTTTCTATTCCATATTTTTGTTAGGGTTCTAGCATCAATTAGGATCTTATCTACTACCACACTAGCTAGAGTATCATTAGTATGGTTTAAATCAATATGAATTAATCCTTTATAAAAATATTTTTTTATATTAGATCATTTATTTTTTTGGAGTGGATAACATGGACATAACATCTTAAATAAATCTCAATATTCAAGAAGTGTTTCCCCATGTCATTTATTTATAACATATAATCCTTTACATATAGTTTTAGTTTGAGGGGTTAGGAATTAGTTTTCCTAGAAAAAGTGGTTCATGTCTTTTGCGCCTCTAATTGGGGAATCAAAATAATATAAACAATATTTCACAGTGGCTTCTAAACAGAATGATAATGATATAAGTTTTAATTATTAATCATTAATATTTGTAGGATTTAATGTTGAAAAAAAAATGTGAAATTCATTTAATTTATTATGTGGTTATTTACCCACATGCCTATGGAATTTTAGTAATAATTTAATTAAGTTGTATTTTAGATCAGAATTAGGTTATTATCATTATATTTTAATGTATATTGGATGGGCCTCTGCATCAAGAGAGGTCAATTCATTAATGATTGATTATTTTAATCCATATTATGAAATATAACTTCACACTTGTTATTAGTTTCAAAATAAGAACATGTATCAAGAAGAGTGTCAATGTTTTCTTCATCCTCCTTCAAGGGATCCATTAGTCCTTTGTGTCGATGACAAAATATCATCTCTGATTTGTGTTTGAAAGGAAGTAGTTACACAAATGAATATCCGGTCTGGAATTAGGCCTACCAAAAATAATATATTTGAAATTAAATTAAAAAAATGAATGAAAAAATAAGCACACGAATATTTACCGAATGGAATTTTTTTTATAAAACATGCATACTAAAAACCAAATTGATATGTAAAACGGGCCAAAAGTGGATTGTATCATCATGAAACTACAAATTTATTATGATTTAATGATTATTTTATAGTCCAATAAATATCCTAGGTCATCTATCAAATGTTTATTGTGGTTTAATTTGTATATTTACCACAACAAGGTCTAAATAGTGTGGTGGTTTTGAAATCATTAATTAGAAAATAACATTATTTAAAGAGTTTAGTAGTTTATAAACAAAGAAGATTTTAAAAAAATTGAGAAATATATTTCTTTGCAATGTTATAAATAACTTTACAGGTTAATTATTCATATAGATTCATTTAGGTTTTGAGTAAATATTTGGTTGAAATTAGTTTCAATCTGGATTATTTTATAAGCATTTATATTAATGAATGTTGAACCAAACCTTTACATAACAGTCAAATTTCATTGGTATGGAACTTATGTATTGTGTAAAATATTTCAAATAATATTTGAATAACATATATGTTAGGATAAAAATATTCTTTTTTTAATCATAGAAACACAATTCAATCACTCAAAACCTCACACTGATCGATTAGAAATTAAGAGTACATCAATCAGATGCATAGAAACAATAATTCTAATATGAAATAATCTAAGACACATGGAATGAAATTTTCAAAACACCTAATTTAATCCAAAATAGTATCGAATATAAGAATCATACCTCCATTATCATATTTTTTGCTCCGTCACAATGAACTCCCACCGTTTAGCCTGACATCAGGGGGAGGACGAAGCTCGAGTGGATCTCCTTACTCAATTCAGCTCCCACTACGATGATAGGGAGAACTAAAACCTTAAATTTAATGAAATTAATCCTCTGTATCTCTAAAATTGAATAAATTACTCTTTTTTCTAACTTGAAAATGTTGTTCCTATAGTGCCCTTTTATATCCAAAATGGGAGGTGGTTTTTTGAGCCTAGATTTCAAGATACAACTTGTGTCTCAGTTCACGGTTAGAAATGGAATGAAATCAAATTGGAAAAAATAGAAGAGTTATTGGATGGAACATTTAGTGTAACCATGTAAATTTGGTGTAAATTGTTTATTTATAATATAATATATAGACAAAATATAGAACCTAGATTTTTTATATTAAGAAAATTTAGTTCTCTAGGAAGATCAGTACATTTTGTCCACCAGAATGATGAATTGTGATTTCTTGTCTTGAGATTAGTTATATCCCCCTGAGTTCTAGATTATCCCATAAATATTTCATCTCAGTTGTATGATATTTCAATATAGATATGTAAATCAGTTTACATATGTCCTCTTGATTCCATGGAGTTTCGCCCACCACTCTTAGTCTGTGGGTTGAGGACCCATGGAATTTATTAATGTTATATATTTTCATTTTAACTAAATATATATTAATATTATTCCTATATAAACTCCATATAAATAAGATAAATATCCTTAAAAATAACCATAATCATTAAAAATAAAATAAACCCCAAAGGATGTAAATACAATTAAACTAATGAATAGTGCATTCACAAAAATAATAATTATCGTTGAACTTATTTGTTACATATACATATACCACATAAATATTCTCCCAAAATTTGATTAATTAAATGAATATACCATCACATAAAACCACAAAAGTGGTGTCTTAGACTTGTATGTTACGATCAAACATAAACTCATAATCCCTTGTCGGTATCCATAAATCAAAAGTTAAACTAATATGAAATGTTCCAAATATCCAAAACATTCTAAAACATATCATTAAAACTAAATGAAAAGACATAATATTAAAAATTTCATATTCTATTTAATTTATAATAAATTTCATATTATTATACAACCAATGATCATTTTTTTTTATAATTTAAGATAATTATGTCATAAATCATACATAACAAGACCATGTCGTAAAAAGTGGAAAATTATGATCAATATCAATTTTTCTATCAATATAAATTTTGAAAAATATTTTTTTTTTCATTTCATGAAAAATATATATGACTTCAAAAATGACTTCTTATTTGTTTTTACCCATCCTTAAACCATTTTAAATAAATTTTTAAACATATAATGAGAAAAAAATATCAGTAAGGGATTAAAATATAATAAATCCATTAGTAAAATTAAAAAAATTCAAATCCATAAAATGTTTACCATTATTTCAATATTAATTTATAATATGAAATAAATCATTTCTGCTAGATAAAAACACACCTTATGTTTAATGAAATCCTTTAAAACCCATCAGAAGAAAATAAATCCCTTTTTTAACATAGAGAAACCAATTCATAAGTCATTTCAGAAATCATGTGAACCTAGTTAAATCCATTTGATAAAACACATTAGTTAACTCCCTCCTTGCCTATAAATATAAGGAAAATCAACCAAGGCATTAGAGAACTATCAGTGTGCACACATCATATAAACTATATCGGGCTCACTTGTGGTATATGATATTTTTTTATCATGAATATTATAGGATATATGTGGCTCACTAATCTTCATCGTTAATTCTCATATAGAATATCATGAATAAAAGAATTTTATTCTTGAATCATTTATCATAAAACCCTCTTTTTTGAACCCATATGCAAATTGATTTGGAATATTGAAATTCCCATTCATCTAGAAATCCATTTTAAAAAAATATATCCAGAATGAACGGGATGTGGGTATTGTTGAACAAAACATTAAATATCTTAAATTTATCCAAAACAATAAAATAATTTTTATAGTGATGGGAATAGTCATTGTCAATGTATATTTTAAAATAGAACATTCCTTTGGTCTTTTCTATAATAAAGACCAAAACATCATTGAAAATATTACTTGGGAAAATATTTAAAGAAATTAAAAAGTGACATAAAATGACCTCCATAATTATTTTATATCTATATCAATAAGTTGGTAAGATATTTTAAAAAATTAACATGGGAGAAAAAGAGGTGGAAGTTAAACTTTGAAAGAGGATTTTTAAAATAAAGTCCCTTTCCTTGATTCTGAATAATCACATACATTATATTTTCTTCCTAAATAATAAATTTTTTAAAATTTTCTACTTTATTAAGATGATTTTTTAATTTTATTATTCCTTTTTATTTTATTAATTATAATTCTATAATCATTTTCTTAATCATTGAATATTATGTCAGACATTTTGATGATATTCCTCTCATATGTCCAAAATGAATTCAGAATAAGGAATATGGTCATATTTTTCATTATTAAATCATATATAGAATAATTATAATTAAATAATAATCATTTTTATACAAAATTAAATATTTTAAAACCAATCATGAAATATGTTTATGAAAAATGCAGTATGTTACAATCATATAAACGATATGTTGTACATATGCATGAGTGATATTTTAAATATTCAGTTGTTACCATGGTAATAAGATAATTATTATGTTTATAGAATGATAATAATATCATAAATACCATATTACTTCTTTAAATATTAAAATATGTTTCTTCCATGTTTTGTGGTGATGGGAAATGATTCAGATTTCATTAGGGAGGTGATCGTCCACACGTATACACAAACAATGATATAGATTTTTATTAAACGAACTATTAAGAAAATATATTAAATTCATATATATTTAATCAATAAAATATATATTTATATGCATTAAATCGATCTTTATTATAGTTTGTGATAGGTAGTGATGGAAAATTAATCCATTGGTTCGTGAGGTAGGAGTTCGTTGTACCCATGAATGATAGTTTTTTCCCATTTAATGGAATATGAGATGGATATCAGTTAATACATTAACCAAATATCATATAAATAAATTTATGATACCATTGTAATTATTTCTTTATGGTCTAGAATGATATGAAAAAGGTAGATTAATAAATTAAAAGACAACGCAAGAGTATGAACTATACCTCTTCTTCAGACCCCCTCATGAGGTCTAGAATAGAATATTTCATAGGATATTTTTTTGATAAAAAATGAGTCAATGATATGGGGATGAATTTAAGGATGATATGTAGACTAGTATTTATAGAAATACATTTTTTCATAGGTGTAATGAAAGTAGGAGATGATGTTCCCTTTTATAAGAGAGGGGATAAGTACTCTTGGAATTCATCAATGTAAAAAATTTATAGAAATTAATTTTAAAATTGAGATTTATTTATTGGCCCCATAATTTGGGACAGAGAATAGGCCCAAAGACGGCCTCATTGACTACCTCACGATGCCACTTTGTAGAGTCCCCCCAGCACCGCGGCCTCCGCGAAGCAAAGAGGCGGGATACTCCATGAACACATTTGACATTCGCAGCTGCCACAAAGCAAGGAAGCGGGACACTCTGAGAACGCATTTGACGTTCGCGTTCCCACCACAAAGAAATGAAATGGGGAACTCCATGACCGCATTTGACGTTCGCGAGCCCGCCGTGAATCAAGGAGGTGGGAGACTGCATTTTACGTTTGCAAGCCCGCAGGGAAGCAAGAAGACGGGACGCTCCGTGACCGCATATGACGTTCGTAACCCACCACAAAACCACCAAGTCCTTCTTCGAGCCATGTGAGCTCCACTCCACAACACCTCTTGCCTATAAATACTGGGCTCCCCCTGTGCCCAAAGGATAGACAATCCAACCCTTTGACTTCCCAGCTCCCGAATCGCGAAGCATCATCATGCTCTTTGAACCATGAGTTGTGTGAGGTACTTCTGCACCATGAAGTACCTCCCCCTTCTCTTGTTTTGAACCCCTCTTCTGAGAGGGATACCTTTCACAAAGACTAAGGTCCTTTGAGAAGGAACGGGATCCACAAGGGGACTCGGGTCATCGCAGAGCATTTATGCCTTGTGAAACACCCTTCATGTACACATGATCCACATGCCAAGGCAGGGTCACTGTACTTCATGAAGAACATTTATTCACGAAACTTTGCATCATGAGGCACCTCTTCACTACGAAGTAGTGCTCCACGAATTCCCTTCCACTTCATGAATCACCCCCATATGAACCTTTTACCTTTGCATAGGCTAAGGCACCCCACATGGCGATGAACACCCCTTTGCATGTTTCCTCTGCCACGTAGAGTAGCAGAGCTTCAAAAAGCCCCGACCTATGGACCCCTCTGCTTGGAAATTCCATTTCTCGTGAGACCCTCCAGGATTGCACGATGTAACTTCAAAGTCCCTTAGATGATACTTCCAGTTGTTTCGCTTCTCCTCCTGCTTCTCCGCATAGATACACTAATGGTTATTGCTTCTCCATATAGCCATGCTTACATGGGACCCTCGATGGATCGCTCCATGACACCCCATCATCATAGATTTGCCGATACCTTCCCTCCCATAAGGAGTATAGGGTACCGGTTATGAAAGTCCTAGGGGTTCTGAGCAAACCCACCTCTTCTGAGCTACCTTAAACATCCAAGCACCTCCATCCTTAGCACATGACGTTAATCTGTGACCTGGCCCCATGACTCGCACTTAGGGTCCCCTCTCCTTGGACATCATCCATGCCCCCTGGTCTCCACAAGGATGATATCCTCCTTCTGGGAGTAGTGATTTTCCATTGGGGAAGGTCATCCATCTTGGTGTAATCCCCTAGATTTCCTTCTATGAGGTGGCATCTCTGCTCCTTTCATTTTCGGTCCCCATGGCTAGCAGAGGGCGTGATAGTGAATAGGAATCATCATTTCTTTGGTCCCGTGTCACTCTCCCATTGTGCCTTGTCACCAACGGGCCTCCATCCTAGAGAAGGACCCAATGTTTCTCTCCCTAGGCCCCTCCATGCATAAGCCCCACTTCACTTCCAAGTGACGCACCTTCTACAACATGACTGTCGGGTCTCTACTACCTCTAGTTTCTCACACTGAGCATGACTCACGTGGGCTTAGAGTAAGCACCGAACCTGACACAAAACTCCTTGGGAAGCCTAGAGTGTAATCCCCAACTCATCCTGAACTACGTGATCTTTGATCCATGTCAACGAATGGTACGTAGGAAGCCTCCACGAGGTTCAATCCCACCACTCGGTCATTCCGACCACCTTAACATTGGTTCGCCAAACACCTCAGAAAGTCTATAGTGTATGCCCCAACCTATCCTGAACTACGTGGTCTTTGATCCATGTCAAGGAAAGGTACATAGGAAGCCTCCAAGAGGTTCAAGCCCACCACCCGGTTATTCAGACCCTCTTCACATCAGTTCAACAAACACCTTGGGAAGCCTATAGTGTAAGCCCCAACCCATATTTAATGACGTGGTCTTTGATCAATGTCAAGGCATGTTACGTAGGAAGCCTCCATGAGGTTCATGCCCACCACCCGGTCATTCCGACCTCCTTCACTTCAGTTCACCAAACACCTTGGGCATCCAATATTGTAATCCTCAACCCATCCTAAACTACGTGGTATTTGATCCATGTCAAGGCATGGTATGTATGAATCCTCCATGAGGTTTAATCCCACCATCCACCTGGACCAAGGTCCTCATTCACGTCGGTTCACTGACTACGCCCCATATCCCAAACTATAAGGTCTTTGATCCATGTCATGGCATGGTAAGTAGGAAGAATCCATGAGGTTGAAGCCCAACAATCATTGTCCCACACCGCCTCCATGTCGGTGTTCCAAGTCCCCATTCCCATCCGAACTACAAGAACAGTGATCCATGTCAGGGAATGATACGTATGAAGGCTCCAAGAGGTTCAAGACCAACACCAGGTCATTCCGACCTCCTTTACGTCGGTTTGTCCCCATCCCACATGATGTCAAATTGTGATCCCGACTAGCGGTAAGATGTTGTCATCCCATCCATCATTAAGCCATTGTGATCCCATTCAGTGGTAATCCATTGTCATCCCATCCAGCGGTAAGCTATTGAAACCCCCAATCGACGACAGGCTATCATCAGATGAACTACGTGGACTTTGATTCCCTACCATGGGGATACGTAGGATGTGTCTTCAATGCTCAATCCCAAAACCATCATCACCCCATGACAGTTTCATCCCATTCTCCATCCAATACATAGAATCTTCCATTATCCACCCTGATTCCTACCCAGGCCATCACATCTAGGTGGAATCATGCCACCCCATTCCCCGCTCCCACTAGTAGTATTTAGGATACCTCCCATGTGTGGGCCCCAATGTCAACATTCCCTTATGGGGGTTCCTCCATCTGATCCACTCTAGTCAGTGTTCTGATCATCCAGATCTATCTCCGCTGGAAGTTAAACTTGTGGCAGAAACTATGTTAAACATGGGAAGCTGAGGAAAACCTCAGATACACGCCCATAGAATATGATTCCCTGTACTCGATGTGGGATGCCTCGGGCTTCCACACCCTCGAGAAGACCTATGATAAGGGATAGAAGACCTACATACCAATCCCCAAGCGTCTAGACATGCCAGTGATGCCCCATGTGACTACTCCCCTAACCGAAGGTTACTACCCTGACCGGACCCCTTGGAATGTCCTAATAGAAGAAGCATAATTAAATGGTGTCCATGAAGATATGACACTAGGAAGAGTTTCACGAACAATGAATTAAATCTTAGAGGGAGACCCGGACTAGGTGATGAGTGCCGAGGAGGAATCCACGGAAGGAAGAACTGACATCACATCATCACATTTCGATCAAGGAGCAGACGTCCCTGAATAAGGAGCGGTGCTGCCTACCTTTGGAAAGAAGGAATGTGGGGAAACAGCTGCACGTCCTCCATAGACTGATGTGCGCACCCTGGTGGAAGCGTCAGAAATAGAAATGGTGAACCTGACATGAAATTATTCACCTCAATATGGAGAATAGTAGCACTCAAGGCATCAATAGATTGACATGTCACCGGATCCAGCTATCTGGCGCCGGCTTCCTCCATGAAAAAAGCAAAATTGGCATGAAACTCACTAGAATTTGGGTCAGTATCATGTTGGACATCCCGTTCTACGACATTGTCTGCATGGATCCGTCTCACTGGTCATAGAAGACGGGATGGAACTGGGGAATTGGTCGTCAATTCATTTTTCTTTCAGCACTGATGAGTTCATCTCTCTGCTTCTCAGGAATCAAGTTCTTTCCAAAGGAATGTGATCACCACCCACCCGCCTATGCAATGTCATGGGAATGCCCGCACAGCCATTCCGTGTGGCTTCACCGCTTCCACGACAGCCTCTACATCCACCACTGTGGGGTGCCCGCACCCCATCTCCCCATTAGAAGTTATCCAACGAGGGGTAATTAAAGACCTTGTATGTAGTTACGAGAAGGAGGGAATAATATTAACCCGAGATATGGCCCTCCTGGACCTAGAGGTTACTAGGCCTCACATTCAATGCCACCCTAAGGGACGTGCAGGGATCCACTGCTCCCCACCCCAACGTTCAATCATTTCAGGAGCTTTTCCACGGAACACCTTGACAACTAAATACCTTGCACTAATGAGGTGGACGATGTCCAGCCCATCCTGGTCAGAGTCCCAATCTAGGGGCTCCCAGCAAGGGATCCCATCCGGTAATGTCAGTACCACAGCCCGGTCTTACCGGAGGATCAGGTAAGCTATGCACATGCACCACCAGCCCCAGATCGTTCATCCTGATGCCAGTGTCGGGCACGAGCTGAGGAGGAAGTCTGCCAAGCGGCATCAACGTCGATGAATATTGTGGCCCGAACCACTAATGACCCATATCATCAAGTCCTTGTATACACTAAGCAGGGGCACTTATATGCCCAACCAGGATCGAGGCCCCAACCACCCCACGGGCAGACTAGGTCGACTCTCTGGGTTGCAGGCACCAGTGGTGGTCACCGTGAACCAATCCTTAGTGATGCCACACCATACAGAGGTACTCCCCGTACCAGTACCCCAGGGAGCATGGGTCTTCCCCGCTTTGAGGCTCGACACAGAGGTTCGCCCCATGCCACCCCAACCCAAATTAAGGTCCACCACGCGGCAGTGATGTTCAGTGCAAAATCCTCTCTTGTGCCCGTTACAATGGGTATAGAGTCCTTCCACTTGACCATGATCATTGATATGTAGACATTACTCATCTGGTCCCTCTCTAATGTGGGGATCCTCCCTACGTCCTCTCTACAGCTGGAGAAGGTCCTCCTCACCCCAGCAACCAGAGGGGTGAAAGCCCAACCTCGCTCCACCCGCACCAAGCATGGAGGTCCTCCCTATGCTCCCACCAGTTTCGGCAGAGGTTTTTCCCAATCTAGTGTAATTCGTGGGGGTCCTCCCCATTTCCCCTTCATCATTTTCCCTAGTGCTCCTTTCACCTTGGATTTTTCAGGTGGTAACCCTCTCTGTCGTAGCACCAGTGCGGCCTGACAACCGCATGTCAGAAATCAGCCCCGTCTTGAGGGAAAGCTCAGACAGATATCAAGTCGGACCGCTTCTCCAACTCTGAAGTGGACAGCTCGAGAACCCTCCCCTCACTCATCCGACTGAAGGTTCAGGGTAGGGATGAGGCGCATCACCCTTGTGCTCCCAGAATATGAGGTCCATAGGATTCCCACCTCCCTATCCAATTTTATCCAGGAGGATGAACATCTGGCGACCCTGTAGGTTATGATCATGCAGTCACCACCATCGTCACCGAAAGCACTTTATACCTCCATAAGAATCACGAAGTGCTATTTTGGGGACCAATGGCAGGCGAATAGTATCGCGGCCTATCACCATCAGTCATGGACCCTGAGCTGGGAATGGTAGCCATCAGCTCGTCCTACCACGACATTGCGGCCAGGTCGATGCACTCTTTGGAGGACAGTCCTAGAGTCGGTGGCCAATCAGCCCATTCTATGTATTCTCCACTAGCCAACCTACCATCCCAGTGGTCTTCCTTAGTACTGCTTCTAGTTCCTCAACCACCCCCAATTGGCGAGTGGGTAAATCAGTGTTCAGACCCTGAATTTGAGTCGAGAAGTTTCTAAAGCATCCTTGCGGCAGACCACATCCCCAAGAAGTGTTGGCCCGTGGCAGCACATGATTTCTATATAACCGAGGCCCTCACCCCAAAGGAAGTTGATTGTTTCCGCTACACCCTCTGGGAAACACATTTCAGTCTCCTTCATCAGCACGTGGTTTATCCAAGGAGCCAAATGCATTTTGAATACATCAGTGAGCAGTGTCGTCTAATCGATCTGGTCGTGCTCCCTGTGGCCCAGCACCCCGAGTTGCTAGGTCTCCGTGAAGATCTCTAGTAGCAATGTGTTCAATGTATCAAGGTACTCCACAGAAGACAAAGCAGGACCCTGAGAAGGCCCCGTTGCACCAGCAACTTGCTAGAAAAAATAGGTTGGTCGACAAACTCCTGGATGAATGCGCCGGAGAGCGAAGACTAGACTACAACAATCCTAGGCCGGTGCAGGAACAAATTCCCCTCGGAGAGCTGCCCCTAGGAAATCCTGATAACGCCGCTCCTTTAGACAAGGTTGAAGCTGTAGATCATGGCATGAGGGCATGGTATGTCTCACCAAACCCTCCCAAATGGCATGGTAATCCATGGAATCTGGCTAGGGTTCCCCCATCTACCCCACAGGCTGCTCTACCAGTCTCTCCATGAGCCGCTGAGCCTGTCTACCATGATGAAGAGCTCAAAAACGCACTTGTGCATAGGGATCCCCGTCAAGACAGGGACCCCCGCCCAGTTGATCCTATGGCGGCACTCAGAGATCGCCTTGAGGCATTGGAAACATGACAGGTGGAAATCCCACAAGATGGAAAGACATATCAAGCATGGGTGGATGATTTCCCAGTACCCCTGGGATTCGGAAATCCTACCTACTCCCCATTTAATGGGACGGGGGGACCTGACACAGCATCGGGACCACTTAAACTCAAGGTGCGGAACCATGTTGGGGAATCTAGCGTAGCAGGAGGCTTCCAAGATCCACTATTTTGTTCAGATGTTAGAGGGTCCAGCGTTCACCTCGTACAAACAGCTTCTCGTCAGATCCGTGACTAGTATGGAGGACCTTCACAAGCAGTTCCTCTACAAGTTCAGCTCTACCACCCGGAAGACCTGCATCATAAACCTCTTCTAATGTAATAAAATGCCTGATTAG
Organism: Viscum album; assembly: GCA_963277665.1. Classification (NCBI taxonomy): domain Eukaryota; kingdom Viridiplantae; phylum Streptophyta; class Magnoliopsida; order Santalales; family Viscaceae; genus Viscum; species Viscum album. The sequence goes on along the minus strand of OY728130.1, from coordinate 648,530,314 downwards.
TGAGTCGCGGACATTATCAATCAATGGAAGGGGCTCACATACTCTTTTGACATGTCACTAACTCAGAAGAAATTACTAATGATGTGTTTTGGAAATGTCAAGACAGAATTGGTTCCCACCCTGATCACTAAGAAATATTCTGGGGGATTCTGAGACTTCTTCTACAAGCCCCAGTGCCTTGAGGAATCCATAAAGTAGACCACACAGGCACGTCTATTGCTCCATGTGATTCCAGCAATAGGAGCTTCCAGATCTGAGCATGCCACGATGGCCCAAATAAAAGCCCCTATGAAATTAGAATTTCTACTAGTAGCACTAGACCCATAGCCTCACAGAGGTCTTCTACCTCAGGCACAACCTCCAGCTCAGTAGTGTCCTCAGAATCGGTAGTCGTCCCAGCGTAATGCACCGCCACCGCCCTGGAGAGACAATCATGGTCTACCTCCTTGACAGGCCCCTCCAGCTCCTGGTCAGGGCCAGGCTCCAAGAGCCCCGTATCTAGAAAGAAGACATCAGACTTACTCATTAAGCAATAATTAGGTCCCCAGTTATTTCCATAGCACCTTAGACATGAGATTGTACGCTTGTTTCAGTGCATAAGGCCGGAAGAGATGAATCTCCCTGGTCTCCCCAACTATTGGCCCTATCATCTAATTCTGGGGAACAACATCATGCAGTTATATGTGTTTAAAGACTGGCTCCAACACCAGGTTGATAACATCATAATCAGGTTGGGCCCGACCCCGACACAAGTGGAGGGTGTCTTTGTAAGTTCAGACAGCAGTAGCGACAGCGAAGGCGAGTGGCATCAGGTTTCCACCCGCGGATCCCATAAGTACAATGACAGGATGGCCCGAAAAATAGTTGCACTCACCCATGGCATCATTCGAGAATGCTTGAATTAGCTGGGGCCTTTAGAAGCTACGGTCACCTCTTCTGCATCATCATCTCTACCGGCCTATTCCCAAGTGAGCAAACATCTGTGGCGCAAGAAAATACAACCCGCTCCACCAATGTTGTCATCTCGCACTCTCAGTGACTTCATTCCCCCTGAGATGGGGATCCCTCCCAGAATCCACCTAGTGGTGGATGATTATTCGAGTGACTATCAAGGGTACTCTTTGGTTAACACTGTGGAGTTGGGATATCCCTATATGAATCTTGATGAGGGGGAGCACTAGGAAAACCTACCCAATGTCCCCTGCTGATGCCAACACCGGTGGAGTAGCGACCATATGGGTCAACGAGGTGCATCAGTTGGCACCTCCATCCGGGTCGTGCATGCCACTGAGACCAGGCAGTAGGCCTAGCACAGAGAACAGCACTCCCAGCCTCTTCATCTGGTGTCGTCTAGACCGCGTCCACCTCTGTTTTTGCTACTGGACCAGGCAGAACCACTTCACCCATACCGCGACATGCTTCGCCCTGCTACAGATCGATCTCAGTCGTCCATACCTCATCCATCATCGAATCTTCAGGCTTCGACTAGTGGGAAGAGGGATATGCCCAGCACCATCCAGTCGCTGGTCTAGCCGACAGGGCTCTCCATGCCTCCGATCAAGGAGTGTCCTCCTGTATGAAGAAGTTCACGCCTGGTGCGGAAGTATGAAGTCCTCAATCACCTTTTCTGATTCCTAGTGAGTATTTCCATCCTTGAATCCCTTCTCCTATAATTAGATATGTGTGAGGCCCACGCTGAGGCTTTAAGGATCCCCCTCCAGTTTGAGACGGAGGTAGAATCTATAGAGTATTTCATGTTGAAGCAGTTGAGAACGCCAAATGCTTAGCCATCATTTAATTCTCAGAAGAGGATGAAGGTTATCACATACATGGGCACATCCTCCCTCTATACATCACTAGCCATTTTAACAGTGTGGAGGTTTGTCGCTGTCTTGTTGACACCGACTCTGGGATCAACTTTATCGCAACACGGACACTGCGGAAGCTATGGTTATCTGAGGATGACCTAACTCCCTCTGATTTAAGGATCCAAGGATATGACATGATATAGTAGAACTCAGTCAACAAGATCTGTCTGAAGACACAGTTCAGTGGCCTGCTTGCGAGTACTTACACTACTAGAAAAGGGGGCATTGGAGCCCCCCAGACTCGGGCGACCGCCATTGGCGGTCGCTATAGCTAACCATTAGCGACCGCCAATGGCGGTCGCTAACCTACATAAAAAAATTCGGGGGGTTTCTGCGCCCCCCCCCCCCCCCCCCGCGCCCTCGATCTCCCTCCGCCCTAACCCCCTCCCTCCCTCGCCGCCCTCCCCTCCCCCGCCGCCCGGCCTCCCCCGCCGCCCGGCCTCCCCCGCCGCCCGGCCTCCCCCGCCGCCCGCCCTCCCCCGCCGCCTGCCATCCGGCCTCCGGCCGCCGCCCTCAGGCCTCCGACCTCGGGCCTCCGGCCGCCGCCCTCCGGCCTCCAGCCGCCGCCCTCCGGCCTCTCGGCCCTCCCCCCCCCCCCACCCCGGACGGCACCCGCACCCCGGACAGCCCCCGGCGCGCACTCCGGACCGCCCCCCGCACCCCGGACGCCTCCCCGCACCCCGGACAGCACCCCCCCACGCACTCCAGACCGCCCCCCGCACCCCGGACGCCTCCCAGGACAGCCCCCCCCCCCCCCCCCGCGCACTCTGGACCGCCCCCCGCACCCCGGACGCCTCCCCGCACCCCGGACAGCCCCCCTGCACTCGGACACCCCCCTCCGAACTCGGACAGCCCCCCCGCACCCCGGACAGCCCCCCCCCCCCCCCCCCCGCACTCGGACACCCCCCCTCCGAACCCGGACAGCCCCCCCCCCCCCCCCGCACCCCGGACAGGCCCCCCGCACCCCGGACACCCCACCCCGCACCCCCGACAGCCCCCCTGCACCCCAGACAGCCCCCCTCCCCCGCACCCCGGACACCCCCGCACCCCGAACACCCCTGCCCGCACCCCTGACAGGCCCCCGACACCCCGGACACCCCTCCCCGCACCTCGGACAGCCCCCCCGACCCCGGACACCCCCCCCCCCCTCGCTGCCCGTCCCCCGTCCCCTCACCGCCTCCTCTCCTCCAGCTCCCCGCCGCCGCCGCCGCCCGTCCCCTCCCTTGCCGCACCGCCTTTGGCTCCGGCTCCCCTTCGCTGCCTCCTCTCCCTCGCAGCACCGCCTTCGGCTCCCCTCCCTTTCAGGTTTGTAGCTCAATCAGGTAACATGAGCTTTCAGTTACATTATTATTTTATCAATGGTTCATAAACAAATGGTTAATATTTATTTTGAATATAGTTGATTTGAAAAATGTAAATGTAATAAGTATTGTGTAAATGTTTGTTATACAGATATTATTATGGATAAGAGTTGGATTGATCTTCCAAATCGAACGTCTAGAGAATATTTCAATGGCATTATGCAGTTTATTGACTTCACGAGAGGATTTGAAAGTGACTATATTAGTTGTCCATGTAAAAAATGTGCTAACAGATATCAATTCACACGAGATACTGTGAGGGAGCACCTTTTCTTTAATGGATTTCTGAAAAATTATAAGAGTTGGACTCGTCATGGAGAAGAATATGTTCGTTGTCAAAATACAGATGCAGCTCAGATGGATGTTGATGCAAGGATGACTGATCCAATGCATGAAATGCTTACTGAAATGGTACGTGGGTTTGATCCTGAAGGCATTGACATCCAGGTGCAGATCGTGATTCGAGGAGGTTTTATGAAGTACTTGATGATGCGAAAACAAAATTATATCCTGGATGTACTTCTTACAATAAACTGTCGTTTATCGTGGAGTTGTTGCATTTGAAGACTTTGAATAATTGGTCAGACACATCATTCGACATGCTTTTGGTTTTATTGAAAAAAGTTCTTCCTGTCGACGCTAAGATTCCTGAGTCGTATTACTATGCTCGTAAGTTGACAGAGAACTTAGGTTTTACATATGAGACTATAGATGCATGTGCAAACAACTGTATGTTGTTTAGAAATGAAACTGCTCATTTGGATATTTGTACGGTTTGTGGCGCTTCCAGGTGGAAAGAGAACAGGGGAAATAAGACTCATCAAAGTCAGATTGCGATACAGGGGAAACTGATTGCCGTAAAGCAAATGCGTTACTTTCCCCTTAAACCGAGGTTGAAAAGATTTTTTATGTCATCTAAAGTTTCTAATTTAATGAGATGGCATGCAGAAAGAGTTCATGAAAGTGACATGTTAACCCACCCGGCAGACTCTCATGCATGGAAGGATTTTGATAAGAGACATCCCGACTTTGCTAAAGATGTTCGTAATGTCCGATTGGGATTGGCAGCAGATGGTTTCAATCCATTCAAGTCTATGGTTGGTGCAACTCATAGCACATGGCCCGTGGTGTTGGTTCCATATAATCTTCCTCCGTGGCTTTGTATGAAGCAACAATTTATATTACTTTCCACTCTTATTGATGGACCTAAAAGTCCGGGGGATAAGATTGATGTTTACCTTCAGCCATTGATTGATGAGTTGAATGAATTTTGGGGCGATGGTGTGATGACTTATGACTGCGAAACGAATGAAATGTTCAAACTGCATGCTGCTTTATTGTGGACAATCAATGACTTCCCAGCTTATGCAAATTTATCAGGCTGGAGTACGAAAGGGGAATTTGCTTGCCCTTGTTGCAATAAAAGTAAAAAATCTGTATGGCTTAAACATTCCAAAAAATGGGCATACATGGGTCACATGCGTTTTCTCCCTCCCCAGCACAGGTTCAGAAAGGACAGAGTGGCATTTGATGGTTCTAGAGAGTTCAGCCCAGCACCAAAGATCATGACAGGAGTCGAAATGTTATCGCAGATTGAGGAAGAAAACATTCGCACGGTATATGAAATTCAGGATTTGGTGGCTCCTCCAGTACGTAATATTCGTGCTGCGGGTAGGCAGCGCAGTCACAATTGGAAAAAGAAAAGTATTTTTTATAGTCTTCCGTATTGGAAAACTAACATGTTGAGGCAAAATTTGGATGTCATGCACATTGAAAAAAATGTTTGTGATAACATATTGTGGACCATTTTAGGTGTCAGTGGAAAGTCAAAGGACCATGTTAATGCACGCCGTGATTTGGAAGAAATGGGTTTAAGGAAACAGTTGCATTTACAGTTAGCTGAGGGAAACAAGGCATATATGCCTGCTGCACAGTATTCGATTACTACAGAGGAGAAAGAGACATTTCTTTCCATTTTGAAGATGGTCAAGGTGCCTGATGGTTACTCTTCTAATATTTCAAAGTGTGTGAATCTGACGAGCAAGACATTGCAAGGGTTGAAAAGTCATGACAATCACATATTACTTCAGCAGTTGATTCCAATCGCAATTTGTGATTGTTTATCCCCCAATGTTGTTCAGCCCTTGATTGAGATGAGTAATTTTTTTAGACAGCTTTGTTTAAGAAATCAACGAATGAGTGATTTAAAAAGTTTGCAGGACCGAATTGTACTTACGCTTTGTCACTTTGAGAAACTTTTCCCCCCCTCATTTTTCGATGTTATGGTCCACTTGACAGTGCACCTAACTGATGAAGTAATGGCTGCTGGTCCAGTGCAATTCAGGTGGATGTATCCTATTGAACGGTATTTGAGTACATTGAAAAGATTTGTACGCAACAGAGCTCGTCCAGAGGCATCAATAGCCAATGGTTATTTGATGGATGAGTGTACTACCTTTTGTGCAGAATATCTTACGGATGTTGAAACAAAATTAGATAAGCCCTCTCGGATTCATGATGGTCCAGTTGGAGAAGGAACCACATTTGATATGGACAACATCGAGTGGATACAAGCACATCGATATATCTTGTTCAATACTCCATCAGTTGCACCATTAATGCAGTAAGTATCTTATCAATGTGCTTGTATAACTTTTACATGTTTTCTTTGCATAAGTTGATCTTTTAAACATCGCGTAATCATTTGCAGGAAACACATTAATGAGATAAAAGAAGAGATGCATCGTGCGACTGAGTTGCAAATTCAACAATCTCATTATGCGGCATTTCATGATTGGTTCAAGGATTATGTATGTATAAATTGATTTTCATTATGAGTGAAGTATTAAACTAATTCTTTCTGCATATATCAGTATTGATTTTTATAAATTATGTAGGTTCGTAAGCTGAGGGAGTTAGGGGACCCCACGCTACCTGAAGTATTTATCCAACTGGCTGAGGGTCCATCTATAACGGCTCGTCGTTATAAAGCTATTGATGCTAATGGTTTTCGATTTCGCATTAAAGATGTTGATGACAAACGAGCAACACAAAACAGTGGCATCGGTTGTCCCTTTGTCGATTCTGGTTATTACTATGGTCAATTGATAGACATCATTGAAGTTGTATACACACACGGTTTGAAGTACATATTGTTAAAGTGTAATTGGGTTGATCCAGTGCGTGGATGTAAAGTCGATCAATATCAGTTTTCATTGGTGAATTTTAACTATATGTTATACAGAAATAATGAACGAGTTGAGAATGAACCTTTCATTTTGACATCACAAGCGGAACAAGTATTCTTCGTTACTTTGCCTTCGGATCCAAGTTGGCAAGTTGTTGTCAAAATGTCTCGGCGAGGAGTGTTTTTATTTGAAGAAGATGAACCCGAGACTGTTCCGTTTGTTTACCAACAACTTGATCAACATACCGTAGTTCAACGTGAAGAAGATATTTATTGGGTCAGAGCGGCTGTTGAAGGAGAAACGGTCGATTTGCATGCTTAATGAAAGGTATAATTGTTTTCCCGCTATTCAGTAGAATGTCCTAGGATATCATAAATTATCTAATCATTTTATAAATCCTTATAAGTTTTAATCCTCACTTTTGTAAGTTAATTCAGTCATAAATATTTAGGTTGATTAACTTTCTGATTTTTTAAAATTCATTCACAACTAATTATTCAATCCATTTTTTGTTTGATTAACAGTTGTACAAGTTTGATTTATTAAGAACAATCCAATTTATCTTTTAAACACTTTGGACTCATTACTGATATTTTGTATGACTGCAGACATGTCAGGGGAAGAGGCAGAAAATCCACATCATTCATCTGAGGCATCTACGTCTCAGGGTCGAGGTATGTTTGAATGTCATTGTCTATATTTTTTATGTAATTGACATATATATATATATATATATATATATATAACATTTGTCAATTTATATATAAAATTGTTTTCAACAGGATCAGACTCGGCTGCTTCTTCCTCTCGCAGGAGAGGCCCTGGTCGTGGCATATTATCATGGAATTCCGACACGACGATAGATGTTTCATTTGATGAGGTATTTCATCCCGTGGGACCGAATGCCCCGGCATTTATTCGTCAGCTGGGTCATATCAGACGTGACCCACATCGATTTCCATTGACCACGCATGATTGGGCTTCTATCCCTCAGGACACATTAGATCGTCTATGGAGGGAGGTTCAGGTAAGAAAATAATTTTACTTTATTTTCTATTTATAAATAATACTAATATGTTTGATTATTTTCATTATAGCAAAATTTGAAAGTATGCCCTGAAGAGTTTCGGCCCGTGTGTATGAGCAAATGCCGTAAGCTGTGGAAAGATTATAAAGGCAAAGTGAAGAGGAACCACTGGGTACCAAATGTGGGTGCCCTTGACATTTTGGAAAAAGTCCCGAGAGGTGTCCTCCCGGCTCAGTGGCGTGACTTGGTTGCATATTGGTCTACTAAGGGTGTTGCGGTTTGTATATTAATTA